>CM028671.1:0-1250000 GCA_016760335.1 Gastrodia elata | reverse complement strand
GCATCAAGAATAATAGTTTGTTTTTTTTAAATGTGCTCATTTTAACTAAATAATTTTAATCATAAGTATTTGTTAGTTTATTAATTAGAATAGTTTTAATTAGATATTAATATATAGCTATAATTTATTGTTTTATTATATTAACTTTAATTAGGATTACAATTATTTTATTATCATAACTTGCTATTAATTAATTTTATTAATTATAATTTTTTAATTACATTGTTTACATTAATCTATTGTATTACCTATATTATAATAAATATATGCATTAATTATAAATAATATTATTAAATATGCTTACATTATCTACATTAATTAATTATTTTGTTTATAATAAATTAATTTATAAAATTAACTTCATTGATGTTAAATTTTTTTATAAAGGTATTTAATTAATTTATTTTCTTAGTATAATTAAATTCAATTAAGTGATGATGATAATTAATAACATTAAGGGGTTGGTTGGTTTGAGGTGAAAAATATTGGTGTAAAATATTAGTGCAAGTAAAGTTATCACATGAACTAAATATGGCATAAACTTTTTTGGTGTTTGGATGATTTGAAGTATAATTGTATTTTGATTTTTATTTGGATTGATTAATAAATATAATGGTGTTTGGTTGTGGATTGACAATGGTTTTGTGGTTGTCCAATCAGAGTTCAAAAGTGGCTTGTTTATGGTTGGCGGTGCAGTTGTGATTCAACAAAAATATAATTGCTAATCAAAAAGATGCAAGAACGATTTGATAGTGGTTCAACATTGCGTCATCCGACAATCTGACAGTGGTTTTGTCACTATTCGACAATGCAGCTACGGTTTAGTGGTTGTTCGGTGGCGATCTGGCAATGATTTGATGACGGTTTAGTGGCAGTTTGACGATGGTTCATCGATGGCTCTACATTTCAACAATGGTATGAGGGTGGTCTGTGGTCTATCAACTTTCCTTGCATCAGTGTGAAAATATTTTGAATAATTTAGTAAAAATATTTATAATGACAATATGAACACCATCAATGAGGGATAGACAGAATGCTTACGAAGTGTGGGAGAAGTGGAGTGTGCACCAATATGGAGCAAACTTTGTATCAGCTTGATGAACTGATACTGGGGTCGTTGTAAGGTGACGAGATAGTCAGATAATGTTGTTTGGGAGTTTTTTAGGCATGCTAGTTGTTGAAGAAGTCATTGTTAATGTCTGGGATGTTGTGTATTGTTGAGATGTTTTATAATAAACAAAAATGCTCATAAAAAAATCTTAGTTGTGCCTTAAATGCCAAAATAGTTAGAATCAAGGAATGAAGAAGATAGTCAGAAACGGATTTCAATCTCAATAGACAAGATTTTATTGACATGGCCCAGAAATTGGATGGCCTAAAGTATCACAAAGAAACCTGCAATGGAAAGAGAGAAAACTCTCAAATTTTGTTTTATTTTAAAATTTTTTTATTTATAACTTTCTCTTAAATAATTTTTAGGAGGAAAAATATTGTAGGGGGTAAAGTTTGAAAATACATTAAGTAAAACATGTTTAAAAGTGCCACAAAACCTAAAATATTAAAACAAAATATACTTAGAAATTAAACTTAGAATATAATTTTGATTATGCGGTGCATCAATTTGCTATACGTTTCTCTTCTTTTTTATGTTGATTTATGTTGCCTTATCTCATATTTATTTGTTAACCTTTTGTTCATATTCCAATCAGCTAGTCATCCAAATTCATTATCATTCAATTATATATATATATATATATATATATATATAATTTTTTTTTTTTTTTATGTATTTCTATTTTCTTAATTTGGCGCAATTTTATTTATTGTGAGGCAATGAACCCAAATTTTGGAAGCAAAAATTGAACTATTAAGTTTTATGGTCAGACTACCAGCATTAATTAAAAGTGAAACTTAGAAAGTTGAACATGTTTCCTCAATTTCTTTTATTTTGTTAACGATCACATAGACTGCTTGCTAGAAGAAGACCATGATTAACCAGTATTTTGATGGCGGTATTGTTTTAACCATCAATTTATAAGCCCTTTGTCCACAGATTATTTATTAGACTGTTGAAATTTCAACAGGTTCGATCAACTGCAAGAACTTGTTACCGAATGTTCTCAAAAACTTGGCCAGAACGTTCTAGACGTCTGTTTCAATCATTTGATTCTGTTATACAAAGGGTAAATTTCTTTGGCTCATGAAAAATCCTTAACACTACTAAGATTATGATTATTGTGCTTACTCATGTGTAGTTAATAAATGATGAAGATGGAGGTATGCATAAAAGATATGCATCTCCATCACTACTTGAGGGAGGATTTCAGCTTGTACAATCGTCATCTCATACATCTACTTCAAATTTACCTGGATACCGTCCAACAGCATTTGTTGCAATGGATAAAGGTCCTAGTGTTGCTTCGAGGGAGCCACTTTCTGCAGGCAGTCATGCTTTATTACAAGTTAGGCCACTTGAAAAATATTCTGAAAGAAGTCTTGAAAGTGTGCTTAATTCAAGCAAGCAGAAAGTTTCAGCCATTGAAAGCTTACTGCGAGGTGCTAACATATCTGGGAAAGAAAAGAATTCTGGTGCACATTCGTCCAGTTTGAACTTGGGTAATTTTTAACATAATTATTTCAAAATATTTTATGAGAATGCAATGGTTGCTGTTTCCAAATTGGAGCTGTGGCAATTTTTATATGTGTTGATGTTACTTATTGGTTTTCTAATTTTTTTAATTCCCTAAT
This sequence comes from Gastrodia elata, assembly GCA_016760335.1. Taxonomy (NCBI): domain Eukaryota; kingdom Viridiplantae; phylum Streptophyta; class Magnoliopsida; order Asparagales; family Orchidaceae; genus Gastrodia; species Gastrodia elata. The sequence continues at coordinate 1,247,252 of CM028671.1, read as the reverse complement.
TTTGTGTGTGCTTCTACTCAAGCTTATTTTTTTCATTTGCTCCTAGTGCAGGAGTTGATCATCCAGTTACCCATGACTTAACTATTTCAGCAGCTTTCCCAGCAACGAATCATATTTTTCCACATAAGTCAGCAGCGTTGATTGAATCAAACATAGCTAACATATCTAGAGGCGATGCTAGGAATGGCGGTTCAAGTTTAGCTCATGTTGTACATTCTCAGAGCGAAGCTTTTGGAGATCATACTTCTTATGACAGTTTACCAACCGATTCACTGTCTGGGTTGTCATTGCCTCACATTATCAGAAAGTATTCTGAAAAGCACATTGACGGAAACAATTTGGAACCTAGTATTGATACTGGACTTAAGAGACTTTCAAATATGCAGTTTGATAGACATTTTAGTGATTCACATTATAGTGATACTGACTTGAGGGATCCTTACAATAATTATGTTCCTAATTTTCAAAGACCGCTTCTGAGGAAGCAAACCACTGGAAGGTCATCAGCAAGTGGAAGAAATAGTGTTGATGATAGTCAACTTCAAGCGGGCCAATGGTCCAATTATGTGGATGGTCCAACATCTCTTGGTGATGCTCTTGCTGATGGTCTGAGCTCCACTTCTGATTGGGTGGTTAGGGTATCTGCTTTTCACTATCTGCAGAATTTGTTGCTGCAAGGGCCAAAAGGTATACAGGAAGTCACACAGAGCTTCGAGAAGGTCATGAAGCTGTTCTTTCGACACCTGGATGATCCTCACCATAAAGTTGCACAGGCAGCCCTTTCTACTCTTTCTGAGATTATACCCGCATGCCGAAAACCTTTCGAAAGCTATCTTGAACGGATCTTGCCATATGTGTTTTCTCGATTAATTGACCCAAAAGAGTTGGTTAGACAGCCATGCAGAACAACCTTAGAAATTGTTGGCAAAACTTATGGTATTGATTCTCTACTACCTGCTCTTGTCCGTTCGTTGGATGAACAGAGATCACCCAAGGCTAAATTGGCTGTTATTGAATTTGCAAATAATTCTTTTAGCAAACATTCGTCAAACCCTGATGTCTATCTTAATAGTGGTTTCCTTAAATTATGGCTTACTAAATTGGCACCTTTAGTGTTTGATAAAAATGCTAAATTAAAGGAAATTTCTACATCTGGAGTTTTATGTGTGTATAATTACTTTGATTCAGCTGCTGTCCTTAATTTTATTCTTAGCTTGTCAATTGAAGAACAGAATTTATTAAGACGAGCACTTAAGCATTATACTCCTCGTATAGAGGTTGATCTAGTGAATTTCTTACAAAACAAGAAAGAAAGGCAACGCACAAAAACAAATTATGATCAGGCAGATGTTGGGACTTCATCTGATGATGGCTACAATGGGGTGTCAATGAGGAATCCGTATCTTGGAAGGCATTCAGGAGGTTCATTTGATAGTGAAAGTGGAAAGAAATGGAGTTCTATGCAAGAATCAATTATTGTTGATACTTCAATTGCTCAAGGATCATCAGATGAAATCCAACAGCCATATCTAAACATTGACCCAGGTTCTGATAATGAGATTCTCGGCCCCCAAAGTAGAGAACTGAGGCGCAGTGTGGGCACTGCTTTTGAAACTAATATATTTATGAAGGATAGCTCTGTAAATTCTAACACTTTTATTGATAATGAGAATTGCATAACTACTCCAAGAATTGATATCAGCAGACTGGCTTGTTCTGATGGTTCTAAGGGAATTCAGTCAAGCAGGGATAGCATTGATGATTTAGGGATTATTCATGACAAATTTAGTTCTTTTAGGAGCAATGCTCAGGCTGATAATGGAACAAGCATTCCACAAATAATTTACCTTGTAAGTACTATATTAGTTTTTCAATGTTTTCTTTTTTTTCAACCTTTTATGGGTAAAATATTTTATTAATTTCATTTCTGATAAGAACTTGTTATTTTGACTAGATATGCAACCGCAGCGATGATAAATCAAGGTTCCATAAATGTGAAGCCTTGCAAAAGTTGGCTGAAGCGTCTGTTACCAATGATATCTCAGTTTGGTCCAAGGTTGACACTACATTCCATCTTTCAGCTTAATTGTTTAATTTTGAAGTAGGTTGGTCCAAAGAAGCTGTAATTTCTACACCGCATTTTGTTAACTTAAACTGGATGAAGTTTATATGCTTCTGATCTGCATATATTACTTTTTAGCAAATTCAGCAGTATCTTTTTTTGTGTGTAATTTACAAATTATAATAGTGTTATTAATAGTCTTACTAAGTTTAAAACCTTAAATTATGGATACTCCATTGATTTTAACTGTAACTATGTCCCCATCAACATATTTTATGCTGACTTAGGAAGCGCTGGTACACTCAATATAAGCCCTTCCAAAATTCATGATCAGTTTAATTTTTAAATTAATCATACCACGCCTCCCATACACAAGCCCCAATCAATGTGCTCAAATAAAAAAAAGGTCCGCACAGGTTACTTGAGACGGTGTTTTAACTTTTTTTAATCTTTGCTTAAGGCGTTTGTGATGTCTAGTGTATGTAGCGATCTCTTATAGCTAACAATAACTTCTTTTTAATAATTATGCTTGTAAAGGGAGCATAGTCTTGTAATAATCTATGATAGTCGCATGATCATATTATGAAAATTCAAATAAAATAGAAATTTTGTTACATTTTAATGATAATGTTTAATACATCATTCAAAATAAAATGAAAGAAAATATAGAGCCATAATAATTGCTTTTATTTTTACAACATATGAATGAAAGAAAATATAAAATAACATTAAACTTCATGCCTCTCCAAGTAAATCCAATAACTAAGCTTCTTCAATTGCTCTTGAATAAAGTCCTAAATTTCTGAAACTAACACATGAAAGATGCTAAAGTTTAAATCCAATTCGTGATGAGCTAAGTATGACAAGTAATTGTAAAGTGAATTTAATAATAATGTTATTATTGTTTATTAAGTAAACTGATAATTAAAATTGGGTTATAAAATGAAGTTATAATTGAGCATTTAGTCTCCTTCAATATCAAAATTGAATCTATGGGTTATTCGAATGTTTGCTATTTATTGCAAAAAATTTACTTCTTGCATCCGGGCTAAGTTATGCTTTTCTCATAAATGGAGAGAAGGAAATGTGGTGGCTGTTTGGTTAGCTAATAATGATATATCTAGTTAAAACCTCATTGTTTATTATGAATCCGATCTCCCCTCTTTGTTAAAAGCTATATCTACTAGATTGAATTCAATTACCATATATTAGATGTCGTATGTGTTTTTTCTTTGGTTGTGTGCTTGCTTTGCCCTCCACTGTTTCGTTTATTTGAGTTTGTTGGTGTATCTTGGTTTTTCTTCTGCGCTGTGGCTTTTCTACATTTTAGGCTCATAATGATTTCTACAGTCAACCCTTTGTGATGACGATGACCCAGAGTTTTGCAGCTGATTGTCTCATCGGGCCTACCACTTGATCCCTCTAGAAAGTTATCAATGAGTTGCTGTTATCTTTCTGAATGAATCCTGCTTTCTTGATAGACGCCAGACTTGTATTGTTCAATTTGAATAAACTCATGTTGCTGCTTTGCTTACTTTTATGTCCTGTGGTTTGCTGGATGCTACTGTTTGATTATTGTCTTTTGGTATTGGGGCGGTTTTGGTCTATACTGTTGATTCACTAGTTCTTTGATGCTACTCTCTACAAATTTTACCTACTAGTAATCGGTGTTTTTGTTCCACGAGCTTATCCTGGATACAACCTTTATATTCCTGGTTAGGATTTGTTCCCGTTTACTCTCTTTTATGTATTAGGTCTTAACTTTTTCAGTTTTGTATTATTTTTTCCTTTTGTTTAGTGGTTTTTTTCTTAGGTTTTATTGTAATATTTTGTATTTGGAGCGATGTATTTGTACTTAAACTCTTTGTATGAATAAATTTTTTCTTTCTTGTTTTTTTAAAAGATAGCATTTGACACTTCAGCAATAAATTTTCATACAATATTAACATTTAAAAAATGGAAATTGACATAATCACTTTATGTACACCAAGGAAAAATATACTTTATAAGTGAATGTAAAAATAACGCACACAATAATTATAGTAAATATATGCATTTGAAAACAAGAAATAGCTGGTACGCTTGAGTCTACATAGATCTCAATTTTATTGGAAAACTATTAAAATTTATCCTTTGACATAATATTCTTTCCATTATATGTATATATCTTGACATCTGATTTCAATATTTCCAACTGTGCTTATTTAAATATAATATATATACTTTCACTAAATACAGTACATAAAATTGTAAAATTTATATATACATTATATTTATGCCCATACATATACATATTATGAAAATTATGTAGAGTTTACATATAATATATATATATATATATATATATATTTACATATATCCCTTATACATATTTTATGTAAGATTTTAGTTAATAAATGTTGGTGAGATCACTAAAGACTACTAAGGCTCTAAATCCTCTAGAAGTTTTGGTTTATAACTTCATAATATGATAAATTCATCAAACCATGGCCTGCCTTAAAAGGTTAGGGCAACAAATTTAAGAATTAAAGCTAAGATTCACTTAGAGCTTCTTATTATGGTTCATCAAGGTTAGGCTAAGATTTCTAAATTCAAGATTAGTGGTCATACAATGTATGGTTTATCTGCTTCCTTTTTATGAAGTTTACTGCAAAGGAGAGCTAGGGTTTACTACAAATTAAGAATTCCCTTATTCAACTAACAAGGAATTAATACTTTTTTGGTTGCACACCAAGATACTAGGAATTGATCAAAAGCATAAAATAAGAGTTCTTGGGGTTGTGAAGTTTCATCCTTAAACAAATTGGAAGTGAGCAATTCTTTATATAAGTGTTTCTTGAGTTTATTAATGTCTTCTCTTAAGGGGGTGTGAGAAGATCTAAGTTCAGTATTAACAATGCTTAGTAAAATTTCTAAGGCTACTCAAGATCTAGAGTATCAAGAATCAATGTGTAATCATAACCTTCTCTTATACTCCATCATTGCCAGATTCTGAGTTCTAAATGTTAAAGCAGGGTTGTGTTAGGTAGTCGATAACTACCGTAAATTTTTGTTGAATTCTATTATGACATGTATCCTTTAAATAATTGTGATAAAGCTAGGGTGTTCCATAGAAGCAACGTGCTGCATTACCTGAATGTAGTGGGCAAAGGCCGCTACCTTGGTGCCCGTGTGTAGTGACAAATGCGGATAAAGAAGCTAGTCTATATAACTTTAAATTAAGTTAGTTAGAATATTAACAGTTTTACTAGTAAGTTTTTTGAGTTAGTTGATATTATGATTAATTGGAGGCTTAATATATTATGCAAAAGAAATTGATTTTTAGGTTTTAAATTCTAGTACTTGGGTAAAAATTGCCATAAGAATGATACTTATCATTCTATATAAGAATTTAAAAGATAATGTGGTGGAAATAAGTAGGTTGTGAGATAAAATTATATTATTAAAACTTATAATTAATAGAATAACTTTTAATTTTGTAAGTATTTTTGCTCCTTAAATAGGATTGTATGTGTATAAAAAATATATTTTGGCATAATTTGGATGAGTTAACTCAAAGAAGATCTCAAGAGGAGATATTCGAAGGGTAATTAAAAATTTTAATAGAATTCATAGTGATTTTGATTTTGGAGAAATTAATGAAGAAGGAAGAATTTTGTAGTTGGGTTTAGTTTTTGATTTTATGATTGCTTACACTTTAAGAAAATGGAGGAATATATTATCACTTTAGTTAATAAATGTTGGTGAGATCACTAAAGACTACTAAGGCTCTAAATCCTCTAGAAGTTTTGGTTTATAACTTCATAATATGATAAATTCATCAAACCATGGCCTGCCTTAAAAGGTTAGGGCAACAAATTTAAGAATTAAAGCTAAGATTCACTTAGAGCTTCTTATTATGGTTCATCAAGGTTAGGCTAAGATTTATAAATTCAAGATTAGTGGTCATACAATGTATGGTTTATCTGCTTCCTTTTTATGAAGTTTACTGCAAAGGAGAGCTAGGGTTTACTACAAATTAAGAATTCCCTTATTCAACTAACAAGGAATTAATACTTTTTTGGTTGCACACCAAGATACTAGGAATTGATCAAAAGCATAAAATAAGAGTTCTTGGGGTTGTGAAGTTTCATCCTTAAACAAATTGGAAGTGAGCAATTCTTTATATAAGTGTTTCTTGAGTTTATTAATGTCTTCTCTTAAGGGGGTGTGAAAAGATCTAAGTTCAGTATTAACAATGCTTAGTAAAATTTCTAAGGCTACTCAAGATCTAGAGTATCAAGAATCAATGTGTAATCATAACCTTCTCTTATACTCCGTCATTGCCAGATTCCGAGTTCTAAATGTTAAAGCAGGGTTGTGTTAGGTAGTCGATAACTACCGTAAATTTTTGTTGAATTCTATTATGACATGTATCCTTTAAATAATTGTGATAAAGCTAGGGTGTTCCATAGAAGCGACGTGCTGCATTACCTGAATGTAGTGGGCAAAGGCCGCTACCTTGGTGCCCGTGTGTAGTGACAAATGCGGATAAAGAAGCTAGTCTATATAACTTTAAATTAAGTTAGTTAGAATATTAACAGTTTTACTAGTAAGTTTTTTGAGTTAGTTGATATTATGATTAATTGGAGGCTTAATATATTATGCAAAAGAAATTGATTTTTAGGTTTTAAATTCTAGTACTTGGGTAAAAATTGCAATAAGAATGATACTTATCATTCTATATAAGAATTTAAAAGATAATGCAGTGGAAATTAGTAGGTTGTGAGATAAAATTATATTATTAAAACTTATAATTAATAGAATAACTTTTAATTTTGTAAGTATTTTTGCTCCTTAAATAGGATTGTATGTGTATAAAAAATATATTTTGGCATAATTTGGATGAGTTAACTCAAAGAAGATCTCAAGAGGAGATATTCGAAGGGTAATTAAAAATTTTAATAGAATTCATAGTGATTTTGATTTTGGAGAAATTAATGAAGAAGGAAGAATTTTGTAGTTGGGTTTAGTTTTTGATTTTATGATTGCTTACACTTTAAGAAAATGGAGGAATATATTATCACTTATAAAAATGGGGCTTCTAAAACTCGGATTGAGTATTCTTTAAAGAAAAAGAGTCATTTATTCTGTAAAATTGTAAGTTTATTCCAAATGATTGTTTGACAGTTCAACATCCTTTATGGTGCTTGGATTTGAATATAAAAATACTATTAAATCTAAAATTTGTTCTAAATTTAGACGGTGAAATCTTAAGAAGGATAATAAAAATTTTTTTAGAAGTGAAGTTTTAAAACTTCAATAGTGATATTTTGACGATGAAGCTAACTTTATATGAAATTCAGTTGCTAGTTGTATTCTCAATGCAGTAAAGAGTTTTCTTAGTGAATTATAGGAGTATCTCATAATAAAGATGCATGGTGGTGGAAATATATTATTCAAATTAAGATTAATGATAAAATCTATGCTATAAAAATGATTTAAATATGATAGATAATTAGAAGAATTATAAATTAGCTTATCATAAAATTCAAAATAGTAGCTCATTATGCTAAGAGTGAAGCATTTAAAAACTTATATAATAAACTAGAAACTGTCAAGCGAGAGGGAAGCATTTATAAGTTACCTAAATTAAAAGATAAAAAGAATAAAAGATTTGACGAATGTTAAATATATCAAAGATGATAATCAAAAATATTTTTAGGGATGAAAGATATTTAACTTAAATGGATGTGTTATTTTCCTATGTTTTTTAATGAAGGTTGTACCATTACAATTAATTTAAGTGATTTTAATTGCATTTTCATTTGTCGTATTAGTAAAATTGAGATTTAGAATATTTTAAGGAGGATGAAGAGTGAAAAAATGGTAGGATTATGTGACATCTCTATCGTTATATGAAAATATTTGAGTAAAGAAGGAATTTCTTAGCTTACTAAAATTTTTAATGTTATTACGAAAACTAAAAAATGTAAAATGAGTGAAGAAAGAGTATTGTTTTAGCTATTTACAAGAATAAAGACAATGCTCAAGACTGCTAATTATAAAGGATCATACAAAACTTTGGGAGAGAATAATTGAATGCAGATTATGAAAGGGTATTTGTACTTTTCAAAACGAATTTGGTTTAATGGTAGATAGATCTAAACATGGAAGCGATACATATATTATGAGGTTTGATGGAGAGTTTCAAAGAAAGAAAATATCTTCATTTAGTTTTATTGAACTTGAAAAGGCTTATTATAGAGTATGAGAAGTACTTTGGAGAGCTTTGTAGAGAATGGATTTGTGTTGCGTATATTGATGTTGTTAGAAATATATATAATGGGGTTGCAACATGTGTTTGATCGCAAGTTGGCTTGTCTAATGATTTTCCAATTATTATTGGAGTACATAAAGTTTCAACACTTAGCCCTTATCTTTTTTCTTTTATTATGGAGGTTTGTATGAAGCACGCTCAAGAGGAGGTTTCTTGGGGCATGTTATTTGCAGATGGTATTCTTTTAATTGATTAGATTAGGGATGGGATTAAAGAAAAGCTTGAATTATGGAGGACTACTTTAGAAACTAAAGATTTTCGCCTTAGTAAATGTAAAACACCAAATATGAAATGTAAATTCAATTGTATTAGAAGCCATAATCTCGAGGACATAACAATTGAGAATCATATGATCAAGAAGAGCAAGATGCTCAAACACTTTGGTTCAATTATTTAAAATAATGGTGAAACAAAGAGCGATGTGATTAACATAATCAAAGCTGGTTGGATGAAATGGAGGAGCGCTTTTGGTGTACTATGCGATCGGAAAACCTCACTCAAAATTAAAGAAATATTTTATAGAGCTGCTATACAACAAGCTATGTCATATGGGGCTGAATGTTAACAAAGAAGAAACTTATTGATAAAATAAGTTTACGAAGGTGAGGATGCTTAGGTGGATTTGTGGGCATACTTGTAAATATAAAATGAGAAATGAGTTTATCCATAGCAAGGTTGGAGTGGCTGCAATAGTGAATAAGATTAGAGAATTTTGTCTTAGATGGTTCGGGCATATTATGCGTAGGCCGTGCAATGCCTTTGTTAAAAAAATTGAGTTTATGAATTTCACTCATATTGAAAGAGGAGAGGGAAGACCAAAAAAGATATGGGAAGAAATTCTTAAAAGGATCTTCTCTATTTGGAATTTATGAAAGTGCTTTTATTTGATCGTGCACAATGGAAACAAATGATTCATATAGCTGATCCCACCTAATGAAATTAAGGCTCGATGGTGGTGTTACTGACTAGGACTTAGAACACACTATCACCATCATTGAAAATACATTATTAATATTCTTTGAATGGGAAGTAACAAGCTAAAAACTGAAGTTAGAACTGAATTTCTTTGTTACCAACTTTCTATTTCATTTGAACGTATTATGATACAAGAGCTGGCGATTTTCTTAGATAAATAATGTGACTTGTAGAATTAATTCCACCCAGTCCCAGACAGACCTTATTATACAAAGCAATATTTATCTCCTTAATTGCCGACACCTGTCTCTTGATGGAAGGGGCGAGTTTTAAAGTAAGGCTAGCAGTAGGAGATCAAACTATGTGAGATGTGATTTCTGGATTGCTATCAGGTAGTTGCTATTATCCTGCGAGCAGTCATTTAATATTAAGCCTGGCTGAACTACCATTTTCATGGGTTCCTTGTTATAAATGGAGCTAAATGTTTTCTAAATTTAGGTCTTGTAGAAAATGCTGGAACTAAACTTATATGAGTTAATATACTGAATTATGAAGAAGCATGGTTGAAGTCAGTTTAGGTGTCTTTTAAAAGAGTAAAATACATAAGCTGATAGCCACTTCTTGATGGATTCCTTACAAAAATGAATCTAGCAACTCATCAATTTTGGGTTTGAGATTTTTCTTGATGCTTACTTGTATGTGCAAAGCGATGTTTGATTTCATCAGTTTAAGAGACACACGAAGAGGAAGTACATTGTTAAAGAAAAATTTAGGTTTTAATTGCAACGTAAAGTAATTTAAGGTGGTTGTTTTAACGAGTTGGAGCCTTTTTGTGTTTAGTTTGGTGTACAAAAAGTTTCTTAAAAAGGACAATTGTGCATGGGCCTGTAGAGGTCGAAGAAGCCTGCCAGGTTAGCATTGTCTGCGTTGGTCAATGAAGGTTGATGTTGTCCGTGATGGTCAAGGAGGCCAGCATTGATTTCTGCTTGGCTAGATGGCGCGAAAGTAAACCATAGCTGGGGCAGTGAATGTGGCTGGACAGCTGGCATAGCTAAGCCAGTGGGGTCTGATTAGGGCACTGACAAGCTTGTTTTTGCAGGTGAAATCCCTATAGCATTTTTATGTGGTTTATTGGGAGTTCTATTAGGCATGTGCTGCGGTGTATTGGGAAACTACCCTATTCAGGAAGTTCCCAAATACGCAAAATTTTCCTGGGATTTAAATTCTCCCAAAAGCTTTAATCTGAATTTTATTTTATCGAACCAAACATTAGAAAATAAAACCATGAAAGGATTCAATTACAATCTTATTCTGCAATTTAAACCGATGCTAAATTTATAATGTTCAGTTACTGATTTTATCACACAAACGTTTAACTTTTGTTTCTATAAAAATCCATTCGCTTGAATGGCTTTATTTCATTGGTGGTGTTATTGAGTTAAAAATAGATACTGTTGAGCTCAATTGTTGCTGGAAATATGTAAGAAATATAATACTTGATTTGATAGAATGCTTTAAGTGAGATACTTTGGATGTTTTTTTTCAGTACTTCAATCAAATATTAACAGCAGTGCTAGAGGTAGTGGATGATCCTGATTCTTCCACAAGGGAGCTTGCTCTTTCTTTGATCACTGAAATGCTCAGTAATCAGGTAGATGCATTTGCTCACGAGTGTTTCTGCCTATTCCAATTTTGTCCTGAAAATAGTGCGTGTATGAGGTCTCATGGCTAAGTTATAATTAAGGATCGATCCTTGCACTCTCTCTGTTACTTTTGGCAGTTTCTCTCTTGCTCATGTGTGTGCTATATTTTGCTCAGAAAGAGATGATGGAAGATTCTGTCGAAGTGGTGATTGAAAAATTGCTCAGTCTGTCCAAAGATGCCAATTCTAAGGTACAGCATTCATCCTGCATAGTCGGTGCTTTTGTGTCATCATTTCAGCTATATTCTCTTATATAATAAATCACATGAAGCAGACGACGAGCGAGGCGCAGCGATGCTTGGCAATCTTGCTGTCACTATATGACCCATTAAGATGTCTCGCTGTATGCTTCTTATTCTCCGTGAATGCTGTTCTTGTTCTTTATTGCTCGTCTCATCTTGCATTCTCTCTTTCAAGTGCAGGTTGTTACACCCATGCTTGTCAGCCAGGATGAAAAGACAGTTGTTACTTGCATCAACTGTTTAGCCAAGGTCTTCTCCACTATCCATCATTTCAATATATATATATATATATATATTAATAACTTGCTAAGTAAACAAGAGGGTCCGGGTTCGTGGTTGTCTATACCGGAGATTAGATTTTGGTTATCGCTCGGAGTTGACAATTTTCTTATATATATATATATATATATATATATTTGTTGTTGTTGTTGCGGAGGGAATGGTGTTGTGCTTTAGTGGCTGAGCTATTGAGTTTGATCTCTTGATTTTTCTTCAGCTGGTGGGTAGATTTTCGCAGGAGGAGCTGATTTCTCAGCTGCCATCATTTCTACCCTCCCTCTTTGAGGCCTTTGGAAACCAAAGCCCGGACGTTCGAAAGGTTTGGACTCTTTCCTCCGAATATAGGCGTTTGTCCGATTGATGCTTCGCTTTTGTTTTTTGATGGGCTTATTGCTGCTGCAGAGCGTGGTGTTCTGCTTGGTGGACATGTACATCCTGCTGGGCAAGCCGTTTCTTCCGTTCCTCGTCGACGGCCTGAGCAGCACTCAGCTCCGCCTGGTGACCATCTATGCCAACCGCATCTCTCAGGCCAGATCAGGTTCTAAGATTGATTGATTGTTTGATTTATGTTTTTATTTTCCTCAGTTTTAGCATTTGCTTTTTTGTTATGCTTTCCATTGAGGGGAGGATTGGGATTTTTGTATATTCGTTTCTGGCCGTTTTCTGTTATGAGAAAAATATGGTGATTTTTGCAAAGGTTTATTATTTATTTGTGATGGAAATCTTCTCGTTTTTACATTTCCAGCAACAGCATCTTGCCATTAAATCTTTTTAATGTAATTTTAATATAATACTTAAAGATCATTCCATGTTTAATTTTCTTAAAAGTCTCCTAATTTTTACACATTATTTGCTTATGGTGAAAAATATTCACAAACTCTTAAAAATGCAAAATATTTTCTCATAAAAATTTATCATCAAATTTATTAGTAGCGTCTCTTCTTTGAACATTTTATTTTTGGGACGTGGACGGGAAATTTTATTCATGTTGCGATTTATTTTCTTTGCTCCAATGGGCTATCAAGGAAATGGGTAATTATTGATTAAATCATGTTTAATTAAATCTTTTAATTACATTTATTAAATAATTATAGCGATTAATATTTGATCCGTGAACTATTAGGCCCCAAAGCTATCAAAACTTAAAAAAGGATAATCCTCGGATTCCCTATTTTCTAGCCCTCTACTTTTAAGCTGCGTGGATTCTAATATGGACTGCCAAATCATGATTTTTAATTTAGTAGCCACAACCAGCGGATGTTCGCTGGCCGTGAGCAAGTATTTTCTTCCCTTGATGCTCTAATGCAGCATACGGTGCCCTACCTCTGCGTCCATCCGATTTCTTTTATTTCTCCTGTTCTTCTTCTGAAACCAGTGATAAAGAGAGCCCGTCGGCCCCCTGCTATCGTTATCCCTCTCTGTATGCCAGCGGATGTGCAGCCATCGCTGGTTGTGAGCAAGTAGGGTGGTGGTTTATTTTGTGCTTTGTGGTTTTCTTTGGTAACATTTGCCGCAACTTCCTCGGGTAACATCCGCCACGGCTTTGTGCTTTGTCGTTGAAACTAGTGACGAAGGACACCGTAGTTTTTCGCCGTCCATTGACTTTCTTTTTCTCCTAGTTTTTGGGAGTTATCTATTTGAGTAGAGTGAAGGTTAGAATCTAAAATATTTAATTTTATATTATTTATATTTATATTTTAATTTAACTCTAATAATACGATAAAGTTATATGATAAAAATAAATACTATTCTATTTGAGTATTTTCTATTTTACTTAAATATATTTAATATGACTTGCATCATTATAAAAGACCCTAGGAGAGGAAGTTCTTTGGATCAACGAAACTTTATAAACTTGGCAACGACATTCATTAAAAAATTGAAACTAAAATTTGGATCAAACCAATTGCGCCATCCTGTGTGTGATTCCCTACTAACAAAGAGGACAATCTTGACTGATCACAAAGAAGGAAAGAATCACTACAATAGAGAGGGAGACAATGTTTGTGGATTGTGAGACACACTGGCTCGAAAGACTTGGACATTGAGAACTAGCATAAGGAGGCGTCTGCGTCTGAGTTGAGAGTTGCACCAAAATGACGGTGAGTCGCAGCCGCATAGGGGAGCCGCAAAGTAGGCATCCTAAGAAGAATCACATATGAGAATTGGATGGCATTACCGAGAATCGCTGACAAGGAAGGAGAGTCACATATTGGCTTCGAAGAAAAGAATTATTGAGATGTCAGAAAACCCATACAAAGAATCGCACATTGCTTCAAATGATTTTGGTTTTAGGGTTCAATACTTGACTAATGTGGCAAAGATAATCAGCTCATTGGAGCATAAAAATATCTACAACAATGATAGAATAGGAATTTTCATATATATATATATATAAAAGACAAACCCTTAAAAAAAGAGAGACTTGCTGACGTGTCATGTTAAAATTTTAGAAAAATTAGCCAAATTAAACTTTTATAATATAGAAGGAAAATTCAAGTAATTTCCATTTCTCAACGAACACTGCTATCAGTCGGGTAGAGGGCAGTGAGGGGAGGAGAGTATGGAGGGAGAGATGGACGAGGCGATGCGAGCGCACTTTCCGATGTCCTTCGGCAAGCCTTCGATGCCCCAACGCCGGCCCTCCTCCGTTCACTCAACTGCTCTGCGCACGTTTGAGCCATCAACCAACCGATCATCCTCCTCGTCCTTCACTAATCTCGCAAAACCTAACCCTGACTCCCTGACCCGCCAGCCCGGCTTAGACGATGATGAAGAAGGCGATATAAAGATGCCGCTGCGATCAGAGGAGTCTTTTCAGACGGAACCAGATTCCGAAAAAGATGCGATGATAGGGCCTCCTCCGCCGCCTACATCGTCATCAGATAAGCTCCTTGTTGAAGACGAGGAGGAGGAGGAGATGATTGGTCCCCCGATGCCACCGCGGGCTCTTATGGATGACGGTTCTGATTCAGATTTGGATGACTCGCCGCTGGACGATAGGATTCGGATTCCTCTTAGCAACGAAATCGTGCTCAAGGGGCATTCAAGGGTATGTCAAAGTTTCGCCTTATACTTATTCGCGCTCTCTTAATTTAGCGAACAGTGCTGCTCTATGAGAAACCTATAGTTGTACAATGATTTTTGTTCACAGCCTTGACAGTGTGCTAATTTTGCTTCACTGTTTACTAGATTTTTAAATTTTCTAAATTTAGGGGATTTTAGGATCAGTGTGATATGTCTACGCCATGTTATGTTTTCTGAGCGATAGCAGCCATTTGGTATAATTCAATGTCATTTTGGGGTGAAAAGTTATTCAGATAGCTGTGTAATTCAAATAACAGACTATCTTTGGTTAAGTGTTATTCAAATATATTATGTTTGGTTCACTGTCATTCATGTTATGTACATATGAGGTAAGATTACCCCCAACATTGAGATGTAAATATAAATTGAAGAACTAACCCAAATCTGATGGTCTGTTAAATGTGAAAACATAAATTCTAGATGTGTAAATTATAAATATTTAAGTGATATGCAAATTAGAGATTTGAGGAAGGCGAGATTCGGGGAGGCAGCACAGTGGCTGCGTCGGCAAAGGCGGAGGCAGAACAACAGCTCTGTGTCAGCGAGTTTCGGGGAAGCGAAGCCCTCTGCCTTGACCGAGGCATAATGTTGCGATGTTATTTGAATATCAACCAAATTTGGCCAACACTCGGATAACCTTTGGGAGTGGCATTTTCAAAATTTTGAGATGTCTTAGATGAGATAACATTGAACCAAACATCTCCAATCTTAATGACATCTTTAAATAACATAACATTATAAAAGTTCACTAAATTTAAAGTTTGCTACTGTGTCTTGCTATTTGAATAGCACCCTAAAAGTGCCTGCATATCAATAGCCAAGTGCACTCTTCTAGGCTATGTAAAACTATGTTTTTTTAGGGATTAGAGTTTACGTAATCTATCTCTTCTTTCATTACCTTCATCTTCGTCTATGTTGCGAAAGAGCAAGTCTGTGCAGTAGGAGAGCACCAAGAACAGTTTCTCACATCTCTATCACATCTGATAATGAGTTGTGCCATCCAAGAAGAGAACTTTTTATTATAACTAAATTAAATCTAGCAAAATTGGTGAAACAATGATTTGGAATATAAATTTAAGAGCATCAAGTTTTCAATTTTTTTGTTAGCGCGAAGCCTGTGGACCTCAATGCTATCTTAATAATATTGCATTGACATGCAATTAAACAACCCCATTTAATCTATCAACTGCTGGCTATATACCTCAACGTCTTTGTTGTTTTCCTCTGGCTCTTCTGGCTGTTGATACTGATATCAAATTTTAAATGATGGCTAATTTATCTCTAAGCGCCTCTAATTTATATTTTAGAGTTAATATGACATTACTTATATAAAACATCATTGTTTTCTGTCAAATGTTATATATTTGATGTTGGATGGAATGTATATAGCACAATTCAAGATGGTAGTGTATTGAGTTTTGAAATTTGTTAGAGATTGAGTTTGAAAAAATAGTTATGCGTTAAGAATTTACTTAAAAGAAAGAATTAATTGGAGAAAAAGATAGGGAGAAAAGTAAAACAAATGCAAAAAAAATGCAATGCAAGCCAATCTAGAGTTGTTCAGGTTCTTCTGATCTTACATAGATCCACTCTTCGGTGATACGATTACTGGAACCGTTACTTAACACTAGTAGGTCTCTGCTTTGCAAGATGTAGACAAAGAAGCCTGAACACACTACTTTATAATTTCCCTTCTTGTGGAAACTTTGCCATGGCAGAGAGATGCCATCACTTGCACAGCCCGCAAGTGAGAATGAGCTTTGTAAAAGAAAAAATTTGATCGCAATCTCGAAGAGGTGAAGTTCTCAAACTCTTGATCATTAATTTCCAATATAAATTTTTAGTGCTTAGCTAAGATTTTTGAGAGCGTTGAATGAGAATTGAACACTACTATAGTTTTTTTCAAAAGATTGGTGGAAACTGATAAAATGAAGGGTATTTATGGAGGGAATCACTAGATTACTTAGTAATTGTGACAAGGTGCTTTCATAATTAAGAAAGTAATGTCGCATAATGGATTTCAATTACTTCATTAGTTATTTACTGATCTGCACAAGTTAATTGATTGTAAATAGAAATGTGTCAGTTCGTAATTACAGCAACAATTTATTACAACGATCATTATGTTAGATATGCAATAGAATCAGTGCACATTTATAATTTTAAATTGTGAATTTCATATTTACAATGTTCAATTATTTTAACGGTTATTTGGCAGAATTACATCATATTTTGATCATAATCAATCGTAAAGTTGATTCACTAAAGTTCGAATCATGAGCTTTATAGTACACAAACAATGCACACAAAATTTTTAATCCAAGCCTACAAATCCTTGAAACGTATATTACGAATCAATTTCATCAGGGTACGCAAGAACTAAAATGAACTAATCATAACTCTTCGTGAATCTTCAATGAGCTCAGTCTTCACAAATTCAAACTTCTATATGGTTCTATCTTAAAATCACTTGATCGCTGAATAAAATCTATAAGTTTTGAGCTTATGTGAGCTGCTTATCTGAAATCAATCTCAAGTAGACAGACTCATTAAATATTAAGGAGCAATAACCTGATTTTGAAGAATTAAAGAACAACCAATAAATGATTCAAACCTCAAATCAAAACATGAACAGCATTTCTAGTTTAGTTCATAGCTGTGTTTCAAATGCCTCATTTGCCTCAAAATTTAGTTAAGACCATGCTCATTTTATTTTGTTTGTTTCCTTGCGCTAATTATTTTATATTTGATGTATTAAGGAATATTTTTAAATGCCATGATATTATGTACTAGACTCCTTTTGAATCTGGAAAACAATCTGAGAGGCTATTATCTAAAGCTGCGGCCTTATGTAAATCTTGCACCTCTTCTTTCTCTTTTCTACCCTGCATTTTTTTCTCTTTTAATCTCCTTTTGCTTTCTCGCCTCCCCTGCAATTTTTTTCTTTAACATTGCAAAGCCAACCTTCCAGCCATCCTGCTGCTTTTATTTGTTAGCCGTTGCTGCGCAGTTCAATATCTAGCAAGATTTTTTTCAAAAGCTATCCTTCTAAATGCTTGACAGCACTTGCCCTCTCCAACTGCAACTGCCCTTCCAACCAATAACCCTATTGTTACAAATGAGCACTCTTGCTGTTCTAATTTAGATGAACTGGTAATGCTGTCCCAGATGTCTTCATTCCTTGTTAATTGGAATCAGAGCAAGTGGTTATTTTTCAAAATGCACCATGAGGTTCACTTGTTATGATTATTGCTATGGCTAAGGGTTCTTGAGACGAGATAGAATTCTATACATTATTTTACAACATCTGTTTTTTTTCAATTGCATTGGCATTGATAACTGCATAAGAATAACATTGATTGAATTACAAGTGTATACACCTGCATGAATGACATTGTTTTATCATAAATACAAAGGCAAGAAAATAAGCTTTGTACGTCAATGTGTTGCACTCGGGCACCGACCAAGTAATAGCATTTGCATGCTTTCTATTGCATTCAGGCAACACAACACATTGCCTTTAGGGATTCATATGATTTTTGCATATTAATTATTACAAATGTTACCCCCTCAACTAACACAACATTCATCTTTCTCATTCAGCACTTGGGGCCCGAAAATAACAACGATTATTGGGATTCTTTTTTTTTTCCTCTAATATTTGATCACTTTTCACTTGTCCTGAAACATATTATGAAAGTTTATATATTCTCTTGAGAGTATAATGCCCCTTTGATTTCGATCATACTTGCATGGTCATCCATTGTATATTATGACAACTCCTGTCACGCCAAAACTGAAACTTGTTTTGGGACTATAGCTTAACTTTGACCTATTGCGGATGGAGATGATAACGATTCA
Organism: Gastrodia elata; assembly: GCA_016760335.1. Classification (NCBI taxonomy): domain Eukaryota; kingdom Viridiplantae; phylum Streptophyta; class Magnoliopsida; order Asparagales; family Orchidaceae; genus Gastrodia; species Gastrodia elata. Next base: position 1,228,785 of record CM028671.1, on the reverse strand, counting down.
ATTTCATGCTGATTTAGTATCGGTTCAAATCTAACAGATATGACATAATTTAAACCAGATCTAAATCAGGACACGACTAGAACCCATAAAATTTTAAGCTAGCTTTGATCACTTACTTTGAAGCAGTCTCAAACTTAAAGTATATGTTGGCTCGCTCATGCTTGTTTGGCTCAATTTGAGCATTGATTTTCGAGCCAATATTTTTACTCTTTTTGCTGATATTATTGTTTGTCTTCTGAGCACACCTTTGGCTGCTTGCGTTTACTATGCGCATCTATCAAATGTGCATAGTGCTTTTTTGTTTTAAAATTTGAGATTAAATTCGTTAGGTTACCTTGGAAGTGCATGAATTTTTGGTTTGCATTTCAGAAGGGTTCCGTGCCTGTAACTACAATATTTTTTTATTTGTCTTGGTTATTAAATTTTAAAAATTATGGACACTACTATGATAATTCGTGCCTCTCATTTTGTTTTATAGGCAGTGTCAGCTCTTGCTGTGGATCATTCAGGATCGAGGGTGCTTTCTGGAAGTTATGACTACACAGTAAGAATGTATGATTTTCAGGGGATGACTTCGAAGTTGCAGTCTTTCAGACAGTTGGAACCTTTTGAGGGCCATCAAGTTCGGAGCTTAAGTTGGAGCCCTACGTCGGATAGATTTCTGTGTGTAACAGGTTCTGCACAGGCTAAGGTTTTTTTTACGTTTTGGCTTGTTCTATCTTTCTTTCGGTTCTGATTAATTGCATGGTTATTAATTAATCATTATTACTAGTTATGATCTTAATGGCAGATTTATGATCGAGATGGACTTACCTTGGGCGAGTTCATAAAGGGAGATATGTACATACGTGATCTGAAGAACACAAAGGGCCATATATCTGGCTTGACTGGAGGAGAATGGAACCCTAAATCAAAGGAAACCATTTTAACCTCTTCTGAAGATGGTTCTTTACGTGTATGGGATGTTAATGATTTCAAAAGTCAAAAACAGGTTTAACATATTATTAACATATTTTGTTGAACAAATTATGTTTTTTCTTGAACAAATGAACATGCATATAATTTTAACTAGGTCATCAAGCCTAAGCTTGCCCGGCCGGTGAGAGTTCCCGTTACAGCATGCGCGTGGGATTGCGAAGGCCGACGCATTGCTGGAGCTGCAGCCGATGGCTCCATACAGGTCTCTCTATCTTCTCTTCTAACTTAAAAATATGCAAACAGAGTTCATATATATAGATATGCTTGTGTAAAAATTGTTTTACCAGCTATGGAGCATCAAGGCTGGATGGGGCAGCAGGCCGGACGTGGTTGTGGAGAGCGGCCATACAGAGGATGTCAGCGGACTTAAATTCTCCTCGGACGGCCTGATCCTCTTGTCCAGAAGCATGGATGCTACGCTCAAGGCATTGCAGGCCCATATCTTCTTTTCTGATGTTGTTGTCGTTCGTTTTATAAATTGGATGATGATGATGGGCAGGTGTGGGATCTGCGGCAGATGAAGCTCCCCATCAAAATCTTCGACGGCATTCCCAATCATTACCCGCAAACGAACACCTCATTCAGTCCGGACGAGCGGCTGATCATCACCGGAACATCGGTCGAGAAGGACGACGGCGCAGGCGGAGGCGGCACGCTCTGTTTCTACGACCGGAGGAAACTCGAGCTCATCTCCAGAATCGGCGTCTCCCCTCAATGCAGCGTCATCCGCTGCGCCTGGCATCCCAAAATCAACCAGGTAAAAAGCAGAAAGTGGAAGAATTGACCGTAACCCTAACCCTAACCCTAAAAATGGTGGAGCAGGTGTTTGCAACAGCGGGCGACAAGAAAGAAGGCGAGACACACGTACTGTACGATGCATCGATGAGCCAGAGGGGGGCGCTGGCGTGCGTGGGGCGAGCTCCGAGGAAGAAGTCGGTGGATGATTTGGAGGCGGAGGCGATCGTGCACAACCCGCACGCGCTGCCTCTGTTCAGAGAGCAGCCGAGCCGGAAGCGGCAGAGGGAGAAGATGCTGAAGGATCCGATGAGGTCGCACAAGCCGGAGCTCCCCGTCACCGGCCCAGGCTTCGGTGGTAGGGTCGGTACCACCAAGGGCAGCCTACTCACGCAGTACCTCATGAAGCAGGGCGGCCTGCTGAAGGAGACCTGGATGGAGGAGGACCCCAGAGAGGCCATTCTCAGGTACGCTGACGCTGCTGCCAGTGACCCCCTTTTAATAGCTCCTGCTTACGCTCAGACCCAGCCCGAACCCCTTTTCGCCCACCCCGATTCCGACGATGATGATCCCAGCAAATGATCCTCTGCGACTGATTTTCATATATTGGTGGTATGCATCATCATCCTATCCTCCTTTTCTTTTGTTGTTTCATGTGTTTGTTACAAATGCTCCAAAATTTTCCAAAAAAAAATCCATTTATTCAAATGATAAATTAGATTTTGTGCAATTCACTTTATTGTACTGCCAATATTTTTTCTATATCATATTTTTAATAATTTATCTCTTTAAATATAGAATAATTTAGAAAAAAAGTTTTTTTTTTTTTTTTTTATATTATTTAGCCGTGTACAAATTTGAATATGCATGTAGCTCAACCCCAAAAATTCTTGTTCTCGTTGGGTTAATGATGTAAAGTCTGACCAAGGAATAGTATTAAGTCTAGACTCATATGATTTTAGGGTTTCCATTGGACGTTTTTGGGCTAATAAGGTTGGGCCGGGCCAACTCGTGTTGGTTTGTTATTAGTCTGGCATTAAAAATGCTTTAAAATGGGTTAAATCAAGTCAAGTTTGGGTCTACTTGAACACAAAAATGGAGTTAGGACCCATTTCAAGGTTCAAGTTGGTTTTTATTGACTCAATTTAATTTCAGGTTAGACATAGACTTGAACCTAATATTTATTTTATGATTGCAATCATAGGTCCAATGTTATATATAATAAAATTTCTCATTGTATTATACGATTGCAAAAAAGAATTTTAGCTTAGCCCGACATTCATGATGAGGCTGGCATTTGATGATGTATGCTTGCTATGTCTGAAAACACACAATGCACCTCTCTCTCTCTCTCTCTCTCAGTTAGAGAAATGAGCCCTTTTAATCTTAATAGAAGAATAAGAACTTTTATCATATCAAAAAACGCACGATGTCAATATTGTTCACATGACGCCGCGGCTATCGTCACGGGCCAGCCATGGCGCACGCCGGAGTGGATCAAAGAGCCCTCGGCGTGATGCTGGATCTCCGACGAACCTTCTTCCTCTTCGTAAACATCAGCAGAAGTGCCGTGGAGGATAAAAAAAAAAAAAAAAAAAAAAAAAAAGAGGAGAAAACCTTCATTTAAATCCCTATAATTTAAATCAAAATTTAATTATATGAGTAAAACAAAGGAGTGAGTCAAAGATAAAGGTGGAAATATAAATAGCTGAAAGAGTGGAGGAGCTAGAGAGTCAACTTGCCGACCCATTCCTCCACAATCCCGTAGTCCATGCTCAGCTCTCTGAGAGGAGGTATGTTCTCCATTGCAAAGACCATCAGATGTGGATATGCTGCGACATCGCACTGATCATACATAACAAACTGCACAAAAACGTTGGGGCTGCAGCTATGGCTGAGATAGCAGGCCGCGTTCCTGGCCCTGGAAACATCTATAGAGAACCTCGATTCCGGGAATTTGGGATTCCTGGCCGGCATGTAGTCCGGAAAAACATCGGACACATCCCCCCATTCTGCCCACCTTCCCGGAAACCTGCAGGGATGCACCAAGCATTCCCCGGCGTGAGAGAGTATCTCCGTCTGCTGCTTTGTCAGCACAATCCCGCTCAGCTCGCAGATGAACGTCCCAGATCGAATCAGGTCGTAGGAACGGACTCCCCACCCCGTCTCCTTCGACCTGAACACCTCCAGCCTCGTCCTCACCCCCTTCTGGCTCACCCGGTTCGGGCAGCTCGCCGGGCACCCGCACCCCCTCCCACACTCGTAGATCAATGGCTTCCCTCTCACAAGAGCCCCGCTCTCGTCGTAAGCAAACTCCCCCCCATTCAGGGCTGCACAGCTGCAATCCGCAGAGCAGTTCTTCTCGCAGTCGCAGCCCTTCTTCACGGATGCTGATGATGGAGGAGGGTAGATTGGCTGAGCCAGGTACTCGAAGTGCAGAGGATCCTGGTCGTCGTCCAGATCATTGTACATTGAAATGGGAACCTTCTCCCTCCCCATCGAGATGTCGTTGCAGAAGAATCCGTCTCCCGTCCTTGCATCGCAGTCAATCCTCAAGCTCTGAGCCGCCCTCAGCACCGCGCTGCCCATCTCCTCCTGCCCTTGGATCCTCACCAGCTTGAACTTAAAGACGCCGAAGCCGGATTTGCCGGCATCCATCCAGCAGTCCACGACATTGTAAAGGCCGTCGTAGACGTAAACCTTGCCGTTGGGGCTCTGATCGAACTTGAGTCCCCGGATGACTCTTATCTCGATCCCGTAAGCCATGCTTCTCTCGAGAGCCAGGTTTCCTCCGGCAAGCTTCTGGCTGCTGCACATCTTGTGGAGATTCTTGTCCCGGCCGCCCTGACCCGTGTACAGAAGTACGTCCCCTCCGTCGTCGTCGTCCTCGTAGCCTCCGGAAACGATAATGCTGGTGGCGATGGGCTCGCCGGTGCTGCTCATGCTCGCCGGAACATAATCGATCCCCGCCTGAACTTGGCCGTGCAGGCCGATCACGCACAGCTCCATCCTGAAGAAGAATACGTCCCCGACAAAGATCCCTGGCATCGATCCGATGATCCGTTTGTCGCGGTTCAGCCAGAGGCCTCGGTTGGTCATCAACGCCGCGGCCTTCAGATCCGCGCGCCTATTCCTTCCGAAGGAGCCCAGCCCCTCGCCCCTCAACTCGTCCCGGATGATGAGAATCCTGAGCGAATCGAAGGTGATCCGGCTCCGGCGAACCAGATCGCGGAAGTAAATCTGGTCCTGCTCACTGAGAAAGGAGACCCGAACCATCTCCGCGGACCGGGACTTCCGCTTCTTAGAGACGATCATGGCGGAGGAGCTCACCGGCGGCGGAGAGGACGATACGACGGAGCCAGGAGGACATCCATCGGACGCGCGCACCACCGTCTCAGTGTAGGACGCCATGAATAGGCTCGCCAGGCGGTGGTACTCTGCGAAGAGGGCTTCATCGTCGGGCGTCGGAGGGCTAACGGGGACGATCGCGAGGGAATCGGGATCGAGGAGCAAGGTTCCAGGGCTCGTGTTCTGAGGAATGGCTCCAATGGAGGAGTCTGCATTCGCCTCCTTTTTTGGGGCCAGGTTTAGGTCCAATGAGGCCGGGGAAGAAGAACCCATCGCGCCGGCGGCGAGGGCAGCTACTACTACTGCGAAGCTCTTTGTGTGGCAAAAAAAAAAAAAAGGATTGAATGCAGTAGGGCTGACGTGGCAATTTTGAATGAATTTTATTATATTATGTTAAACAAAAACTAAAATATTTTGAATCCGGTCACGATTTTCTTAGCAAATTTAAATGTATTATTATTATAAGACAAAACTCCTAAATTTTGGCGGAACTTATAATTCAAAAATATAGGAAATTTTAAATTTGTTTGCAATGCTATATATTATATTATATGCTTATCATTTTATATTACAAAATTCGATCATCAAATGATTTATGTTTATTTTAGCATATTTATAATGCTCATTATTATATTTTTTGCGATTTTTTCAAAGCATCATCAAATCTTTAAGTATTGCTTTTAAATATTTATATTTAATTAATGTACATATTTTATTTAAGAGTATTGCTACACTTGTATGATAGATGATACGTCAATCCAATGATTAAGTGATGATTGGTTGAATACACTTTTTTATGGGACGGCCAATATGCAAATATTTAAAAAAAAAAAAAATCTATGAAATATCATTGTAGCTAATACATTAAGTTTGGCTAGACTTTGAGGGTTGTACTAGGTGATAGTGGAGTAATGTCCACCCAGCCTCTACACACAATTGAATTGAGAAGTGCGTGTCAAACATTGGCTACCACCACAGCATCATCGAGATCTTCTTCATCATCAAAACCTAGCATGTACGAGCATCATCGAGATCTTCTTCATCATCAAAACTTAACATGTAGGCTATGTATAGCTCTCTTATTTCCTTAAAATTGAATTTACCTTTTTGTAATATATAATATTAAAGATAATATATCAAATTATGTAAGAGGTGATCAAAACTTTGGAATGACAAGAAACAAAATATACATATAATTTATTAGATAAGGTATTGTTCTAATAGCTCTATTATTTTAATTATTATTTTGATAAAGCTATGTGGCGACAAAGTTGGCAATCCACCTTTCCTCTCTTACTCTAAATTAAAAACACACTTTTTTATGGTTTATTAATGAATTGTGTCTTTGTTGTTAAGCTCTTAGTTTTAAATTCTTAATATATATATATATATATATATATATATATATATATATATATATATATATATATATAACCAAACTAAAGTTTTGTGTTGATATAAAATAGTATATGACAAAAGAGTTATGACTAATTCGAAATTGTAGCATTTAATTTATAATTAATATTTCAATGCAAATTCTTAGGATGATATTTAAAGTAATTTTGAAATATTTGTATATAAATTATGCACTAATTTTGTGAATATCTATAGAGTAAGTGTTGAAGTGTAAATTGTTAAATTAATTCATTTAAAATTGAGTTTTGCAATAAATGCAATGTTAAATAGTGTAACAAATTGACAAAAGTCTTACCTTTGCTTAGCCAACATATTATATTTTGAAAATACTACATTTACACATCATCATTATTTTAATGTGTATATGATGGTGTAAGTAAAACAAAATCTCTTACTAATATCACAGTAAATATTTTTCTAAGAGTAGTACTGATTTTAGACAACTAATATAATTTTTCGAATGGTTAAAAGAGGTATCATTTCACTAATAAATACGAATTTTGCTACACTTACATCATAATATACATATTAAAATGAGGATGATATAATAAAATAATTTATACATAACAAAATACAAGCGGCTTATTCTCAAAGACATATATTCTCTCATCAAGTCCTTGCATTTGTTGCTTATAACTAAAATGATTTGTTTTTTTTTTGGGTCTTATTAATTATTAAGAGAGTAAATATGAGCATAAATAAATAATTAATTAGGGGAGCCATGCCATGATCCCACTAACCATACATGTGGGCCATTGGCTAATATTTGGGTTTTTAATATATGCGGTTGGTGCTCGCATCTCCATCATTGCATATGGCCTCATCTATCTAATTACTAATTAATCTGTCATTATAATTAATTAATTTTTATTAAAGATGGCTCTTAGCTTCCAATAATGTGCATATTATAGCGACCAACATGGAAAGATTCCGTCGATGCCTGCAATGATCCACTTTATATGCTTTTTTTATTTTATTAAATTCAGATAAATATTTGTATTTATGTGTGTGTGTATATATATAAATTCAGATAAATTTATATATAAATTCAGCATTTAATTTTCTCTAAAAGATGAGAATGAATCTTATAAGTTGGGATGTGATGGTCTTTTAGAGAATTCATGGTGGGCTCATGTTTCTTAATATTATCATGCTTTTATGGATTGAAAGCTCATTGTTTTCTTTGGAGATTTGTCTTTAGTAGACAATTAAAGGTTTTGATCTTTTAAGATGTGAGTGGTTTTAATAGCTGGTCCTAAGTATAATTATGTAAAATTTTAAAATATGGATATGCCTTTTTTATATATCGTTAGACTTTTTGACACTGACCTACTATGAGTTTATCTTCTGAGAAAAATATTATGAGGCCAATAAGGCTAAAGCAAATAATACAGTAGTACTTAAGAGTTAGGGCCTTTGAAAATGATATCAGAGCAAACAATTGATGCGTTAGATGGGAGTTAAGTGTCATGCAATGTAAAGTGGATCATTGCAGGCACTGTCCTACGGCGAAGCTCTCGGATGCACCGTGCCTTCCATCCCCAAAAGCATAAATCTTGGCACCATCGTCTTCGTCTCAGACGGTCGGTTCCACCTCGAAGCTTTCATGATCACCAACCCTAGAATTCCTGCTTACATGTACGACCCTTCCCTCTGTGCACTCGTTCTGGAGGAATACGATCAAGATGCGATTTGTAGAGCCAGTATGGCGAGCAATTGGGGGATTCTTCTCAGGACACTTGGGAGGCAGTGGAGCGCTAGGGTTTTGGACCGTGTGGTTCTGAAGATAGAGGAGAAGGGATTTTGTTGAGCGGACAACAAGATGGACGAGAAGGGATTCTGCTAGAGGAAGATTCCTGCAAAATGAACCTGTGCAGTGTAGTTGAGCAGGTAACAAAAGCTTGAATATCACTTTTGGAATTTGTTTTTAAATCTTGCTATGAACTCTTACCAGTCATCTTTATAATCATCTTCATTTTGCTGATTGTTAACTGCAAACAAAAATTAGTCGTAAACTAGTGTTGATTAATTCATTGCTTCTACCCTGAATGATTTTTAATTGTAGTTTTAATATGCTAATTATATTTATTAAATAGTGCTCACATTTCAAAATTGCTCTCCCAAATGAGCTACTCCGAAGATGTTATTAGGATATAATATATGATATTAATATATTTAATAGACGTTCTTAACATGTACAAATGAGGTATTTTTAGGGCATGGCTTGATCCCAATCAAGCGAAAACAATGGAAGACAGTGGTGGCGACTCTGATTGCATCCTTCCCATCGCCACTCCCTCAAACCCTAAAGCCTCCTATCACCGCAAATCGACCCCAAAGCATTTTGCAAAAAACCTAATCATTTGTGGGATTAGTTTCTAAATATCGCAATGAACTCTTGTTATTCATTTACTATTTTTTTAAAGATCTATCATCTTGTTTTTATTAATTATTATCCGCAAACAAAATCAGTCCTAATCTAGTGTGATTGACTCATTGCTTTATATTTGTGTTTTAGTTCTGCGAGATAAGTCTCATTTGCAACCTACTTCAACTTTCAATTATGAAAAATATTATTGTGTTCATACTGTAATCAAGACTAGATGTATGTATGGAATATTCTCATATATCATTTTATGGGACTGGATTGCCTTCATAATAAAAAGTTGCTTATCTTATGAGTTAATGAGTCAACATTAATTAAGATATTATAATAATTTTGTATTTATTTTGTTTGCCATGAGCACTGTTGTAGCTATTAAACCATGCTTCTGGATTCACTGGGCATCAAAAGATTGCATTTGATTTGAAAGTCGAACTGAACTACCCGATGAACTAGATATTTCTACTGTGATTATTTGGTAATTTAAGTGTTCAATAGTTTTTATTATTTTGTAATCACATATTGATCAAAAAATATATGTTATTTAAGAAATTGATCAAAGAATATGTGTTATTCAAGAAAAATTATGTTATAATCACATCTTTTTATCCAAAATTTAATGGAAACCTTTTTTCTTGCAATCATTTTTATTATTACAAATTAGTTTGCACAAATCAGTCAAAAACTTGATTATGTTAATATAAGAAGACTTATAAGTAGTCTGTTCTTAAATCAATCAATTGCAAAGAGAAATTCTCAGAACAACATTAAAAAAGAGTTATTTGGTGTTTAATTATGTGTTCCTACATCTTTAATAGTTTTGGTTATAAAATCATGCACATTGAAAATAATTTAAGAAATGCATTTCATTCTAATTGAACATTACAATAACATCATTTGAAAACAATTACATAAAAATATCCTGTCTGATTGCTCGCACTCCTACAGCAAATATATACCAAAAGTTGATGTTGATGATGATGAGCCGGATCCATCATTGCAAACCTTGCGTTCCTGAGAAGCAAAATTTAAAGGCTAAGAGAAAACAAGAAAAATCACTCTTACAAAAGCTCTCGGATGCACCGCGCATTTCATCGCAACTGTGTGTTTTTCAATAACTGCAACAAAGTAACAATACATAAATATTGTATAAAAAAAAACATTAAAATCAAAAGACCAAAGCAATGACCTGCCCTATAATCTCAATCATTCTACTCATCAACAGAATGCAAAGGAAGCTACCCAATAAGTGTCATTATATTTTCAATCATAGTAGAAGCCTTCATTTAATTTACTAATGCACCATTAATCATTCTACATCCATGCCCTGCAAATTCGATATTTCAAAGTAATGACATGAACCACAATTTTGTTACTTTTCCATTCATCATTGAAAAGCATGCAACAGGTGTAAACATATATCTATTTTTAAAACATGTGTTGTTTGTCTAGACACAAGATAAATCAATTCAGCCCACTCGAATGATAATTCACAAGGAAACAACATTAGTTCAAACAAAACACTATCATCTCCATCCATGCTCTAACCGTATGATGGTTTAAACTACAGGAGAAGACCATCCAAACCTACAAGTATAATCATTCAAAAAGCTTGCTCATCTGATCAAAGTAGAGATCCATTCAAAAACTTAGTGCAACATGCAATATATGAGGCGATGTCGGATATGATAACAAGAACTATGCTAATCATATTTACAATTGAAAGAGGTGCACACATAAACTGCAATACCTAGCAAGGTAAAAAAAAATCCATATAAAACAAAAATATTAGTGTTAGTTTCCTTATAGAAAATAGAGAACATGTCCAATGCGTTTATCATCAATTCAGGAAAATCATTTCTAAATTACACTTGAAAGCTTCATATCACACAATGAGAAAAGATTATCAATTTCTCAATTTTTTCTGTCCTAATGACAACAATAATGTTGCCAAAATCATTAATGAATGCACTATTAGGGTAATAATATGCAGTTCTTTTGCCAAAATCATCAATGGCTTACAAAGCAAAAAAAAAAACTCAAAGACTCAAATTGCAGATGAAAGCAAAAACAAATAATAGACTCAAAGACTAGAAGACTCGGATTCAGCTCCTTCAAATGAGGCCCGCAGAAGACCAAATACCCGACAGAGCATCAATCCTTAAAATTAGTGTAGAATCTGTTCGAGGGGTATGGCCAAAGGAAATCATCAAAACGTCAAATGGGATTTAAAATAGCATCACAATCTATTATTGTCTCAAATAAAAAAAATCGGTTAATATTCCTCCCCAATCAAAGTTGAAAACAAAAGCTCCACTTGGGCTCTAAGCAATATTTTTCTCATAAAAAACCATTAAAATTTGCGTATATAACTGGACTTGAACTTTTTTTTCAAGAGATGTTATAATTCTCAAAAAGCAAGAAAAGATATAAAAATAGATTAAAATTACAACAAATAACTTAAGTTATAAGAAAATTCTTTCAAAGTTTGAGATGTCTCTATTTGTGTGAGATCAAAATCTTACATATATAATTGAAGAAATTTATTGGAAATTGATATAAGGAATTAAGGAGTACAAATATGAAACAAGTTGAAGATATAACTATTTTTTGGGAACACATATTATGACAAACTATTTTTTTATCAAACTGTTTAGATGCTAAATAAAAAACAAAGCAAATAAAAATAGTAATCATCATGTGCAAGCATTAAAAAAAAAAAAAAAACTTTTAGCAAGTAGGTGATTGCATTTGATTCTTAAAAAAAAACAGTTAGTGCTGAAGAAACCTTTAATATTCCAGAGTTCAAATGCTCCATAAACCTTAACTAATATCAATGCAAATAGAGGGAAAGAGTGGCATGAGGGGAAATTGAAGAAATGTTATTATTTTAAGAGAAAGATTCACATTGACTCATAAGAAATTTTATTCATGGTATAATAACTATTCAACCTTCATAAATTTCATTCAAGTCACGGTGAATAACAGTTTGACAATAATGTATTTAATTTTAATCCCCTTGAACAACTAAAAAGTGCTACAACTCTTCAAGAAATCCATAGCAGATAGTTCATGAGTTTATATATTGAACAAGTCGCTTAAGTTCTTGATGGAGTATATGCATAAGCCTCTTTTTTTTCAAGAAATGCTATAATTCTCATAATATATGTAAAATTTTATCTCAAAAAATACAAAAAGCAAAGAAAATTATATTTGAGCTCAAATCAATCCATCCTTATCTCAAATTAAAAATCAGCTAATATATTCATCCCCAAACAATTTTAATAAAATCAAGTTGCTTCACCCTTACATTTAAGTTTTTGGCTTTTTTTTTTCCATTTTCTTTCATAATTACTTATAGGTCTTTTGGTTGGCGGCATCCCTTTGGGTGTGTGCGAGTAAAATCTTTTATTATATTTGGAACTCTATGACCATAAAAATCTTTAATCTTTTTTTAAACTCCTGTAAGACAATTAATGTATATGCATGAGCCTCATCATTTACTCCACCAACATCAACAATCTCATTGACATGTCGAATGCTTTCAATATAATAGTCGTTTGATCTTCTTTTGATGTTGGTTGCGTGAGTTGAAGAATCTAATAAATAAGAAAATTATTTATGGTCTTTTCTCCATTGTAAGTTTACAATTTGTCAGGAATTATGGCATTCCCTTCTTAGCAAAAACACACAATATGTGTGAGCAAACAATGTAGCGCCCCGCCCAGTCGCCACGCGCAAAAGGGTAAAAATCATAATTCGGCGGCGAAGCGGTGCGCCACTCGTGGAGGAATATTCCGTCTCCTCGAAATAGCTGAAAAACTAAACCCCTCTGAAGGACTGCTGACTCAACCTCAAGTAGGGTTGAGAGCTAATACTTAAGATAAGAGTAGTATCATTATCCTAAGTATTAGACAAATACATACATTGGATTTAGAATACAATAGGGATCCAACATATGTATAAGATATTAGCATTTCCAGTATACTGATCACATCACAATACTAAGTATAAGTAGTATATAACAGAGTGTAGAAGCTTAAAGCAAACATCCAGAAATATTCATCACAGAAGCTGCATGAAAACATTCGTCTCAAAAAGAAAAAATATATATCCAGAATTATTACAAACATTTACTGAATAAAAGGTATAGAGCTAAGTATTGAACTGAAATAAACTAAGAAAAAAGATATTAAAACTGGAGGAGAGTCCACTAGTGCTCCACGGGCTCCTCCTGAATCTCCTGGGTGTCCTCCTGACCTGGCTCAATATAATGCTCAAAATCTAGTAAATTGTCAGATCCCAAAAGTACCCCATGTTAGACAATAAGTCTAACACATCGAAACTAATCTAAACAGTTGTAGTTATTCATTTAACATTTACATAATGTGATTAAATCTGTAAAAATACTGTAAAAATAACTAAAAGCATAAAATTGTACAAAACTAAAGTAAAGTAAAGTAAAGCTGAACTATAACCTGAATACTGAAAATAAACCAAAACAGTAATGAATCTAAAACTGCGTAGTGATTTATAAAACTATGATGTATGTCACTGAAATTGTGCATCTGAATATGCCACAATACTGTATGCCACTGATATGCAACCAAAATATCACTGAACTATTATGAGTAGTACGGTCTAATGTACACATACATCCAGTTGGGAATATCATTTACTAATGATGCTGATGCATCATGAAATTTCCTAGTCAATGTATATAATATTTTGTAACCCATAAATTATCACTAATACTCATACATTATTCTGATACTCACATGTCATGCTTATGCTCATGTTCATGCTTATGAGATAAATCCAAAAAATACTTTAAAATCTGATAATGAATCTAAAGTCTCCATTGTGCAGAATTTTGCTAAAATGATTCTGACTCCTAAAATTCTAACTTCGAAAATTGGTTAAAGTTAAGAGTTTACTTGAAAATCATTAGCTGGGATGATTGTATACACATATTTAGCATATTTGCAAGAAAGATAGATTTAACCCTTAGCTTGTTTAAACTACACTTATCGAAACGCACTATGATAGGAGGCAGAATCCAGTCACAGTTTATATCTCAAGCTAAGCCGTTAAATATCCTAATTATAAGCATACTTAGTGTCCTACGCAAAGTGATTTGAGATACATAATTTGCATAAATTGCACTTATTGAAGCGCACTACAATATGAGGTAGAACACAGTTGCAGTTTATATTTCAAACTAAGGATCTTGTTCACCAATTAAAACACTCTTAATCTTGGAGGATTTACTTTAACAGGACTGTATTTGTCTAGTCCCTCGGGATAGCACCTGGTCATAAGTCCATATTGGAGTGAATCAGCCAATCCTAAATATTACTGAAGTAATCCAATACTATGGGTATACTATACTACACTAACCAATAATCTGGGTTTAGAAAATTCTATTTAATCTACAAGGAATTATCAAAGCTATTAATCTTTACTCTAAATAGGTGTGTCCTATACAAGGCTCCAAGGGTATGATCAAAAGATCACTCAATATAGGTTGCTACCACAAGGAATAAGTCCCATTTTAATTACTTTAGGTGATTCCTACCATAAGGTATCAAGTTTAACTTCTAAAGTTATGAAGGATCATCTAAGTTTCTACCTCAATAAGTTACAAAAGCTCTTCTTACTTCAAGGTATCAATAATTAAGGTCTTTAAATGTTTCAATAATAATCCTATAGCAAGACTGTTAAGATCTCACTTTTCTACTTCTTAAGCTAACATTCAAGGTTTACTTATTAGTCTGATCAGATCAGATGAATAAAATCTATCTAATCCTTTCCTATTCTACAATTATGGGATGAAATCAAAGGTCTTAATAGAGTTAGATCATTTCATAAATTATTACAATTTTGTTATCTATCTTATGCTAATAATCTTATATAAGAGAAAATCAAAGATATAAAGCTTAGATTCAGATGATTTAATCACACATATTCAATATTAACCTTAGTACTTATAATTCAATAATTTAAGATCAATATCAAATCATATGCATTATTAGAATAAAATTAATTAAATTATCTTACAATCAAGTTAATTGATTAAGTGATTAAGATTTATATCTTAATCAAGACAGATTAGGGTTTAACCCCTAACCTTTCTACCATTAAGACCAATAGTTAATTTAAAGGTCAATGACAAATCAATATATTATTAGCATATTATTGATGTCAAATTTTAGGTTTTGATTAAGTATCATCTACTTAATTAAGTTTTCAAGATTCTTATGTTTAGTTATAGTTTAATGTCAACTAAGCACATTTAAGTGCCCAAATAAAGTTAAAGTTTTCTAACATTCATCATAATATCATGAAAGCATATAAATATAAAGATGTCATTGGACAAAAAGTTAATTAATACTAATCAAATTCTAAATCAAACTAAAGGGATTAGCACTAAATCACAAATCTAAAAAGACTTAAGTTTCATGTCATTTGGTTATTAAGATATACTTATTCAATACAAGCATTCAAGGGTTCTACTATTTAGCATTTGGTGTAAGATATTTAAGATACAAAATAGGTTTTGAGCACTTGATAAAGATGGCAAAGTTTTAAACTTGATTTTCACATAGAATTTTATATTATGCTCAATTTTAACTAAAATAGGTTCAAATTTGATATAATTCAGTCCCACTAGGGTCCTAGGGTGTAACAACCCAAGTTATTACTTAGGTCAATTAAGACTAATCTAAATCTTAATTATGGTTCTAATTCACTAAATAACTCATTTAGAACTCATCTCTAAAATCTAGGTCAAATCATGAATCAATTGGATCAAATCTGAATTTCTGGAAAATCCCAAAACCCTAGAAATTGATTTTTTATTTTGACCTCGAATTAAGAATTTGACTTTGTCATTGCGTTCACCACCTCCAAATTAACTATGAGTGATATTTTGGATGTATTTGGAAGTCATTGGATTTTTATCGAATGTTTTAATATTATTTAAATATCCCGAAAAAATCAAACAATTAAATACTCATCGAATCGAAGATCCGAGTGCGCCATTGCATTCCTCATCACTCAATTAGCTAGGGGCAATTTATTGAAAATTGTTGAAACACATTTAAGTGATTAATTATAATTAATGAAATAGGTTTTAAACTATTTAAATAATAATATAATATTAAGTATTTAACGGCTCCGCCTAACAGCATCCACGTCGTTTTGTTCCACTGTTTAATTGGGCGAAACATCTAAATTGTCTGATCTCTTTGATCAGACGCCGGAGGCATTTCGTTCCCGCGAATGCTACATGCAGGCAGGGAATTCGCGACGCGCGTCGATCATCCTCTTCACCCCTCACCATGTGTCATTGTGGCGCCTCGCTCCCTAAGCCCATAATCATTAGGCTAAGGAGCGGAGGTCACTTGTGCAAATCCTTCTCTTATCATTGGATTAGGTAAGATCTACAATCCACTAATAAGAGGAGGAAGTGCACAGAATAAATAAGAGGATCAGTCACTAAATCTGACATACTTACAAAGTGCGGAAGCTAAATAAAATAAATAGTACATCCATTCATCATGCATCACATAAGAAATAGTAATAAGATAGCTCAAAAAATAATAAGGTGCATAAAGTAAATCATAATCATATTACCTGTATTATTACAACATTTAAATAGTTTAAAAGACTGAAAGGTAAATCACGCATCCTCACAAGCGGCTAAAAGAAACTAAGCAATATTCAGCTCTCCTAGTTGAAGCTCCTCCTCTAAGTAAGGCACCTCTGCTTCAACACCTAGCTCCTCAAACCTATCTGAATCTGACATTATCGGTTTCATAATGCCAGGGCCCCAGCCAATAAAATAAAATCTTGTTAGACAATTGTCTAGGTACATTTTAGACTAAATATTTTACATGAGTTATTAATGTCACCACTTTAACTTAAGCACAACAAAAGTAACTAAGCAGTAGGAGCAGTAAGTGTAACAAAAAATATGGATAGTCATAAATATAATATTTTATAACTAAACAACAAATGAGGCAAAAGCACACCTCAACAACTAAGTAGGGAATGAGCATATATATGTATAGTACAGTAAGTAAAAGTGCTGAAAGTAAAGTCTAATCCTAAATATGCTGATGATCATATGACATATGCTGATTAAAGGTAGAAAATTTGAACATGGTATATATAGTAAGTAGTAAAGTCTAGCATTCTATCAATACGTATGATTGAGCAAGTAAGTAAAGGAAAATAGCTGACTGGTATATATATTAGAACACAGTACACAGTAAGCTGAAAACTGAAATAGGTATGTAAAAATTGTCATATCAGAAAGATGGCCATCAGGCCGGTGAAATCCCCAAAGCCTTTCTGGGCTTGGGCAGACAGAAATTCCCATAGCCTTTCTAGGCTATGACAGGCATAATCCAGCAGCAGAACTAAGGAGACAATAAATACAAATGCAAAGTCTTTTAGTTATTTTACTTTGTTTCTGTGGACACGTCCAGAAATAGCTGAGGAGTCAAGCACGTCTGCAGGGCTATATGAGTAATGTTAAGCACCCTTATTACTCCTTACCCCTATCCATTATGGTAAATGTGCACCCGAATCTACTAAATATACCAAACCCAAAGGCAACTCTTATCCTAATTATTCTAAGTTTTTATTTCATGCACAAAGTTCTCTTATATGATATGAACAAGGAATTTAAGCACAAAATACACAGAATGTGTAGCAACAAAATTAATCAAGTAAGCAAGGGACTCTTCTATACATGGTGATATTGTTGTTGTCTAATTAAACTATTCTAACTATTCTAAGTTACACAAGTTCAGGATCTCCAATTCCTACTATCAAATATAACTTAGAAGTAAGGCCTTATAAGTTAAAAGGATTAGAACTGATTAGGTTCTAATCTAATTCATTCAAACACGACTACAAGTTCAATCAATAAATCATATGTCCTAATTTTATGAATTTAGACGTCATATCTAAGATCTGATCAAGATCTACTAGATTATAGACTATGGATTAAACACCACGATATTAGGCTTAATCACATAATCCAAAAAGATTAAGACATAAGATCTAGGTTTCAATCTAAAAGTGATCTATTGATTAAGGTAGATCCTATTAAGCAAATCAAACTCAATAGGATAAATCTCCTTATCCTAAATCTAGGATTAAAAAATAAAATAATCAAATTAAGTTGTAAAATTTCTAGAAACTAATAAAAATAAGGATTTATTCATTAAATAACCCACTTACCTAATGAATGAAATCTAACATATGAGCTAGTCCTAGTCTTAGGAGTAGTCCTAATGTGAGGTGAAAGATCCTAAGGAAAAGACTTAGAGAATTTTGAGAAATTTTACTAAGCTGGCATAATGGCTAATTTTTCTTACTTAAATGATTCTAATATAATTCTAATACTGATTTGAGTGATTTAAAATACAGATTAGAGGTTAAGAGTACTTAACCTAAATTTTGGACAAAATGACTATTTTACCCCTACTTAAGTGTAAGTACAAACTCTTAACACTGAGGTATTGTCCGCTTTGGCATGAAAGGCCTCATGATTTTGCCCACATAAGATAACTTCCTAGCAGGTCACCCATCCTGGGAGTGATCCCACCTGAGCACGCTTAACTTTGAAGTTCTTATCAAGAACTCCACTGTTATCTAAAAAGACGCCTTGATGTTTAAGAGTTTCACTTATTACTACTTAAGTGGGTCATCACAATCTCTCCAACTTAAGTAACTGACGTCCTCGTCAGTATCCACACACAGATCCAAGAAGAATCCATTGGGTAGATAGGACTAGACGTGACCCCTACAGGCGCAAGAGGTACCCACAACCATGTAGCACCTTAACCATCATGGGTTCAAGAGGCTGTTCACATGAAGTGGTACTTTGCCCTGTATGACACTTAGCTCCTATCTGACATCCTATGGCTTGCTCTGATACCATTTGTAATAGTACAAACTCTTAACACCGAGGTATTGTCCGCTTTGGCATGAAAGGCCTCATGATTTTGCCCACAGAAAATAACTTCCCAGCAGTCACCCATCTTGGGAGTGCTCCCACCTGAGCACGCTTAACTTTGAAGTTCTTATCAGGAACTCCACTGTTATCTAAAAAGACGCCTTGATGTTTAAGAGTTTCTCTTATTACTACTTAAGTGGGTCATCACAATCTCTCCAACTTAAGTAACTGACGTCCTCGTCAGTATCCACACACAGATCCAAGAAGCATCCATTGGGTAGATAGGACTAGACGTGATCCCTACAGGCGCAAGAGGTACCCACAACCATGTAGCACCTTAACCATCATGGGTTCAAGAGGCTACTCACATGAAGTGGTACTTTGCCCTGTATGACACTTAGCTCCTATCTGACATCCTATGGTTTGCTCTGATACCATTTGTAACAGCCCAAACTCTTAACACCGAGGTATTGTCCACTTTGGCATGAAAGGCCTCATGATTTTGCCCACAGAAGATAACTTCCCAGCATGTCACCCATCTTGGGAGTGCTCCCACCTGAGCACGCTTAACTTTGTAGTTCTTATCAGGAACTCCACCGTTATCTGAAAAAGCACCTCAATATTTAAGAGTTTCATTTATTACTACTTAAGTGGGTCATCACATTAAGGATCCAAAAAGTCCACCTTTGAATTAAGGGCCCAAATTGAAGTTTCTTAGTACCAAATGGTTCCTTACTGTCTAACTTGAAGATAGACAGTAAGTACGCTTAATTTGGACGAAGAACGGGTCCTATAAGTCCAAACTAAGGTTTTTGACTTAAGGGGTATTTTAGTAAATTGCACTTAATGAAATCTAAATTTTTATGTAGTTTACTGTTAATTGCTACTCAAGGATTCCATAGAGTCTAAGAACACTAAATTCTGAGTCTAATGAGTTAATTATAGCCATTTGAATTTCTAAGGGTAAATTTGGTAATTTTCTAAATTAAGAGGGGTCAAGAAGTTCTAACTCTTTCATTTGGTGCCAAATTCAGCAAACTCAAAGTCTATAGCTTCCTTATATCCCATTGAGTATTTTGACTGGTAATAGACCCAAATTGGACCTCCATCGGTCAAGTTATGACCTAACTAAGGTTAAGGGTATTTTGGTCATTACTTCTAATTTTCTATGATTCTAAAACCTAATATTATTTTGGGTTATTATTGGTACTAAAATTCTAAGTTATCTAAAAATTTGTACAATACATCTAAGGATAAATGATAGGTTGTGAGCACTTATTAAAAATGATAAAATTTTCAAACTAAATTTTCATATAGAATTTTATGCAATGCTTGATTTTAAAAATTTAGTATAACTTAGCCCCACTAGGGTCCTAGGGGTCTTAAAATATCAAAACAGTGAAGTTTTGGCCATTTCATCTAAAACTGGGCAGTTTACAAAAATCTGGACAGTTTTCTGGAATTTCTGGGCAATTTTGCAAATCTGGGCGCTGCAGCGCGCTGGAGAGCTTTTCGCGCGGTAGCGCATTTTCGCGCTGAGGAATGATGCGGCCCGCTGCGGTCCGCTACAATCCGCTGTGACCTGCTGGCGCGCTGTAGCGGTTCATTTTGCAAAATCACTGCTCAATTAAATTATTTTTGGCATTTCCTAAGTTCTGAAATATTTTCGCTAAGGTTCACTGCAGCGCGCTACAGCGCGCTGTAGCGTCCCATTTTGCTAGTTACTGTTCAATTAATTTTTGTGGCCGCTTTCCTAAATTTTTCATGAAATGCCGCTGCAGACCGCTGCGGCGCGCTGTACCGGTCCACTTTGCAAAATACTGTTCTATTAATTTTATTAATGTTTTCCCTAAGTTTTGCCGAAATCGGCCGCAGCCCGCTGTAGCGTGCTACAGCGCGCTGTAGCGGCAGACGGTGATTTCGCCAGGACGAAAACTGCAATGCCATATTTTCGAGCTCAAATACTCTCAAACCAGAGAGTTCCATGAGCGGTGCCATATATCAATGGAAAGGTATTTCTGATACCTTTCCATCAACATCAAATTCAGCACGAAAGGAATATCTTAACTATACTAAAAGTACAGATGAATGACAGGGTGTACATAATACAAGAAAAACAGAGCATTTTTCTATGATGCTTTCAAGAGCCTTAATGGCTTCTATACTTAAACATGGATATCTAGAGATTTATTCAAGCATTGTAGCTATATGAAGAAGACATAAGAGAGGGTAAAGGGGTACATTTGTCCTTGTGAGAGAAGAATGAAGAAGAGGAAGAGGGTGCTTTGCTTCCTTTAAGGCCGTGGAGTGGAGACTTCTCCTTCAACTCAAATGCAGCAATGGGGAGTGGAGAAAGTTTCAGCTCTTTGCAAAGGAGATGAAGAAAGAGCTTGAGCTCCTTCTTAAAGGAAGGGAGTGAGAGGTGATAGGGGGTTAGGCCATCATTGGCCTAGGGGGATATGCCATCATTTGGCAGCCCAAAGATATGGAGGCTCCGGCTGAGGTGATGGCCAGCCGAAATGAAAAGTAAAATAAATGGGGAAATTGCAAATAGGGGATCCAAAGATTGCTTATTTATTTTCTTTATTTATTTAAAAATTTAGATTAATTAAACGTGCTCCGAAAATTCCTAAAAATTCACCCTTAGTTAATTTGGAGGTTAGGAATTCAACGGCGAAGTCGGATTTCGATTCCGACGATTATTTAATTATTCCATTTCTTGGCGCATTTAATTATAATAAAATATTGACGAAAATTCGACGACTTCCAAACGCGTCCAAAATATCACCCCTAGCTAATTTGGGGGTGACAATCGCCCGGCGAAGTCGGATTTCGATTTCGAGGTCAAAATAAATACCTCAATTTTCTAATTAAATATTAAAATAATCCAAAATATTAGATTTAGCTCTGAATTGCTCTAAACCTTCAGAGTTTGGTTCTAAAAACTAGATAAAATTAAACAGAATAATAATTGAGTTTTGATTAGGCTCAAATTAAGCTGGGTAACAACCTTGGGCTGTTACAGTCATACACCACTTTTGATCCTCACTGAGGGTCAATTAAATCCATGCAGTGATCCATTTAGTTGAATCCTCATAAAGACTTTCGATCGCAAGGAAGGAACTCAGTCCCGATTTCCAATCGATCCGTCGCCATATACCCAGGTACCTCCTCCCTTTATTCAGTGCATCTTTGAATGCTTTGTATTGAATCATTCCTATCGAAATTCATTATCAATTAACTAATTTAGAATGGACTCAATTCAATTTGTTAATTTCAAAATGAAGTTTTGTTAATCGGCCATAGCAGCACTCTAATTGTCCGCTAGCCTCCTCCACTCTGAATTCTTGTTCAATTTAGACTCAATGATTTCCCTATACAATCACAAGAGTTATAATAGAGCAAGTAAATCAAATCTGAGTTGAATTGATCGCCAAATTGGTGATTCACTTCCAGTCGATTCCAGGAAATTCAAAAATTCATGCTGTGTTGAACTAGGGCATCATAGGTTCAAGTATTAGTGATCACCGGGACTTGAAATCTTTAGCTTATCAGGTAGATGAGATCGTGAGCTCGCGTTTAGCGTGCGGGTTGCCTCAAGGAGTGCAGTGCCCATCGATTAGGGAGATTCCCTAATCGCTCTCATCCTCGACTTGGGAAGGAAGACGGGGCCCGAAATAGACTTTCGGGTCTTGCGTGGCCCAAGTGTGGAGACCCGTCGACCCGAATGAAAGGAACCAGCCCTGCTTATCAGCGCCTTCCACGTGGCCCATCATTTAAGTGGTGGGACCCGCCGCCTTATTTAACCGTTGAATTAAGAATTAAAGAATTTTAAATTAAATAAGTATAGATTAATTAAATCCATTAAATTCAAATATTCGAACAGCCATATCTTAATAAATATGAGTCCAAATAATACAAATAAATATACTAAATTTATCAGGAAAATTTAAGAAATTTATTGGAACTATCAAATTTCTATTTGGAGTAATATATCACAGTGACATTTATGGTTCATTTGATGTGACATAATTGGGTCAAAACTTTATTTAACTATAACTTTATAACTAATTATCCAAACATATCCAATATGAGTCTCAAAGTAATCAGCAAATCCTAAGGTTTAATCTAGTAGTGTTCATTTTGCTGTTTGGATTTAATTTGGACTAATCACATTTAGGACATAACCATAATTAGGTCAATTAACCCTAGTACTTTAATTGACCATAACTTTATCAATTGAATTCCAACTTAGATGATCCTTATATCCATTTTGATCAAAAAAATCTAATTAATAGTAATCTGCAAAAATATTTTAGATCTAACAGTTAAATTTACTAATCAACTCTAATCACCCTAAATCTTGATTAGTAAAAATTAGTAAATATAATTATCCAAATTAAACAATTTAAGTTTTAAAGAACTCCTAGAGTATATTAAAACTTAGTAATGTAATTAGTTTAGTGATTTAAAGATTAATTTCACTAATCACTCACTAATTACTCTAAACCCTAATTAGGCCATAACTTAGCCAATTAGAGTCCAAAGTGAGCCTACTACTAGTCAATCTAATCAATTGATCATTTGTAAACCATAGCCACTGATTTTACTCAATTTGGATACCAATTGACAAAGTTAGGATTTTTGACCCTTAATTAAGAAATCATAAATTACCATTTTACCCTTAAGCTTGTATTGGCCATAACTTGGCCAATACTTATCAGAATTCAGAAATTTTAAGTTCGATAGAAACCTTAAATAGTAAGCAACAAAAACTAAGAGAAAATTTAAGATTCCATTAGGACAAATTACCAAAATGCTCTTATGAGTCAAATTTATTAATTTGATCTCATGAGGCTTAATAATTACCCAAAATTAGTATAATTACTGTTTAATATATTAGACAGTAAGAAGCACTTTGCCATTAAAATATTTAGATTTAGAATCCTAGATCAAAATTTGATCTTTTAAACCTTTAAGTAGGGGCAAAATGGTCATTTTGCTCAAATTTAAGGTTTAGCATTTTAAGGCCCTAGAATCATATTCTAAATAATATAAATAGTAAGAATAGTGTTTCAAATCATAAATTATGTGAGTTCAAACCTTAAATTGATTTTGATCTAATTTTCAATCTTAAGTCCTTAAGGAAAATCCTAAATAAAATTTGAGTGTTCCTTCCTTCCTTCTTTAATCCTTCTTAGATCTTCCCATAGGTCTTATAACACTAGTTAGGATGTGTGTCTGAAAAATACTCTTAGTAATTAAGAACCTTAATTGCTACAATTATGAATAGATCTTAAGTTAGAATTCATCTATCGAATAAATTGGATTACTCAATGGGTGAAGCCTTGAGTTTACTAGTTTATAGATTTTTCTAGTTTATTTAATGATTATTTGATCTTTAAATCTTGGATCTAAGTATAGAGATCTATCCTAATGAGTTGATTAATCATTATGATTTGCCTTAACTTAATCTGTGAGATATGGGTTCTAAACCTTGGACCCTTAATTGTACCTTGGGATTGAGTAATAAAGCCCCATCATTTTGAGTTTAATCCTTAATTCTTTCATATTAATTTGGTTAATCAAGATGAGTTTGGGATTATTAAAATTATTAAAATCTGTCGATTGACTTACTTATTTTAACTTATAGTCGTCCGTTATTTAATCAATTAGGACTTGGCCAGTCCTAATTATTTTCAATTTATAAGGCTGTGAATCTGAGTTACACTTGATATTAGGACTTGGAGATCCTGAAATTGTGTAACTTAGAGTAGATAGAACGAATAAATTAGACAACAATAGATATCACTTGTGTCCTAGTTGAGTCTCTTGCTCATTTTGACTTTGATGCTTTGCACACTTTGTATTTGAGCTTTATACCTTGAACATATCTTGGGTACATAGAATATTGATGAGTATCCTCTGTCAACTTTGAAAATTCATAAGTAGCATTTGTTCTTTTTCTCGTATTTTTAGTAGAGTGTAGCTTAATTAGTATACCTCTTCACTTCATCCGTTCGGGATCGGCTTTAGTGTCGGGTCAGTCTGATCCAACTGACAGATTAGTCAGGAAGTGATACGGTTATACTAACTTAAGTACACTTATAATTGGTTTTTCTGTTATAGCCTATCAGGCTAAGTACGTTGATACTATCCATTCAGAGCTTCTGTTTTAACCCATCAGGCTAAGTGAATCTATGTTGCTTTCAATTCGTGTGGCTTGAATAGCCAATACAGCTTTCCATTTTGGACTTATTGTTTTACTTTACACTTTTTCTGCATTTCAGCACTACTTTTACTTACAGTCTTTTCTAGCTTTGTTTACTTGTAGGATGTTAGTCCTACTTATTATTTTCACATGCATATGATGCTAGTTTTGTTTTGAGTTTTACTCTTATGTCACTTAGTATAGTTCTGGATTGATCATAAGCATGTTTATGATGTATTTTCTTTATAGTCATTTGCTTTAGTTTTTATTTTACTTACCTGACCTTGTTACAGTTACTATGGCGGAGGTATGTGCTTACTTCATAATTATTTAAGTTATAAACTGTTTGTTTATAGCTTATTCTTGTTCTTTCTTATGTGTTCTTGCTCCTACTATGCTTTTGTGTTTATTTGCTTATGGTGATATCTAACAAACATAATAAATTGATTACCCTAAAATGTACTTGGTTGATTGTGCGATTAGGTTAGATTTAGGAAAATATCTGACGCGGCCTGAAGTGCTACGTCAGCTGCCATGTCATCGAGATTTTGAGGGGTTATTAGAGGGGGTATTATAGCATTGTCCAAATATATGTATAAGTATATGAAGAGAAGTATTGCTACACGTACACACTAATATACACAAAAATGTATATATGATATGTCAATCAAATGTGTATGCAAATTATTGGTTGACTATATTTTTTTTGTGAATCATATGCGTAAAAATTAAAAAAAAAAATTATTTGTGATGAATAATTTTTTATTTATATTCATATTTAATATACATTCTTCTCTTCTCAATGATAAGCTGACGTGTGCTTGGCAAGAATCAAAAAGTGCTTTCAGCTTCGGTCCAAACCCTTCTGTAACTTCACGCACATTACCAATTGATCTGGGCGGCCTACCCTACTCTAATCTACTCGATCCAAAACAAAGAGGCCTTCAAAAATATCATATATTTTTTCCTTAATTAATTATTAATTTTTAATAAATTTTAAATCATAATTTTTACTAATAAATCTTAGTTAATATAAATTAAATATTAATTTTAAATGACTTAATGATATTAGAACAATAAAAATATATATATATTTGAAAATATTGTAAAAAAAAAAAAAAAAACTTAATACAGAGTTTTTCTTAAGGTAATTAATAATTTTATACAGTTAATTTTTTCTTATATAATTTTATACGGATATGATTATAAATTTAATTAATAAATATTAACTATTAACAATTTAATATTAATTATGTCAAAAAATGATAAAAATTTAAATTTGAAAAATTAATAATATTTATATGAAAATATTTCAATATCCCAATGAATATTCGAGCACTTTTTTATATTATTATTAAATTTTTAATCATAATTTTAATTTAATAAATTTTATTTATTATGACTTAATTATTATTTTAAATACATTAATAATTGTGGAACATTGAAGTGAGGATTATTATATGAGCTTCCTATTTATATTTAGAAATAATTGGGTAGTACACGTAGAGAAAAAGACCCCACAAACACGTTCCATCCCCCACACATGCATTATTGTCGATAGATACTAAACTTAACCGATCGGCTATCGCCGGCTAGAAGCCCTGAAGTGAACTGAACAGTTGGCTGAATTTATCTTTGATCTCGACGAAGAAGAAGAAGAAGAAGAAGAAGCAAAAGGGCAATTAATGAGCAGAGTGTTGTTGCTCGCCCTCTTTTGGTCTCTGACAGTGCTCGTCTCCTCCAGCGGCAGCGTCATTGCCGAGCAAGAAGCATCCGCTCTGCTCACACTGAAATCCGGCCTCGTCGACCCCTTGGATTCTCTGGGAGACTGGAAACCTGCCGGGGCAGATCACTGCAACTTCACCGGAATCCGGTGCAATGCCGACGGCTTCGTGGAAGGCCTCGATCTTTCTCATAAAAATCTCAGCGGCGTCATCTCCTTCGATCCATTCCGGAGCCTCTCCGCCCTCGCCCACCTCAATCTCTGCTGCAATTCCCTCTCCGGATTCCTGCCCGAATCTTTCCCCTTCCTGACCGATCTCGAAGAGCTCGACCTCAGCGACAATAACTTCGAGGGCTCCTTCCCCTCCGGCATCGCCTCTTCCTTTCCCGGCCTGAGAATCCTCAACGCATCTGGAAACAACTTCGCCGGTCTTCTTCCCGTCGGGCTTTCCAATGCGTCTCTCCTCGAAACCCTAGATCTCCGCGGCGGATTTTTCACCGGCAAAATCCCGACCGGGTACAAGAATCTTCACAAGCTTAGATTCTTAGGGCTTTCCGGCAACAATCTGGGGGGCCGGATCCCGGCCGAGCTCGGGCAGCTGGCTGATTTGGAGACGCTCATAATCGGGTACAACGGGTTCGATGGGGCGATTCCGCCGGAATTCGGCAATCTCACCGATTTGCGCTACCTCGACATGGCGGTGGGAAACCTCAGCGGTCCGATTCCAGCCGAGCTCGGTAAGCTGTCCCATCTCTCCGTCGTCTACCTGTACCGGAACAATCTGATGGGCGAGATCCCGAGAACGCTGGGGAACCTTCCGTCCCTCGTTTCTCTCGATCTCTCGGACAACTCGATCTCCGGCGAAATTCCGCCGGAGCTCGGCCGATTGAGCAACCTCCAGCTTCTGAACCTGATGTGCAATAAGCTTGAAGGCTCTCTTCCTCCCGGGCTGGGGCGTTTGCCTCGGCTTCAGATTCTCGAGGTCTGGAACAACTCCTTGGCCGGCCCCCTCCCAGCCAGCCTTGGCCGAAACTCGTCCTTGCGGTGGCTCGACGTCTCCTCCAACTCATTCTCCGGCGAGATTCCTCCCGGACTCTGCGACGGAGAAAGCCTCTCGAAGCTCATTCTCTTCAACAACAACTTCTCCGGCCAAATCCCGGTCGGGCTGTCGCGATGCCTGAGCCTGACTCGGGTCAGGCTGCAGAGCAATCGTCTCAGCGGAGCGCTCCCGGCCGGAATAGGGCGGCTGCCGAGGTTGCAGCGGCTGGAGCTGGCGGATAACGAGATCTCCGGCGAAGTCCCCCAGGAGTTCTCCTCTTCTCCGTCCCTCTCCTTCATCGACCTCTCCCGGAATCGCCTCCGGCTTCCCCTCCCTCACAACATCCTCTCCATCCCGACCCTCCAGAGCTTCATCGCAGCCGGGAACGGGATCTTCGGTCAGATCCCGGGCGACGTGGAGGGCTGCCCTGCCCTGGCCTCCCTGGATCTCTCCGGGAACGGGCTAACCGGGGAGATCCCGGGCAGCCTGGGGAGCTGCCAGCGGCTGATTAGCCTCAATCTGGGAAGCAACGGGCTGTCAGGGGAGATCCCGGCCGCCATGGCGCTGATGCCCACCCTGGCTATTCTCGACCTCTCCCGCAACTCCCTCACAGGGCCCATCCCAGCAAGCTTCGGCGCCTCGCCTGCCCTCGAACACCTAAACGTGTCGCACAACCGGCTCTCCGGCGCGGTCCCGGTGACCAACGGATTTCTGAGCCCCGACGACCTCGCTGGGAACCCCGGCCTCTGCGGCGGTGTTCTCCCGCCCTGCACCGCCGGAGGCCCCCTTCTAGATCCCAGCCCACACGTCAGGCGGGTCCTGGTGGGCTGGCTGGCCGGACTCTCCGCCGTGCTGGCTGCGGGCGGGGGGATCCTCCTGGCGCGGAGAGTCTACGCGAGATGGCAAATCGGGGCGGGGTGCTGCGGGGGCGGGGACGGGGGAGGGGGGGCGTGGCCGTGGCGGCTGACGGCGTTCCAGCGGGTGAGCTTCACGAGCGGGGAGGTGCTGGCATGCGTGAAGGAGTCGAACGTGATCGGAATGGGGGCGACGGGGGTCGTGTACAAGGCGGAGCTGCAGCGGCACCGGGCCGTGGTGGCCGTGAAGAAGCTGTGGCGGTCGGGCGGCGGAGAGGAGGCGGAGTTTGTCGGAGAGGTGAACCTGCTGGGGAGGCTTCGGCACCGGAACATTGTGCGAATGCTGGGGTACCTGCACAACGATGAGGACACGATGCTGCTGTACGAGTACGTTCCGAACGGGAGCCTGTGGGAGGCTCTGCACGGGGAGGGCGGGCTGCTGCTGGACTGGGTGTCCAGGTACAATGTAGCCGCCGGCGTGGCCAACGGCCTCGCCTACCTCCACCACGACTGCCACCCCCCCGTCATCCACCGCGACGTCAAGTCCAGCAACATTCTGCTCGACGCCGCTCTCGAAGCCAGGATCGCCGACTTCGGCCTTGCCAGGACGATCCTCAGGAACAGCCACTCCGTCTCCACCGTCGCCGGATCCTACGGCTACATCGCCCCCGAATACGGGTACACACTGAAGGTGGATCAGAAGAGTGACATCTACAGCTTCGGGGTGGTGCTGATGGAGCTGGTGACGGGGAGGCGGCCGGTGGAGGCGGAGTTCGGCGAGGATCAGGACATAGTCGGATGGGTGAGGCAGAGGCTCAGGAGCGACCGCCCCTCACCGGCTGCCGACGTTCTGGACCGGGCCGTCGCCGGCCAGTGCAAGCACGTGCAGGAGGAGATGCTGCTGTTGCTGCGCATCGCCCTTCTCTGCACCTCCCCCTCGCCCAGGGACCGCCCCTCCATGCGAAACATCCTCACAATGCTCGCAGAGGCCAAGCCTCGCCGCAAGAGCAGCAGCGCCGCCGCCGCCGCCGCCTCCCTTCCCCACGTTCCCGTTGCCAAGGATGTTAGGCCGGTGTTCACGACGGCGCCGCCGGATTCCGACTTCATTTGATTGCACCTCCATCCATCCATCCATCCTAATAAATATGATCTCTCTTCCTCTTCTTCTTCATTTGTTTGTTCAATGTGTCCATATCACATGTAATGCTTCATTGCTTTTGATGGGTTATATTAGAAAGAAAAGCTCAGCTCATCCAAATCTCCCCATCCACGTACAGAAGTTAGTCGCTTAATTGAGTTAGCTATGGCTCATCACTGCATCGTATGCGAGTAATCTAACAAGTCATCGTAAAAATCTTTTATATTTTGTCCAATGATGACAAGACAAGTGGCATTACAATATCATTTGCCCGTTTCCTGTCGAACCTCTTAGCCAATTCTTATAAGAAAATGAACGGTTAGAAAGACGATGAAAAAAATATATCAAAATTTCAACTATTATTATTATAGAAATAATATTTAAATCTTTGATTTTAACACTTAAAAAAGATAATAGTAAACTTGTTGACATGATATTCAAAAAATTTTATCTAATAAAATTGAGCATCATTTTAATATAAATAAATAAATATTAATAAAATAATATTTAAATTTTATTAATTAAATTTTTTTGGGTTTAATCAAGAGGTATAAATAGTATCTCTTAAAAAAAATTTATTCAATAAAACTTGAATATTATTAAAATATAAATTTTAAAAATAATATATATATTGTTTTAATATAAATAAATAAATATTAATAAAATTATATTAAATGAGTTTTTTCTATGACACAATTTAAATAATATTTCTCTTATTATTATTCAGAAATAGAGAAATATTAAAAAAAAATATTTAATAAAAAAATTTATTTAATAAAATTTAAAAATTATTTTATTAATATTTATTTATTTATATTAAAATAATAAAAATATTAATTTTAAATTTTATATTAAAATAATATCTAAATTTTATTGAATAAATTTATACAATACAAATATTAAGAATATTACTATATAATTCTTAAATAACTTCCAAAAAAATATAAATAATTAAGATTTATGAAATTAAATTGAATAAAAAATATTATTAAAATTATTTTTACTGATAAACTGTTAAAATATATTTTTTAAATCTTAAATTCTAATTATTCATTTTTTTTTTTTTTTAATATTTAAAAACTACGTTACATTTTTTATTAAAAAAAATAAAGTTGGTGTTGCCACATAAAATTGCTATAAAGCGTCACAATTTCCACTTTTTGGCCAATAAATAAATAAATACATAAAATTATTATATAGCGGGCCTCGGCGTCTAAGGATAATAAATTGCGGGCGAGGGTCTTCCCTCAAAATCCGAACCCTAATCCGATGATCGCCAAGTTAGTGTTGCGGTTGCTGGATCGCATCCTGCGTATGATGGGGTCGATCTGGAGAGCGAATCGCCGTTCGTTCAGCGGAGAGGCGCTGGCATCGGCCGCTCCAACGGCGGCGATGGCCGCTGAGGCGGCGGAGATAAAAGGGCGGCTGCCGGTGGTGGATTGCATCGGCCTCGCCGTGCGCAAGAAGCAGCGCGACGCCTTCTTCTTCTGCGCCGTTTGCCTTCAGCTCCTGGAAGCAAGAGACCCTGTCCGGGACCTCGCCAATTGCCCCCACGCCTTCCACGTGTGCTGTCTTGACCGCTGGCTCGACCTCGGCCGGTTCACCTGCCCCTTGTGCCGGTCGGCCTTGTTCCCGCCCGAGCCCCCACGCCGGTTCCTCAGTCGACTCATTCCTGCTTGATTTTCTGTCGCTGGAAAATACATTTGCCATTCGCTAAACCGGTAAACTTGGGCCCCACTCCGCCTAAATCTCTTGGGCCCGCTCCACGTGGATCACCAGCTACATGCGGCTAAACTGCATCCCAAATGTTTTGGAATGTCTCCCCATATAAGTTAGTTAAAAAATTAAGATGCCAAATAAATGCATTGTGCCGATTCTAAACTTAAATTTCATAAAATTAATATTTTTAAATAAAAACTTTATAGTTACTAACAATAATTTTTGTTTCTTATATTTTTAAAAATATAAAATATTTAACATAAAATAAGAATATATGGTGCAGGAGTCATTCCTTTCTGTATCCCCTAATAAATGTTTGAGATCGAATCTATTGCATCCCACATTAGCAACGATACTAATAACAATTGTATTAAAATAGCTACAACATTATTTATTAGCCTTAAAGAGCTATAGTTTTTGGGCAAACTCCAGATGGCAGCGTTGCGGACTCATATTTCTTCGATACATTTACTAAGGAAAATTTATTTGGCACCCAATTAACTTCCAAAGAAATAATATATATTTTTAATATTTAATATTGATATTTTATGAGATAAAAAAAATGATTTTATATTATTTGAAAATAAATATAAGAAGAAGCTGTTAGGGGATGGATTGTCCTGCAATTAATAACAGTTTTTATCCTCAAAGATAAAATAAAAAAAACTTTATTTTATTTTTATATATAAAGTATACTATATGTATGGCCTGCAGCCTCTAATACAATAGTTCCTGGAAAACAGGGTCCACACTGCAGCCCCACTTCCGGTTGTACAGTTCCAAGAGCTTCTCAGCAGGCGTCACCCCTGCATAAGCCAGTGGAAAGGAAAATATTGCATTCATTTTAATTCCAGGATAATTATGATTTTGGATAAAATATTATCCCAGCACATAATTTGCACACCACCCTTTCCATTTAAGCATTGGAAATACATTAATTTGTCTATGGTTCAAACCCAAGAGCTCAAACCACTGAACCACAACACCAATCATAAGATAACTGATTTTGAAGCTGAGCACTGTAAAAAAGCCATTGATAAGATAATTTAAACTCTGGATCTGTCGTTCAAACCCAACAATTGAGCCACGATATACCAGCCATTGATACTTGATTTTTCAAAATGACTACCTCCAGTTGTTGATTTTCCACTAGCTATTTGTGAAAAACCCATGGAAAGGATGAGTATTGCCTTTAGGGTTTAGTATGAAATTAAGCTCAACTTATAATCAACTCAAACTAGCTATTTGTCAATGATCCTTCTCTCCTTTTCCTTCCTTCTGAAAAAATTTAACCGCTAACAGTCACTACAATAAAGTTTATTCGAAAGCTGATACTTGACAATTAAGAATAATACATTGAAGATAGAAGAATTCAAAGACATTTGATTCATTGGAGAGAATCTAAATCTTAATAACTTTTGAATCGCGTTCCAAGAAGCTCAAAGAGTTCCGGACTTTCTAGACAAATATTATACAGAGCTAAATTTCTTTAAGCCGAAGAGCTTTTTGATAGAATCATGTCCAGTACACAATGCAAACATCGTTCAAATCAACATAAGAAAAATATGAGAAAAAACGTCCATATTTTATTTTAATTTATAATCATATTTTCTTCTTATAATGTTGGGGTGATATATGAGGACAAATTTTCCCACTGATATCAATTATTAGCCATAAAATTATATGCCATGAATCACTAATTTTAGCTACTAAATAACACCCCATTTATCATAAAAATCAGCCATCAAATAAGAGCACACAAATCACCAGCTTCAGTGATCAGACTACATCTTACAAGTTGTAACAACCCTAGATCATTGTCAACCAAGCTGTTAGCAAACCCGCCAAATCCAGTTACACCAAATTCACCGCTTGAATTCGTTGTTCATTATGTTTCGCGCTAAACTCCATTTTTCATTTCCCCAAACCGCCAATTTAATTTTCAATAACAAAATTTTCCGTCGTTTTTCGCTACCCGTAAATTTAAAAGAAAAAATGACATTAATTAGAACTCAACAAATCATTCAATTGGTGAAAATTTGGGCGCATTGGGAATAATGGTTATTCCTTATTTAATTAGTGAAATATTTGGCTTCAAAAATTAATTAAAAATAAAATGTTAATCCAAACTGATTATTCTTGGTGCAAGTACGCCCGTCTCGACCAGATGCTCGCATCGGACCAAGTGTCACAAAGGTCAGACCACAATCAGTGTCGTTATGAGCTTTAAAAGTTAAGGTTTAATTTTTACTATTTAACTTAAATAAGCATTATATATATATATATATATATATATATATATATATATATCATAAACCCTAAGCCTACAAACCCATACGCTCAGCCGAGTTCAGCACACCCTCCCTCTCCTTCCCCTCGACACTCAATCTCGACGGGACAAGCAAGCCTCGTCGCTATCAGGAGCAGGGGAGCCATCCTCAACGCAAGATCGACCCTTGCCTGGGAGGAGACGAGCGGCACCCAACGAGTAAAGCCCTGTCTGCTCTGTCCAGGCCAGCTATAAATGGTCGTAACTCTTCTTCCCTCCACACACAAACCTCAGTCTGCGACTCCTCTTCCCTCCACACGCAAGACATCCGGCGACCCCTCGTTCCCAATTTGGTTGAGACCTATGTCTCCTCTTCCTCTTCCAGTGACTCCAGCACCTGTCGGCAGCCAACCCTACTTCCTCGCTTCACGCCTACTGAGGTACTAAACCTTCCCTAAACAATCTTGTTATATGCTCATTTAAATGCATGTAAGATTCCATATAAAAATTTAAATGGAAAGATCTGCTTACTAAATCTCTTAGGAACATAGGATGCCACATTATCAATATACAATCCCTACCCGTTCACTTTGATGCTAAAATAGTCCTACTTAGCGCAGAAATTTACAACTTGGTTAAGGTAGAGAACTAAAGTGGCTTCTTCGTGTTATCATATATTTGGTCTGATGTTTTGCTTAAATGCACATGAATGCACTAAACACACACACACAAACAAACACACACACACACACACACACACACACACACACACACACACACACATATATATATATATATATATATATATATCATTTAGGAGTATCCTTAATGATATGCTAGGCCTAACTCTCTTTCAAGTACTTGAGCTTGATGGGTTGTGATTAATAAAATGTTAGTAGAATTAATGAATTCATGTGCAATCCATTGCATGATATTAAAGCTTAGTATTGCTATTTATGGGATCACCATACAGTGTAATAATCAAACACATACATAAAATAAATCCACCCATAATATATATATATATAGTTCAAAATATTCATAATAGGAAGAAGTCATTTAAGATTCAACTTCTAATACAATTAAGAAATACAATTTTGCAAATTCAATGATTTTTGAAGCGTAGGTAAGAGGTACCTAGATATTATACGTTGCATTTATTGCTTAATCTTTCTTTGCTGCTTAGCACTACATTTATACTTTTATAATATCTCATTTGCTATATTTTTTAAAATTGCAAGATGTCTTGAAATTGCATGCCTTGGGTTCTCAAAGGGTGGAATTGGATGGGATTTATGTATGACGGGACTAGCCAAGATGGGAAATAAGGGAGTATATTGTAGCCTACGATGGGGCACAATATTGTATTATGATATATATTTGAACCTAAATTAATGTTGATCTCACGATTGTGCACTTGCCCACGCAGAATCACAAAAAAAAAGATAGGCTTACTGATGCAAGACATTTTTGTTTGAAATATTAGCACTTCATACAGGTTAAAGACTTTGTTTTCAAGAAATGTTATTTAATTTTGCTTCCTACAATTTCTTTATGCTCTCGCAATTATTTTAAAAGAATGCAAAAGTTAATAACTTCAGTACTTAGAGTATTTTTCTAATTACTGGGAATTCCAATCACAGTGTTGTATTTACAATGCCATATCAAGTGCTTGTAGCGGAACATGATGGTGATCTTTGAGAAGTTGTTGGTGGAAGGCTATCTCTTCTTGTCATTGTAGTTTTTATTTTTACCCTTTATTATTTTTTTTGGTAGCCTTGTATGATGTGAACTGTAAACTGTAATAATTATTTTATGAAATATTATTAAGCAGTGTATGAATGTTTGAAAGAATGTGAATGGATGAATGATGTATTATATATTTCCTCTCTTTTTATGTGATCTTGATTGAATGACTCGATAGAGTCCTACGGCTCAGGCAACTTGGTTATTAGTTAGTATCAACTAATTCAGCACCAGGCCGCCACACGAATCACTAGCTACAGCCCTTAGATTACATCCCACAAATCAACAACTACAACAATCAAATTACATCCCACGAATCAATAGCTACAGATCACAAGTCACAAATATCAAATTTTCTTCCAATAATAATTATATTTTCTAATTCCATATCTAAAAATAAGTTGCAAATAACAAAAAAATACTCCCATGTTCGGAGTGTTCATGAATGCGACATTCATAGAGTACAAAATATGAGCATCAAATTTCTGGAAAATTCTTCCTCTTGTTCCTGTGTGAGGCTTAAATTTGTTCTGTAATAACTTATCTCAAATCTTTTCTTCTATTAATGGCTGTTGATTTTGCAAAGACCTGTGGAAATTTTACAACTTAGAAAATCGTTTGTGCATTGTATCTTATGTTATAAATTCCTAAGATGTCTCAACATTCTTGCAAACAATTTCACATGTTAGATTGCTGTATTTCTAATGTTTAAATATAAAATCTACTATTTATATTTAATTTTAAAGAGATTTATTAGAAAGTTTAAATCATGATCTTATCAAATTTTTAATTTACCATCATGCACAACATCTTTTAAAGTTAGCAAAAGAATCTAGTCATTTAGGAAACCTGCCCAAAACATATAGCAAACCTTGGTAGTAAGATAATGTGTGTCCTACATCAAAAAGGCTTTAATCCACTATATGAATGGATAGAAGGGGTCTTCATCGATTGTTTTAAGGGATGAACAGAGGATAACAGGATAGTGTGGCGGAAGGAAAAAAAAAGTGTGGAAAATGGTAAAGAGAGAGAACAGAAGAGTATACTCAAGAACAGATAGATGACAACCGTGCCCAACTAGAAGATGGGTGGCTACACATGTCCAACTAGAGATCTTAAGGCATTGGGAGAGGAGCCAAAAGCCCAATTTTTCATTCAACTTGGCATACCCTTATTACAAGCTAAAGAAGTTAAATATCATTATAAATAAGAAAGATAGATTGCAAGACAAAATAAGATAAATAAATTAAAATGTAAAAAAATTTAAATATATGAGGATTTTATTATTAATTAAAATGTTTTAACTGCATTATAATTCCTTAAAAATTTCTGAATTTTTAAAAATGACTTGCTCCAAAAATTGTTTGAGCTTGTTTTGAACTTCATCAAAATCAATCTAATCTAAACAAGGGGATGCCCCCTTTGATCCATCTAAAATATAATAGGATGGTATTACACATTATTTGTGTTCTTTGTCAACCCTGGCCACCATCCACTTTTTCTTAAGACTTGTACCGTATCCCATAACTTGTCTCAATTTTCTTGACAATATAAAAGGTGTCAAGTGAAGCCGTGAGCTTATGTGATTCTCCATCAAAGTCTTCAATTTTCTGTATCTGCTAATGTGTATTTTTCTATTTGCCAATCCATATAGAGATTCTTTTGATTTATTTTTCTTATTCTCCATAGTACAATAACTAGTTCCCTCCCTATATGCCAAGGACCGTCAATGAACACAGATTCCACACAAGCAAGCGGTCATCAATGTAGTTGAGGTCTCTTTGATACTGCCAGTAAACTAGCAAAGAAACCCACGAAGATATTACTTGGTACGCCAAATTGTTCATGCCATATTAGGCGTTTCCATTCCTAAGCAGTGGTCTAAAGTGCCCTCAGATTGATGCGAGTTATTTTTGATGGTTGTAATGTAAGTTGATATTATTTATTATACATGTGCCAACCTAATATGTGATTTGAAATTAATGGCCATAGGAAAATTATGTAACAAAACAATAAGGAAACGTGAGAAAAACTAAGAAGTTTGCAAGAATTTGTCATAAATTGAAACACTGTGCAATCACATTTCATATTGGACAGTGATATGTTACATAGCGTCTCATGACTAATGCGGGCATCATTTTTAATAAGATTCTTGAAACACATTCAAAAGTTGCCTAACCATACAATTAAAAGGATTTAACAAAGACAAAACTAAAACAAATTTCATAACCCCAATACTCATTTATTACATATCTTCCCTTTAAATGGTCTTTTAGTTATCTACGCTTTATACAAAAAATGACAATTTTGAGCTGATCTAGTAAGCTCAATATTAGTCTATATTTCTTTGATCTCAAACAAACCACCAAAAGGTTCGAAATCAGCAAATTGGAGTTTATAAAAAAAACAGTAAATTTAATTACTTCAAAAGCTAAATCCGGCAAACCTAACAACCCCTAAAATGAAAAAAGTATAACATTAATCCCTTGAAACTGGAAGGCTTAGATATGTTTTGACAAATACTTTTAATGCATATAATGTTACATCAAACGCCTATACAGATAAATAATTTGTGTTGTAACAATAACAATCAGCAATGCATTAGGTGAGGCTGGCTGCATGAATTCTTTGTTTCCTGTGCTCTACCAAATAGTATCAATTTAGTAATTACTTATCATGTCTGAGTTGTGCAACGGTTTACATTTAAAATGCCAAAACCATCTAAGATGACTTTTTATGAGCTTATCTGCAATTGAAGTTACTCCAACCTAAATAAAAACTGGTGTTACAAACCACAAAAATGGACATAGTGATGTTCATGTATAGAACATCCAAGGGGTCACCTCCACCTACCATATAAAGCTTGAATGATTTCTCTTTCAGCATTCACGTAGGGCCATTCAGATTCCATATAAAGCTTCCTTCCACCCCTACTTCCATCCCAAATAAGAAAATAATCATTATTTGCATCATGCATTGCTTATCATATCATTATAGTGCATTAGCATTTGATTTTATATCAATCAAAATGAAAGTCTGTGCTCTCCCACAGACACCTTGTAACCGTATCTTCATGCATAGAATTAACTTAGATGAGTAGATTTTTTATTTTATGTTCACTTTACTTTGTGCTATTTATGTTTCTCCCTTTGCTCTCTTTCAATTCCCACAAACATCTTGTAACCATAACTTTCAATCCCTTGAAAATCCCAGACCACTATATCATGTGAACAAGAACTAAAGGATACCTAAAATGTTGCATTGTCTGATCACCACTAAAATACTTCTACCATGGATCCACATGTAAACATCTTCGGCTGTTCTATAAAAACTGTGCGAAAGTGTAAGATATTCTATTGATTCAATTTTTCAATAGATTCACATGTACAAGGTGGTTTACATAAACAAAAGAAGAGGCTAACTCACAGAACATCTTTATAAAGTCAAATTCACACTCTTACATAGGCTGAAAAACAAGGCAAAAACATAACTCTTAGTCTAATAATTAGATCCAAAACTTAATATAATTAAGACTAGCATAGATATGGAAGAAACCAGTTCATAATCATGAATTGTGGAGATGGATATGTGAGCTAATGTCAATAATAGTGTACATATCAGTGGGTTAATAGGTGAATCTGGAACAGGTACACTTCTATTAACCCTTAGATTTATATTCTCATCATTAGTGTTGAATGAAATAAATATTTTGGAAACAAATAATCATAAGCAATCAGTTAAAAACAATAAAATCATGCATATCAGGCAAAAAAAATAAAAATATTCATTGTTTCATCTCAAAATATGAAGTGGCACAACTCAAAAAACGATTAACAGTACCTGTTTCAACCACCTCCGTGACTTCCTTTAAGAAACCAGCTTCCTTACAAAGCCTTCTTTCAAGGCCATCCTGGAGACCAGATGTATGAAGTGTGAAGCCGTGCTTATAGTTTATGCATATACATAATTAATGCCAAAAACATTAAATATATCAACCTTAGCTAGCGCCAAAACATCTTCTGCCACATGCCTTAACAATTTGTTTCGGAATGGCGTCTTCAAACCATATACAGGCACCTGTTTAAAATCTAAGCAATGGGCTAACAAAGCTCACAGGAAAATCGAAGACCATTTGACATGAAACAAGAAATTCCAACCGTGGAACATAGCAGAAATATGGTTCGCACCAGTTTAATTAACAAATAAAAAGGGGAAAGATAAACGATTATCCTCATTTTTAGAATAAGAAATTCAAATGGTCAAATATATATTAAAGGCAGTAATGGGACAAAAGATCCATGATAAGCAGAATACATGCCAAACAAATCACCTTAGTCCTTAAAGTTTCTCTTTCTTTTTCGGTCCAATCAGCAGTCATGTCCAAAACACTTTGTAATGAAATCTCGTCATATAACAGACCAACCTGCAATGGAATCAGAACACAACACAACGCCAAAGTGAACAAAAAGAACTTCAACCAGCAATTTTAACAAGAAAATTTTCCAAATGGTTTAGCCTGTTTTACTAGAACTCCCTTGACAGCCAAACAGCATAAAATATTAATCTAATAAAATTAGTGTTTTGTGGAAATTCAAATGATCAGTGCAAGGAAACTTAGCCCATTTCCAGGATGAGGAATGATCAAATAAACAAGCTATGACATGGATAGAAATATTAATTGCACCATCTGCAAAAATATTTTATTGTTATTTTAAACCAATAACACTTAATAAGTGGTTCATAAACTTTATAAAATTTAAGCATTAAATATTTGCAGCATGGATCATTGATAGAAGAGTAAAATGAATAGAGCCGTTCAACCCTTTATATTCTTAGATGCTAACCTTAAAGATAGTAGGCTTCAATGCTTAGCTCTAATAAGCTCAAGGTTGCCTGCTAACACATTTAACATTAAGCATACTCCCATGACTAACAAAAATTTTTAAACGCCATCACATTTAAATTAGCCACCAATGTCTAATAACGTACAACAAGAGAAGTTATGGTTATTAAATATCCATTAAATCTCAATTTAAATTTAGGATAACCGAAATATATGTTGGGCTTTAGATGGTCAGCTTAATTGAACTTAAATAAGTTTGAGAAACCCATTGGACAGCCCCCTAATCATTGAAAATTTACCAATACGTTAAACCTCCTATTCCTTAGCTAAC
Organism: Gastrodia elata; assembly: GCA_016760335.1. Classification (NCBI taxonomy): domain Eukaryota; kingdom Viridiplantae; phylum Streptophyta; class Magnoliopsida; order Asparagales; family Orchidaceae; genus Gastrodia; species Gastrodia elata. The sequence goes on along the minus strand of CM028671.1, from coordinate 1,188,079 downwards.
CATTTGAGTAACATTTATCGAATTGCACCAGCATTTTCCATGTTTGTTGCACTTCCGATAAATGATATATGTCAATGGGAATAAGGGGTGTAAAACATAAACAATGATGGTAATGTGTAGAAATCAAGATTCAGGAATACCCAAAATGCTGGCAGAGCGCACAACCTCCTCCAAGGCCCTCCATCTGCACCTCTCATTTCCAGGTACCTTTTCAATCTAACCTGTCAAGTCAAGTAGAAAATGACTTACTGATAGGTAAGGCTTACAATATTTCATGAATACTTGATATGATTAACATAATGGCAAAAAAAACCTCAGGAAAAATTGTTGTTAGATGATTCTCCCAATCAACAAGTGTTGGAAGCTCTCCAGGAATTGCAGGAAGCTTGCCACACAAGAAGTCCTGTAGTGCAGTATTTACATGTTAGGTTTCAAGCAAATAATCAAACAAAAATTTTAAAAAGCTTCAACTATTCCGATCAGAATTGTGATAATACAAAAGGTTGAAGAGGTTTTGGTCAGATGAAAACCCGAAATGACATTCCAGAACAATCAATATACTTCTTTTTTCGGTAAACAAAATACATAGGAACGTCCAAAGCATAATCAACATACGCCTCAAACCTGGAATGAAAACAATAATGACAAATAAATAACTTTCATGAGAAATTTTAATTTTAGAGTTTCTGGCAGTAAGCCAGATAAGATAGTATGATAGTTGGAACAAAAAAGGTTATATCACCCATAATATAATCTAACAAGAAGAATGGAATAACATTACTCAACAAACTTTCCCCCTTTTTCCCAGCAGTGACAATCATACAAAAAAGACAATGCATTGTAAGCAATCAGTGCTTTAAACTCAAATGAAAAGTATATCTCTATTATTGTAAAGCAAAGCATCTGATTGGTTCAGACCATCAAGTTAGTAGAGCAAGAACACGAAGGGTGGCATTGATAAGAAAAAAAATAATATGTTAAAGATGTGGTAGGTCGTTATGTGGAGCACCCTTAAAGATGGATCGAGATGAAGACTTCTTAGTTAGGCCCTAGGGTGGCATTGACTAAACAACCGCATTTTTGGGGTTTAGTTAGGCCCTAGGGAGGCTTTCATTGACTGATGGTTCTTGAAGAATGTACTCTTTCCTACAAATCAGTGGTTCTAAGCATGAGGTCTCATTACCATTGTCACTTCTGTTTGGAGATGCAATAATGTGAGGAGACAGCATTATGCTATCAGTTGCCCCTACTAGCAGGACATCCAAGAGACCCTCATCATTGCTATCCAAAAGGTCCTCGTCACCATAGATTCAAGATCATCCATAGATGGATGTATAACAATATCTAGATCTGTCGTGGACCAAAACATCATGAGATCTAAGCCTTGTTTATTAAACCTTTTAAATCTACTTAGAACCAAGATATTTAACTTAAAATAATTCATCAATGATCATTTATATCAACAAAGAATTAAAACATTAAAATGATTTAAATATCATCATTTAGATCATATAAGAATTAGAATATCTAATTTGGAAGAATAGAACTGTCCTTAAGATTCAATAGAAATCAAGCAATTTAACTTGATCATAATTGCACATTCAATCAATAAATTTTGCATAGCTTTCTATGACGTCATGAGTGTTGCCTTTTTGTAGTATACCTTGTGCATAGTGGAGCATCGAGAGCTTCACAGAAACCAAGGTCAGGACACTGATCGGTCGCAAGCTCCAGAAGGAGCAGAGCTGCACGGTGGCTCAGTAGACATGCCAAGGCACAGGTGCCCAGGCACACCAACAAGAGCGCCCTGACAGGCAAGCCCAAGCCAGTTTGGCTAGCAAGAAACATTTCTCTGGAATATGAAACATATGCCCATGCGCCCCACGAGATTGAAGGCAATTTATGAACAATTGGGGCTAATGAGCGCCTACGCCCGTCCCAAAAAACTCCTAGATACATTCAAGAGGGATGTTTAGAGCTCCCGGAAATAACAAGTTGCATTCACGGTTGTTTATGGAGGGTGCTGAGGCCTGCAAATAGTTATGTTTTGAAAGGTTTGTTGGAGGGTGTGTGGATGAATGTAAAAAAGTTAAGTGTTGTATGTGCAATCCTCTTCTGTCTCATAGTGAACACTCTTTATGGTGCTCTTCTGTGTGATTCGTGCATGCTTGATATTTGTCATCCAACCTTGCTCTTCGCTCTCAGGTGAAAGAAATTATGTTGTGACTTTTGCCCATTCTTTGACAGCATTATATATAGACACATCATATCCTTTAGTTTGTATAAACATATATATAATTAATTCCCAAAATGTTACGTAAAAATTAAGCTTTAACATGTAATTTTTGTTTCAAACAGTTCTAAGATTTTTTCAGTAAAACCCCACCAAAAATGGATCTTCAAGATATATTAATCATCAAACTTTGTTACTTGGAAGCCATTAATCATAAGTTACCTACCATGCACCACAAGCTCCGTAGAAGCACAGTTTCATGTACCTGCAAATTTGTGGGTGTTTAATGACTTGCGAAGACAAGAAAGTTTGAGGATCAATTAAAAAAATTCAAGAAGTTGAAGATACCCTTGATGATACCCAATTTAATGTCAAACTTTCAAAAGTGCTCAAAATACTCAGCTACTCTAACTCGCTTCAAATAAGTCCTGTAGCCAATTTTAGCTAAGAAATTATCTAAAACTCAGATTTCATAATAAATTATCACATAAACAACGAAGTTTTGCAGTACTTAAATTTTAGCCAAAAAGCAATATTGGAGATCTACTTAAGCACCACATTAAAGACTAATTAAATTGAGCAACTCCCGAAAGAGTAAGAATATTCTAATCAAAACCTCAAAAAATAACCACCCAACAAAAACCAAATATGTGGTTTCACAATCTCAAGGAAGATACTAAAGCCAATCTTGTCTAAAATGCTTTTCATTTAATGATTAGCTCAGCAAACATAAATTAATGCACAAAATTACCCAAATGAGTCTCCAAAAACGAAAGCGAGCATTCCGGCCCGGTTGTTATCAGTATCTGTCCAGATTTGACTGAAAGAGTAAACAACTAAATAATGAGAATGATTCACATATATGTGGGAGATAAGAGAGCGTACAATGGGTATTATGTGTGGTAGATACCTTCTCATGCTAAGAAAACCATTTGGCTTTCCTTCAGTAAATGGTGAATTTGCAAATATTGCGGTAGCAATCTGTTTCAATATAAAATCCAATTAAAAGAAGATAATAATAAACTTAAGTGAAATAAGAAGTTATAAGAGTGTACAGGCTGCAAGGCAAGACCAGCACGGAACTTCCTGATCATATCTGATTCAGAACTAAAATCAAGATTCACCTATCAACTCAAAAAAAAGTTTAGCCATCGATCTTTTCAGATCACTGTCAAATAATCTTTTGCAATAAATCCACAAAGTATTTGACAGACCATATATTTCTACTAAGGAGCAAAAACACAAGTCATAGATCAAATCCAAAATGTACTTACTTGAACAGTACAGGTGCGGAACATCATATCAAGTCCCAATGACCCAACTTTAGGCATGTAGTTTCTCATAATCTCATACCTTCCCTGAAAAAAAGCTTCTGAGGTGTTCGTACAGTTCAAGAAAGACAATTTGAGATAAGCATCACTACTCCTAATTCAAATAGGCATAAGATTCTACCAGCATGATAACAGAAAACAACAGTTTAGAATTTCTATAGAGCGTAATACTATAGACAAAAAGTAATTGAACATTAAAATTAAATATTTAATCATAGTGCGGATGGAAACGTTTATCAAAATGAAGCAAGCAAAACTAGAAATAACAAGAATAAAATACATTTATAAAAACAACAAAACAAACAGACCTTTGGCATAATAGGTATATCCCTCAACGCCCATTTTGGCTGAAAACCAATTCCTAAGAAGCCAATCCCCATTTCCTCAGCCACAGCTTTTACCTATTGAACAATAAGCATAGTGTTACAAATGAAGATTAATCAACTACTTATTCCTCATGCATAATTATACTGTTTACTTTTCTCAACAATATATGTGGGCAATGGGAAATTCATCAAAGAAAGTTCTAAGATAAAACAAGTACTACTAAAACACAACAGAAGTTAATGGAAGGCCTACGCATTGGAATTTCAAACTACTAGTCCCAAAAACAGACTATTAGCCAACATCAGCACACACATATGCCAATTATGCAGATATTTCACCAGCACAACAATCCTCTCACCATCATTAGCCAATTATTCAATTTATCGTTGCCTTCAATTTATCGCTGCCTCAATTAATGCAGGAATTTATCACTGCCTTTACACATTTGTTACTGCATTTTGACAATACAACTCCTCACCTCTACAATATTCCCCAGCTATAACACATTTTCACAAAAAATCTGAGCCAATTATTTCAAAAAATTTTACAACAGCAATTGACTACATAATGCAACTTTCTACCTTTCTCATTTAAAATGGGACCAAGCAATGGTGGTGTAAACAAAATGCCATATTAAGTTACAAAGAAATTTTCAATTCAAATTAAAGGGTTTATAGAAACAATAAATCATTAATAAATCAATAAATAAATTTTTTAGTACATAGTCAATAATTTTATATTTATCAAAAATGGGGTTTTACAAAAGTTTTATTACAGGATAAAAAAATAATATATTATTTTATCTTAATATATATTATTATTACTTTTATTTTGTTATCAAAATTATTACTATTTACTTATCACAACTGCCTCGCCTCATTAAAAACACTAGGAAAAAGATTCAATCATACAAGCCAAAGTTGAACGGATCAGGTTTCATGGAAAGGTACATTGCAATCATTTAAAAAGAAAATATGACAAGCCTTCTATCCATATTAGTATCCCTCTTCTGCTCTTTATGCGGCACTCAAAACTGATATTCTCTCCGTCTCACAAAAGAAGATAAAGACTTTTTTTCAAAGCTATACAAAGCTTCCTTCTACTCCAAAATTTTCCTTTGACATTTATCATTGTCTAGGTTGCCTTCCCTTGAACTCAATGTAGCAAATTGTTGAGCTCTCCGTCCCTTCAGCTTGAAGTAACCAGGTATTGAAGAGCCTTAAGCTGCTCCCAACTCCTCTTAAGAAGAATAGATTGACCTTTCTTCAAAGCTGCCATAGCAATAGCACATGAAATTAGCAAGGCTTCTTAATATCAACTAAAATGTTGTTCTGTCCACAACAGTAGCATGTAACAGTCGCAAGATAACAGGAGGTTGTGCTCAGCATTGTTCGGCCATTAGTGGAAGGATTTTTCTTGTTTTTCATGAGCATGCAAATATTCATGATGGCTAGAGTTTCATTATTTCCGTTACAGACTAATGAGATTGCAGCCTTTTCTCCTCCCCCACTCCTTAGCTACAACAGACTTGGATAATCTTTTCATATGTTTGTCACCAATAAGTATTATCAAAGATCATGTTAAAATTATACTTCTTTTATTTTTTGTTGAAAATCAGTGAATGAAATCTTTTGAAGTGGTTATTCTCAATTTCACTATTTATTTAGAAATAAACAATTTTTATTAGTCATCAACAAAAAGTTTTACCTCATATGACAAAACTAGTGAGATACTTATTTTATTCTATCACACTATTTTTCCTTTAATCGAATTATGCGAGAAAACATTTGCATGAATTGAAATCTAGCAAAAAGGGATGTAAGCTTTATTTTAGGAAGCTTGTTCATTGGAAGATTGAGACGAGAAGAAATAATCTACTTCAAAAGAATTCCAATGTGGATATCTATATGTATTTAAGAGTAAGACATTGATTTCTCGTGATTTATTTCGATAGCAACCATTGCCATGATTTAGACTCCTCTTGGAATAAATTTCTTCTATATTTAAAAATAAAAAGTCAGTTAAATGTGTCATTTTAAAAAATAAGAAGTTCAATAATTTAATTAGAGAATAAAAAACCAATTTAATATTATATATTAATCTTTTTGTGAGAAATTATAAATATTCATTCAATGAGCCTTATTAATTATTGCAAAGATTACATTATATTAAATCTCTATGTAATCTTTAAAATTATATATTCCATATGATTATTTAAATCATCTAAAAATGATTTCATATTTCACTATAAGAAAATTTAAAGTTACGATTTTTACCAATGTAAAACATTTTTCAAATATTTCAAATGTATTATGCTATAAAATAAAGGGTATATTAAAAACTAACAAGGAAGAAATAACTTACTATATTCGAGGAACACTTACTAGAACAACTAAGAGGATTAATTGTGTAACAACCCAAACTCTTAAGCATCAAGATATTGTTCGCTTTGGCCCAAAGGGTCTCACGGTTTTGCTCTTGGAAGATAACTTCCCAGCAGGTTACCCATCCTGAGAGTGCTCCCACATAAGCACGCTTAACTTTGGAGTTCTTATCAAGAACTCCATCATTATTTGAAATGGCACCTCGATGTTTAAGAGTTCCACTTATTACTACTTAAGTGAGTCTTTACAATCTCCTCAACTTAAGTAACTGACGTTCTCGCCAGTATCCACACATAGATCCAAGAATCATTCATTGGGTAGATAGGACTAGAGGTGACTCTACAGGCTCAAGAGGTACCCACAACCATGTAGCACCTTAACCATCATGGGTTCACGAGATTGCTCACATGAAGTGGTACTTTACCCTGTATGAAACTTAGCTCCTATCTGACACCATATGGTCTGCTTTGATACCATTTGTAATAGCTCAAACTCTTAAGCACCAAGGTATTGCCCGCTTTGGCCTGAAAAGCCTCACGGTTTTGCCCTCAGAACATAACTTCCCAGTAGGTCACACATCCTGAGAGTGCTCCCACATGAGCATGCTTAACTTTAGAGTTCTTATTAGAAACTCCACCGTTATCTAAAAAGGCGCATCGATGTTTAAAAATTTCATTTATTACTACTTAAGTGGGTCTTTACAAGTTATATGCACTATTCCACATACATAGAAAAACAATTAAGAGAATTTCACGCTCAATACAGATAGCTCAAGGAATACAAAAATACAAAGATATTTCCCTTGCTTATCAAAGAAGCTCATAAATTGGGATGTGTACTAGAATTATTTGGACAATTATGCAGCAAAACGTAAAATTTATCAAATGAGAGCAATTTTATAAATTTGAACATTATTTTAGCAAGTCATCCCTTATATAATAGTTTCAATTTAATATTTTGCCTTTCAGTAAGTTATATAATTACTTTATCATTGTAATTTCATAAGAGGAATACTATTTAGACCTGTTTATGTGGCACCCAAAAAAGCCCATCTAATGAAAATTGGATATATTTCATTAGTGTATATTTATTTACATTAAAATAATACAAATATTATTTTTAAAGTTTATATTGAATGCACCCAAAAAATCCTATTAGATGGATTTTTTTGGGTGCCACCTCAGCGGGTCTAACCAGCATTTCTCATTTCATAACTGTCTATTCACAAATTTTGGACGTAAGATAAGGGGCAAGAGTAAGTTTACTGATGGCAATAAATACATGTAGAAAAGTAATAATGTTTATAGCTTTCTTTAATTATTGTACCTTTTAATTTAGAGGTTACTGATTGTATCAAATCATATTTTTAAAAATGTTTAAAAAATATTTTAATGATATATTAATGATTATTTTCATTTTTTAATGATGTGTAAAAAATATGGGACTTAAAAAAGATAAAGAAATTTCATCAACTAACTTCTGTTCTGCTTTGATATTCCAATCTAAATGAAACGAAGTGTGACAATAATATAAACCAAGTTGCAGTTTAGCATTAAATTGACAAGAAGATATTTTATAGTCAAAGTTATGGTCAAGAAAACAAGCACTTCTTTTAAGAGTGTTTATGATAATGAAAAAGAGAATGCTTAAACAGACACTTGTGTGTTTGCATTGTTGTATGCATACATTTTGAAAAAAATATGAGCTAAACTTCTTATCTTATCATAATTTCTATGATGAATATCTTCAAAATGTATAAAATAAATTTGAAAAGTATGCCAAAATAGCCCAACTAATTCAAGCAGATTGATTTAGTCACATACTTCTTAAGATTCATTTTAGTCATATGTTATTGAATTTATCATATTTACTCCCAAATAATGTTAAATTAAAACAAATTGAACAATTAAAGATTGAATTTGGTTCATATTGTAAATTTAGAAACTGAATAGTCAGACTAATTGGGCAGTCTGATAATTTGGAATAATTGACCAATGTTAAAATTCTTGTGCAATTTCTCACATTACTAATAAAAATCTCTTTTTGAAAATATCATACTATTAGACACCTTCAAACAAGCATGAATGATGCATAAATATCACCACTTGTTGAATCATCATACAGATCAAAAAACTATTGGAGGAAATCTCTTAGGTATCATATGCAAATCACTTTGCATTGGTCGCTTCAAGCCACCTTTATTAATTAGTCATGACATCTAAAACCCATTTTTTGCATGCCTATCTAAAGATAATGCAAGGCTGAAGTATGTGGTAAATATAATAAGAGAGCAATTTATCAAAACAATTTGTTCAGGTTTGTTTCCAAATTAGCCCCACGTTATTCAATTTGGCCAATTTGGTCCCCAATCTACTATTGATTTTGAACTAATATAATCTAAATTATCTTTAAAATGAATAATCAATTAATTAAATTCAACATATGGAATAGTTGGGGAACTAAATCAATCAAATTTAAATGTATAAAAAGCTAACTTGACCAAACTGAGAACTAAGTGCTCAATATGAGTATCTCATTTTAAGAAGCACGGAATATATGTTCACATGTCTTTGATCAGGTTCAACAGATTTCTTAAGCACTTAGCATATTTTCTCATTTAATAAAAGCGTAAATCAAATAGCAAAGAACGGAGGTTTGCATTTTTCTAAACAAGCTATGCATTTGGCTTAGTTCATGAAGCACAGTTTATTATTTTAAATTGTTCATTCTATCCAAGTCATCAATAAGTTTTATTTTTGCGTGTCAGGACAGCTCTTAGCCAACCAAAATATCCCTCCATTGACTGGCAATCAGGAAAAACAGTCAATGACAATATTCCTTGTGATAATTCTGAACTAGATTATTAAAATAAATCCAAATTAAACAAACTCATACATAAAAATGAAATTATCAGAACATAACAAATCCAACATGAGCAATACTCCATACGAAATTATTCAAATCAACAAAACTACTCTATACATGGTAAATTAAAACCAGATTAGCAGAGCAAACAAATTAAACAGGGGACAAGAAAATTCACGAGGTTAATACTCAAGCTATTGTTCAAATCTAACCTGCCTTTCAACTTTTAACCAAGTCACACTTCCATTAAAAAAAATTTACTACGCCTTTAGGTTTGAACAAAATATTATACTGTCAAAAAATGATTTTTTTAGTCGTAGCTTACAAGGATCTAAGAGAGTTAAGAACATCGAGTAATGTACATGACAGATTAAAGAGTTGTAAAATAAATCATATAAACGAAAGTAGACATGTGAAAAAGCAATGATACTGACCTGATAAAGATGTGAGTTAACCTCTGCACAGGTTTGATGCAGAGTTTCAAGGGGTGCACCACTAAGCTCAAACTGCCCACCAGGCTCAAGTGAGATGCTTTGCTGTCCCTGCACAATGTTATGAATAAAAAACACAAAAATATTTGCTATTGGAATGCATCAACAAAAAGAAAAAGTCCCATCCAAAGCATCAGAAAGATGTGTTAAGACAATGTTAAATAGTTTTGTAGCAAATTAAATCCGATTATCTAGTTCTAAAACATAAAAACCACAAGTCATGGGTATGAAATATCTAAAGAGAAATGCCACATGTTTCAGGGGTCGGCTATGTTAAAGAGAAATGCCACACGTTTCAACAATTCAATAAAAAACTAGTCAAAGTTTAGGCAAAATTTAACAAGAAAATAAGTATATGCATAGCTTGGACATTGAAAAATGCAATTTACGACTATCTCTATTTTACATTTGGACATGCCTCCTCTTCAAGAAATACTGTGTTCTACTTATTGAGCTGAGGCAAAACTCATAACCTAAAATTCTATGATTTGAGAATATTAAAAAGTATAAAAGAAAGTTTTGCACATCACTTTTATGTCTAAAAAAATGAGACACTAAGTAGTACCGTTGTGGCCATAAAAAAGAGACTGGTTGAGATGCTGCCAACAAAAATGCTCAAAACAAAATATTGCAAAACATGAAAGCAAGCAGCTTTCATGTTTTGCTGAAAAAAAAAAAGAGTTCTGAAAATAAACCTTAAACATCTGAGCATTTACAAATAACTACAATAAAAATATAACAGATAATTTAAAATAAACCGTAGATGGCATTTTATTAAAATACCAAAGCCCTCCAACAAGATGCTTAACCAATACAATGACATGGAAGCACAAATCAAATAATTTGAGAATGGTGGCAAAGGACCTATCATACTTGTACAAATAAACTTGCCAGCTAACAAAAAATTACCCCGTGGCCTGACTAAAACATGATTTTCAAAGCATTGAAATGAGATTTGCAAAGCAGCTAATTTTAAATAGAATGTGCTTCATACCTGTTTGAGTCCAATGACACGGTCCCCCTCCATAACTTTGTCCCATTCAAATCTCTCAGCAATTCCATTTAGCAAGGCTGCAATTTGTTCATAGCTTATAGGGCGAAGTGTTTCGACTTCAAATCCAAACTTCTCATGCTCTGTACCTATCCTGTCAATAATAAATAGCCTTTAAAGTTTAACCAATAAAGAGTCAAATAACAGATAAACATACCAGATCATCTTCAAAAAATGATAGAAAAAGTAAAAGAAAAAATTTAATGATGTAGCATTCAAGTCTAAATGAATAAAATTTAAACATACCACAAAATTCAAAGTTATACATGTTTAATTTTACAACACTTTTTAGAATAGAAGCAGATCCCAAATTTTAATAATGAAAGTGTTGCTCAGGGCTGTTTATAGATTAAATTTTATACATGGAACTAGAGATAATATTTACTCGAATAAAATCACAGCTTCACAAACCAAAACTTGAATAGATGATATGTATCGTACAAATCATGAATGCACCACTTAAGCTGAAGCACTGTGTTTTATTAACATAGCAATGACTCAATTCTAATTGATATATTTAACTATAGTACATGAGTGGGTATCAACAACAAGGTTGATCGTTAGTTTTTCCCCCTTAATTAGCTGATCTATTTGGAAATTTTTATTTGATGTTTCCACAATATTTTAACATTAATCTATTAAGAAAAAATATAAGTAAATATTAGCATTTAAAGAATAATTCAATGGATTATTCACAATTTTCCCACTGTAAAAAATTCTTCTAAAACTCTTTGACATCTTCTCTCAATGGATATGGCATCCATCTCTAGCTCTAGCCTAGCCCTTTCAACATTCATCTCAGCCCAGTCCTCCTACAAGCTCAATTCCTTCTACAACTCTCTCTTGGCAAGAGCCGTTGGCTGACAAGGGCCATCCAGGCTTGCAGATTGTCTTGTGCAAAGGATATTTGAGGGATGGTGAGGGTTAGTTGTTGGCTGACAAAAACTGAAGTTGATTGACAAGGGTTGGCCAATGGCTGGCAATAAACCGAAAAGGCCAGTGAGGGCAGGTGGGTACATCTGCAATTCTGCATATTTTTAATACGGATTTTATATGGAAAGCAAAGACGCTCATTGATGGTGGCTTTCAAAATCACACAAACTGCCTCATTTAGGGGATTCATAAAACCCTAAAACTTTACCATTATTCCAAATACAACAAAACAAGCATCCACATTTTGAGATTGCTGAGTATTAAGACTATTTTACACTTAGAATACAGCAAAACAAGCAGCCCCTAAAACATTTATTAATTACTAGTTCAACGTTTTATAAAAATAAACATATCACATGTTTAAGAAGTTGGAAATTATACAAATAAAATATAAATATAAATTAGATATAAGTCAAAATTTAAATTATAATTTAAAATCAAAGGTTAAAAGAGTATAAAACAGGAATAAATACGGTTATGAATAATATAGCTATTCTAAGATATATTATAAATAAACATTTATCAAATTTTAAGATTAAGAATAGTAAAACTAATAAGAATTTTTTTTATCCTATTATTTCTCAAACTGATATATATATAAATCGGGATCATTATAGTTGTAAAAAGATGGATGGTATCAATAATTTATTTTTTGAACAGAAGATTAGTTTACGAAAAATAGTAAAATTAGTAGTGAATCAATTACAAATTAATCAATCTAGGTTAAAGGTTAAATATTTTTCTGAGTTACTCTTTTTATTTTTGTACAAGTCACTTAATTATTTCTTTATAATAAAGGTAATATCAATATTCAATTTAAACATATAAGATATTTTATGAAATTTATTTAGTTGAAAAATAATTGAGAAATTTATCGAAATGATCACTTGACTCTTGCAGATTATTCATTTTAATCATTAACTCTTGTAAGAAGAATTTTGTCCCTTAAATTTGAGTTAAGTGTTTATTTTGCCCTATGCCGTTAGTTTTGATGGAAACCGTTAAATATGAAGTGCAAATTTATCTTTTATAAATTAGCTAATAAAATTCTAGATAATAATTTTTTAAGCATCTTTCTAGAAAGAAATCACAAAGCAAATAAGGGCATGAAAGAATTCACAAAGCTACAAAAATTTTAATTGAATGAGAAAAAAAAAACCTCACTAGCTATGCGGTTGTCCGGTCTATACCAAAATTCAAGTTTTTAAACAATGTAGGTCCTCCATGATAACCAAATGATGCATCAAAGCAGCCACATAATGCAAATAAAGGCTTGTTAATGCATACACTAACAATAACAAGCACAGGATTATTTTATAGAAATGGTCATAATAACACTTAAAAATTAAACGTTGGAATCGTCAATGGTAAGACAAAGGCCCAGACGTCATCGACGCAGAGAGGACGGTCAGACGAAGGCTCAGAGGCAGAAAAGATGACGCTTGTCTTCCCTGCATCTCTTGCGTCGACTGTCTGAGCCATCGTCCGACTGCCTGTTCATCGATGCTGATTTCGATGCCCATGTCTCTTCCGACGCCCACATTGCTTCTGACGCTATCGCTTTCGACGCCCACGTTGTTTATGACATCGACGCATCTTGCAACATTGACGCCCTTCGAATATCTACAGCGTCCGACGTCTACAATGTCGACGCTTCGGACATGGACACCACTTTCGACATGTGGTCGACGCTTCCAACATTGTTGAATGCTGAATGGGTAGTTGAAAAATATTTCGGTGACAAGAGTCTAATTTTTCTAGAAAAATAGACAACTCCAAGTCAAAAGAGAACATGCTTTAGTAAGATAAGCCTACCCCCTTGAAACAACATTAGAATTGTGGCCTTTAAAAATGGGGACACCAAGATACTTGAATGGGAATTTTCCTTTAGTGAAACCCAATAGATTTACAAGAAATTTTTGGAGACCAATAGGGGCTTTATCATTAAGCAAAAAATTTGGATTTGTTTTTATTAATATTCAACCTAGAATCAGTTTCAGGTTGAGTTATAAGGGGCATGAGTTTTTGAATATTTCTTTTATCCCCATTAGTATAAATTATCAATGCATCAACAAAAGCAAGATGAGAGTCATAAGTTGACCCCCAATATTGAAATGCAAGTTGGGGTCATGCTGAAAAAGAGAATTGATGTTAATAAACCAATAATTTAAAGCTAATTGAACAGGACATGAGAAAGGGGATCTCCTTGTCTTAGGCCTCTATTCGATTTGAAAAAACTTTGAAGGTGACCATTGATGAGGATAGAAAGCCAAATATTTTCAATGCAATCCACATGGTGTGGTAGCACTTCTTGTCTAAATGCACCACAGTGATTATATGCGCTTGCTTGGTTTTCCCAGTGTCATTTACTAAATTTTGTGCTAAGCGATGCCATATTTTTTATCACTTTTTGCATCCTTGTAATCCCCAAAAGGAAGTACCCAATAAACCTAATTAGCCTAATTGGCAATCATCCTTAGTAGATAGTGCATTGCTTCTTAATTGATATCATCTCCTCAACCTATAAAACAGGATACTAATTCCATTGCCTCTTATGATCGTTGCCATCAAATTTTCTAGCCAAACTTACAAATCGAATATAAGTTATAACAGAGATGGTATGTCTCTCAAATTAAAAATCAAGATTTTGTTGGGCCATCTGTGATAACGTCCCTACATGAGTTATTCAATAAGTCACCCTACCATCATTAGTCGGAGGTTGACCCAATTAAGAGGATGCCATCAACAATTGTTGATTCATTGTCATGGTTAACATAGTAGTTTGGGCAATAATATTGACCACATGTGAATGTTGTATCTCTTCTCTATTCTCTAACGTGATACTAAGTTTACTTCAAACAAAGTGAGTCTCAAAATGCCTCCTAAATATATAATCCTAATGTTTTAAACTAGAGCGTCAGCTATAATTAAATCAGGGTGTGTTCAATTAAGTAACCACTATTATAAAGTTAAATCTTGAATGTAAAAATGAGAGTATGAGAAAAGAGTGTACGCAAAAGTGAATCGAACATACAAAAAACACAATCTTTATAATAGTTTGCCGTTGTGACCTACATTCAATTTCAACTACTATGCATTTCAGTATACAAAATGGCTAAAAAGTATAAAAAATAAAGTAGTTGCTTTGTTGTGTTAGAGATACAGGTAATTGAATTGTAATAGTAACAATAAATGTATTAAAATACTAAAAATGCTATGAAGAGTCAAAAAATTTGAGTTTCAAAACAGAGTGAATGTCCCATGAGTTTATATCTCATAGTGAAAAAGACGCAATTATAATGTCTAAACCACATCTTAGTTGATATTCACTTATGCAATGTTTGGTCAGAAACATCTATGGTGCAAATTCTAAACTTTACAGGCTTGCTACTAATGTAGATCGGACTAAAGAGTCAAGCTGTGAAGCAGACCAGCTATTTTATCGGTAGGTCAATACCATTAGCAGACCGAGAGTCTAGTTTCTCAAAATGGCTCAAAACTTGGCACTATTCGGTTTTTAAATTACAATGGTAGGACACGTAGATGCCAAAGTTGACTAGTGAAAAATATATACAAGAGTGTCCATGTGCATTAAGTTCAATTTAGCAGCATAATTAAATTAAGCCTTTGTATAAGAGAAAACTCTGATTAAATATCCGAGAGAAGAGTATTACGAGGAATATTGCCCCATAAATTTGAAATCTGATGTGCGGCTCATATTGCATGAATGTTTTTCAAGCATAAAGTTTCTATGTTCAGAAACCAAACCGCTGAGGTATTCTTCTCTTTTACTTCAAATTTCATATTCATATATAAACAGATAACAAAAATGGAATAAATTTAATAAAGCACTTTACCAAGCTAAGCAGTGTCAACTAGCCTATAAGACGTAGTGTTTAAAGAACCTCCAACCTAATTAAAACTGGTCAGATTTAAGATAAAGTAAGAAAAAAATTAATAAACACTCAGGATGAAAATGTAAACCTCCATTGCTCCTTTTGCTTGCAGCCTGAGACAAGATAGGCAACAAGATCCTCCTTTGTCAAAGGTTCAGATAACAAGCTGGTATCCTCCGCCGGTGGACTCGCTGCTACAGTCACTTGGCGCCCTCTGCGCTCTAACCATTGCCTCGTCGTACGGTTCCTCGCGAAAGAATAATAGCTCACAGAGGGTCTCACCATCGAATTGGCATTGTACTGTACACGACTCGTCTCTTCCGGCAGATAAAATTGGCGAACATGCAAGTGGGATACAAGCGCCATCTTCGTATGTTGCCTTTAATGGAAAATGAACGGAAGAAAGCGATTTATAGCGTTAGTCCCTCAAATGGAGGCGGACGGGATTATAGAAGGAGGAAAGAATCAATCCAAAGTGAAAAAATAACTGAAGTGGGGTACTCATTTGGCGGATTTTATCCAAGTACCTCAAAAATTTGTGGTGTTAGGGTTCCGTTCAGATTCCTAGAGAGCATTCCGATGTTCTCCTTATTAAGATAAATTGTGAAAAATGGGAGATATTTATCTTTTGGTTGATATCATTTGCAAAATTAGCGGTTTTTATTTTAATTGAGATTAAATAAATTCAAATTTAGATAATTCAATTTTTGGATATTTAGTTGATTAGATTTAAGTTTATGTATCTATATAGATAGAGGAATGCTATTTAGACCTGTTGACGTGGCACCTAAGAAAGTCCATCTAATAGAATTTGAACATATTTCATTAGTGTATATTTATTTATATTAAAATAATACAAATATTATTTTTAAAGTTTGTATTGAATGCAACCAAAAAATTACATTGGATGAGCTTTTTTGGGTGCCACGTCAGCGGGTCTAAACAGCATTTCTCTATATAGATAACTATATATTAGTATATATAGATAAATATATATATATATATATATATATATATATATATATATAATTCATATATGAGAGGAAAATCTAGAGTGAACTAGAGGCTTCCTTTTTCGAATAACAGCCTCTCGTTCGAAGTTCATTGGTCTTCTCGAATATTTTTTTGTCGCACATCGTGGCCTCCTTCATTCTTAGCTCTTGAAATCACAAGCCTTTCTTCCTCTGCTTCCAGAAGCTCACTTCTTCGCTCTGCGACCACTTCTCAAAGCGTTGTATTCCGTTCTTTTTTCTGCTGCACTTTTAAGGAGCATTCTTCGAATGTCGTAAGGTCGAGTTTTGTTTTTTTCTCATACAGAGTTTTGAAATATCATTTCAAATCTCTAGCACAATAATATTTTGCGTGCAATCGGCCATCCATTTCTCCTTCCGGCTTTGGAGGGGCGAATCTAAACCATTCGCCTCTCCTTTTTTTTTTTGCTTCTTTTCCCTACATAGTAGCTCCTCTCCTCTTACGTCTATTTGGTGCTTGTTTATTTTGAAGATCCTGCACCGATAGGGAGCCTCACCGATCACTATTGCAATGACAGAGCTTGATATCGGCGAAATGTCGCCAATGATGATGGTCGTTGCGCAGTCGAGGAAGGAGAAGCGTAAGATTCTGAAAGGCTTGATCTAGAGATTGATCCTGAACTGCCATATATATATATATATATAAATATATATGTATATGACAGGGCGAACCAAAAAAAAAAGAAAAAAAAAGAAATAAAGAAAATAAAAGAAAAGAAAAGATTTAATTAGACACAAAAGTCTAAGTAAGATTTGTATGATATCAAAATTTGCATTTAAGCGTCATGATTCTGCATGAGAAAATAAAATATAATATTTAAGTATGATATGCTTACGATTACTAATGCAATGTATATATTTAAGATATGTGCTCATTCTTAAGGAAAATACAGCAATATATAATATTTATTATGTTGGACAAAGTTACAAAATAATCGAGGAGTTAGATACGTTTATCTAACTATCTGAGATGCGGGTTCCTGACTAACTACATATTTTCCCTCAAAGGCTATGTGCAGTCTCCTTATTTCTCCATATATCAGCCTGTGGGCCTAACGTATTATCTGTACAGACCTGAGATCAACCTGAATGAACATATGATATTGATTTTTGATTATTTATTTCAAGTTTTGAGCATAAAATCTCATGTAAATATATCAAAGTGAGTCAAATCTTAATAATAATGCAAATGCTACAAATAAAATAATTAATGAAAAAAAATAATATTTTTTATTTTATCTTAAAATATTAATATTAATATTTATATTGATTATTTATCTTTATATATCAAAATAATAAGTTTTATTATTATAATTAATATATATACATATAAAGAAAATGACAGAAATGAAAGTTTGCAGAAATTAGAATATATATACATATATAGAAAAAAAGAAAATGACAGAAATGAAAGTTGCAGAATTTAGGAAATATATACATATATAAAAAGAAAGAAAATGACAGAAATGAAAGTTGCAGAATTTAGAAAATATATACATATATAGAAAGAAAGAAAATGATAAAAATAAAAGTTACAAAATTTAGGAAATAGATACATATATAGAAAGAAAGAAAATGACAGAAATGAAAGTTGCAGAAATTAGGAAATATATACATATATAAAAAGAAAGAAAATAATATAAATGAAAGTTGCAGAATTTAGGAAATATATACATATATATTAAGAAAGAAAATGACAGAAATAAAAGTTGCAGAAATTATGAAATATATACATATATAGAAAAAAAGAAAATGACAGAAATGAAAATTGTTGAAATTAGGAAATATATACATATATAAAAAAAATAACAAAAATGAAAGTATAATAGTAGTAATATTAATATTAATAATAATAATATTATTATTATTATTATAAAAAAGAAGAAATAAAAAGAGTAAAAAAATTCATATCTTACATATTTCTTACCTTATATTGACGTTAATGAGGCTTTACTAGATATTGACGGGAAAACCAGTGTTGGATGAGGAAGAAGAAGGAGAGATGGGAGGAGAAGAGAGGTTGGAGGAAGAGAGGGAGTGGGGAAGGGAATGTGGGAGGAGAGGAGGAATGAAGAATGAAGGAGGGGTGGGGGTGTATTTATAAACTTTTTTTTTAATTAATTAAATAATTATTTTCTCTCTCATCCATTATTTGGATGAGATGGATGAGAGAAAATTTGTCATGATTTTGGAGTGTTCAATTTGATCTTTACTTCCTCCTTCTTATCTCATCTTTCTCTCTCCTCTTTCTCTCTCTTCATTCTCTCTCTACTTTCTCTCTCTTCCATTTCTTTTCCAGAAAATAACAAAACTTAACATGGAGGTGTATCTTGATGAGAAAAATACACTCGCATAAAAATGTTTCAATTTGGAGCAATATTTTATTTTTTATTAATTTTTGAAGATAAAAACTTTAAAAATTAATTCTGGTCAATCCGGAGCTATAAATTCGACGAAACTTTTTATGTAGCCTTTTTATAATATTCTTAATCCAACGACACTAAAATTGCTGAATTTGGACTTGTATTTAATTTTTCCAATTTACTGAATTTAAATAATTTAAAAATTAATTAAGGAGTATTCGTTATCCAGATTACTCCGAAACTTAAGTATTATGATTACAAAAATATATTATATCCAAGGGTATGTTTAGTTTTCTCTAATTTTGAAGTCACTCGGGATTCTAATTTGTGAGTTGGGTTTAGTACTAATTATCCTAATAACGACTTGGGTCGTTACAGCCGCCCCTTAATCATCCGGGTTAAGGAGTGGCCGTCACTTAGCACATCCCTCGCTTAACATTAAGTTGGAAGATTAAGACTCTAATCCAATCTTAAGGGAAGGATGTGCCCTTATAAATAGAGCAAAGAAGAATAAATACTTAATGAGTATATTACAAAATAGAGTACGAAAGAAAATGGAACAACTATAGTAACATCCATTCATCCATAATGAAAAGTAAAACATCCAACTCATAATATAAAATGTAGGAAGAGAAAAGTACAATTTACACCAGTATTATTACAAACATTAAAGTTAAAAAGACTGAAGTAAAGGTCTCTCATCCTCATGATATAAAAGTATAAATAAATTAGAAAGCATAATCTAAAGGTCTTCAGCAACCTAGACCTCCTCCTGGATCTGCTCCTCTGAAGGCTCTATCTCTTCAAATATCTCAGAATCTACCATTATCAGTTTTATAATGGCAGGACCCCAACTAACAAAAGAAAAATCTAGTTAGACAAAATGTTTAAGTACATTTTAGGGTAATCATTTTTATATGTTTATTGATATCACAAACTAACTTAAGTATGAATATAATAGTAAAGCAACAAAAAAAGAAGACAAGTCATAATAGTAAATTATAATGTAAACAAAGTGTGAGGTAAGCACATACCTCAACTCAAGCTGTATAAAATATAAGTCAAGTGATAATGAAAAATCTATTAAGTACAAAGAAAAATCCTAAGTAATATGATCAAACTAAGCATGCCAATGTGTAATATAAAGTAAAGATATTGTTCTGAAATGAGAACATATAGCATCATAACATGATTTTAATAAAGAAAAGTGACTGAATAAAGAGGATTACAAAAAATCTGTAATGCAAAAGAACTACAGTACAGGAAAGTCTAAAGAAAAGTGTAATGAACTGTAAGGTAAAAGAAAGTTAGAGCTGTAAAGAAACTGTAAAGTAATTGTAAAGTAACTGAAAAGTAAGTGAAAAGTAATTGAAAAGTATAAGTATAAAGTAAAGTGTGGAGATACTCCTACTTAGTCCTGCCAAAAAGTAAAGTCCATCTAATCATCTAGGAAAGCGTCCCAGATTAAAGTATGCCATACTAGGAAAGTGTCATAGTCAAAAGTAACGCGCACTAAGAAAGTGTCCTAGGCAAAAGTAACGTGCACTAGGAAAGTGTCCTAGGCAAAAGTAACACGCACTAGGAAAGTGTCATAGGCAAAAGTAACAAGCACTAGGAAAATGTCATAGGTAAAAGCTGTAATGTTATACTAAATGGCAGACTAAGTAAGACATAACCCACAAAGTTATGAAAATGCCATATGAATATATTCAAAGTTTAACATAGAATATTCATCAAATATTCCATGTTCAACATAATGTGTCCAAATGTAAAATGAGGATCAAAATAAGGAAAGCATAACATTTCAAATTCAAGATAAATAAAAAGCACTACACAAACTTTGTGATATCACTTGATTTTTAATTTAATCAATCTAACTACTCTAAGTTACATAAGATTCAGAATCATTAATTCTTATATTGTCTGTAACTTAAAATCACAATCCTATGAGTTGAATATAATTAGGATTAGCTAAGTCTTAATTATAACTGAATCAATATCATCTAGATGATTGAATAAGTAAATCAATCATCCTAATTTGTTATTTTAAATAATCCCAAACATAATCTTGATTAGCCAAATCAAGATTAAAAGGATTATAAATTAAATTCTAAATAATAGGATTTAATTCTTAATCATAAGGTTATCCTAAAGACTAGTGTTTAATCCCATCTCACTAATTAAATGTTAAGGTCAATCATATTAAATTAAATCAAACTCAATAAGATAGATCTCTAATTCTAATTCTAATATTAAAAGATCAAATAATTATTTAATAAACTATAAAAACCAAGGTTTCAACTAATTAGTAACCCACTTTACTCATTAGATGAATTCTAACATAAGCGCTATCCTTAGTCCTAAGAATGAAGGCTCTTAAGTGCTAAGAGTAGCACTTAGACACACATCCTAACTAATATTATTAGGACCTAAAGGATGAGCTAATAAGTTCAAGGGAAGGAAAAGAACTCTTATTTTTACTTAGATTATACTAAAGACCAAAAATAGGATTTTCCTTGAAGTTTAATTTAAGACTTAGAATTATCTAAATTAAAGTCTAAATCACTTTAATTACTAAATATTATGATTTAGGGATGAATTTAGGACTTAATAACATTAAACCCTAAATTTGGGCAAAATGATAATTTTGCCCCTACTTAAGGGTTTAAATTTCATCTTTATGAATTAAGATTTAAATCTAAATTTTTATTGAAGTGAGTGATTACTTACTGTCTAATATAAGTTTAAACAATAAGTACATAATTTTTGGTTAAGGATTAAGCCTTATAAGGTCAAATTAAGAAATTTGACCTATAAGGGTAAATTAGTAATTTTACCCTATGAAACCTAAATTTTATGTCAGTTTATTAAAGGTTATATTCTAAGTTTTCCATAGAATCTAAAATCATCAAATTCTGATATGTATTGGCTAAGTTATAGCCAATATAAATTCTATGGGTAAAATGGTAATTTAAGAGTTCTTATTTAAGGGTCAAAAATCCTAACTTTTCCAATTTATATTCAAATTGAGCAAAATTAGTGACTATAGTTCAAAAATGACCCACTGATCATATTGACTAGTGGTAGGCTCAATTTGAACTATAATTGGCTAAGTTATGGCCTGAGTTTAGGGTAATTAGTAAGTAATTAGTAAAATTAATCACCAAATCACTAAACCAACTATACCACTAGGTTCTAATATACTCTAGGAGTTCTCTAAAACTTGAATTATTCAATTTGGATTATTGAATTTACTAATCTTTACTAATCAAGTTTTAGGGTAATTAGAGTTGATTAAGAAATCTAACCATTTGATCATAAATATTTTTACAGTTTACTGTTAATTAGATTTTTCTAATTAAAATGGATATATTGATCACCTAATTTGGGGTTAAATTGACCAACTTATGACCAATTAAAATTCTAGGGTTAATTGACCTAATTAGGGTTAGGTCTTAAAAGTCATTAGTCTAAAATTAATCCAAATAACAAGATGAACATTATTAAATTAATCCTTAAGGTTTGCTAATTACTTTGAGACCCATATTAGGTATATTTGGATTAGTGTGTGAAAAGATATGAGGATTTGAATGAAATGACAATTTTTGTAATAAATTAAATATCTAAAATGTCACTAAGTGAACTAATAGTCTTACAGCAAAATAAATGACATCATTAAATTCTTTATATTTTTTTGATAAATTTAGCATATTAGTTTATATAATTTGGACTCATATTTATTAAGATATCGATACTTAAAGTTTCTTAATTAAATTGAATTAATTAATTGTATAAATTTTTTTTTCTGTTTAATTAACTAATTAAACTTCAACATACTTAATAATCCATTTGATTAATTTGATAATATTCCTTTTCTGTTTATTTGTATATATATATATATATAATATTATAAATATTTTAAATTTCTACAGGATTAGACGGGTCGGCAGAAATGGCGGGTCCCACAGCCACGTGGCATACGGCCATCGGCTGAGCAGAAGACGGCAGGCCCCACACAACAGAGCGACGGGACTAGTGGGTCCCGCCGCCACATACGCGGCTCATAGCCACATGGGCTCCCGTGGCTGGATAGCACGCAGGCGGAGGGTCCCGCCACTTGACACGGGCGTGCCACGCGGCCGGTCTACGAGCGGGACGAACCGGACCAGGCGAAATTTGGTTCAGAAGGCGCCGCTTCGCCTTCCCTCACGCGATCTGAGGTGCTTAGGGTTTTGGATTGTGCAAATTGATCGAGATTTTGATCGATCGCACCCATTTATTGCATGCGATCAATTATATAGAGGAATCTAGAAGGCTTAAATGAAGAAATGAGGGGAGCAGAAGGTACCTTGATGGAATGGATGCAGGCAGATCTAGGGTTCGATTTCACAATCGCTTGACTTCTTTACTGATATGCTTTGTGTAAATTGGGAAGATGGGTCGATCGAGGAATTTAAATGGGGTCTAAGGTAGTCGGAAGAGGTTGGGATCGACGCACGGAGGCCTCTGCGCACTACGTGTCGCCTCCTGCGACACGCGTGAGTCGCGCAGGGATGACAACTCCAGAGCCGTTCAATCTTTTGATCGGACGGATCAGAAGATCTATCAGATTAGACTGTTTGGAAAATAAGAAGGGAATGACGTTACATTAATGCTGATGGTGCCGTTAGATTAAGTAATATAATATTAATATTTAAATAATTTACACTAAATTTAAGAATTAAAATTATATAACTAAATGCATATAGAAAAATTTTAATAAATCACCCCTAGCTAATTGAGGGGTGAGGAACGCAACGGTGCGATCGGGTTTTTGATTTGACGAGTATTTATTTATTTAATTTTTTTGTTATTTAAATAATATTAAAATATTCGACGAACATCCAACAACTTCCAAATGCATTCAAAACTTCACCCATAGCTAATTTGGGAGTGGTGAACGCAATGACGGTCAGATTTTCTATTTGAGGTCAAAATAAAAAGTCAATTTCTAGGGTTTTGAGATTTTTCCAGAAATCAAGATTTAATCCAGTTGATTTTTGATTTGACCTAGATCTTAGAGATGAGTTTTAAATAACTTATTTAGTGTACTAGAACCATAATTAGGACTTGGATTAGTTCTAATTGACCTTAATAACAACCTGGGTTATTACAGACTCCCCCACTTAAGAATGATATCATCCTCAACATCACTCAAGTGGAAAAATAAAGTAGATATAGGACATTGAATTGAAAGAGGATGGCATTAAGAAGTACCTTGGTTAAAGAGATTTGGGCACTTCTGACGTATATCAGATTCTTTTTCCCAAGTAGCTTCATTGCAGAAGCGGTTCCTCCACTGAACCTTGATCATTTGAATGAAATGATTCCTTAAGTGCTTCTTATCAGGATCTAAGATTTTGATTGGCTCTTCAGCATAAGTGAGATCAGGTTGGATTTTATTTTCTGGAAGTTGAACAAGATGAGATGTATCTCGAAGACATCTTCTTAACGATGAGACATGAAAAATATTATGAATAACAACAAATTCTTCTGGAAGATCTAATTTGTATGCAGATGATCCCATCTTAGCCAAGATCTTATAAGGACCAATGTAGCAAGGGCTAAGTTTCCCAGCTACGCCAAATCTATAGACCCCCTTCATATGGCTCACTTTCAAATATGCTGAATCTCCAACCTTAAACTCCAATTGGCAATGATGAGCATCGTGGTACTTGCTCTGACGATCTTGGGCAGAGCAAATTCTTTATTAAATTAAATGAATCTTTTTATTAGTTTCTTCTACTAATTTAGATCAGTAAAGTTGCACACTGCCCATTTCTGACCATGCCATAGGTGTACTCCATTTTTTACCATAAAGAGCTTCACATGGTGCCATTTTAATACTAGCTTGATAACTGTTATTATAAACAAACTCCACTAATGGCAAATTGTCTTCCCATGATCCAGTGAAGTCAAGAATATAGAGTCTAAGCAAATCTTCGAGCACTTGGTTCACCTTTTCTATTTGGCCATCTGTTTGGGGATGGAATGCAGTACTCATGGCCAAAGTGATTATGGTGGCCCGGCCCCACCATGGTCCTGTTAACTCTTAAGTTAACATGATTATGATGGAGGGGTCACCAAATGATAAATTCCTCACTTATGAATAGATTAGGCACACATCCTAACCTATTATAATTAAGGAAATTGTAATTTACCATAGACATTCACTAAATGATATATAAATGAAATCAGAGTGTGGAAGAAACAACATAACATCCTTTCCATCACAATACAACAATAAGAACATTCATCCCGGAATAAAAGCAGTAAAGAAAATATAAATTAACATGTATTATTATTACAACATTTTTAAACGAAAAAGCTGAAATAAAAGAACAACACTCATCCTCACAAGTAGAAAGGAAAAAGAACTAACAATCTTCTACAGCTCGATCCTCCTCCTAAATCCAGTCTTCAGAAGGCTCCAAAACCTTAAATAGCTCAGAGTCTACCATTGTCAGTTTCACAATAATAGGGCCCCAGCCAACAAAAAAAAAAGAATCTAATTAGACAAAATGTCTAAGTACATTTTAAGTCGATAAATTATTATGTTCATTTGGATATCACCATAAATTTAACAATTAAGCAATGACCATTAGGTGGGATAAAGCATAAGAAATAAAAAGAAAAGCTATAAGCAATGACTCTATAGCTTAATCAATAATGGAAGTGAACGTATACTTCCAAACTTTGCTATAACAAGGTTGGGTAGTAAAAGAAATGATAAGAAATACATATAACATAATAAAAAGAGACTCATCCTAAAGATGCTTATAATCAATGTAATTCATGCTAATTCACATAACTTACAAATCATGAATTGTAAAATAATTTAAAATACACCAAGCATTTTATATAAGCAATTCACTGCATAATTCTAACATCCTATGATAAATGAAACTAGCATCCTGTAATGAATACATCTAGCATCCTAAAATGAATAGGACTAGCACCCTACAATCCTCACAACTAGCATCATATAATAAGTAGGACTAGCATCTTATAATCATCACAACTAACATTCTATAATAAGTAGAACTAGCATCCTATAATCATCACAATTAGTATCCTATAATAAGTAGGACTAGCATCTTAGAATAATCATCACAACTAGCATCCTATAATAAGTAGGACTAGCATTTTATAATCATCACAACTAGCATCCTATAATAAGTAGGACTAGCATCCTATAATCATCACAACTAGTATCCTATAATCATCACAACTAGTATTCTATAATAAGTAAGACTAACATCCTAAACTAATTATCACAACTAGCATCCTATAATAAGTAGGACTAGCATTCTATAAGTATCACAATTAGCATCCTATAATAAGTAGGATTAGCATCCTTTAATTATTATCACAACTAGCATTCTATAATAAGTAAGACTAGCATCCTAAAATAATTATCACAACTAGCATCTTATAATAAGTAGGACTAGCATCCTATAATCATCACAACTAGCATCCTATAATAAGTAAGACTAGTATCTTATAATCATCACAACTAGCATCCTATAATAATCATCATAACTAGTATCCTATAATCATCACAAATAGCATCCTATAATAAGTAGGACTAGCATCTTATAATAAGTATGATTAGCATCCTATAATTATCATAATTAGCATCCTATAATAATCACAACTAGCATCCTATAATAAGTAGGACTAGTATCCTATAATAAATAGGACTAGCATCCTATAATCATCACAGCATGGAAAATGTAGTAAGATAATAAATAGAAAGGTACTAAAATGCAGAAAAGTAAACTAAAGGCAATAACAGAAGCTATACTGGCTACTAAAGCCAACCAACTAAAAGAAAATATCAACTCTCTTAGCCTGATGGGCTAAGGCAGAAGAACACATGTAGATGTATATCAAATATTAGTACTGCCATATTAGAACAAATGACTCTTCAAGTCATAGCAAATCCAATATTTTCTCTTTATTCAATAGCTAGTAAATGAAACACTAGGTGGCTTTACCAACAAACTAGTTTTCATTATACTAGGTTGATTCAAATCTATTATCTCTTTCCGACAAACTAGTAAGTGAAACACTAGGTGGCTTCACCAACAAACTAGTGTTTCCGCTACTAGGCCGAACCAAACTATATCTTTCCGTAGACTAGTAAGTGAAACACTAGGTGGCTTCACCAACAAACTAGTGTTCCCTTTACTAGGTCAAACCAATTCCAAAGAGTCAGACTAATTATGTCTCAAAGCACCAAATGAAAATGATATTTATACAAATTTAAAACTAACATAAGATATTCATCAAATACCTTACATCCTAATATATGCCAAGGTTTAAGGCTCAAATTCAAGGCAATCATAGCATCAAAGTCAAAGTGAGCAAGAGACTCTACTAAAACACAAGTGATATCCATTATTATCTAATTTATTCATTTTATCTACTCTAAGTTACATAAGATTCAGAATCATCAATTCTTAGTCTAAATATAACTTAGATCACGACCTTATAAGTTTAAAAGAAATTAGAACTGATCATGTTATAATCTTACTGAATCAATGTCGGCTATAATATTCAATTAAACAAATCAATCAACCTAATTTGATGTTTTATCATAATCCCAACCCATATTGATTAATCAAATCAAGATGAAAGGATTGAGGATTTAACTCCAAATGATGGGGTTTAATCATTTAATTCAAAGGTATATCTAAGGGTCTAAGGTGTAGAACCCAATTCTCACAAAATTAGATTAAGGCAAATCCTAATGAGTAAATTATACTTAATATAATAGATTTTTATTCTTAGTTCTAAGATTAAAAGATCAAATAATCATTAACAAACTAAGAAAATCTATAAAACTATCAAAACCAAGGCTTCACCTATTGAATAACCTAATTTACTCAATAGATGAATTCTAACATATGATATATTCCTAATCCTAAGAAAATGGCTCTTAATCACTAAGATTAACACTCAGATACAAATCATAACTAATGTTATTAAGAAGGTTGAGAATGAATTAGAGAACTTAAGAGAAAGATTAGAGAAGTTTAAGAAGGCATGATATGAGATGGATCTCATATCATGAAGCTTAAACTTAATTACCTTGCAAAAGAAGAAAGACTATAATTGAGTATACCAACTTGATACTAATTTCATTACAACATTATTACTTATTTAACTTGCAGCTATCCTTATCTATTTTTGTGTCGCTGATTAAGCTTTATATTTTAACATGTCTTTTATAACAAGAAGAGTTAAATTGCAGCATTTATGACCAACATAAGCAAGTTTAATTTGAATTACTTTAGCTTTGATACGGTAAAACAGCAGGAAGGTATAACACATAATTACAATGGTTGCCTACTTATAAGCCGTCCAAATTGTAATATGGCACCTTCATGCATCATATCTTTAATAGAAGAAGAGAGAAGGATAACTTTTGGATAGAAAAAGGGTAGCTTGAAATGAACATAGCCTTAAAGATTTTAAATATTAACTACCTTTCATTAGAGAACAACATTTGATTCTAAATCTAAAAGAATGACTAAAATTTAAATAACCTTGCAAAGGACAACAATACTTGATTTATTAGGCAAGAAGAAATTTTATTTAGTTCAGCATTATAAGGAATATTATATGTAGCGCATCAACTATTAAGTATCACATTTTATAACTTAATATGTAGAATATAGTGGTTCATATTCTAACAATTGCAAAATACAGCTAGAATTTACAATAACGTTGCAAGGAACATCAATATATGAATCAGTTTGTCGAATATGAATGAAATGCGCAGTCTTAGTTAATCGATCGACTATTACCAAAATTACATCTACTCCAGACTTGGCTCGAGGTAAACCCATTACGAAATCCATTGATGTATCAAACCATTTCCATTCAAAGATTTCTAACAGATGAAGAAGACCACAACGTCTTTGATGTTCAGCTTTTACAAGGCTACAGACATAGCATTTGGCTACATAAGCAGCTATACTTTTCTTCATGCCAAGCCATCAAAATTTCTATTTTAAGTCATGATACATCTTTGTACTTCCCAGGTGAATTTGATATCCAGATCCATGACCTTCGATTAACACTTCTTGCTGCATGGATTTTGGAATCCACAGACAATTTTGTTGATAAATAGCACCTTTGTGGAAGTGAATATCTATTATGCAACCACTTTCTATCGCCTATTTAAAGTTCAAGTAATGATCATCTTTAGTCTGGGTTATGGAGATATCACTATGAAAGGTGGGTTCTATATTGCCCATTGAGATTATCTCATTTATCACACTTCCACATGTGGGTTTGATATTTAACTTTTTAAATTCTTCACCTACCAAACTGGTTGCAATCATGGCTGTTAAAGTAGCATGATGGCTAAGGGCATCAGCTACAACATTGGATTTTCCTAGATGATATTGAATGTCCAAATCATAATCACTGATTAGTTTCAACCATCTTCTTTGCCTGCAGTTAAGCTCCCACTAGGTAAATATATACTTTAAACTCTGATGATCTGTAAATATGGAGCACTGAGCCCCATATAAGTAGTGATGCCAGATCTTAAGGGCAAAAACCACAGCCGCTAGTTCCAAGTCATGAACCGCATAATTTCTCTCATGTGGCTTCAATTGTCGAGATGTGTATGTTATAACTTTGCCTTCTTGCATAAGCACACACCCCAGACCAGTTCTAGAAGCATCCGTGTAAACTTGATAATCAATTCCCTCTTTGGGAAGAACTAGCATTGGTGCAGAGGATAAAACATCCTTCAGGGTTTGGAATGCCTTTTCACATTCAAGAGTTCAAATAAATGGAACAGCCTTCTGAGTCAACTTGGTTAATGGAGCAGCTATCTAAGAGAATCCTTTGACAAATTTTCTATAATAGCCAGCTAGGCCTAAGAAACTTCTTATATCTATTACTATTTTTAGTTAAATCTACTCTTGAATAGCGCAGATCTTCTGCTGATCAACCCGGATTCCCTTAGCATCTACAACATTACCCAGGAATGCTACTGACTTTAACCAGAATTTACATTTTGAAAATTTGGCATATAATGCATGCTCACGCAGAGTCTCTAATATTATCCTTAGATAGTTCTCATGATCCTTTAAAGTATTTGAGTAGAAGAGTATATTATCGATGAATACAATTACAAATTTATCTAAGAATGGCTTTAGGACTCATTGCATTAAATCCATAAAAATGGAAGGTGTATTTGTGAGTCCAAAGGACATCACAAGAAATTCATAGTGTCCATACCGAGTTCTAAATGTTGTATTCTCCATGTCAGAATCATTTACTTGAAGTTGATGATACCCCGATCTTAAATCAATCTTTGAGAACACTATCACTCTAGACAACTGATCGAATAAATCATCGATACTGGGAAGTGGGTACTTATTCTTAATGGTGACTTTATTTAGTTCCCTATAGTTTATACACATTCGCATACACTCATCTTTCTTCTTAATAAACAGTACTAGAGCACCCCACGGTGACATACTTGGCTTAATGAAACCCTTGTCTAATAGTTCTTTTAATTGCTCACTAATCTCATGAAGTTCCTTAGGAGCTATTCTGTAAGGAGCCTTAGAAATTAGTTGGGTACCCGGAATTAAATTGATTGCCAATTCAACTTCCCTTGATGGAGGCAATCTAGGTAACTCATCAGGAAAAATATCGGCAAACTCATTAACAGCTTTAATCTCAAAAAGTGGAATGTCTTCCTTACTATCTCCCAGCATGGTAACTAGGTATGCTGAACAACCTTTGCTCGCTAATTTAACTGACTGAAACATGCATCACAATACAATACACAGTAAGCTAGAACTGAAATAGGTATGTAAAGACTGTCATATCAGACAATTGGCCAATCGGGCCCAGTGAAATTCCCAAAGCTTTTCTGGGATAGGGCAAACAGAAATTCTCATAGCCTTTCTGGGCTAGGGCAGACAGAACTAGCAGCAAAACTGAAGAGCCAGTAAATATAAATGCAGAATCTTTTACTTATTTTACTTTTGTTTTTGTGGACACGTCCAGAAATATCTGAGAAGTTAAGCACATCTGCAAGACTATACATGTTCCAAGCTTAACACACACTCCTCAATGAGTAATGTTAAGCCTCCTTATTACTCATTATCCTTGTACATTAGGGTAAATGTGCATCAGAAACTACATTGAAATTGAACCCAAAGGTAATTATTATTCTAATTATTCTAAGTTTTCATTTCATGCACAAAATTTTATTATATGATATATCCAAGGAATTAATCACAAAATACAAGAAATGCGTAGCAACAAAATAACTCAAGTAAGCAAAGAACTTTTCTTTACATGGTGACACTATTGTTGTCTATTTAAACTATTCTAACTATTCTAAGTTACACAAGTTCAGGATCTCCAATTCCTACTATCAAGTGTAACTTAGAAGCACAGCCTTATAAGTTAAAAGAATTAGAACTGATCAGGTTCTAATATAATCCAATCAAGCACGACTACATGTTTAATCAATAAATCATAATATCCTAATTTGATGAATTTTGACGTTCCATCTGAGATCTGATCAAGATCTACTAAACTATAGATTATGAATTTAACACCACGAGATTGGGCTTTATTCACATAATCCAAAAGGATAAAACATAAGATTTAGGTTTTAGTCTAAAAGTGATCTATTGATTAAGACAAATCCTATTAAGCAAATCAAACTTAATAGGATAAATCTCATATCCTGAATCTAGGGTTGAAAGATAAAATAACCAAAATAATTTGTAAAATCTAAAAACTAATAAAACTAAAGATTCATTCATTGAATAACTCACTTATCCAATGAATAAAATATAACCTATGAGCTAGTCTTAGTCTTAAGAGTAATCCTAATGTGAGGTGCAAAGTCCTAAGTTAAGACTTAGAGAAAATTTTAGGAAATTTAACATTTTGAATTAAAAACTAATTTTTAACACTTAGAATATCCTACTATAGTTCAAATGTTAATTTTATTAACTTAGAAGGTCGTTTAAAGGTTAAGGACGCTTAACCTAAATGTTGGGCAAAATGACAATTTTGCCCTTACTTAAGGGTCCAAACAGCTTCTTTTTGATTTAGGGCTTCAAATTGAGATTTCTTAATGCCAAATGATTTTTTATTGTCTAACATGAAGATAGACAGTAAGTACACCAAATTTGGATAAAAAATGGGTCATATAGGTCAAAACTAAAGTTTTTGGCTTAAGGGGTATTTTAATAAATTGCACCTAATAAAATCTAAATTCTTATCTAGTTTACTGTTGATTGTTTCAAGAATTCCATAGAGTTTAAGAATACTAAATTTTGAGGTTTAATGAATTAGTTATAGTCATTTCAATTTCTAAGGGCAATTTGGTAATTTCTAAGCTAAGAGGGGTCAAAAAGCTAACATTTCCATTTGGTGTCCAAATTTAACAAACTCAGTGGTTATAGCTTTCTTATATCATACTGAGTATTTTAACTGGGAGTAGACCCAATTGGACTTCAATTTGTCAAGTTATGACCTAATTAAAATTAGAGGTATTTTGGTCATTTTTGACTTTTCTAGGGTTCCAAACTAATTATTATTTCTAATTATTGTTAGTACTGAAATTTTAAGCTATCTAGCATTTTAAAGTTTCTGATTTGGAGTCTAAATGACCAAGTTATGGTCATTTCAATATTTCTGGGCGCTACGGCGCGCTGTAGCCCAAGACGGTGATTTCGTCTATGCGAAAACCGCAACGGGTCAACTTTCGGGCTCAATTATTCTCAACCTAGAGCACTTCATATGTGGTGCCATATATCGTTAGAAAGCTCTTTTTGAGACCTTTCCATTGATACCCAAATCAGCACAAAAAATTAAGTTATCAATGCAAACCGTGGGGTTAAATGAATGTGTGTACATAAATTTGTATTAGCAACTTTACATATCATTCCCTATTGTTTACAGATTTTTATTTTCTTGAGTTCCTACATCTTAAACATAACTTTATAGATGTACAACTAAGGTAACACAAAATCTTAAACATACAAATGAGCATAAAACAAAATGGAATAGCCATTTGATTAACCAATGGAGGGAAATGGGGTACCTTTGACCTTGCAAGGAAAGGAGGAAGAAGACTCGAAACTATCGGAGGAGGAACTTTTTCTTCTTCTTCTTCAGCACAAGGAGCAACAATGGAGGAAGGAGGGAGAGCTCTCATCTTGGCAACAAGCAAATGAAGGAGGGGCTGAGCTTTTTCTTAAAGGGGAGAAGAAATGGGGAGGCCATTAAGAGCTAGGGAGGCTAGGAGGCATGGAAAGAGGGATGGCCTTGCCATCAAGATTTGCAATTAAAGGGAGGAGGAGAGGGGTCAGCCGAAAAATGGAAGAGGGATGGGCAGCCAGCAATGCAAATTAAGAAAATAATTTTTTTAAATTAAATAATCATTTATTTATTTTTTAATTTCTTAATTTGCTTAAAAATTTGGATTAAATAAACGCGCTCCGAAAAATCCCAAAAATTTACCCCAAGCTAATTTGGGGGTGAGGAATTCAACGGCGAAGTCAGATTTCAATTCTGACGATTATTTAATTATTCTATTTTTCGACGCATTTAATTATATTAAAATATTCGCGAAAACCCGATGACTTCCAAATGTGTCCAAAACATCACCCTTAGCTAATTTGGGGATGACGATCACAACGGTGAAGTTGGATTTTGATTTTGAGGTCAAATTAAATATCTCAATTTTCTAATTAATTAAATATTATAGTAATCCAAAATATTTGACTTAGCTCTAAATCGAATCAAATCTTCAAGAATTGATTCAAATGACCATATGAACTTAATAGAATGATAATTGAGATATGATTAAACTTAAATTAAGCTAGGTAATAACCTTGAGTTATTACACAGACTAAGTAAACTATATTCCACTATAAGTTACATAAAAGTCATGTCTTTAAATTCTTTATTTCAATTATGAATATATCTTATAAATGAATCAAATTAATATAGAAATGTACTATGTTCTTTATAATGTGTCAAAGTATAAAGTCCAAAACAAGAAAAACAAAGCATATAATTCAAGGTATTAAATAACACTAAGCAAATTTTGTGATATTACTTTGTTTTCTAATTAAATCATTCTATCTATCTGAATTTATACAAGTTTATGATCTCCAACATCCAGCTATCGAGTGTAAATTCAGAATATCAGTCCTATAAGTTAAAAAAAATTAGAACTAATCAGGTTCTAATATATATTAATTACATGATGCTTATTTAAGTTAAATAAATAAATCAAACGTTATAATTGATAATTTTACAAATCTCAAGCCAATCTTGATTTATATAAATCAAAATTGGAGGATTAAGATGTTAAAATCAAAGTATTTGATTTTAACTTCTTAATCTAATAGATTTTAATCCTAATGGTATATAAAGGTAAACCCAAATCTCATGGACTATAATTAAGATTATCTTATTAAGTAAAATTAAGCTTTAATAAGATGAATATCTAATCTTAAATCTAAGGTTTTAATATAAAATAATCATAAATAAAGGATGAAATTCTAAAAAACTATAAAACCAAGGTTTCATCTATTAAGTACCCATTTACTTAATAGATGAACTATAATATAAATTTTTAAGCTAGATCCTAAGGAAATAAGATCCTAAAAGTTTGGAGGATAGTCCTAAAGAGGATATTTAAATTTTAATCTTAATCTTACTTAACTATTATTATGATATAATTAACTTATGGAAGGCATAAGGTAAACTAAATTCACCTTATGAGACTTAATTTATGACTTAAAATTTTTTAAGAGAGTTTTAGGGTATTTTCTTAAAATGACAAAATGATGAGATTAATCATCCAAAATAATTCCAATCAATTATAATACTGATTTTAAAGGTTTAATTATGAATTTAGGGTCTAAAATTCAACTTTATGAATTAGGGCTCTAATTTGGAATTTATTGAAGTAGAATGATTACTTACGGTCTAATATGAGCTTAAACAATAAGTAAATCTATTTTAGATGAGTATTAAGCCTTATAAGGTCAAATTAAGAAATTTGACCTATAAGGGCAATTGGTAATTTGGCCTAATAAAATCTAAATTTTCTATCAGTTTATTGAAGATTATGTTCTAAGATTTCCATAGAACCTAAAATCATCAAATTCTGATAAGTATTGGCTAATTTATAGCTAATATAAGCTTTAGGGTTTAGAATGATTAGTGAGTGATTAGTGAAATTAATCACAGAATCACTAAACTAACTACACCACTAAGTTCTATACTACTCTATGAGTAATCAAAAACTAAAATTACTCAATTTGGATTATTAATTATGCTAATATTCACTAATTAAGTTTTAAGGTGATTATGATTAGTTAAGAGATCTAATCATTAGATCTTAAATATTTTTATAGTTTACTATTAATTAAGTCTTCCTAATCAAAATGGTATAATAGAAAATCTAATTTGGAGCTTAATTGACTAAGTTATGATCAATTAAAGTTCTAGGGTTAATTAGGGTAATTAGGGTTAGGTACTAAAAGTGATTAAGCTAATACTAATCCAAACAGAGAATTAAACATTACTAGGCTGTTCTAGAGATTCTACTGATCACTTTAAGACCCATATTAACTAAGTTTGAACTAGTGGTTAAAAAGTTATGAGCTTTGGAAGGTTAGGGTTTAGGTCTAAAAGTGATTAGTCAAAATATTAGTCAAATAACAAATCTAATACTACTAGATTAATCTTTAAGGTTTGCTGATTACTTTGAGATCATATTGGGTATGTTTGGGTAAGTGTGTGCAAAGATATGGTCTAATGAAGTTTTGGGATATTTAGGGCTTAATTAGGGGTCCTAAATGTCATTAAGTTAAATTTTCATCCAAATTGAGATTTAACAGTTTCATATTATTCCTCTATTTTTGCTGATCACAATGGTATATTAATACATTAAATTTGAAGTTGTAATTTAGGAGTTATTAATATTTGAAGTTTTTTACATTATAAAATAATTGAATTAAATATAATAAATTAACTTAATATAACTATATTTAGTTAATTTTATTCTGTCATGTAGGTGGGACCCGTACCAACTGACAAATGAGATGGCTGACTTCAATCATATGCGTGGCACGATGCTAGAGGATAGAGACTGACAGCAGGACCCACACGCGTTGCATCTCCACGATGCATGGCATCTCACGCAGACGAGCACGGAACCCACATGGCAGCGGCGTATGAGGACTCATGGGTCGGGTATAAGTCAACCCAGTCCGGCCCGAACGCTCGTCTCCTTCGCCTTCGCACCCGCGATCGAGGGCTAGGGCACAAATTTTAAGCCCATTCCCAGCGATCTCATCACTCGGCCTGCAAGGAATTAGGTAGAGGATGATCATAGCTTTGAAATGGTATATGAATCTATGACGGAGGTATTCTAGTTTAGATGTAGGATCAAACCCTAGTTCGTAACCTTCGGCGAGACAGAGGTTTAACGAACATAATTGTATATCAATTGTCAAATTAGGTTGAATGCAATCGTTTAAGCTCAATCGAAATCGGTAATTCCTTAATCTACTCATTGAAATAGATATTCAAAATTAAGCGATTGAAATGGCGATTAAGGATAGGTAGGATTGAAGAGTACCTCGTGAACGGTTCAGTAGAACTTAAACCTCGATCGATAGCTCTTTCGACTTTCGCCGGTTTCCAATTGCGTAAACCTGAGGGAGAGATTGATTCAAGTATTTAAGGAAGCTTTGAGTGATGATCCAAGACGGTGGAGCACACTTGTCGAGCATTAAGGCGACATGCGTCGCTGTGTAGGACACGCGAAGGCTGAACGAAGGAGACGACCCAGAGCCGTCCGATCCTTCGATCGGACGGTCTCGAGTTGTCCGTCACTCCAAACGATGAGTGCGAGAAATGGAACAGTGTTAGGTCTATTCCGATGGTGTCGTTAATATTAAATAAAATAATATTATTATTTAATTAACACTAATAAATTTATTAATTAGATTTAGATAATTAAATTCATTCTAAAATTTTCCAATAAATCACCCATAGCTAATTTAGGGATGAGGAACGCAACGGCGCAATCGAAATTTTGTTTTAACTAGTATTTATTTATTTGATTTTTTCAGGGGATTTAAGTAATATTAAAATATTCGACGAAAATCCAATGACTTCCAAATGCATTCAAAATATCACCCATAGCTATTTTGAGGGCGGTGAATGCAATGACAAAGTCAAATTTTTGATTTGAGGTCAAATTAAATAGGTTAATTTCTAGGATTTCTAGATTTTCCAGAAATCAGGATTTGATTCATTTGATTCCTAATTTGGACTAGATCTTAGAGGTGGGCTTCTAATGACTTAACTAATGCACTAGAACCATAATTAGGACTTGGATTAGTCTTAATTAACCTTAGTAATAACTTGGGTTATTACAATGCAAGAGGGGTGAAAGATGAACGTTTAAGATTCACTTCCACTTGATTTGAAAACAATGTACATCCTAACTTCGAGGGGGAATACCATTAGCCTTAATGATTCACATAAGTAGGTTGCGCTATTAATTGTATTTAAAAAATTTTCAATAAATCATTCATAGCTAATTTAAGGGTGAGGAACGCAACGATAATGTCGTATTTTTGATTTGACGAGTATTTTAATTTTCTAATTTTTGGGTATTTAAATATTATTAAAATATTCGATGAAATTTCGACGACTTCCGATTGACACGAAAACATCACCCATAGCTAATTTGGGGGCAATGAGCGCAATGGCAGAGTCCAATTTTTTATTTGAGATCAATTTCTTAGGTTTCTAAATTTTCTAAGAATCAGGATTTGATCTATTTGACTCCTGATTTGGATAAGGTCTTGGTGGAAGACTCATAATGACCTAATTAGAGCACTAAGATTAGAATCATGACTTAATTTAGTCATAACTGACTAAGATAACAACTTGAGTTATTACAGGCAATTTACTAGATCTAGAGCAACTTAAGGAGCAGGCCTAAGGGGCTTCCCAGGAGATCCAAGAAAAGTTTATAGAGCCTTATCCGGCCCAATCTTTAGCTTTTATTTTTTTGCATTAGTTTAGTTTTTGAATTAAGTGAGGGACATTTTTACTATTATTAAAGCAAACAGTCTATAAATATCTAATTCTGGATGTATTTTTTTTTTTCTTTTTTGAGATGAATGATTTTACTTAGCTTCTGTGCTGAATGATATGGATGAATGCTATAGCTTCCACTCTGTTGTTACTTCTAATTATACTTAGTTTTATGATATGATCAACATAAATATAGGTAATACTCATATATATTAGATTCTTATTAAAAATCACTTTTATAATCAAATATATAAGTATTATATCTAATATTTAAGATAAATATTTCACTCTCATCTTAAGGATTAGTTCCCAACTCTCTTTTGGGTTGAGTTTCAGCTTGCAGCAGTATTCGGGGAGGTTTAGCAGTCATTCTCGAGTAACGCACCGTTTTGCCGCCAACTGTTTGTATTTAAATATCTTTGTTGCGCATGGTGATGGAATAGGGCGTTACAACTAAAGAATACAATATGCCCTGAATGTGGCAGTCTGCAGGCTGAGTTTCTTACTTTGATGAGCAAAATTGCGCATGAGAATGCTAGGTTGAAAGAGGAGGTGATAAATTTTGTTTATTTATTTTTTTGGGGATTTAAGATACGTTTATATGTGTAAGTTAAAAGTGTGTGCTATATCTACTTAGACTGTCATTTTCTGCAATTCTTTAGTGTAGTTAGGTGATAGTGAGTAATGTGTGCAGAGTTATCACATGGAGCATTCAAAATTGTACATTTAATGTGTATTTATTTTATTTATCTATTACTTGATTTGTTTAAATTTTGTTTAAATTTGTGCTATATCTGCTTAGGTTGTCATCAATGGAAAAAAGGGTACGAACCTTTATCATTACATTTGATGTTTTTGTGGCTTTGATCATTGTTGGATATATGTAAATCAGGCCCTCAATGAATCCTATCAATGTGACTTATTTTTTTATTAATTGATTATGACTTAATATGCAAACTGCGGTTGCACCAAAGTTCATCTCCCCATGTGCGAGGAGTCAATATATTTGGCAAAATTAGATTTAGATCAATCATTAAATCCTATTTTGGAGTTCTAGATGGCTTTGGCAGTAATTACCAGCTTTGAAATCCTTTTCTTGAGATTGTAAAGCATCATCTTTCATTTAGTCTATGTTTTTCTCTGAAAGTAAGGCTTTTTACTTTTTATTAGTGCTTTGCAATCTTTTGATTTTTGTAAAGTATTGAAAGCTGAGTTTGCAATGCACAAGAAAGATTCATTTTTGTTCATATGTATAATTAGTTCGAAGTTAAATGAGTCATTTTTCAAGTTCTATATTTATTTTCTCACTTTATTAAGGGCTTAATTTTTGGTGCATTTTTTTTTGATAAATATGCTTATAATTTTAAAATAATTGAAAAAAAATTGAAAAAAAAACTCAACATCACACATCATATTAGATTATTTACAACTAAATTATAAATTATATTTGCAAGTTTGTAAATTTTTTTCGATACTTATTGTAACTATTGGCATTTAATTATATCACTTCTTTCTTTTACAATTTGCCCATAATTCAATTTTAGCTTACTAAATTAATCCTCAAAAATATATATAAGAAAATATATTATGAATATTATTTTAATTTTCTGAATTCTATAAAACAAAAATTTATCTACTTTTGCATGATATGGACACTTAAGACTATATAAGATGAACCTATTGCAATCTTGTTATTTTGATTGCTTATGAATGCTTTAAAGTTGTATAATTTATTAATTTCATTACAATACCTAAATTAATGCTTTGTAGTTTCTAATTAAAATAAATATAATATTAGAAAAATTAACATAATAATTTTATTGTACTGTACTATTCAACATTGGCACTTAGAGTAATGCCTCAACATATTGTGTGAGTTTCTTATGTTTTTAATATTCATATTTTTTGTGTGCATGCAATATCTAAAATAGAGCCCAATTGTAGATGTTCTGATTTTTTTGCTTTTTTAATAGAGTTCAAGTTTTTTCATATAAGTTCTAAAGTGAATAGAAAGTATCTTACAATTTGGCTTCATTTCTTTAGTTTTGTTTTTTCCCTCTTTAATCCATCATTGTAACAACTAGTTGTAACAATTTGGCTTCATGATAAAAGTTATTTGCCTAACTACCCACTTGTTCGTCGAGGAAGACGAGTATTGGTGGGATAGCGAACTTAAGTTCCATTTCACCGAAGTAAGTGTTAAAGAAATTTCTTGGAACAAATTCAAATTAGTTTTCAGATAAGACTTTATTCCTCCTTCTGCTTAGTGGTTATTAGAAGATTAGTTGATCCAATTGACTCAAGGTGATAAGACAGTCCTAACCTATGAAATGGAATTCAGGAAGCTATAAGGATTTGCTCCTAATTTGGTGCAGACAGAAGAAGCTTGATGCAGTCATTTCCTTAAAGGACTTGAAGACTCGATTAAAGATTATCTTGTATCCCATCATCATAGCAGTTTCTCAAAGCTGTTGGAAGGTGCAAGATTATTAGAACACCACCATGTGCAGTAAAGGCTAAGAAATATATCTCCATCTCCCTTAGAGGATTATGAAGAAGCCCAAGAGATTAGAACTCAACCACCTCAAGCTTACCAAATGAATTAACCACCGTAGCAATAGGACGCAAGCATCTAAGTGCTTAAGACATCATCCTTATGGTAAGTGTTACCATCAAGGAATTAGGTTTCATACATGTGGTAGGCCAATTCTTAGGTATTAGGAATGTTGTACTTGTTGAACTGTGGATAAGGTGAAGATCAACCATCATCCATCAGTCCAAAATCTAGTCCCTATTAGATCTCAAGCTCCAATTCTTACAATTATGCCTCCCTCAGTGGCAGAACCAGCTCCTACTCCATCGAGCAATCA
The DNA here is from genome assembly GCA_016760335.1 of Gastrodia elata. NCBI lineage: Eukaryota > Viridiplantae > Streptophyta > Magnoliopsida > Asparagales > Orchidaceae > Gastrodia > Gastrodia elata. Next base: position 1,147,131 of record CM028671.1, on the reverse strand, counting down.
GAAAAGAAAAGGCAAACAACCCACTTGCTGCTCTGTCAAGGGTGCATGTTCTCACTTCCATTGTCACCAATAAACGCAATAAAACAACATCAGGCATTTTTGCAATTTTAATCTCTTGAAGTTTCCATTCGTTCCTATCTTAGCTTATTGCAATTTCATTCCTTATTGGTGGAACACTAAAACTTAAGTTAGTTCCTTAATTAGGAGGTAGATAGACGCTTTGTCAATTTTTTTGCTTATATAGATTAATAAGATGATGCCATAGTAATTAGGCAAAATTTATTAGAATTAAGCTAGTTAGTTTATTTTCTATTAAAAATAATAATTAGGACTTTAGTCCTTAAGTGATTAGAAATCCTAATCTCCAAGTGTCTAGAGTCCTAAGTTAAGAGACTTGAACACCATATTTGGAGCTTGATCTCTTGACTCATAATCTTGATAGATTATATCAATGTTGGGTTGTAGTGTAAATAAGACGATTGATTTAAGCCATTTAGCTTCATTAGGCGACATTGGTTGATTTAAGTTAAAATTTGATGAGTTCTTATGTTTTAACTTTTATATGATCGTTTATCTGAGTTTACACTAAATAGTAAGATCTTATGGATCCTGAGTTTGTGTATTCTTAGTCTAGTTAGAGCAATTAAATTAGAATGATGGTATCACCAATAATAGAAAAGTGAACGACAAATATATATTATGTAAATTCGGTTACAGACAAGCTTACATAAACTACATTTGTGTTTGTTCCGTCAATATTATTGGTTTGTAATAAGTTACATTAATTTTTGAAGAAGTCCTTCAGATGGCTGGGCATTAAGAGATACATTTTTATCTTTATCTCAAAGTGCCAATCATATGTTGGTAAAGGTTGAACACCAGAAGCATGTCAAACTTCTTAAACTATTAGATAACCCCAAATGGAAATAGTTTGACATTTCCATTGTTTTTTATTTTAAGTTTATCGAAGGGTAAATCTACAGCCAATGCAATTATGGTGATTATCAATAGACTCACAAAAACCACCTCATTTCCTTACAATTCACCAATCTGACTCTGTATGAAGGTTAACCAAACTCCATTTTTAGAAGATCATCAATCTACTTGGAACGTCGAATTGTAATCTTTCAGACAGTGACGATAGATTTGCATCTAATTTTTGGTCAGCTCTTCAGCAAGATCTGGGGACCATCTTAGCGATGAATACTATTTTCCATCCCAAGACTAATGGTTAAACTTGTAGTACCCCGCCCCGTCGTCATGCGCAAAAGAGAAGTATAAGCAAATCGGCGGCGGAGCGGCACTCCACTCGGGGAGGAAAATCCCGTCTCCTCGAATAGCTGGAAACCAAACCCCTCTGAAGGACTGCTGACTCAACCTCAAGGAGAGTTGAGAGCTAATACTTAAGATAAGAGTAGTATTCTTATCCTAAGTATTAGACAAATACATACATTGGATTTAAAATACAATATGAATCAAACATATGTATAAGATATCAGTATTTCTAGTATACTGATCACATCACAATACTAAGTATAAGTAGTATATAACAGAGTGCGGAAGCTTAAAGCAAACATCTAGAAACATTAATCACAGAAGCTGTATGAAAATATTCATTTTAAAAAAGAAAAGAAAATATATCCAGAATTTACAAACATTTATTGAATAACAAACATAGAGATAAGTACTAAACTGAAAATAAACTAAGCAGAAAAGTAGTGAAACTGGAGGAGAGTCCACTAGTGCTCCACTGGTTCCTCTTGAATCTCTTGGGTAGCCTCCTGACCTGACTCAATATAATGTTCAAGATCTAACAAATTGCTAAATTCCAAAAGTATCCCGTGTTAGACAATAAGTCTAATACATCAAAACTAATCTAAACAGTTCTAGTTATTCATTTAATAATTACATAATGTAATTAAATATGTAAAAATACTATAAAGGTAACTGAAAGCATAAACTGTACAAAACTAAAGTAAGGTGAAGTAAAGTAAAATTGAACTATAAACTAAATACTGAAAGTAGACCAAAAACAGTAATGGATTTGAAATTGAGTAGTGATCTGCAAAATTATGCTGTATGATATTGAATATGTGCATCTGAATATGCCACAACATTGTATGCCACTGATATACAGCCAAAATATCACTGAACTGGTATGAGTCGTACGGTCCAATGTATATGTACATCCAGATGGGAACTACGATGCCGATGCATCCTGAAATTTTCCAGTTAATGCATACAACATTCTGTAACCCATAAATCATCACTGATACTCATATATCATCACCGATACTCCATATCATGCTTATGCTCATGCTCATGCTTCTAATTTATATGAGATAAATCCAAAAACATGCTTAGAAATCTGGTAATAAATTCAAGATCTCCATTGTGCAGAATCATGCTAAAAGGATTATGACTCATAAATTCTAATTCGATAATTGGTTAAAGTTAATAATTTACTTAAAAATAATTAGATGGGATGATTGTATACACATATTTAGCATATTTACAAGAAATGTTGTTCTTAACATTTAGTTTGATTAAGCCACCATAACGAAGCGATCTTCGATAGGAGGCATCACCCGATGACGATTTGTATCTCAAGCTAAGCTATTAAGATGCCCAACTCACAATCACACTTAGTGTCATAAATAAGATGACTCGAATTACTTAGTTTATTTAAGCCACACCTATTGAAGCGTGCGGTCGGATCGTTAGCCGTTATAAGTAGTTAGTTATGATTATTTAAATTATATTAATTAAACCCTTTTATCTAATCAAAATTAATTAACCAAACGAGCTCTGAAAAATTCTAAAAATTCACTCTTAGCTAAACAAGGGGTGAAGAACTCAAAAATAAAGTCAGATTTAAAATCAGAGATCAATTTAATTATCTTAAATTTTTGAGCACTTAAATATATTAAAATATTCAGAAAAAATTCAGTGATTTCCAAAAATTCCTAAAATATCACCCCTAGCTAATTTGGGGGTGATGAGTCCAATGACGAACTCCGATTTTAAATATGAGATCAAAATAACTTAGGTAATTTTTAGGTTAATTAAAAAACTTAAAATATTCGTCGAATGCAAACGATCTCCAAATCACAACAAATTTCAGATTTAGGCTTCTAATACTAATATAAGTACACTGATAGTGAAATAGAGCTAATAATGCTACCCAATAATAAATAAGAATACTAAGGTTATTACAATAACCACCGTACTTCATAACCAAGCCACTAATCATACTTCTATTTTTCAATATGCGCCACAGCCTCGTTCTTAGGTGCATCAGCTGCCCAAAACAAGATTTTGCCATAATCGGCCTCCTCATCACTTATAAATATGGGTCATAAAAGCATCTTAAGGAAGATCTAAGGCGCTTTAAGAAAAGCTTCAGTCAAGCACCATTGAATATCTTGTTTCATAATTGTAAGTGTTTTGTTTCTATAATTATTCTTGTATTTTCTTACCATCGCTTTGATTCAAAAGATAACAACAGCTCAACTAGGCAAAGTGTTAGATAACGCCAACGTTGATCTCGAAAAGAGAAAAATTTCGCAACTTTGCGGCCAAAGAGTGTAAAGGAGGGATCAAAAATGTTCCAGCTCCGACTGCTTTGAGAAGGAGGGCACCTCCACAACTTAGCAATTAAAGCATAACAAATAAAATCATTAAAATGATAGTTGATTTTCAACAAGGAAGCTTCAGTTGAAAATAATTTGTGCCATCCAATCAATAAACATTCTCCATAATTCATCATTCAAAACACTAAACAACAAAAATATGATAAAAAAATGACTCTCCGATCCATGACAAAGAGACGAGAACAAAACTAAACACCATCTATGAAGATGGTAGCAAAGATATCAAGGCTTATTGTGCTGCAGACGAAACTCGGAGAAATCCGCTCGCCAATTCAACCGAGGCCAGCGAAGACGAACTCGGGATGCCGGAATATAGCGTTGCCGGCAGCGGTGCCGGAGGCGGAGGAAGACCGGAGAGCAGACTCTAAGACGGAGACAAATTGCATGGCCTCATGAAACCTGCATATGCACTTCCTCATTATAACCCCCAGCACTGCAGAAATCACAGCCCCCAACAAGCTAACCATCCCTCAATCTCTCTCTCTCTCTCTTTCTTCTCACACACCAAATTTGCCCATTAAAAGGAACACAAAATGTTAGCTAAATAATGAATCCGTGAGAATTCATTTAACATGCATTTTGCGTTTTTAATGTGCATCAGTATAATCTCGTACATTCCGTACGCACACATATATATATATATATATATATTAATAAATATAATTAAATTCATTAATACTATTAAACAGCTACAATGGGTAATATAATCCATAAAATCATATCAATATCATATATCAACAAATATCCATTCTCAGTGAAACGAGGCAAAGGAAAATCCTTTCAGATGAGATCAACTTCTAATAGATAAATTTTAAGTTCAAATAATTTTCAAATAATACAAAATATTATTTTATAAAAAATCAAGATTAAATACACTTTTATCTATGAAACTTGTTAAGAATAACATTTTTAAAAATTCTAAATATCTATTATTTCTTAAGGCTATTTCAAAGCTAAATAATTTTTTTCATAATAAATATATATATATTGTATTAGAATATATATACTATGCACCAGCCTTTAATATTTACAAAGAAAAAACTTTCAGCTTTTCATAACACCTCATATCTACTTTATTGAAGTAGATTGTGCTTTATTTATAATTAAATAGATTTTAGGTGCATTAACTGTAAGAACCTATATATATATATATATATATATATATACTATAATAAAAATAGATACAGAATTTAACCTATAAATGAGATTAAAATAAGGCAATAATAATAAAATCGTGCTGCTACATTATATTTATGTTCATCAGATTAACAGCAGCTGCTCTATGAGGATCGAGCTCAATATGATCTCCAGCTAATTGACCAAAAAAGTTGGCATTATTACGATCAAATCCCCCATCTCCAGTGGTTCCACCCATATGATTGCCGTCCGGCAGTAATTCCCTGATGCCTCCCATAGCAGCGGCAGTGGCAATGGGAGCAGGAGGTAGCAGCCAAGGATATGCGGTGGCGACTGCAGCTGTCTCAACAGGCAGTCCTGAGACCGTCGAATCCTGATGTTGGTACAGAATTGGAGCAGATGAGGCCGACGGAGAACCCCCCATTGCCGCCCTTCTGGTGCTGCTGGAGCCGCCCATTATCAAAGGAACAACAACGGAGGAGGCTGCCAGCTGCTGCTGCTGCTGGCTCTTCTGAGGTGGCGACTTCGGCCGAAGACTTTCAATCTCAGGAGTTGTGGCAACCAAATGCGGGGCATCCGGAGGCGGGTTCCGCCCGCAGCCTCCGTGCCACACCTTCCCATCCTTGTCCGTAAAGTTCTTTATATAAGCCTGCATTTGTACATAACATCAAAATTTCGATATTTTTTCTATCTTGGATGATTAGAAAGAGCCAAGTTAGATGGCAGTTCTAGTAAGAAAACTGATTTCAGCAGTTCTTATATTGAGTGTACCTCGGTATTGAAGTTGGAGGAAGTCAAGCCCTTCCCAAGGGTCAACCAGCCTGGGCGAATGTTATGGTCCCCTCCAAAGAGCTCAAGCCGCCGCCTTCCCAATGAGAAATGTTCAACGATGCGGTACATATCATCAGGCTTTTTGGTTGAACCTGACAGTAAAATTTCATGGAATCGATAGAGCTTTTTTCGAAAATTTTAAAATTTTGGGTGTTGATAACATGTACTATCAAAAGGTTTAGGTGCTATGCATGTAAATACCTCAAAAATAAAATGGTCATTGGCTATAATATATATGCAACATCAACCATTCATACAATGTTTATTGTATGTAACTAATTTTTCATTCACTGCCTTCATTGGTCTGAGTCAACTATTCTGAACCCAACTAGTGCACCACCACTGTAAGGCACCCCTTTTAAGTAGACTTGTCTATGAAGTATCAATATAGTCTCTATGGCATATTTCTGAGATCGACATAATACTGATAAAGATCCTAGACATTAACAGCAGCTGCTCTATGAAGACTATATGGGTGTAAATTAAGATTTTTTTCAGATTTAACACTTCTTGCATTTCATAAATCTACAGCTATTGTTCACTGTTAGGAATTTATGGAAGTTACACGTGAACATCAAGAATTCCAAGGTAAAGTTTTTATATTATTGTGCTTTATTAGTTATATATATTTGATGTTGATTATAATTTTGTTATGAATGAGCTTTGCATGTCTAACAGAGATATGGGTAAAATATTTGATGCAAGTTATTGTTTAGTTATCAATAAGATTTGTACATCTAACGGAAGAACAACTACTTAAAAGTGTTGCTGTAAAAGAAAAAAGAAAATATTAGCAATGTTTTATTATTTTTTTTTTTTTCACTTTGTATTGGTGTTAATGTTGTAGTGTGTATGTTTAATATATTTTTGTATATGCAGTTGAAAACATGGACTAATCTATTTCAAAAATGCAGAAATATGCTCAACAGAATAGGAAGAGAGAGAAAAAGAGAATGTTACTTATTGGCATGCAATGTGGCTATTATTTATTATTTCTTTTTACAATTAATTTCATTGAACAAACATTCTATTTTATCAAATTAATAGCAAATGAAACTTATAAATAATATTAAAAGAAGTTTCAATAAATTTGTTAATGATGATATTAAATTAAAGAGATGGAAGCGAAAGTTGGGAACACTTTAAAATAATTCAAACCAAGAATAATAGTAAGAAAATATCATTGAAATATCACAAATCTTCCCATTGCCTAAATGCATCTTCAAGTTTTGAGATATCGCTAAAACTATATCACTGCATTCCGCGAAGAAACTTTGTTGAAGTAGACGAGAAATTGAAAACAAATTCAAAATGACTTAAGAGGGTACATGCTAAATTGTAATTGATTTCTTAATCCATCATAATTACATATGATATCTTCTTTCACTGAACAATGATCAAAGATGTTCTAATATAGGATACCTTCATCTTTTACAAAATCGGTATTTGATTTCATTTTTCAATTTAAAAATAATATCAGGTTGAGTGAGCCTAATTTTAACATGAAATGTGTAATGTAATTACCTATATAAAATGTTCTTAAATACTTATCTTAATTAAATATCTATATTAAATAATTAAAATTTATTAAAAATGTAATATAAAATTGATAAAATGGCAACAAGCCAAGCATACTCTGACTAAGTGGGATTGGCTAACTCAATCTTATCTCTATAACATTTTATCAAATAGTATCCCTGTAAGCTCCAAGTGTAAATACATTGTTAATTATTTCTTGCCATGCATTTTATGGTCTTCATATTCCTCTTTTAATATGGGAAAAATTCATAAACCCAACTTTCATCGTATGGACATCTAATGCCCACGCTTAATATGCTCAAACCATTTAAAGTATTTTTCTCTTAGCAGTTATACAAGTAGCTATGGGACTAAACGTTAGCCTAGTGTTATGAAGATGAAGGTGCTAAGGTGGATGTGTTGGGTCTTTGTGAAAGGATATGATGAGAAATGAGTACACATTCATAGCAAGTTTGAGTAGCTCTTATTGAAAATATACAACAATAACAATAACAATAATAACAACAACAACAACAACAACAACAACAATCTTTAATCCAACTAGGTTAGGTCAGCTACTTGAATTTTTTATTTCTATTGTGCACGATCAAATAGAAGCCCCTCCCTAAGTTTCAAATAGAGAAGATTCTTTCCAATAGTTTCTTCCTTGTCTTTTTTGGTTTTCCCTTTCAATATGAGTGAAATTCATAAACTCAATTTTTCTTATAGCTGTCTACACGCTAAATATGCCCGAACTATCTAAGAAGCATTCTCTATTCTTATCCACAATTAGGTGTTTTTAATGTTTCATGTTCATGTCAATAGGTCATGTTCTACTCAAAACTGGTCATGATCAGGTAAAAAAGCATCATCATTTCAGTTATATTTCTGTATCCGAATCAAAACAAGTCACGTTCAAAACAATCGTGTTAAACATAGGTCATATTCGAGTTGAAAATTTTGGCCCATTTAATGAACCAGTTCACCCATTTCAGGTCATACCATTTTTGCTCAAAATTGAATAACATTCATTGACCCATTTTGGCATCTCAACTTCAATTCAAAGCATTTTTATATTAAGTCTGAGTTGTTAAAAGCTGAACAAATATCAAGAGAAATTTGAGATTAAATATAATTACAAGTTCTATATATTATCAGGTGAATTAATTTTAATAAAGTTATAATATTAAATTCAAAAGTATTTAAAGATATCAAAAGGAACATTTGGTGCATAAAGCTCTTCCTATCACATGATCCAGGAAGGATGTTGTCGCAGCCTTAAACCTGCATCTTCAGCCCAATTAGAGTAAATTAAATCAGAATACTGTGGGTTAAGTTGTCTCTTTTTAATTTATAATAAATGTTTATCACACAACTAAATTTTTTAAATGTTTTAGGGAGACAATGATTTATTAAATTCGCAGGCCTTTTTCTACATGTCAGTACATAAAAAAATTTAAATGTTAAATGTGTACTAAAAATAATTGAAGTAGTATGTATGATCATATTCCAAAAGGTATTGCTCATTAAAATTTAAAGATAAAAATAAAGCTAGTTTGTAAAATTTAAAAGATTAAAACGGATCAATAATAAATTATAGGGATTTAAATATAACTTTAAAAATTTAAGAACTGAAGCGAAACCAATAACAATTATAAGAATTAAAATGTAGTTTAAAAGTTTAGGTACAAAAATTGAATCAAAGATAAACTAAAAGAGAAACATATTTTTATATAATTCAACATACTAAACATATCATATTTCTTTTGAAAATGATAATGAAACAAAAAACAACTCTCAATGAAAACAATAAATTGCCGAATATAGCCTAAGATACTCATGATTTGACCCCAATTACATTCTTGATCAAACATATTTCTTCTAAAATACAGTAGAAATACAATCTAATATCTCAAGAAGACCAGAAAAATGTATCGAAAGCAAATTAATTAACAAAGAAAAACAAAAGGCAGAACTAAGATGTGCAACTTAGAAAATGAAACAAAAGAGAATGCTGACCATCAGGAGGTTCTTCAGCTATTATAATATCCGTATCAATATTAGCATGGATAATATGACCATCTGTACTACGACGAACAGTTCCCTTAATGCCCATCAAACAGTGCTCCTGCCCAACATATATTTAGAGTTAATGCATAACATTTGAACAAAATAAGAATCATGTACAAAAAACATTTACATGGATAAAGAATAAAACTACTGGTGGAAATAAAAAGGCAGAACACATGTTAATCCTTCCAAACCTTTGAATGTTGAAATAATGTGTGGGAATCATGCCGTAAACCAGGAGTTGCATTTCTCTTATTAGTTTTCACCCAGCAAATATCTTCACATCTTCGAAATCCCCACTACTTGACAACAACAGTTGATTCACAAAATAAATATATAATAATAAATGAAAGAACAAAAGTAACAATAGAAGTAAGATATGCACAAAAAAGAAATTCTCTATAATGCAATTTCAAATTTCAAGACTTAAAAATTTTTTTTCCATAAGATTCAGAGAGACATGAAACTTTCGCCATGGCATTGTCACTCCCCTTCGTAAAGCCTATAAATGAAACCATCAAGATTAACAAATAAAAAGGCAATACAAGACAACCAACGTACCTTTTTTAGACATTGACGCCCTTGCTCAAGGCCAACACCATCACCAACCCACAAAAAAATGAATGACGGTGTGTCAGCTATTGCCTGATGCAGAGAAAAAATAAAGTCAAAGATTCCTGCAGAACTTACAATCCATGATGCAGATCAAGTAACAGTTTGAGAACCTCCAAATTAAATCCCAAAATCCTTGGATTTATAAATGACAAATTAGTTCTCAGTTTCCAATGTTGTCAATTTAATGCCAGCAGAGATAAATAATTCATTAATTCAGGTCAAGAGGCATTGTTTTTACTTAAATATATAACCTACTTAATTTAAATATATAGCCTATCAAAGAAAATCGCAAGCATACCACACAAATCAGCCTATTTACAGCTGTAACACCTAAACACAAAACAAGGCGTGTGCACAATCAAAAGACAGAGAGTTTAAATAACTGCAAATATTACAAATAGCATTGTTGAATTGCTTAAAAATTGGGTTGAAATGTTGTATATAGAAGTTCAGATAGAAATCGGGATCTACTCTGGGAGCAAGCGCTGGCACCTAATTTTGAAAACTTCAGATAAAAAGAAAATTTAAGTACATATTTACTTGATCTGTAATTTTTACTTCGATTGTTGCAAATATATACAATTAATCTTGGCCCTAGACGAGCGCATTTCAAGGTAAGATGCCAAGATTTCATAAAAATTAGCACAATAGAACACCAAGGTATGTTTCAAATAGCTGTTCACAAACTCCTAATAGAAATAATTAAACAGTGTATTCCTTATTATAACTCTCAGGCTTTAGAGGTTACAGTATTGAGCAAATGTGGGTTAATCCATGTGTGTTTCATCCCAGCCATTCTCATTAACCAATACAATGTTAAAATCAACAATCTGTGGACTCTACAAACAGAAGGCCAGCATATCCAAGTGACAAACCATCTAAACCTTCGGCTCCCCAAACGCAGGGACAGAAAACAACAATCCGTGAGAAATCTGCAACGCTATTTCTAAAAACAAAATAGTAATTTTTAATTTCTTTCTCTACATATAGCAGGATATAAATTTCGTAAAGGAGCTAATTTTTGTCCCTACATACCTCAACAAAATGGAGTCGCCGAAAGAAAACACCGTAACCTTGTGAAAACAGCCATCTTGACACTGTAGGCCTCTCCAAAATTTGGCCTAACACTCTGTGATTTTGGTTGCACTTGCTACCTACTTCTACCACCTCACCAACAATCCAAACTCTCCCCCAAAACCATTCCCTGCATCTTCATCAGCTATTCCCCTACATACAAAAGATACCGATGCTTCAACCCACACACAAAAAATTCTCATTTCTCGCAATATACATTTCCTTGAACATCACTTCCAACCTGAAACCCCATTTCTCTCTTCTCCAACTTCCTCAATCTCCAAAAACAATAACCCTCGACTAATCATTCATCCCTCCACTCTATTCCCATCTTCCTCTACCACACCACCTCAGCCCATACCACCATTACCCACTCTCTCTACCTCTCTAAACTCTCAAAATCCTAACAGCTTTACCTTCTCTAACCAACCTAATTCTCCCACCGACAACTCCTCTACTGTGCCCACAACGGACACTACCTTACCCACAGTAGACACTAACTCTCTATCCTCCCTATCCCCCACCCATCCTTCACATTTGATGCATATCAGGACTAAAACTGGCACTCTTCAGCAGCAAATCATTCTCGATCTCACTGTCCAAGCTCCTCTACAATCCGATCCACTGCTTACACTCAAGCAAATAAACTTAATCACTGGAGACAAGCAACAGCCACTAAAATCATAGTCCTCAAAGACCATCAAGCATGAGATTTAGTTCCCCAAACCCGGCTCAGCCGGCCATTCATTGGATGCAAATGGCCATTCCGCACCAAAAACAGTATCGATGGATTCGTCGCTCATTATAGAGCTCATCTAGTGGCTCAAGGCTTCAACTAAACCTACAGGTTACATAGAAACCTTCAGCCCGGTTGCAAAAATATCCACAATTTGCATCCTCTTCACTATATCTGCTCATCATCGATGGACCAAATTACAACTCGATATATCAAATACCTTCCTTCACGGTTCTCTAAACAAAATTATTTACATTAAACAACCTCAGGGCTTCATTGATCCCAATAAATCCGACTACGTGTGCAAATTTAAAAAGGCTCTCTATGGGCTAAAACAATCTCCTCAAAAGTGATTCACTATTCTCACCAAATCCTTCAGACCAAAAGGTTTCGCTCACAGTAAAGCCAATCCCTTACTATTCATCTATGACACCTCTCACATCCATGCCTATCTACTAATCTATGTCAATGATCTACTCACAAGCACAAACCCTTCATTCCTTACAAAAATGGATATAACTATGAAAAAAAACTTCAAAATGAAAAACCTCCCACGGCCTTCATCTATTCCAGACTTCTTAGGCAGCACAGATTCTTCAGTACGCAGGCATGCCCAACTGCAAACCCGCCCCTACTGCAAATCCAATTGACAACTCCACTACCACCTCAGACCCATTACATGATCCACACACCTACAAACAACTAGCCGACCGCTTTCAATTAATTCTTCGCCATCATCAGTTCAGCTATCAGTTACGTCTATTGTAACATTTGTCAACACATGCACCAGCTTCTACAACATCACATCACGGAACTAAAGTGCATATTGTGTTACATCAAAAGCACCACTCATTATGGGCTACCCATCACTCCTACCACCATGGATCTTCATGCACATTCAGATGTAGACTAGGCAGAAGACTCTACTGATAAAAATCTACAACCGGTTTTTGCGTGTTTCTAGGCAAAACTCTAATCAGCCAGAGTGCCAAGAAACAACACACAGTAGCACGCTCCTCTATATATGCTGAATAGCGAGCGCTTGCCTCAACTGTTACGGAAACCATATAGCTCCGCATACTACTTCAAGAATTCCAATATCCTCAATTGCAAGCAATAAAAATCTATTGTGACAACTTGTCCGCTATTTCCCTCTTCAGCAACTTGTTATTTCACGCTCATACAAAATATATCGAAGTGGACTGCCACTTCATCCGTGACAATGTAAAAAAAAAGAGATCGCAATACATTACACACCATCAAACGAGCATATTACAGACATCCTCGCAAAGCTACTTTCAATCCCGATTTAACTACCTATGAGAAGATGATAGCTCAAGAGTTCATTGCCATCTTATGAGGGATACTAGAATATAATCACAGCATTGAATGCTAGACATTAATCAAATTTAAAAACTGCTATAAATTTTATTTTAGGGATTAAAATGTAACTGCTGAGTGCATATTAAAAGCTTGACATTGATTAGAATTAGTAATCAATATATGTTACAGTTACACATCACTATATATATGTATACCATACACTGTAACAAAATATGATATAAAAGTTCTTTTGATTTCAATTTACCATGAATGCTTTCCTTCTTCCACTCAACTTTCATCATCTCAGCAATTTGAAATTAATAAAAATATATTCCCCCCTAGTGATGCAACTGCATCACTTTAAAGGTGGATTCTTTCTGAGTGTTGAGCAAGAGCAACAAACTTTAAGGAGATTATTTCTCATTGTCCTAAAAAAAGGGTCTTGAATACAAATTTTTAAAATTTATTTTCTCCTAATTTGATGTGAAACTTAGATTTGCAATATCTCAATAACATTTCACAGTTAATTTCTTCTAATTTTATTTTGCTACTAGTATTGTTGAAACTTGAGAATGTTAGAAATCACCATCATTTTACCTCATAATGTGAAACTTTTGAAAGAAATAGCATTCTTCAAATAATTTAACAAATTATACACATTTAAGCGCTAATTTTTAATTTGAATACAAATGCTAATATTAAATATTCAAAAAATATTTGGAAGTTCATAAAAAAGTTGTTCTTATTAAATATTTTTAGAATTTTTGCATAAGCATTGGACAATTAGAAAATCTTTCTAAAGCATAGCAAACGCTCCAAGTTGGATAGTAATTTTTTATGTACAGTTTAAGAGCGTCTCACATAAACAAAAAACAAATCATATGAACAAAGTGAACAATAAACATTGAAATTTTAGTAGTTTCTTCATAAAACAATCAACACACAGCCCTATACATAATAAGTTACTGTACAAGAAACAAATGAATATCTAATAATGTTGGCAGCAAATGATGCAAGAAAAAAAAGGATAAAGAGCTATTTTCTAAAATGATACACCGACAAAAATATCCAATTTAGTCCCATGACTACTAAAATGCCCAAAATAGTACTCTTTATATAAATTACAAATTAATCTCAGCTATTTCCTAAGCATATATATATATCTATCTTAAGCACCAAACAGTTTAAAATGAAGAGCATTAATTTTATAAGTTAATCTGCAGGGCCCTCCTTAATCCACTTAACTTTGAACTTAAGTGAGTTAAGCTAAGCTCAAATGTCAGCAAGCTTAAACTAGGCTTAGCACTTTTAGTGATTAAAAAATTATAACCCAATAATTGATACAGGCATTTACAATTATATTTGCAATTAATTCTTTTGATATAACTAATCAGTCATTGATTATACCCAAGTAATATTAATTAATCATGTTATTAATTAATAACAACTAAATAATTTTATCATATAATTAATTAAAGTAATAAACAGAGCATAATAATAAATATAATAAGTTTATTAACAAAATAATTGATAAATGTAAATTTATTTGCAAAATTATATATTAAATGCAACTAATAAAAATACATGATTAACAATATATAATTAGTAAACATATTTTAAATATTAACTATATAAATTTTTTATAATCCAAATACGTAAACCAAATGGTTTTCTAGCTTAAGGTCCATTTATCTTTTTTAACAGCCAAATGCTTAAGAAGCTTAACAAACTTAAAACTCTTCCCAAGTAGCTTAAGAATTTTAAGAAAAATGAACCAGAACCTGGCCAACAATTCATTTTTAAAAAATACTATATGAAAATTAGATACTAATAAGCTGAAAAAGTATATTTATAAATTAACCAATTAAGATATAAGAAAATTAATGATTACAAATGTTGATAAAAAAAATACTTTTGAGCACATTCAACATAAATGGAAGAATAATTTTCCAAAGCTTTTTAATGAGAAATATAATAATAGGTTGGACATGAGTTTTGTAGCTATAAACAATATCAATTGTTTTTTCATAAATAAATAAAATTGAGGTTTAGATTGCTTACAGAAAATGAAAAGTGCTAATGTTGTAGGATCAAAAAACTCCGCTATTGTTGTGTGAGAATGTTTGCGCAAAGGAATCTCTTGGCTCACCAAATTAACTAATACAATTTTGAAGATAAAAGAGGTTTGATGAATGAAAAAAGAATATTGAGATACTTATTTGCAAAAAAGTCAATGCGCAGAAATGAGCAAAGAAGATCTATTTGACTGATTGAACGCAGTGGTCATGATACTAGGACTTAGAAAAATCAATTTGATTTTATGGCAAGAAGATCTATTATGAAGGATACATCTACTAGGAGGTTTGATGAAAAAAATTAGAGAGAAAGAAAGATCTTTATTTAACATTTATTAATTTTAAAAAGCATAGTTTCCAAAAAAATTTCTTAAAAGAGTACTAAAAAATGAATTTTGGGGCTTATATCGATATTATTAAAGAAGTCAAGTGGAGCGGTTACATGTGTTCAAATGCAAGAGAAATTGTCTAATGACCTTCATTTCATGTTTCAATTTGATAACATAAAGATTATGCTCTTAGTATCTATTTGTGTTGGTTATAGACATTCTGACTGGGCACATTCAAAAATAGGTGCCATGGGGCATGTTATTTGCAACAAATATCATTTTTAATGATAAAACTAGACATGTTTGAAGCATAATTTAAGTTATGAACTATCTTAGAATATAATGATTCCATCTTAGTAGATCCAAAATGGATAATTCATTATTTAAAATTAATCATAATAGTAGTTATGATAATAAGATATAATAATTAGAGATTATGTTATTAAGAAGAGTGGGAGGTTCAAATATCTTGGTTCCATCATATTAAATAATATGGTGAAAAGGTGAAGTGATTAACAATATTCAATTTGGTTGGAGGAAATGGAAGATTGCTTGTGAGGTTATGCACGAATGAAAAACTCAGCTTACAAAAAATGTTTTATAGTACTATAAGATTAGCTATGCTATATGAGGCAAAATGTTAGCCGACAAAGCAAGAGGATATTAATAAAATTAGTTATGTAGGTATGAGGATGCTAAGAAGAATGAGTGATACATGAAAGGGTGTGATGAAAATAAGTTCATTTGCAAAAAGGCTGGAGTGGCTTCAATTGAAAATAAACTCGGAGAAAGTTATATTAGATACATAAATTATTAAATGCCCTGGTGAGAAAGTTAAGTTCATGAATTTTGCATATGTTAAAAGACTAGGAAGACAAGAAAATATGGCAAGGAACTTTTAGTAATGCTCTTAAATACTTGTAGCTTAAAAGGGATTCCTATCCGATCATATACCAAAAAGACAAATGATTTATGAAGCCGAACCCGCTTTGTAGACTACAACTTGGTGTTGTTGTACAGATTTTCCCTATTAAACATCATAAATCTTCCCCCATCACTTTCCTTTTCAGAAATTCTTTCCAAAAGTTCCAGCAGATTCAACATAAGCTATTAATCAACAACTCGAATCTTCTCCCATCAGCTGAATGCCTCTTCCTAGCCACTCATTGATGAAAATAATCACTAAAATCTCTAAGAGCAGCTTCTCATTCTCCTAGAAACCCCCGGCATCCCCCTATTTGATGTTTACTGTCAAAAGCCCTGCAGAACCACAACAGCAACATCCACTTGTTATCCTTGTTGTCCCAGGGCAGCAGCTTTTCTACCACAAAAAACCCAAATCAACATCTTTGAAACCTAAAACATAGCCATAGAGGCTCATTCCACATTGACAGGTAGAATTCCTAAGAATTTATCAGCCACTGTTTAAGTTCTTTCCTTACTGATATTATAACCTTCTATCTCCATTTTTGTCTTTTTGCCATCACACAAAATTGTAACCAACTCACAGTTCCACAACTAAGAGATTTAGGGGCTGTTTGGCTTGCTGTAATTTATGTATAAAGTAATTTAAATACGGGATTTACAAATTTCTTGTGTTTAATATGCGGGATATTTTAAAAATGATGTGTCTAATTCAATGGAAAATATGAAGATTTTGTGAGATGATTATGGAAAATCTAAATATGATGCCTTCAAACCGGACTAGAGGACTTCTTACAAGACGCAATCAATATTGCATTTCCCAAAAGCCTGTGGCTGATCACCGGTTGGCTAGCTGTCCATGAGATTGCCAAACCAAGGCTGAAGACAATGTTGATAATGCCTGTCTATGTCGATGGGTCTATCGTCTCATGCTTGGCCACAGTGCATGCTTACAAGTCAATCAACATAGTAAGTTTCTTCCGTGCGTCTCAACCATACAAAATAAATGCCAAAGATAAAATATTGTAACATTGGAGCACCCACACAGCTCTCTGATAGCATGAAGCAAAGAATGAAAATGAGACGGGCAAGTTAAGCACATGTGCATTGTTATTTGCTTTCCAAATCACCTTCAACGTACACGTTTCTCTTTTTATGCATTTTCATGTACAAGATAAAATAAATAATAAAATCATCTAAATTGCATTTAGTTGAAGGACATATCTAGCATTCCAAGAAAAAATAATTAGCTCATAGATCCAACTGGTATTCTTCTTGAAAAAAAACAGTCGTGAAAATTGTTTTTGCTAGCACACAAATTTTAAAGCACTCACGGATCCTCCCCTCCATTTGATTTCTACCAGCCACGGACAATAGCAAATACGCTCATTTATAAATTTAAAATTATCGTTAAAATAAAATTCGTAATAAATTAATTGAGTATATCGAGAAAGAGGCAATGAACCAATGAAGGCTAGAATGCAACGCTATCACCAGCATTACATTAACAAAAAAGAAAAAACTAAATCATCCAAAAGTGCTTCTAGCTATAAAGATGAGTTGGCATCAGGAAGGCCGAAGAAAAATATAAGAGGTGACAAAAAATGGAGTGGCAGTTCCGTGAGAGCAGGTGCATAGTGTATTGATTAAAAGAAAAAGTTGGTTCACACATCCTACATTAAAAAAAAAAGAAATGCATAGCAAGCAAAGCGTTATAATATCATAATATCATATCTTGCTCAAATAACGATTCCATTAACAAAAATATTCAATAATGAATCTTTACTTAAATACCTAATGGATAATTTTAAAAAAAGTGTATCAAAATTTACCGTAGCCAAAAATGTAAATTTTATCTTTAATTATTTTGCAATAAAAAATGTTGGCCTTGAAGAAGAGAAAAAAGTAAAAAATCAACAAAGAACAACATCCATAAAAGGTAGAGCGTGCCTCAATTTTAAGATTTTGTATTTCTTCAAATGTCCAGTACTCCATATGATCAGTAATACCAGGAGCCCGATGAATATATTCCTCCCAAGGAGGGTCAACAAGAATAACATCAAATTTGGTGCCAAAGAACTCAGGAGCAAGAGTGAATTCACGTAGGTCAGTCTTATAATACATAGGTGGCGAAGAAGAGTTGATTACTATCTCATCTTTCCTTTGGATAAGTTCCCTCAATTTAGGATAGTCCTCCACAATACTTGTAAGCTCCAACTCCCTGATAAAATTTTGGGGCCTCATACCGGTGTCAACAAAATTTTGAGAGTAGTCATTCTGCTCTCCTCTTGAAGGAGCTTTACCAGAAGGTACATTAGTTCTGGATTGAACCCAACTTGCCGGAGCCTTATCATTTGATGCTTCACGGACAACAGGTCCGATGGCATTGAATTCAGAAACAGAAAAATTAGCATTGACCCTTCCAGAGACCTGCTGATTAAAAAACATGGCTTGATTTAGGCCAGCTCCCAAATTGGAAGCAAACCTCGGCCCAGCGGGACCAGGAGGAATGGGAGGAAGATTGGGTGGAGCAACAAGCATATTTATGTCAATGCCTCGACCCCCAGGCCAGGCAAGTGGTCCAGCAAATGGAGGAATGAAAACATTTGGACCAAGATGCGGACCCACCGAAGGGGGCATATTTGGCCCCATTGACTGCATTGTTCCTGAAGGTAGGCCTAGATGACCAAATGGAGGGCCCATCATATGCACTGGAAGCCCACCACGTGGAGCATCCCTTCCAGCTATCCTTCCTCTTCCACCTCTAATTGCTCTGCCTCCTTTTTGTCCCTGTTGAGATATTTTATTAAAAGAATTAGATCCTTGAGTATATCCAAACGAAGTCTGAGCAGCGCTACCACTATTCTGCCCCTGACATATACGGCTAGAGTTTAAAATCCCCTTCTGACATCTGCCATTCCCAATCTGAGAATCAAGAGAATTCTTTCCAGGTATTTGATCATTTTGTGAATCAATGACATCGTGAATTTTTTCCTGTAAATCACAATACCCAAGTTTAACTTTATCATTATCGGTAGGATATCCCCATTCCTCATCATTTGTTTCCCCAGAACCACCCTGGTGAGACTCAATGTCCGCCTGTCCACCAAGAAATGCTGAAAATGGCACATCACTTGCAAAATCAAGATTATGGTCAGGCTTAATCTCTATTGAATCTGAATTCTCAAATCTTCCACCTTCACTTCTAGTTTTATTATCTTTCTTATGACCAGTATGAATCTGAACCTTCCCACCATCAACCTTCACTTGTTCATGGCTTTGCGAGTTCCATGCCTTAAGGTTATCAAACTCATTTACAACTCTGGTAGCTAGTTTAGATTGAGTTCCCCAATGATCTTTAGAACCTTCCAGGTTCATTGTTTTATCAACCCAGCCACCATCCTTTATTTTAGAAACCCTAAAATCTCTACTATCCTTGGGAGAATCCTTGCCTTTGATTGCAGTGTTTCTTTCGGTATCAGATTCAGATTGACCTCTATCATGATCTTCAATATCTTTAGGATGACTTTTGCTTTCTTCAGGACTTGGAGATTTATTATACCTGCCTTTTCTCCCATTTGTGTCCCTCATTCGGTGTTTTACATCTTCATCAGACCTCGCCATGCTTTCAACATCATCACGACTTCCATGAAGAGCATCATGTTGTTTATGCTTCTCACCTTTCACAATGGGCGTCTTGCCACTGTACCTATGCCAATCCATGTCATCCGTCAATGCAGGTGATCTGGCCATCACATTTGGCTTATCATCTCTTATCATCTCAGTAACCTCTTTCTGAGCATCATCTAGAGCTTCTAATAGACCTCGACTCCTCTCCACATCTTCCCTTTTTCCTACTCTACCACAAGAAACACCCTTTTCACCAGTGGAATCCACAATGCAATCTCTAGTATGACCTGAGTCAAATCTAGAATCAGATGGCTTGTCAATGGGATTCCCTTGTTCAAAAGATTTTTCGCTCCTTGAATCAGATCTATCCATGTAACTACCATCATCAGTTTTCCTTCCCAAACCCATGTCATCCCATCTCCTTCGTGATGAGATTTTCCTTTCATGCTCACATTGGGCATGACCCTTTTCTCTAGTGTTCTCTTTTCTATCCAAGTTCTCTGATTCCCACTCACGGGCCAACTCAATCTCATCTTCAGGAGAGTTGTAAACCTTGTTTCTTCCGTTGCCCTCAGAACTCTCATGTCCAGGACTTAAATTATTCTTCCTCAACGAATTCAAATCATTGGGGTCCCCAGTGCTTTGCTGAATGCCTTCTAAGCCTTTACCATCATAAACATCATTTGATCTCACCTCAACTCTCTCAACAGTATTCTTCCTGGAAATTTTAGAGCGAGATTCTCTTTTAATTTCATGATCATCCTCATTAAGATTCTCTGCTTGACCTGAACAAGCTGATTTCTTTCTCTTTTCATCCTTATCTCCAGAATTCTTCCTTTTGCTGCGATCCTGCTCAACATCGGTGGCATTAAATCCCAATAACTTGTTTGATCTGTTTTTTTTCGGCTCAATGTTGTCCCAATCATCATCATCTGCATATCTACTATGCCTAGTATCCATTTGTTCATCATGGTCCCTCTTACAGCGATTCTGAATTGGTTCCATAGGATCAGTTGTGCAGCTTGGCCATTAACTTAGATTTCTTCAAAATAAGCAATGAATCAATAAACTCATGAAAAAAGTGTACCCCTACAAAAATGTTAAATGTAAAACATTATCAAACCATGGGAAAAAAAATTAAGAGATGTATATATATCGAAATTGCAACGTGTAGCAGCAAACAATAAATAATAAATAGAGTAAAAAATTGAAAGAGAATCGCAAGGTGCTCGTGAAGTTGAAATCAGCTACTGGAGTTCTCTCAAATATTTAAAAAAAGAATGAGTGCAGGCTCAAGAATGAGGGGCAATAGCAAAAAATAGTTAAAGGGCTGTATGGCTGCATGTTATTGAAATATCAGAGCTATTTTATGGGGGTTAAAGTGGTATATTGTAGATATGATTTGGGTGATTTTGGGATGGCTTTTGGTGAACAATGTCGAATTGACACAAAATTTGGTGGATGAGTCGATTATCATGTTGAGAAAATTTGACTGTATTTTTCAAAGATTTTTTGTAAGATTTTTTTGGGAAGGTAGACAAAGAACAAGAAGATACAAAAGAAGAAGAAAATAAAATATATGCAAGATAAATCCTAAGATTATCCACACCTTGGGTTCTTGAAAATTATGCATACACCGAAGGGGAGTGGTGGCTATCCACGCCAGTACAAGATATATTACCAAAATTATACACACCCCGGTAGCCTTGCCGCTATGCACGCGCACAAGGTTGAAGTGATTATCCACACCAATTCAAGCGTACTCTCGCAAAAGCACCTCTCACAAAGGAGAAAGAAAAGGGTTTTTCATTCACTATATTTTTTCATGCCATACATATCATGTATATAGATGTGAGGCACCCCATCATATATTAAGGTACCATTTCACATCTTATCAACACACATAAACATAACCTAAACATAGAAATACTAATGCAATGAAAACTAACATCATACCCCACAAATAATAAAACATACTAAGATATACAACGCTACCAATACAAATAAAAATAATACGACTCAAAACAACACAACATGATGTAGCACCCTCAATCTCAAGCTATGCTCCATGCAAGATATTAAGCCATTGGCATCCTTCTCATGTACTTGTTGTCCTGCATCAGATTTGTTTGGGATGGTAGATAAAGAAAATGAAGACACAAATGAAGGAAAAAAAAGCAAATGTAAGATAAATCTCAAAATTATCCATACATTGGGTTCTTGAAGATTATACACACCTTCAAGACCTTCGATTATGCACACCTAAGAGGAATAATGGCTATCCACATCAACACAAGATAGATTATCGAGATTATCCACACCCCGCTGGCCTTGCCGCTATGCACGCACACAAGGTTGAAGTGATTATCCACACCACTTCAAGTGCACTCTCGCAAGGGTACCACTCTCACAAAGGCGGAAGTTAATATTTTTTCGTTCATTATTTTCTTCCATGCCATACATATCATATATAATATATTAATGTGTTCTTTCACATCTTACCAACACACATAAACATAGAAGCACTCATGCATGAAAACTAACATCATACCCCACAAATAATAAAACATACTAAGACATACAATGCTACCAATACAAATAAAAATAATACGACTCAAAACAAAACACAACATGATGTAGCACCCTCAATCTCAAGCTATACTCCATGCAGAATCCTGAGCTATTGGCCTCCTTCTCATGTACTAGTTGTCCTGCATTGCTATTAGTATGTCATGTTATTCAGTTCAGTAATATTATGTTTACAAATGACGATGTTATTTGAATTCATTTTTGTTGGCTAAACATTAATTTGTAATTTGCTACAACTGAAATAAGATTATCTTCAGCAAATTTGAGCAAACTAGTTTATGTTCATATTTGACCCATTTTCTATAAGGTTTGTTCCAGCTCTACTAGGTTTTGTTCAAAAAGTATGTGTGGGTTTAGTAAGCTCAACATCAGCCCGAATATATGATACATAAATAAAAATTCAGTTCAATATCTTCAGCAAAGCACTTAAAAACTCTCTATTAATAGGCAAATTGTTATTTTCCATTATTTAATCCTGGTTTCAGAGCTTCAACGCAAGCCATAAACACATTTTCAGAGGTTCAATGCAAAATTAAATATCTGATACACTCGCTAAATATAACAAAATAAACTAAATTGAACCATACGGTAACAGAATTAAACCCTATAACAAAATCTGCGTAGATAGATTCCTCCCCCCACCCCCACAAAAAAAAAAAAAAACATATAGAGCTGCAGTATTTAATCCAAACTATAACAAAAAATCCTGATGAAAGCATGGGATCACAGAACATCGTATAGGAACACATAATAAATCGAATAAATTTGCAGATTATCACCTATGGCTGTAGATCGAATACAGTATCAACGTTGCCATCACAGAAAACAGTATCAACGTTGTCTTCGTTGAGATCTGCCCAGTATATTACTAAATCGCTGAACAGAAGGCCGATAACCTCAAGACTTAGAGAAGAAGATCGCCAGCGAATGCGGATAACGAAGAAGGCCGGCGATGAGAAGAGATTGCTGAATAGAACGCCAACAAGCAGAGAACGAAGAAGACGATGATCAGGAGGCGGACTAAGAATATCGATCTTAGCGGCGAGCTTAGCGTAACGCTATAGCGGCGACTTGATTCTTACAGCCGCTTGGTCCATCCAACGGTTGTACTTTTTAAGACCCTATTCTTTTGGTTTTGCACATAGCTGCCTTAAACTTTTTTTTTTTTTTTTTAAGTTCATTAGCTTTTTTTATTGTTATTATTTTAATTTAAATTAACTATAAATAAATATAAATATAAATATATATATATATAATATATATATATATATATATATATATATATATATATATATATATATATAAAATTGTGTAGCTTAACTTAGCATGGCAATTTTTATTTGATCTAATCCATATACTAAACTTTGAGATAAACGAATCCTAAGTTTTAAAACCAAATAATTCCATTTTACTTAGCTTGATTTAGCTCATTAACTATATGGTTTGATGCTTTTAATGCAATCAATTAATTATGTGTTTAAGAACTATTGAGATATAAATAAATAAAGTATATTTAATTAATGATTATAGTAATATATTTGTATTACAATTAACATACTTGGATTAAATCTATATTTAAAATTAAACTAGCATAATTATTTTAATAAACTTAATTACATATAAATATTTGATATGCATGAGGTCAATACTTTGGATAATTTTGTTCATATGGGATGCTGTAGGAATGTAATTATAATAAATAAATTGAGTTGATTTTTTGTGCCATGTTGATATTATTATAAGAAATATTACTACACTTACACACTAATATACATCAAAACATACAAATAATATATCAATCCAATATTTATAAAACTTATATGCAAAAATAAAAAAAAATATATTAATCATAAATACTTTTTAATAATATTATAGTGTAAATATACATACATGATAATTGTTATGCTAATATCAATAATAAACATTTTATGTAAATTATTTATTTTTATTATATATATAAAATATACAAGTAACAATATATACGCATATATAGAATCTACATCAAGTACTATATTAAATATTATTTTGGGGTTTACCTCTTAAATTAAATAAATTTATTCCTCCGCTGACTGAAATATTGGGACCATCGATAAGTAGATTTATAGACCATTTACAATTTATGAAATAATCATTAATATTTTCGATAAATATTTAAATTTTATTTAATTTCCTTTTTAAACCCTTAAATTATTCAAAAATTTCAAATATTAATTTTTCATAAGAATGTGTTAAGAAACTATATATATATATATATATATATATATATATATATATATATATATATTACCATTCAGTGCAGCACAAGTTTTAATTTCTAAAATTGCACAGTGACTATTTTAATTAAAGATAATTATTCATTAAGAAAAATAAACGGCGCGCTTAATCTTTTTTTAAACAATTAAAATCTTTTAAAAGTATTACAAAATTTAATAAAAAATATGCACAATAAACACAATTAATTATTTATGGGAATGGTTCGTTGGAGATAAAAATCATTTCATTTAACACAACTTAGTGTTGAATCAATTGGAGCACCGATCAAAGAACTGTGTGATCTCTGGGCAAAAGAATTCCATTCACATATGAAACCAAAACATCAGCACCTGTACCTGTACCTGTAGCATGAAAAGGCAAAGCCCGAAGTAAGGTCTAGTAATGGAAGTAGGACAACTAAATCCAAAGGCTAGTAATAGGTCCCGAAGTAAGGTCTAGTAATAGTTCTAATACGTAATGGAAGTAGGACAATAAAAATGCAGAATGAAAGACAAATATATTGAATAAAACTCTGAACTGATAAGAAATCATAATCTGATTATAAGTATTACACACGCACCAAAACAAGAATATTATTCTCAATTATACAAAATCGAGAAATACAAGGAAAATACAACCCATAATTACCAAAATATTCCTAAGCAAATTGAGCATAAATCCATCTCAAAATCATGCACAAGTAGAAGAGCCATCACATCATTAAAGAAATTAGATCTAATAAAATTACAATTATATGATCATTTCAAAATGAAAGAGGCAAACTACACTTGTAAGACCCCAAAAAACTAGTTCTAAACATCCCAAAGTCTAAACACAACAACACCAAAAGCATTTATCCCACTAGGCAGGGTGGCTACATGAATCCTTTGTTTTTATTGTACATGATCAAATAAAAGTTGCTATCTATGTTTCAAATAGAGAAGATCCTTCATAATAGTTTCTTCCCATGCCTTTTTTAGTGTTGCGTTTCTAGCAACCCAATATTGTTATTTAAGCTTGATCAGGCATAGATTTATCAATAACAAATTTTAAAAATCATTAGGAACATTTCTTGAAAATTTAGAGTAAAAATATTCAAAATAAATATTAAGAATATCTTAATAATATTTAAATGCTATAAATATTAAGAAAATTTTTTAGACCTCAAATCTAAATTATAATTATATTTTTAGATTTCTTCACACCCAAATTTTCTTCATGATCGAGATTCATCTTGTCATTCCCTTTCATCCAAATGTTTTCAGTCTCTTAAAAATTTGTATTGTGAGATACCCAAGAAGAAAAAAGTAGAGATACATGAAAGCGCACTGAGCACGCTTCAAACAAAATCGAGACCAATACCATTTTCAACTCCATTACAAAGGTACTAGATCTATATCTCATAAAACTCAGATTGGGTTGATCCACTTTTAACTTTATTCACATATTGGATCCAATTTTTGTCAAATTTTTCACATATTTATTTTGGTTTTTTTTTTAATTTAGTGTACTTTATTCCATTTAAATCAAATAAATTCCATGAGTAATTGTGAATATTGCTTTGGAGGATTTAAGATCTCAAGTAATTTATTTAGGATCTATTATTTGAATAAATTTACGATCATTGTTTGTGATTAAATAAAATTTAATTTAGAATGTATTTTTTATATAATTTGACAAATATAGATCCAAAATTAGAGAACTTAAAGTCAAAGTGTTGAGAAAATTATGAGAAAAAAATTCAGATTTGGATAACTAATTTTCATAATATTAGTTAATCAAGTTTAAAATGGATTAGTAAATATTAAGCAATTCAAATTTTTAATTTTTGAGAAAAGGTACCTATATGTTAGGCAAGACCATAGGAAGAATAAACTATAGAAAATTGCATATTTGAATAATTATTTTTATTAATATTCGCTAATTATAATTAAAACAAATTAGATAATATTAAGTGAATTAGATCTCCAAATTTAATATTAGTTTAGTCTCACTAACTCAACATTAAGTCGTTACACCCTTTCTCTTTTAATATGGGCAAAACTAATAAACTCAATTTTTTTAACAAGAGTGTTGTATGATTTAAGCTTAATATGGTCAAATCATCTAAGGCAGCATTCTGTAATCTTATCCACTTTGGAGCCACTCCATCCTTGCTGCGGATAACTCATTTCTCATTCTATCATTATGAGTATGCCCACTCATCCACCTAAGCATTCTCATCATTATAAAACTTACTTTATTAGTAAGTTTCTTCTTTATTGGCTAACTGATGGGGACCATCTTCGACACGAGTCCCGTCGCCGAGCCCGCCCAGACCGTACCAGCCATGACGTTGTCGTTTTATTTTATGCATTTATTTTCGTCCGTTTTCATTTTTATTTTATGCATTTATTTTTGTTTGTTTCCGTTTTTATTTTATGCATTTATGTTCGTCTGTTTCCATTTTTATTTTATGCATTTATTTTCGTTCGTTTCTTGTATTGATCGGAGGGACAAATATTAGCCCTTCGATCGTATTATAAACACTCTAAGTTCTTGATTGCTTTAAGGGTATTATAAATACCAAAAATATGTATGTTATTAACAGTTTTTGATTAATAGAAATTCTAAGTTTTCTCCAAACAGCGAGAACGGGTATACATGAAATTCACAAAAACTCTTGAGCAATTTGGCATCCAATACAGATTTTATGCCCCTCTTAGCAAAATGGGAAAGCTAAGCGGAAACACCGACACATTATTCTGGTGGAGGCTGTCATCAAAGCAATCTACTAACATGACTTACCATCAAAAAGCGTAACGGAATATGTTCCACGGGTGAGTTGTTTGCATGAAAAATTTCATTAACAACTTAGCTAATTGATTGTCCAAGTTATAGGCATTGTACATAAAATTGTCTTCATGTGATGAGCTATCGAAACGCTTGGTTGGTGAGAAAGTGCCAAGCCACTATTGGTTAAAGAAGGAGCTGGTGGGTTGTTAAAAAACATCTTGGTCCATATGATGAAGCATTCCCACACTGGCTTTGATTGTAAGATCTTTATGGTCAATAAGGTCACTTAGAGTCATCCAACGCATACAATTTCCATAAGTAAGAATGCATGGCTTTAGAAATTTGAGGAACTACATCAACATGAAATTGATGCCACTCTACCAAAGTTCTAACAAGCAATCCCATTAGTCTTTGTAATATTTTCAACAAGATTGTTTCAAAAATTATTTGCAAAAGACTCTCCTTTACTCCCCAATCTTGTACTTTGAATCAATCTGACTATGTCTAGGGTAGATATATTAGTCATAACATTTTGCTTGGTCAGGAAATTCTTCAGGATATAAATAGAAAGGTTGGTATAATCTTCTTATTAATCTTAATATCTCCAAAGCCTACGATAGCATGAACTGAGATTTTATTTATAAACTACTTCTTGCTTGTAGTTTTTTATAGATTTTATTAACATTATCAAGAATTACATTAATAATTGTTGGTACTTCATTCTCATTAAGTAGAATTCTTTCAAAGCAAAATATACCTCTGTCAAAGAGACCCCATATCTCCTTTATACATTTTAGGGCTGATTATTTTTCAAGAAAGCTAAGACAATTATTTACTAGATTTACCTCAATGTATTTAATCACCAAATCCTTAACAGGCATTTCTAGGTCTGGCTTCGAGTCGAGTCAGTCCAGACTCAACTCGACCCAAACTTATTCGAGTTCGAGCCGAGTTCAAGTCGTTCGACTCGAATTCCGCTAGAAAATTTTCGTATTGAGTTTGAGTCGAATCAAAATGTTTAAAGTTTCGGGTCAAATTGCAAGCCCTAGGCATTTCTCATTTAGCTTTTACTGATAACTTACTCTTATTTGTTAATGGTGCATCCCCTTCCTTGAGAAAGCTCATGAATCTTTTGCAACATTTTGAAAGGGTCTATGGCCTGAGTTTTAATAAAAACAAATGCTGGTTTAGTCCTCCTAAGAATTTTAATGTTATTAAGTGCAGGTGGGTTTCCAATGTATTAGGTTTTAAGCAAGAAAAGTTTTGTGTTCCTCTATTTAGAGGTGAAAATAGAACTATTTATTATGACATCCTTTTTACTAAGATTATGAACAAACTTATGGAGCAGGAACATAAAATCCTTACTCATGGCGATAGGGTTGCCTTGAAGAAAATCACTATATCCTCTACCCCTTCACCTATTTCAGATTTTGAATCCCCCAACTGCAATGTTAATAAGATTGAAAATAATTTTCAATAGATTCATTCGGGGTACTTAAAAGCCAAAAGGAAGCATTGGTGCAAGTGGCAAGATCTTTGCTTCCCTATTGAAGAAAGGAGGCTTGGTTTTAGACAATTTAAAGATATTATTAAAACCTATAATATGAAAACTTGGTGGAATTTTAGATCCAATAAATCTTTGGGCAAATTTCCTTGAAGATATGTATTGTAATGATGCCCACCCTCTTTGTGCTAACCTTATGGCTACTAAATCTCCTTTATGGAAAAGGATCAATGCTTTCAAATCCATCATCGAGAACTATAAAGTTTGGAAGCTTAGGGTTAGTCAAAAAATTTTCTGGTTTGATTGTTGGTTTGGGGATACTAGTTTGGTTGTTCGTGTCCTTAAGTGTGAGATTTTTTCTTTGGTAACCATTGGAATGTTAATTGTTATAGGATATTGTAAATGGCAATTTTAAAATCATTGATGAAATTGTTTCCATCCCATTAAAGCTAATCATAGGGATCTTCTTACTTAGGAAGGTAACGCACCTTCTCATTTTGTTTTTAAGGATACTTTTAATTTTATTAGGGCCAAAGTTGATTACCTTACAATGGGAGGTATCATTTTGAATAATGCCATTAGACCTTCTATTTCCTTTTTGGAAGGTTTTACATAATTAGATTCTGTGGATGATATTCTCTGCAAACAAGGCTTTTGTATTACCTCCAAGTGCTATTGGCGTGGCTTTTTGTGTGAAAATTATGACCATCTTTTTATTTATGGTAGTAATGCTAAAATCATTTGGATGTTTTTTTTTGCTAATTTGCTCGGTTTTAAAACCGATTTTTTATCTCCATTTTAAAGTATTCATTCTGGCTTGGCGGCTCTTGGGAAATCTGGTTTTCTATGGGTATATTCAGTTAATCATATTATTATTGTGTGACATATTTGGGAAGAGAAACAATTGCAAGCATAGAGACTTTACTTTTAATACTAACCATAACGTTTGAAAAATTATACATTACACTGAAGCTGCCGCCAATAGCTGTCTAATAAATTTAAGAAAAAAATACTGGTGATGTTTGCTGCAAAAATATTTTCCCAAGATTGAAAGCTGCATTTTCACACATAGTTGCCTGCTAGTCATGTGAATGAAACATGCTACTAGTATGTGTAAGCTTAATGTTGATGGTTGTTATAAGAAGAATGGTATAGCTGTGATAGGGGTCTTAATCTGTAACAATTTTGGTAGGATTGTTTGTGCTTTCTCTAACAGGTTAATGCTTCTTCTATATGGCTGAGGCTAAGGGTTCAATTGTTGACCTAACCAAATGTACTGATCTTGGTTTACAAAATGTCTGGATTGAACGTGATGCATAGCTTGATTCATCTAATTGAGAATAAGGCTTGGGGGGGTTAAAATATTTGTTATTTGCTTCAATAGATCTATATGTTGCCTCCATCTTTTAATTACTTCATTAGTCATATTTAGCAGGAGGGAAATGCTACTGCTGACTGGTTGGCTAATAATGGTATTGCTAATGAGGTGTTAATTATTATTATGATCTAATATTCCGAATCCCCTTAAAAGTGATCTGTAAGCTCGATAGAATACAACTTTTTTATCCTTTTGGGAAAGGTAGTGGGGTTCACAAGAAATTGGACGGGTCAAATGGAGGTTGCAACGAACTTGTCAAACGCAAATTTTGGTCAGCTTCTAGAAAGTATTGGTAGAGACATATGATACAACTTCTCTGCGATGTGGAGCTATCGTTTCTAGTTACTTTCGTTTACTTTATCCGCATGTACCTACAAAAGATATATGGCTAACCTTACAGCCGCTTTCTGTGATGAAGACCTGGAAAAACACATCTATGACACCCGTTATCAGAATTTTTAGACCAGCTTTAGTTATGCAAATATTTTTACTGCTCCTTTTGGGACATGTTTCTCAAACCTCTAGATCCTAGTGCTGAGCCACTCGGGTGATCATTTTCTGAATGGATTTTACTTGGCTCTATTCCTGGGGTTCCTTGCAGGTTCTCAGGTCTGCTGATGACTGGGACTGAAATGGAGGGACTTCTCTCAGAATGGCACCTGATGCTTTCTATGTTCCAAAGTTGTTTGATTGTGGATTCTAAAGCTATTTGATTAGACTTTATTTCAATATGTATGTTTCTTTGCTTTTGATGGTTAACCTATTAAGTTATACCGTGAGTTAACCTATTTTTTGGGTTTAGTTATATTCTTTAATTTTGCTTTTTTATTTTCTTGGTTGTACCCCACTAAACCTACCTGACATACTTGATTTCTATATCAATAAAAATTGCAGGTATTGATTAAAAAAGGTGCAAATGCCTAAATCATGGGGCTTCTCAAATAGTCAATCCCTGCATTTTTTAATGAAAAATCTGCAGAAAATGCAATTAAATCCATAATTTTAAATCATGACTCAACTAACATATCAGATGGCAATCCAAGAGTTAAGTATTAGATCTAAATACTAATTAACATACCTGTGGCAAATCCATAAGATAAGTATTATGTCCGATAAGTGATTAACATATCAGGCGGTAAATCCAAGAGATAAGTATTAGGTACAAATTTCCTAATGACCTTAAAAGGTCCATGGCCCTTGCATGCAATTTCTTAAATTTTGTGACAGCATACCTCTCTGGACAAATGCATATCAATACAAAATCTCCCTTCCTTAAACCCCATCTCTAATTTAGTTGCATTTATTTTATTTTAATATTTTTTCATTTGTTTATTGCATGGCAGAGAGGCTATCTTGAATCATCAAAAAATACACGGTCACTTTGGTCCACCTATGTTGATAGATGTTGAGTTTTTGATGATATAAATATTAGGAACTGTCGTTGCATCTGATTTCAGGGACAAAATAAGTCGAGAGCCCCAACCACTTCAAAGATGAAATGGCATTTTATAGTTTTGACATTAGTTTGATGTGTGGAACATACGTTCACTTAATTGATTCAAAGCCTCATTGTGATCAAGAAGATAAGCTATTTGATAAAGAAAGTGCTACACTGGGGTAGCTCGAGGTCCACCAAAATTAGAGTTCACTTGACCATCAACAAAAATTGGTAGAAGTATGCCTTCATTGTGCGCAAATCAAAGTGCAAGATTCTGATGAATGTCTAAAAGTTTGATGCCTGGCTAGCTATGGATAGTGAATTAGTTCTTAATACTTTTAATAGAATTATTTCATAATAGCAAATATCTATTGTTATAAAATTTATTCTGGAAGCAAAAACTTAATTGTCTCTCTCTACCCATTAAACTAATCTTTAAAAATTTTCTACAAATCATAGTAACAACTACTTTTTTCTAGTGTTAACATAGATGGGCAATCGTATTTATACCAAATCTTTCTTTTCTATCCGTCTCTGTTGGCAGCTTCAGTTTTGCGTTTAATTACTTAATGTTTTGAGTGGATTGTTGTAGTTAAAAGTGTGCATTAAGATGGCTCAGTTCCAACTTAATATAGATCTGATTAATTTGACTCACAAGAAAAACAACCACCTCAACCAAATAATTATCATCATTTTTGGTTTGTCACTTAACAATACTTTTAATGATTATTTGACAAAACCAAAAAGTATGGATCCGATTTTGCTCGAATAGGGCTTTATGCTAAAAAACAGTCATGATATAAAATTGAATCACATCCATTAAATTTTGCTATAAGAAATCACAATTATAAAGATTAAATAATAAATTTTTTATGTATGATAATTTTTTGTTCAGTCAGTTTAATCTTTTTAAAGGGAATCGAGTAAAACTGAAAGCCAAAAGAACTAATTCTGGTTCCAAGAAAATCTCAATTCAATTGCAACACATCTTAGAATAACAAACACCTCAACCCATATTAAAATCAAGTCTAAAAGTAACATACAATCTGCCCTAAAACTGCAAGTATCGATGATTTAAAAAAAAAAGAAATCATTAATAAAGATGATGATTATTATTTAAATGCAAATATTAGGGTGCTGAAACAGTAAATATAAAATATTTAAGGGAAACATGATGATATGATTGAATGAACTAAAGAGAGCGTACCTTGTATTAATTAATTAACGCATTCAAAGCAAATAGTCGGTTAGCAGAAGCTGCGGAATCTCTTCAACTTTCTCATTCTCTGCAGAAACTTCCTCTTTTATTTCCTCTATTCGTTTGTTGTAAATTCCATCTATTAACTTCCAAGTTTCATCACTGATTATCTGTGTCTATAAAGAATAAAAAAGACTAGAATGAATTGCATATATAGACAAATGCTATGATACTCCCCGAATTTGCATCCAACTACACTCTAAAAATTTAAATAAAAAATTCAGCGGGCTCAACACATAAATGGTATTTCAGATAGGACTGCCGAAAAAGCTGATGTTTGCAAATAACTCATTTGTAGCTCGTTAAGAAGCTTGTATGGCTCGATAGATAAGCTAGTGGCCAAACTTGAACACATAATAGAAGCACGTTTCTTTAACGAGCTGAATACAAATAGTAGCATGCTCGATAGTACTTGGCTGAATAGCAACTTGATTATAAATTCATAAAAAAAATACTATTTATTTAATTTAAAAAAGTTATATGATAATTAAATTTAAAAGCATTTACTTGCATAGCACCAAAATTTTATAAATTACATATAAAGGCCCCCCAACCTTTAATATGTACATATAAAGCATTAATATCCAAATTTCTATTTTTTTAATAGTATGCAAGCACGAAATTTCAAATATTTTAGAAAAGAGTAATTTATCAAATAGTCTCTGAAGTACTAAAAAGTGGTTGTTTTGTTCATTAACTATCAAAAGTACTTGAAATGATCCCTAATTATTAAAAATAATAATAAATTGAGTCTAAAAATTAGCATTATTAACTTTTTCATTAAAATTAAAGGCACAATTGAAATTATTTTTAAGGGATAAAAAATTTAATTTTCTCTCAATTAACATGAAAAAATTTATTTGGATAAAATTTATCATATATTACAATTTGCCATTTCAACTGAAAAAATTAAATAGCATAACATTTGGCTTAGGGACCACTATAGGAACGTTGTCCACAACATCCAAAGATCATGTTTAGTAACTATGATTACCTTATCTCAAAATCTCAATCAGACTGAGCGACATTTGTTGAGAACTTAAATTTAGATTTAAGTGTTATTGGATTTGAGGTTTACATCCATTAAAATACTCGACTTGATTTAAGATGCAACTTAAATTCACTGGAATGCCGTATTTAATTTGGGATAGGACGTGTATCCATTTTGGAATGTCCGAATTTGATTTAGAATGGGGCTTATATCCATTTAGAATGCATAATATAGTGGCTCCTCGAGCACAAATGTTATGCTATTTCTTTTCGTTTGAAATGGCAAAACAAAAATTTATAAGTGAAACCCCCAAATTTAATATATGAGATAAATTTATCTAAATGAATTTTTTCATGTCAATAAAGGAAAAATTGAAAATTTTCATCCTTAAAACAAATTCTAATAATGCCCTTTTGAACTAAATTAACGTTATTAATTTTTGAACTAAATTAGATACTTTTGTAATAGGCGGTAACTATTTGAAGCACTTTTGAAAGGTAAGGAAAAAACCATCACTTTTTAATATTTGAAGGAACATTTTGACAAATTGCTCTTTTAGAAAATATAAGATAAAATTATTTTTTTTAAATGCTAGATATATTACAAAGAATTTAGTGATATGTATGTATAAATCTCTGTTAAAAATATGAATCTATATAATATTAAAATTCATGTTCGGCTCGATAATGGCTAAAACAGAAACAAGACAAATAGAAACTAATATTTTTGTTCGTTAACAAGCTCGAGTCAAGTTCAAGGTTGATTCTATGTTCGAGAAGAACAAAGCTGTAGGGCTATACCTCCATAGGCCTGGGTGCCCCAAATGTAGAATGCCCTACATTTCCTGGAGCAAAGGTGACCCTTCCAGGAAGAGAGATGCCATAAATTCCCCATCTTCCAGCATAAATCAGTGAACCATACTCATCCACTGGACTAACTTGTTCCTGCAACAATACTTACTTGCCTCATTTGAGCATATAACAAGAATTACTTTCATTCATTCTGAATGTTTAATATTAAAATTAAATAAAAAGAAATAATATTTCCCTCAAAAAGACCTGAGGAATTCGTGGAGCTTTCTTGTATATGTCCCATATTTCATCAGCTTTAATCCATCCTTTCTCTAGTAAGATGTCTGAAAAGAAGCAACAATGTGTCACTTAATAGCACAAAGGACAAGTAACAAAAAAAGGATATTTTACCAGGATAACATCCCTAAACTTTATAGCATATACATATCTAGCACCCAATATTTAATATTTACAAAATAGCACTACCACCAACACTTTATATCCGTTTAAAATTGAAACAATTCTACTGTTAGTGAAACAATAGTGCTATACTTGTAAATTATAATGTTTGTGTGATGGATAGGTATATAATATAGATTTGGGTGCTATGTAAGGATCCAAAAATGTAACTAAGGACATATATAATGCTCTTTTACAAACTATATTAATATGAGACAATAAAAAAAATCTTGAAAATCATGCTGAAAAAGGATTTTTACAAACATAGCATGATAATTTTTAAATATTACATATTCAACACCCTTACTATTTACAAATATATCACTACATATCACCAATATAATATACATCAAATTACAAATAGATAAACCTTGTCATGCAATTTAGAAATTTAGAAACGAAAACAATTGCTTAGTAAAAATTAATCTTTCGGCGGATATGTAGTATTCAGGTTTTTGGGTGATGTGAACATAAAAGATCCCAAAAATAAAAGAGTTTTCGTGCCTGCAATTGTCTCGACTGCTGATCGGTATTCACGCAAAACAGAAGCACATTTCTCGACAGCAAAACGCATATACTCGCTCCTGAGAGCTTCTATTTTTTCTGCAAGCTGAATCATAAGAAGAATTATATGCTAATATATGCAAGTGATAATAAACACAACAAAGCTTAATGAACATACATTTGGCACGAGATCGCCAAAGTTTCTATAGTAAGCTTTCCCAAAGGCTGTCATTCCGGTTTGAAGAATCAAGAGTTCTGAGCGTTTTGATGCCTCTGATGTAGCCTTTGCAGAAATCCAGCTCAAGTTGTCAATTCCAAACATTTCCTCTTCTATTACCCTCGCTGTTAAAATCTTGTAACAAAATTAGTATACCAAAAAGAAGAAAAATCAAAAGATGGCTAACAAATAAACAAAAATAGCAAGGCAAAGATTATAATGGAACAAGTAAGGAACTTGCACACAGTATAAAACAAAACTTTGCCAAGTCAAATAGAGAATCCTTTATTCATCCACTAGCACTACAGCTTCTGTTATTGAATGGCCAATCTAAATCTCTTGATTGATGCTAAGCCCGCATCTAATAGATCCACCTTTGGTTAATAATTCCTATATATTAATATCTCCCAACATTGTTGATATAGCTCTATGATAACTTAAAAATATCTAAAATAATCAACATTGTTGAATAAATTTTAGAAATAGACATTTAGCTAAATTTAAATATATAAGCTACACATATTTCCCCAACAAACAAATACAAACTTATTTATATCAAAGATCTAAAATTTTCTATGAGTGCAGCCACCATATTTATTTACCCTTCCTATTTGCAAGAGATCACACTTGATTAAGGGGCTGTTTGGACTGCTGTAATTCAAGTGTAAGAAATTCAGTTCCAAGTAAACATGAAGTGTAGTCATCTGGTTTGCAAAAAATGAAACATACTATAATTTTTAGAGAAATTAAATTTCCCCGCTGCATTGAATTTTGCATGAAAAGAATATCTCTCAAATTAGGTGTAATTGTTTTACATGTAAAACACACCTTGCTCGACTCCTTGTGCTAGAAACCTTTGCCTCCAATGCCTTTTGTAATCACTGCAACACCTTCTACGTTGTGATTTCACCAGACTACAGATAAACTTTGCCTCCCTTCAATTGCCCCGGCCGGCCACTGCCAGTCATAGTCAAACATCATAGCGCCATGCCCGACGCCTTCGCCGGTCTTTGACAACACTCGCCGATTGCCAACTAGATTTCATTGGCTCTTCTAGCCATCCACGACCAACCTTTGTCGAAACTCATTGGTGCCAGGATGACCTTTACTAGAGCTCAGCCCAATCATTATTTTATTTTTAAAAAACAAATGACATTAGAATCCTTTCACACCCTTCCAAACATTAAAATTTTAACTCCAGGAAAATATTTTACTGCAATCTAAACATATTAAAAATGTTACATTGTATTTTAAGTGCCTGAAATTAAATTTCTTTAAAAATTCAATTATTGAATCCAAACAACCCTTAAGTAAATGTTTAAAGCCCAAATTTTGGCTTAAAATTAAATGTATAAAGATTATTCTTGCATGACATTGTGTATAATTTAGTAGATGAAAATATAGTCAATTAAATCTCATAGTTTAGTATCCAATATGAACATATGATTCAATAAAATAATGTCAAAGGGCACAAAACCATAACGTCCTTAGATTTAATAATAACGCACCACTCTAACTAAATTGAACTATTAATGAGTTAACAAAATGTTAAATAACTGACTGTAATTTTGAACAACTCACTGAGGTCTCTCAAATTTATTAGAATTGTGATCAAACAGTTAAATGTGATCTAAAATAGCCCACTAAGACCTATTAGATCAACCAAGAACTGGCATGATAATAGTACTGCAATCTTTTCAGAAGAATTAAGAGCTTATACAATGATCAATCAGATTGCAATTTAGTACACTTCATTTGGAACGGTAAGATTGATTAGAATTATAACCCCTCTTTTCTTGATCAGCCAGAATGCTATTGGCTTAAATTTTAAGCAATTTTATTTCCTACATTTTTATATGTATTACTTTTGCGCACTCGTTTGTATTTTACTTGTCATTGTACTGATTATAATTTTATGCTCGTGTGCATTATGTAGCTTGTGGGAGAGGATAGGTTCTTTTTGACTTGTAGACATATCAAATGCTAGCACCACAATTGGCAACACTAAACAGAATATAATGAGATTCAATTGCACTTTGTAAAAAGACGGTGATATATGCTGAGATATATAATTTTCTTTTCCTTTTACTATTTAAGATAAACAGAATAAAAATTATTATTAATATAAGAAAATAATGATAATTACTAGCAAATCACCTAAATCTTAAATATTTATTCATCAAACACTTAAATTTCAATATTTAAAAATAAACACTCAAGCAAATCACTGGCTTTCACCCGCTTGCAAGGATTTTTGAAGTAACGAGGGTGAGGAAATATTTTGAGTGAAATATTTTAAGGGTTCATTGATAATATAACAACTCAAAAATTAATTAGTTTTTTTAAATATAAAACTTTATCTAAAAATATTATTAATTGATTAATTAACAAACAAATTTTTAAACAAAAATAGATTAATAAATTAGTTCACCAATTTTAATAATTAATAAATTTATATAAATTAATTTTTAAATAAATAATAATAATAAAAAAAAAATATATATATATATATATGCATGTTATACTTGATTATTAAAAATTTATTGATATAATGCCGGTAATTTAAAAATGCTTCAAAAGTATATGTCTACAATACTCTTTGAACTAAGAACAATGATCAACGAAAGGAGAATAAATTCTAACTGTACTAAAATTCATGGTAAATTGAGGTCATCGAAAAACTTTTATTTCCTAGCCAAACCATAGATCAACATAGCATTGGTTTTCCGTATCCTTACTCACATAAAGTGGATTCAATTACACAAATCCTTTATTTATATTATCGTAAGTTCCAAATAAAGATGTTCATTTATTTCCATAGTGGGGTCAACTACACAATTCTTTGTTTCCACTTTCCCATAGAAGATATGATAACCCAAGAAATCAGCTAACACTTGCTATTTTATAATGACAATGACAATGCCCATTTATCTATGCATCCTATCCAAGTAGATCTTGTCATGAAAGTTTGAAATAATCCATTTTTATTATTAGCATATCTAATGTGTTAATAAGTAATGGTGAAGTTTTTGTGATGTAAAAAAATAACTAAACATAGCTTTTTGAAAGGTCAATATCATATTTTGCTCTTTCAAATCATCAAACAAAAGGAATTTTATTTCCTTCTTTATTATTTTATACGGGCGTTGTACAAGAGATTAGAGACTTCCCTAAGTTTGGTGTTTGCAGCGTTGGAGCATATAGTGAATAGTGCTTTTGTTACAAAAGGCTTGTTGGTAAGCATCATCTCATATGAAAGGAGCATTTCTAAATAACTAGGTGAAAGGTTGGCATCTACCATAACTATTATAAAAGAAATTAAATATATTATAAACTACCTTACAAATAATGCAATTATATTATATTTAGGACTTGAATTTCCACAATTGTCATTATTTAAAAAAAATCAATTTCAATATATTTTTAAATGCACAACACATCTTAGCAAAAGATGTAAAACAGCATTTAAAAGAAATGATATTTCAATCAATTTTTTAATCTTTCAAAAACAATTTTGATATCATTAATGACATCATTATGAAATCGCTTTTTACAATCAAATTATTAATAAAAGATTTTATATTATTATGCCTACAATCATAAAAAATATAAATTATTTCTCTATGATAGGTGGATCCACTTTTTAAATGTCGAAGGACATGACTTTTTAATAAAATATATCAATGAGTATATAGAAAGATGTATACTTCTCTTTTTCAGTGCCACGTATATTTGGCTCCCAAACAGCTATCAACAAATGAGTACACTAATTTGTTTGAAACTTTATCAACAATAAGTTGTTGAATTAAAAATCTGTCATCCTAGAAACATGCATTATTCAGAATTTTGAAGTTACCACAGAGATGAATTTGACCAATTTTCTTCCTTGCATGATTAAATTTTGTAATCAAGTCAATGTATTTTTCTTCATGATTGAAGCAAATTCAATTTAACAATAACTAGTTCTTTGATTTCAAGCCTTGTCCTTCTGGGATCATCTTCTGTGCCAAAAATACTTTCTCTAAATTTCATCCACCGTAACTTGAACACGGTAATCAAGCTTTTGGAACACTTTTGCCAAATATAATTAATTTATTAGTCTTCTACATGTTCAGATGAGACAGATTCACCCTATGTAACATCATAACATGTTTCTCCTAATGAGCTGAAAA
Organism: Gastrodia elata; assembly: GCA_016760335.1. Taxonomy (NCBI): domain Eukaryota; kingdom Viridiplantae; phylum Streptophyta; class Magnoliopsida; order Asparagales; family Orchidaceae; genus Gastrodia; species Gastrodia elata. The sequence goes on along the minus strand of CM028671.1, from coordinate 1,106,887 downwards.
CATATTATAGCCAAGGCCCCATGTATCATGTAACAAACTTGTCATACAAAATAGGCATTATCCCTCCCATACAACTTTAATGAAAGTATGAGCTTACCAATTTATTCTAGAGAGGCATACTTTTTGATAATCTTTTTTAAGATCAGTGAGAATGCTATATAATTAACAATAATATTATTTCTTAATTTCCTTCATTTCCCTAGTTTGCATATAGCATGTATTGATTTCTCAAGTGATTTATAAAACCTTATTCCCAGTTCCTTGGGGTTTCTTCTCTGAGAAATATAGAATATTTTCAACTTTATTATGCTAATAGTCATTGGGATAATTAAGGCCTTGAGATGTGCAAGTGGGACTGGCAATGTCATCATATCATTATTGAAAATTGGAAAAATTTGCTCTCATTAGAGAGACTGAAATTTTATCAATCTTTTTAACTAAAGAACAAGGCCCCAAATCATCCTGATAGCTGGCATGTTCTTTATGATGGAAGAAAAATTATTCTTCATTTTTACATCACTACCTGGTAGTGCAAAGTTGAAGTGAATGAGTTTGTGTGTGCAAACGACCATTCAACTTTGGGAAAATATTTGGTGGGTCAAACGAAGTCGGAATGACTTGAAATTTTGGGAAAATGTTTATAGAGCTATTAGGAATCTTTGGAATATTGTTACAGATTTTTTAGTGGCCGTTGAAAGGGTTATGGACAACAAAATGAAAGGACATCAGAGTTTGTGCAGGATTCGGATGTTTGATGGTCGAAACAGAAGCGAAATTTGACGAAACAAAGTGGAGATGAATTGTAACAGAGGATGCAATGAAAGCAAAAAGAAAAATGCAAGAAAAACACAAAACAGATACAAAGATTATGCACCTTGAGTTCTTAAAGGTTATACGCACCATCAAATCCTTTGATTGTACACACCGAAAGGAGCGAAGGCTATCCTCACCACCAAGAGTTTTTCGAGATTCTCATCTCTCAAATAAATAATATTCATTCAATAATTCTCCAAATTACATACACGACATATATATGAAAGTCGGCCAAAAACCCTAAACGGCCGAAACAAATATGATATGACTCGACCCGAAATAAATATAATACGACTTGACTCGAAACAAATAAAATATGACCCAAAACAAATATATAATCAATCTACATCGGCTAATTTATGTGCAAGTGCTCAAGTCATGGGTCTCCTTTTTGCAGCACATAAGGTCGGCATCACTACCCAACAAGAAGCTTCCTTTTCAAAAAATATTCTATCAAATCTATTTTCTTGAATAGTTCCTGATTTTAGCTTTTGAATATATGAGCTTTGTGTTTTAACAAGTTGAACTACTTGCTTTGTCATCAAAGGAGTAGCGCTTAGCTATTTATTGAGATAGTGGTTTTATGTCTCCCCCATTCGTTGTGTTTAGGGCTTTAGCTTCCCTTCTTGTCCTCAAGTTGGGCTTTTATTTCCTTTATTTTTCATTTCTTTTAGAGAGTGTGAATCATAGGCTCAAAGCCCAAATCTTTTGTATTTACTTTGAATTTCAATGAGAATCTACATATTTGGATCTAAGAAAAAAAAACTTCATAAACAGCAGTTGTATCACCCTCAATTGATGTTTCTCTCTATCCCAAGTGCAGTTCAGGCATTGGTCAAAGTTGAAGGTATCATGCCATACTCACAAAACCAAGACCTTCATAAACGTGATTCGAACTAAGCATTAAAACCAATTATTAAATAAACCATATTTTGGTATAGAGCTTCCCAAATCGTAGCAATAAAACAATAGGCCCAATATTCATTTCCATGATTATTAAAACCATGCAGAAAGAGTAATTAACTGAGAAGCTAGACATGTAAGGTCATCCATCTAAGAATTATCACACTCAAACAAAAGAAAATTAAGACTCGATTCATAAGAATTGCTGTGCTGTGAAATACACTGTTCCATTATGCTTGATTTTCCCAACTAATGGATGAACTATATCAAAAGTGGGAGTATTTTAAATTTACAATGCCTCTTTCATACTCATCTCTGCAAAGAAAACCTCACACTTCTCAAATTCTGGAAAACCTTTTATCAATATTTCTTAAAATATCTTTAGATGATATGAGAGCATCATAAATAGTTAGCAATGTTGGGAACCTATAAAGATGAGCAAGAATATCATATTTCACACATGCTTTGGGAATCTTCAACATCTAATAAAGGCATATGAGAGAACATTGATTTCAATGAAATTAAAAATATATTATTTGCAATTAGTATGTACCAAGGTGCCTCCTCGTAAATGTGCTAGTAAGAACATCCATACTTAGTACAAAGAGACACAAACTTAGAGATAATTTGATGTAGTTAGATTAAAGCAAAGATATAATTTGGCAAACTGGCTAGTTTGAACTCATTTAACTATATTGTACAAAACTTTGATAACATCAATACAAGATATACAAAGCCATTTTCTTTTTAATACTCTTTAAAAAACTTTTTAAGATACTTTATGATATGCTATTGCTAACTTGATAGAAATTATATGGAGATTTTCTATAGTTTCTCCAAGAAATATATCTATCAACCCTCTCAATAAATTTATCCATCTTAGTTTTCAAATTATTTAATTTTTCTACCAAATCAACAAACTCAATAATATGTTGGCATATAAGGATTCTCTAATAAAAGACCTTTAATCCACTTATAAACATCTAATACCTAATATCTTATATAATAATAAATATGGGTCAAATCTTGCCACCATAGTAAACTCTTTCTCATTGTTATAATTGCCTTCTTACTATACACTCATAAGTTCCTATCTCGATAACTACTCAATAGATGGTGGGATAAACTAATTTAGGAAAGCTTGTACAGACATTTATCCAAGTGATGTTTACAACTATCCTACCCCAAAATATGTGGACATTCGGGATTTCCACCAATTTTCTGCTATCCCATAAAGTAAGAAGTGGCTATTGATACTTTTTTGTTCTTTGAACATTCAACACATTCCTTGTCTATGTATTGCAGCTACTCTTCTGCTACTTAAGGTGTAGCTTGTTCATTAAACTTTGGTGGTTGAAATCTTAGAAAATTTTTTATATCTTGCCCAAAGATGAGTTGTGGGGCAATTGATGTATTAGTTCTTTGGGTAATAATAAATAGTTCCATAAGATTCATCAACTAAGGCATTAGATTTGCTCCTCCTTCTATTGAATAGTTTGCATCAGGCATTGTTGAACTTATATAAACATGATTAATATAGTCTTGATTTCACTTTGTTTACTGGAATAAATCAATATAGAATTTATTATATTTTTTCATCAATTCTTGAGAAATAAAAGTTAAAGTCTTAGGGTTTCATTCAATTACAAAAAATCTAAGGACGAACTTGCTAATATACTTTATGATATGTTATTGCTAACTCAATAGAAGTTATATGGAGACTTTCTATTTTTTCTCTAAATTTATCCATCGACCCTCTCAATAAATTTATAGCCTCTATATTCAATCTACTTCAAGTCCTAAAACAACCAATTTATGCAAGAGAATAAACATGAATAACCAAAGTTATTAAATTAAAGAATAGTGGATCCTAACTTACTAGAAAATACAAGGGCAATTATAATGCATCTCTGAAAAGGAATAGGATATCTGCACTAAAAAAATGGAAAAAAGGATCAGATGACTCACGGGTACATGCTTGGACTATTGAGTGCACATAATCAGACTTCCTAGAAAAGGCTTTCCCTGAAAATTCAGCATACTGCATGTTTGGCTTACTACTGAGTGTGCTTATGTCAGTCTGCAAGGGATGAATATGCCGTCAAATATAAAACCATGGAAAATAAAATACAATAAGAAAGAAATGTTCAAAAGTAAAAGCTTTATTCCTCAACTTGCCTGTATAAATGGCCGGAGAGGATCTGGATAATAGCATGCAATAACAGCTACAGCAGCTTCTCTATAAGCCAATCTAATTCTTAAATCCTCAGGAATCGCAGTGCTATCTTCTTGACCAGTTTCAAAAGTACCTTTTTGCTACAAACAAATAATCAAGGATTGCAATAGGACATCATATAGATCAGAATTGCCTCAGTTCCATTTCATATCATAGTTCACTAGACTATCATCAGGTATATTTGAGTCAATTTTTCAATTAAAACATAATTTGGACATACCCTTTTAAGAGCATCCAATAGTTCCTCCCTTTCAATATAGTCCTTATCCTTTCTAGCGCTCAAAATACCAGCTTCATTTCTGACCATCAAACTCAAAACTATTAATCACCATTCTTGCAAAGCACTTGTATAAAACCATGAGAAAGGGAAAATTTTTACAATATATTTTGAAGTTCAGCTCCAGTAAAATCAACTGCAAGGTCTGCAATTTCTTCAAGAAGAGCATCCTTTTCCAAGTCAGATTTGAAAAATTTATTCCTAGCATGTACCTGTGGTTTTCACATGCTAAACATCACGAAGACCTTATATTTTAAATTGTTAAAACAAAGAAACAATCACCTTTAATATGGCCAGCCTTCCATCTCTAGATGGCAAGCCTACCCTTATTATTTTGTCAAAACGTCCCTTCCTAAGCAGTGCAGGATCCAATATATCCAAGCGATTAGTTGCACCTATGACCAACACCTGCCAAAATATGCAACCGGAACTATATATTAAATTGACATATGCAAAATGTTATCTCAAAAAACACAGTAAATACCTGTGACGCAGATTCTTTGAATCCATCCATCTCAGTCAAAATCTGAAGCAAGCCTTGCTCTCTTTCAGCCCCACCCTAACTTAAGCAAACAAACTTCAATTATGAAGGCACTTAAAAAGTATAAAAGCAGCATTCACCACATGATTACACAGAAAAAAGAGAATGAACATCTAATATAAACATGCCCTAAAAAGGTGACAGAAGACATCAGATGCCTTCTAAATGTGTTAACTGTATGAATCTTTTTTGGAAAGACATAAGGCGCCTGCCTTCTTCTGCAAATTTTTCCTTTTATGTAGTGGCTCCATATTATCAAGGAACTGACTCAACAATTATTTCAGTGGCCTATTATCAGAGGGTTTAGGGTTTCATGCTTTCTATCAACAGCCTTCTTTGCACAGACTGTTCATATGATGCCACTGAGTTATTCCTATGCTCCAGTGTCTGTCTGCAGCTTATCTGGTGCTTGTATTCTAGCTATGCATCCTATTCCTTTGGGGTGCTTCTATTCTAGCTATGCATCCTATTCCTAAGAGGTGTTTATATTCTATTGGGAGCTGTATCAGACTTGATAAATATGGGTTCTTATGCACGCATAAACCTAATCCTATGGCCTTATATATGGAAGACATTCTCTTGGGATTCAAATTATTAGCCATAACTGAAACTTAATGGGAGAGGTGGGCTCCTAATTCAAACGTAAGCCATATTTTTAAATAATTTTTCTACCTTTTAATCCCTTACGTTCTCATTCTTTTTATTATCATTTGATCAAATACAACATTGGCTTCACTCACATCTTGTACAAATCCCATTTTCTATATAAAAAAACCTAAATCAGTTAGCATCTATGGATACGCCATTCTTTAACTTAAAATCACCATCCAATCTTGCATTAAGATATTATTAATTATTTTCAACAGAATTCACACTAATGGTAAATTAGAGCTTGCACTAGAGATAATTCAAGGATTTGAACATAATGAGCAAGAGCGAAAAAATAAATTAAAAATTGAAAAGTAGATCATACATCAACCTAAAAAATTAATCCGACTTCAAAACTGAATAAATTTTGCATGCTATTGTGGTAATATCATACGAACTAATATTGTAATGATGAAGAATCGACTGATACAATCAATCAACTGGTATCAATTCTGTTACTGAATTAAAATCTCTTGATTCATAATTTCATAAGAAGCGTGTTGAGCGTCTTAAATATTATTCAGCATCTATGTGCACTTGATCATGATGTCTGCCCTCAATGTTTAGAATCTATAGCTCATAAAGTCTTAAAAATTTCAAAAAAAGGAGAATTTTTTTTTGGCGCCATATTCATCCACTAATGAACTGCCATATTCTTAATAAGAAAAATAAGCATAGTGGTTTAATGAGAACCTAATTCATTATGCAAATCAGCAAATATAAAATACATTTTATAGATTTTTTTTTCAGGCAAAAACTCCATGAGCTGGAGCACATTTAAATCATACTTATTACAAATTTTGAAAGTGGTGAGGCCCAAGGCTTCAAGTGACATGTTAACGATATCAGATAAATATCCATTATGAAAAATAATTGGTGATGTTCTTGAACAAAACAACATCCCTCTTAAAGTGACATTCAACTTTGATGTGTTTAATCCTTTTCTGGAAGACAGGATTACAAGCTATATAGATAACACATGACTATCATAGTTTACAATCATAAAATTGGGCCAGGAAAACAAATTTCTTTGAGGAGAGCTTTTACCCAGAACATCTCAATTCTCAAAGGGTAAATAAATCATAACCCTGCATTTTGCTTCAATGCTAAACCTAACCGTAATTACTTGCATACTTCTACAGGTCACAAATGTTTGTCTACAAAATTGAAAGCTTGCAATTTAGTCAACTTTCAACCTTCAACGTAACCAACATTTTCAAAAGCTTCAAACTTCAGAGACTTTAATCTCAAAAACCTTTTCTCAATTAAATTTTTGTATATTTGAAAATCCTCAGCAGCACATCTTCTCATAGTATTTTATTTGAATTTTGCATGTGCTAAATGATAATACCAACAGCAACAAAATATAAATCAAGTAGCTGTCACTTAAAAAAGTTTACAGACAAGACAACCTAAAGAAAGAAATACATCCGAATAATTGCTCATTCTCAGGATATGTTAAACACAAGAGAGCAGAGTTGTATCCAAGAAGGTTTGTTTCCCCAAGCGGATCTTCAGCAAATAATTCTTAAGGAAATAATTTTTAACTTTCTGTAAACTCAGTAGAAAGAAAGTGAACTAGCCGTACTAGATTTTTAAAAACATCCACCGATGGTTGACGCTATTTCAATAATGCTCAAAAGGTCACCTCCAATGATAGGATTCTCATCAACATACACTACAAGAATCATTATGCTAGGAATATAGTGCACACTAAAACAGAATTATAAGCAATAATTACTTCTAGTTCAAGTTTAGAAAAACTTTGCAGAGGTCATCAAACTAAGTATGAGATGTCTGATTTAATCAATTATACGACTATATGAAGATTATCAAGTTCTCCCCCAAGCAAAAAGATATTGCTCCATACAAAGACAACATCAATGAAGTCCCACAGAAAAGAGTAACTGATATTCATTTAAATAATTTGTACATATGATTAATAATAAAAAGAAAATAATATGAATTAAGGAGGGCAGCAGACTTTGAGCATAATTGCTGGCATGAATAAGCTAATCCTTTTGCTACCAAGTATTACAAAGTTCAATAAATAACAGGGATGGAGCTTAATAATAAAAACCAAGCAACAACAAAACGTGGAGTAATAAAATTAAGGTTTATTGATCAATAAGAACAAAGATTTATGAGTTTATTTCATGCTACGACTTGAGTTCAAGTTCTTGAGATAAATGCAACTGACAGAAATAAGGCAATTAATGAAAAAATTAACTTTATATAGATTGTAGAATAAGAGTTTATGAATTCTACAATTAATAAAATTTTTTTTATTTTGATGTTGGTAAATTGAAGTTAATATATGTTGGTAAATGTTAGTAGTGTATGTTTCATTTTTTCCTCAATTCTACAATTTTTATTTTGAGGTTGGTAAATACAAGTTAATATATGTACCAATTGTACAATAAGAGCTTTATCATAAAAACATAAGTAAAAGTGGCCATTGACTAACAACAGTAAGCAAGAAAAAAGTTTTAAACTAGAAAGTAGGGCACAATAACAAGAAGGCAAGCGTATATCACATGACAAGGGATTGCATGGTTGCTATTAAGTAATTGCCTAAAGCAAGTCTAACAGAACAATCGTTACATTTTGTAGCGCTAATGCAAGCAGTCAAGCGGGCAAGCAAGTGAGTAGCCATGTGACAGCCATATGAAGAAGTCAGAAATTTGGATGAAGATCAGAATAATGATCATAATTTATTAGTAATAAAGTTCTCAGTATATAAAGGTATTCTTATTTCAAACAGTCATATAAATTTTCCAAAAATTATACATGAGATTTTATTAATACAAACACTTGATCACTAAAATCACTCCACCACTCACTAATAAGCTGCTTAGTGAACTTCTAGCATTTTGATTCATAATATATTGTTATTCCTCTTCTTCCATGCCAATACTTATTTAAGTGATTGAAATACATGAGTCATAGAACTCGAGTCAACCATAAAGTTCAGTACTTCAAAAAAACAATAAAAAAATATGACAAAGTTAAATAATATCATAAGAAAATATAAAAAAACATTTTAGTAGAATATATTATAAATATAACAATGTGATCCACTAAGTATTTTGGCACCACATAAGAGGATTAAGCATGCACAATTGCATAATAACATTAATTAGCTAGGAGGGTATTCTTAAAATCACAATAAAACCATTAATCATTTATTCTAAGAGAAGCAAGCAAAACTTCTAATCTCTCCATTGAGTGAGCGGCATTGCGCCCATTAACTACAAATTGCAAAGTTACTAATAGTTTTTACAAAGGTCGCATACTTTTAAACTGAACACAAAATACCTCGATTTAAATAAAAACATTGCATAGCATTTTCAATTTTTGAGGCAATTATTTTAAGTGTAAGAAAAAATATTTCAAATAAAATATCATAAAAATTTAAAATTTATGTACTTTCTTTGATAAGTAAAATTAAAAATACTTTTTTATCTTAAGTCAAATATGAAAGATACACCATAAATTAAGATATAATAAGCATTTAAAAATCTTATACAAATTTAATAATAAAATATTATAAAAAATAATAATTGTTGGTATTATTACAATGATTAATAAAACAACATGCTAATTAGTAAAGCTTTTTAATTATAACTATAACAATACAATTTAATTATAAGAAAATAATCACTATAAATTATTAACAATTGATATAATGTATATTATTAATGAAATACTAAAAACTTTAATAATATTTAAGCAATAATAATATTTATGTATATACAATAATAATACAAACTCAATTTATAAGCACACAATAATAATAATTAATATAGTTAAAAATAATTTAATGATTAGATATTATTAAGTAGTATCATAACATAAAAAATGCTAATGTTTTTGGAATTAAATATAAGGAATCACATTAAAAAAGATAATCAAAATTTAATAAATTTATTAACAAAAATATTTCAACTTTTAAATTATATAATAAAAAACATATTTACTAATAAATTTAAATATTGATAAAAAATAAAATCATATATACATATATATATATATATATAATCTTATTTATGAAACTGAATCAATATAATTAGTAAGTAAATAAATACATATAAAATTTTAATAATGAGTAGTTACATTAGTAATAAGAATTATTATTTTATATGTTAAATTAATATTTGTGGAAAGCAATAATAAGTAATAGTATTTTACATAGTTAATTTGTTAATTAGTAATTTTAACAATTAAATTTTATTTTGCATTTAATATATATGATGATTGACAGTAAGAATAACAAATAGTTACTATAATGAATTAATTATAAATTTATGAAGTATGAATATATATTTAGATAATTACTGATTATTAATTTAACAATAATTAATACTATTGAAATAGTTTAATAGTAATAATTACACTAACATTAATAATAATACATCTAAATGTAAATGAAAATAAGAATAATTTGATAAAACTACAAATTATTAAATTATTTAATCATATATATATATATATAATTTGTTTTTAAGCACCTAACTTAGAAAACAACTTGGATGACCACTTCAACAAATTGTCAATATGCAAAGTTTGACAATGGTAATCGACCAGGAAGATATGACAGTAATAACGAAAATATTTATAATAAGTAAGAAAAACATAGAGATAGAGTGGAGGCAAGGGGAAACATATAAGGGATGAAAGTAGGTAGATATGAGGTTGTCAAAGGCTATGAAAGAGGTTGCTGGCAACAAAGACGGTGGGAGGGCTGATCGAAGATCGGCTTGTGAGGGATGAGTGGAATGGAGATGTATATGAGAAAAGAAGATATTTCAACATCGTTGTTAGCATCAAATCTTGCAACACCGAATGTGTGAATGGTTGATGTAAACTTAGCCAAAATGCTGCAAAATCCAACAACTTTGGTGTGCTCTAAATCGACTGCATTAGCGAGTGGAGATGAAATAACATGTATTTTGATTATTAAATGTTAATTAGTGTTACACTTTTTTAACTTTTTGTTAATTAATAACACGGGATAGAAGCAAATAATCACGTGGGTTGGGAAAATGGGGATGAATAAATAATATATATAACATTATAATCTTTTTTATCTAGATATCTATCGCCTTTAACTTTCTCTTCTCTTTTAATTACAAAACTGACACAGATAAATTCAAAATTATTTTAAATTGATCACCTCTCATAACAATAAATCAATCACTATTTGTAAATAGCTTTTACAAAGTACAGATTTATCATGATTTAGGTGCTCAATATTCAATTATTATAATTTAAGCAGAATTGCAAATAACAATAGTAGTGATTGCGTGCTTAGTAAAGACAAAAAGGTGGACACTAGTTGGAACCGTAGAAAAGTTATATGTGCTTTAAGTTTTTAATGCACACCATTCTAATCTTTCTTACTTATATATATAGTCTACTTATTTATTTTATAATATGTGAATGTTTATATATATATCTATCTATCTATCTATCTATCTATAGATATATATATATATATATATATATATATATATATATATATATATAACACAATTTGTATATTTATTAAATTAAAAAAAGCATACAACAAGAAGAAATGTAAGTTGGACTCAATAGCTAAATGAATCTACTACTATGAACGACTAAAAGACACCAAAGCAATAACTTTTTTATTTTTTATACAAGAAGAGCAAGCATTCAAGGATCTAGGTGTAGCTAAACTCATAAAACCCTAGCTCTGACCGACATGCCAAAAAACCTCACCACAAGACGAGGGACCTGTACATATGATAGCATTATGTTCATGGCAATAGAGAAAAGAGGATTACGCCTCTGGTAGAAACCCAATTGCCACTAAAAAGAATTTCTTCTACTAATATAGAATTATCATAAGGCAAAGTTTTGGATGAAGGCCATAGCACGAATACAATCAATGGCCAACTGCTTGACAGAATAAACAATAATTAGGGATACTTTTATAACCACATACTACCGGTAACATAAATTAGTGCAACTATTCTAAACTTGGGACAAGTGAACAAATTAATATTCAACACCTCCAAAATGCAAGCCATGGAGTGTCTAATCAGGTTTAATGTTACTTGATGAATTTTGAGCGGCTTGCCAAAACGATACTAGTGAACACATAATTGATTGATTGCAAAAATGACTACGCAATTTAAAAAAGGAAATCCAGACTGTCCGAATGTGGCCGCATCGGTTCAGCGAAAACTGGCCCGACATCGGGTACTCACATACCGCAAGATCATATTGAGCAATTTGAGAAAGAAAAGGAACACATATAAAAATCATAAGACATTTCTCATTTAATAATATTTCAAATTTTACAATGTAGCCAACAAACTTCTGACAAAGTTCATCTGCTAGAACACGATATGAACTTTGAAAAAAGTAAAATAAAATAAAAGTAAAAGTTGCGTCGTAGATTCTTCCGCTAGTAAAAATTTTCAAGGTTCTTGGTTAAGCTCTCCCAGAAGTATCTGATCTGGTATTGTACATAAAATAATATTGGGGTTAGAATTCCCAGTAATTAGAGAATACTTTAAGTACCACAATAAACAAAATATATTACATATTTATAAAAGCAAATACGCGATTAGCAGATATAAGGATAAAAATGCAGGAAAAGTAAGGCAAAGCGCAAAATAAATAAAAGTTTTCTGCAATAAGTATTATTACAAAATGTAAGTTACTGATATCATTTTTCCAGTAACTCACCACGAATATCACTGATGTCATTTTTCCAGTGACCCACGAATATTGCTGATGTCATTTTTCCAGCAATCCACAAATGAAAATGATGTAGGTTTCTAACAATCAACCAAGCATTAATATTACTGATGTCATTTTCCAGTAACCCACGAATGAAAAGGATGTTGATTTCTAACAACCAACCAAGCATTAATTTTACTGATGTCATTTTCCAGTAACCCACGAATGATATCACGTTGGTTCCGAACAACCAACCAATTTTCAAATGAATTTGGCTCAAAGCAAATAAGCGAAACTAAGCAGCAATAAAGAAGTAATACATGGCACATATTGGGTACATTTGTTCTTTAAGATCCAAGTTTGACAGTTCGATTTTTGGATCTGCATTTAGATTTGGATATTTTTAAATTAGCTTTTAGCCAATGTTCTTAAGAGATTTTTATTTTTATTTCGATTATGTTCTTCTTTCATTTTCTCATTATGATTGAAGTCCGATTTTTAAGCTGCTACGATAGTAGTAATATTCATTATAGCGTTATGATTACGATAATAAAGTACGTAAGAAAAAGACAATGAAAATGACTAAATTGAAATTGATAAAATTGAAAATAATAATCATTTTATAACATTTGTATTGTTTCCATTATTAATTAATGAGAATAACTAATTTTTTTTATAGTAATGATTATTTAAGTACAGAGTAACAAGATTAGCAAAGTTTCCCCTCATTTTCCTCTTTTCCATCTCCTCTTTTCTTCTCCATTTTTCTTTTTCTTAAACTTCTCTTCTTACCTTAGGATTAGGATTGCCGAAAAACGAAGGGAGGTCGGAGTGGCTTGGCTGGCCTGAGATTGGCAAGTGGCTGACCGGCTGGAGGACTGGCTAGGCTGTTGCTAGCCGGTCGGATGAGGCAGGGAGGGGCTGGTTGGTTGCTGCGGACTGGCCGGAGAAGGGGGCAGGCCGGGGCAGGGTGACTGGCTGGCAAGGCTGAGAAGGAGGGCTGCTGGTTGGAGGCTTGGCTGGGAGGGGAGGAGAGGCTAGCAAGAGGTAGGGAGATGAGGGGGGGGGGGGGCCTGCTGCCGTGAGGGTGAGAGAGAGGGAAAGGGGTGGGTTTATATAGTGGAGGAAAGGGAGGGGGAAAGGAGGGCTGGTTGGCCAATTTGGCCAGCCATTCTTGCACCAAAACGACGCAGGAAGGGCCCTGTCGCAAAACCTTTCGCGTCTTAAGGCGGAAGGAATCGAAGGGGGGGCGCAAAAAAAGGAGGGAAACAGTAAAAACAGAGGAAGTAAAAAAAAATCTTAAATTTAAATTAATCGCATTTTTCCGTCGTTTGGCATCCAAAAACAACGAAACTTGACACCGAGGTGTGTTATGACATAACGGACACTCTCGCTCCAAAAATTTTCGATTAGGACAAATAATTTATTTTATATTAATTTTTGAGGTTTAAAACTTCAAAAATTAACCACAATCAAACCGGTGCTCAAAATTTGATGAAATTTTTCAAGCAGCCTTTAAATAATATACTTAACACAACGACACTGAAAATGATGAATTCGGACACATATTTCAATGTTCTTGATTTTTATAATTTAAATAATTCAAAAAATAAAGCGGGAGCTTCCGTTAATCGAATTTCTCCCAAACTAGGCACTTTGATCTTAAAATTATTCTTATTTAAGGGTAATTTTGTTTGCCCTAATTCAAAATTTCTCGGGATCCTGATTTCTGAGGTGGGATTTGACCTAAATCGCAAAATAACAACTTTGGGTCATTACACCTAACAAAAAGATTCATGTTCTGGGTCATATTCTAGAAACTATTTGAATAACTGCATAAATTAATAAGCACTTGAATAATAGACCAAGAAAAAAAAACTATGCATAATTATAAGTATTAGAACACTTCAAACTGACACATTTCCTTCCAATTAGTCCAATCAACTATGAACCATAGAAATCATACAACAATAAGAAATTGAAAATAAAAATCATTGTCGAGGGCCTGTGGGAGAATTTACAAACATGGGAGAATTCAAACCTAACATAAAAATCTCCTCCACCAAAAAAAAGTAGAGCATTCTTACCCTCAACTATAAGAAGAATTAATGGAAAGTGAAGCTGAGGCCAGTTGTAAAGAGCCCAAAATAATATACACGAAGGATCTACCGACCCAACTCGAATGGGGTACAAGTCGGAACCAACACCCAAAGTCACCAGAAGAAGACAAATAGAAGGAAAACCAAATGGTGTGAGATCAAATTAGTACGAAAACACCCAACATTCTTAAGCAGAGTCAATGGGGTAGCGGCTCGATCTTCAACATAGTCGGTAAATAGAAACCAGCCAACTCTAGAACACCAGCCAACTCTAGAACACCAACCAAAGGAGAAACAACCAGATCCTCTCGATCAACTCCCATAGTTGGCGAAGTAAAGCACCATGGAGACAAAGCAGTTGATGCATCCACCCAGAAATGAGACGATATCGGAGATAGAACTACCCACAATGATCAACCCTTACCTCACCCACAACGCCTCCCATAGCAAAATGCTCACGAGCGTGCGCTGAACTACTAGTTCGACAGGGAACAAGGAGACTAGATAAAGGGGTCTAACAGAGAAAGTGCCAAATAGGAATAACTGATGGAGAACACATCAATTGAGGTGGGCACATTGCGAACAAAAGCATGAGAAGAAAAACGCAATCGTCAAACCCTAGCAACCAACAATGTTATTACAAAATAGTACACTACTTATCATACACTAATCATAATATTACATATATGAGGTAAGATATTCAATAATTTTGTAGTTAATAATAATTCTAATAACAATAGCATACTAATATTAGTGTAAGAAATGATATGATACCCCCAACTTATATGCATATGTAACATAAAAATTAATAAAAGAGATTAAAGAATAAGATAAATATTGATGAACTTACAAGCAAAACTGCATAGAACCAATTAATGCATAATGCTTGGCTCCAACCTATAGTTTAATATTACCTTTTGTAAGTTAACTTCGGCATGGTAGAAAATCCAATATTAACACAATGATTATATAGCCTTAATTGCTTTTGAAATTTGATGAGGGTTTAGTTCCAAGATCAAAATCAGTTGTGTAAATGGGTAAACACAATAATAATATTAATAATAATAATAATAATAATAATAATATTATTATTATTATTATTATTATTATTACTATTATTAAATATTAATATTAGTAATATAGATAAGATAACTTTATCAATATTCAAATAACTTTAATAGATGGTTTATAAACAAAAGTTCATGCACTTAACTTTAAGACTATTATGATCATTTTTATTTATATTAATTATATTTTGTTTTGATAGTTTTAATATCAAAAATAAAAAAAATATCAAAAGTTTCCAAAAATAGCTTATTTTGTGTAAAAAAAATGAGTTACACACAAAAGTAAAATTTTGCAATTTAATGAGTAGATATTTAATATTAATTTTATTAAAAGCTTGACTTTAAAAATTCATATAAATTTACATAAAAATAAAAAAACCTCGAAATTACTAATGAATTCTAAAAATTATGATCCAACAATATAGGAGAAGATAAAAAAATTGAGGAAAGCATATTGAGGTGGAGAGCAAGGTTTTAAGAGGTTGACAGCTAAGGTTTTAAAAGTATTTGAGATTTGTGAGGGAAAATAAATTGTTTTAATCAAAAGTATTTGAGTTTTAAGAAGAAATGTAAAAATTACCAAAATTTTCAAAAAAACATTTTAATTAAGCTGAAAAAACTATTTTAAGATAGTGATAGATGTCATAGGCCATGATTTGGCTAGAGTGCATCCAAAATCATGTTGATTGGAAATGATGCAACATGGAATGAGCAAGATGCCAGCAAATGAAAGTTTACTTAGGAGAAAGATAATAATACATGCTACATCAATGAATATATGAGAATACAAACCTATTGAGGGAAGCATATTGAGGTGGAGAGTAAGTGCAGCACAGCCACCAGTTGAACCTCCACAAGTAATGACACATGCCTATACTATGTGCCTAATGACATAAGGATATGTTAATTTTCAATTTATTTAACTTTTGTTGTATTTTTATTTTTGCATGCATGAGAACTTTGGTCAAATGATATGTGATAAGTATGAGTATGGTAAATAAGAGCTGAATTGGTATCTTATAGTGAAAGAAATTTTTGTCCTTATGAGGGGCCTAGATTTGTGGTAGATTTATGATTTTTATATAATTTAGCATGCTTTATGTGACTATAAATAAGACTTCAAATCTCTTATATGAGGACAATTGAATGAAGTTTTCTTACAAAAGTTTGGCTTGAGAGTTCTTGATTTTGGTATGGATAACTCCGCTGGTGTGCATAATCGGTAGGCTTCAAGGTGTGTATAATTCTGAAGAGATCAAGGTGTGCATAATCTTGATCAAACTTATCTTTCTTTTCTTGTTTTTTCTGTTTTCCTACTATTCCATTTGTTATCTTTCATCTCCATTTTGTTTCGTCAAAATTCGCTTCCTTTTCGTCCATCAGACTCCCCTCCAACGACACCTACACAAACTCCGATGCCCTCCCACTTCGTTATCAATGAGTCCCTTAAACAACAACTAAAAATTCTATAAAAATAGTCCCTAGATCCCTAACATCCCAATAAACATCCCCCTAAAATTTCGTCCAATTCCAACTTTATTTGACCGACCAAACAACTTCTGGAAGTTGAACGGTCACCTACACATATGTAATCATCTTCTTCAACTTTGCGCCACCAGTAAGGTTTCAAGAGGTTGACAGCTAAAGAGAAAGTTAAATTCACTTTAATATCTTATTAGAGAATAATATTAAGGTACTATGCCAAACAGCCACCCTCAAATATATATATAAAGTGAGCATATTGTTCTATGAAACAATATGAATGCTGCTAATGAAATATGCTTAATCTGTGAATCCACCTGATTAATGAAACTTAATCCATAACTAATGGCGGATGCCAAATTTCTAAGTAAAGAGAAAAAGTAAACTAGTATGATTTATGGGAAATAAACCAATTATGCCAACATTTATCAGAATTTAACAAGTTATTGTAGACAAATTTTCAAAGAGGGGGAGAAATTGTGTTGCATATTCTATCTAGCATGCATTATTTTTAAAAATGTGGTGGTTCCTAATGTTCTCAATGATGATCTTCTATGGTAATTTCAGCAAACCGTTATTATAGATAGTTTCACCAAACTATCATGTCCTTATATAACCCCTTGATCATATATTGTGTTTCAGCAACCTTCCTCTAATGGTTCTGCTCATATGGTAATATTCCTATGCTATTTTATTCTTATGGCTTCTCCTATTGCAGTTCTATTTCATATTTCCAGCAAAATCTTTCCAATCATACAGGCGGCTTCTATCCTATCTGATACTATATGAGACATTGGTTCCCAGACAAGTCAAAAACAATGGTCTTAAATAAAAGCTTTTTTTGATGTAAGCCCTTCACAAAGGTTCTAATCTCAGATTAAATGTAATAAGACTAAACTGGGAGCAATATTAATCTATCGGACAATTTTTTTCCTCTAATCCTTTGTTTATTTCTGGCTGATCTAATATTTTCTCATAAAAATTATTTAATTTTTGACAGGAAATGGTGCCCAACAGAAACAAAGTATTCATGTAGCCGAACTCACCTAGACAGATTAAGGTTTAGTTTTGCTGTTGTTGATATTGTTGTAGGAAGTTATAAATAGTCTTTTATAGATCTGTTGCATATCAATTCCTTTTGATCATGACATTTCAATTGTTTGTATAGCCTCTGCAATACTTATTTCTCGCTATCAACTTTTACCAGAAAGCATAATGATTTTGACGAGTTGAAAGTTAACTATATATTCTATTTTCCATAGAAAACTGAAAATACTTGTTCGGATTGCTTGCTTATTTTTCAGTAAATTTCATACTGCATCACACAGAGACGCACTAAAAAGTTCATTAGGCAATCTTGAAAGACAGCTTTGCAAGAAGTATCACAGAAAACAGAAATATATGAGATTAAGGTCAGTGTTACTCAAGGAACTGTCCAAAGCGCTCCAACTAGCATATGCAACCCCATAAAACCACAAAAACTCACATAGAGCCAAGTAAATCTTACCCCGCCAATATCAGGCCCACCGCGCTTGCTGCCAATGGCATCAATCTCATCAATAAAAATGATAGAGGGAGCAAACGACCTAGCATTAGCAAAAAGATCTTTGACCCGAGCAGCTGCAACACCTACAAACATCTGTTTGATTAAAATCATATGTTAGAAATAAATCTGAACGTGCAACTGAGCATTTTACATATTCCATACAAAACAAAAAATTAAACTTTGCAACAACAAGCAACACGATTCTAGAATTTTCTTAAAAAAATATAAGTTAAACAGCAATATTTGTAAGCTTCCAGCATTGTTCGTTAGATCTAATTACTCTGAGGTTAACTTTACGAATCATCCTTCACCAACTATAATTCAGCAATTATTCAATCAACACATGAAATGCAAACTTCATTCTGCACAGCTTACAACCATGTCACCTTTAGCCTATGATTTTTCACTCCTTAATTCAAACCAACAATTTATCTGACTCATTTTTATCAGCACAAAGCCTACGTTACTGATTCATCTTTGGCCCAAATCCGTCAATATTTAATTTGCTTTTAATAATCCTATATTCATTAGATGTTAGTATTATCAGGTATAACTATTATTTCATACTCCCCAGTCTACCCTGGATAGTCTTAGCATTCCCATTTTTTCCAAACAAAATGTAGCTGTAAACACATTTTCTAATGAACTCATAAATTCTCAAATTCTAGTCAAATTAGGATCAAAAATATGAAATTTATCATTAAGACGGGTATTCTCAGTTTAGTGCACACCCAGTTTTCATTATAGCCAGTCAATTTTAAATCTAGAAGATAAATCATCAACAATGACCACATTTGCATACCTTTAATTACTAAAACTCATACACCAAAAACACATCTTTTAGAATTACTTGCAAATAAAGATAATTTTCACAAACACAACATTCTATACCACTTACTCAACTATTATTATAAAAACTAATTATGATTACCTGTATGTCTTTAAAAGCATTAATCAACTGTGTCACACACCCCATCATAGTAATATACACTAATCTAATACTTTAGTCAAATAAATTTTTCATGGGCAATCATATTCACATGAAAACCTCTCTCTACACCCTATAATCTTCCATTATATAATTTACTATTATAATAACAACACAACAATAAATTTGTAATAGAAAAAAAAAACTTACCCAATATGAACACTCTTTATCTAAGCCTTTAGTCTTCCCTTCTCCAAGTCAAAAAACGTCACACTAATTCTTACAGAAATGGCTCAGTCCGTGGGATACCAAGCCTCTCTCTATAGTAATGGCATATTTACAATGCTTTAACAATCATCATTCAATAATAAAGTTGGCTCCAAATAGGGTTATACAAAAATGATAAGACTGACTGACTGCTCAAAAAATGTAGGAATCGCCTTCATCTCATGATAGGATATAAGAGTGGTCATTCATTCAAGTAGTTTAAATATGTTAATTATGCTTCCCCAAAAAAATTAATAGAAGCTTATTTTAATGTAGGATTTCTAATGGAAGTAAGCTTCAATATTGATTACCCGTTACTTTTGCTTGAGAGAAATCTAATTAAAGAGATTGCTTAAAGCTCAGAATGGGTTTGACATAAGATGTCTTGGAGGTATGCATGCTTAAAGTGGAGTTTTGGTTGGGCAGATAAAAGTAGACATAATCAAAATCACATGATGTCATTGTCCTCATCACCTGTCAATTTATAATCAAAGTTTACAAAGTCAAAGGGCACTAAACTATAATATCTTGAAATTCTAATTGGAAACCATAAACTACCACATCCTATATCTATCATGTGTGAATTGAGTAAAACAAGCTAAAAACTCACTATTTTAGAATAGGGGTCTAGAGGCCCTAAACATAAGTGATATTAGTTCAAGGCATAGCATAACTACATCTAGAGTCTCAACTAAACTTTCAAATGTAAGTTTGGAGCAAAGAGTCGGCTAGTTAGCAATAGTGTTGGCTCAATTTTATTTAGGGTTGGGGCGTGCATCCCTTGAAAGGCTCAATATTTGGCTTAGGAGATCGGCTTACATTTAATATAATGTCTTTAGGCTTGATTTAATATTATTATTTTATTTTGAGTAGGCGACTTAGATCTTTTAGAAAACCCAAATGGTAGATCTTATGTTCTAGTCTTCTCAAACAAGGTAGCCTATTACGAGTATCTTAATTGCAAGTCAAGGAGAATTATTAGGATCTTTAAATCATCTTAAAAGTAAATATTATGTGCATCCGGACTCATGAAGATATTTTATATCAACTAGGGATCGAAACATTATATAATTTAAGTAAAAATGATGCAGATCACCAAAAACATTTTAGATTAATTAGGCTAACAACATAGTTAATTAAGATCACTAAAACCTTTAGATTAGTTAGAATCATACCATAATCAAACATAATTTTTAGATCAACCAAAGTTAAAATGTCAAATTAGTTAAATTTAATACAGTTCATTAGGACCTTTAGATCAATTAAGGTCAAACAAAGGATTATGGCCAGTTATAGTTCACAACAATCTTTAGGTCAACTAAAATTGAGATAATAAATATTTCATTATAACTTAATGTTAGCTCACCAAGAACTCTTAGATCTACTAGAATTCAAACAACACAATATGATTCACTAGGAAATACTTAGATCAAAAACAAATCAATGAATCCATGGACCATTCCCTAATCAATCATCATAATGTGTATTTTCAATTTATGCATTTATTTGTGATTTTATATGCAATTCTTTAGTATACATTAATATCATACTTGCCACTGTGCCAATCACAATTTGTTACTTGTACAAGTACCAATTCTTAGGAAAGGACTCATGCTTACAAGCTTAAAGAGTTGCATCATATTATATACTCTATTTATGCAATTTTAAATTGTACAAGATAATATTATTTTGAAAAAAATTGATAGTGAGAACATTATAAAATGTCTTGTTCTTTCTCTCTCTCACCCCCTCTTCCTCTTTTGTGTCACTATGTACTTTAATCACAACAGTATTTTCATTGCTGCTATTATTTTATTTTAAATGTGAAAAAATAATAAAAAAATAATAAAATAATCCATCAATAAAAACAAAATGCCGCCCAAATTATGTGCACCAATAAGTTTAACGCTAAAATCTCAATATTTATAAACTTAACACCCAAATATGCTTTAAAAGAGGAGCCCCCCATTTTCTCTCATAATAATAATATAGCATATTATTATGCACATTCCTAAATCTAAATAATTTTTAATCAAAGCGCAATATTTACTATGTTAGCACATAATTGTTTCATCCATATAGTATATGTCAAAATACATAATGATAAGGGAGGCTTTTGTGATAATTGTTGGCATGATTTCAACAGTATATTAAGACTCCATTATATTATTGATAACGCCACCCTCATCAAAAATCAATGGACAAAGAACTCTAGCTAGATGAAAGATAATGTGGCTTTGTTATTAAATTTTAAGGATAAGAAATGTTTGTGCATTTCGAGATTGATTGGTTCACTCCAAAACTCATATCCATTACCTATCTTGGTGTGCCAATTTTTAGAGATGAGAACAAAATCATCTATTATATGAGATTATAGCCAGAATCAAAGAATGCTTGAAGGTTGGGAGTCAAAAATTTCATCTCCCGGATGTAAGATTGCTCTTCTTAAACATAACAATTACTCTTTACCTTTACAGCTTCAAATCCTAGATCCTCCTAAAGCTGTAACAAATTGTATGGAGACAATTTTCAACAAGGTTTTATTTAGGGCTCAAAACTAAGAAAAAGAAGTTACATTGGTTTAATTGAAATTATTTCTACGAGCCCATTTGAGTAGGTGGTCTAGGATTCTGAAAGCTTAAATATTTAATAGACTTTTACTTTTAAAATTTGGTGGAATTTTTGTTTATGCACTAGTCTTCTCTGGCTTGATTGTTGGTTTGGAGAGCAAAATCAGGCTTCAAGATTTCCAAACCATAGGCATAACTCTTGTAAAGTTTTTTATTATTATGCTGGGAATAGTTGGAATTTAAATAAGCTCCATGAATTATTTTCTGAAGAGCCAAATGTGGTGAAGAAAATTGTCTCCATACCTTTCAATATCCAGGTTGAACAAATGCATTTTTGTTAGGGTCATGCTCCGAGAGAATTTGCTTTCAAACGGGCTCATGATATTATTAAGGACACTAAACCCCACTTTTGTCTAGGAAAAGCTGTTTGGCATAAGGCCATAAAACCTACGATTCATTTTTTGTTGGAGATCACTTGATAAACTTCTACCGGCTGATGATATTCTTAAAGAGAAAGGGCTTACTATAATTTTCAGATGCTTATGCTGTAAATCTACAACTGAAACTTATGAACACCTGCTAATAGGCGGTGAGAAAGTGAGGCTGATTTGAATGTTTTGTGCTTATTTGATAGGGTAAAAACCAAATTTCAATCTTTGCGTTAATGCTTTCTTGTTTGCCTAAGAAACTTCTAGGAATTGCGTGGGCCATATTAGAATCATTCTGTTTATTCTTATCATTTGGCATACATGGGAGGAAAGAAACAATTGCAAGCATAGAAATCTAAATTTCAACACTAACAAAATTAACTGGAAAATTAATCATTATATAGAAAATGCTTGATCAAATTAATTTTAAAGGTGAAGGCAGGTTTAAAAAGCACTTTGGCATATCTGGAGGTAACCGATCTTTTAATTGTGTTTGTTAAATGGTTGAAACCCAATTTTGGGCATTTCAAGCTGAATGTGGATGGCTATTTAAAAAGGAATAATGGTTAAGCGGCAGTTGTGGGGCCCTATTAGAAACAACAATGGTTCGGTTTTATTGGTTTTCTCCCAAAAACTTTTTGCAACACTTTTAATTATGGCCGATATCAAAGCACTTCTAATTGGCTTACTATCTGCAATGAGATTGGTACACAAAATATATGGATTGAAAGTGATGCCTTAGCTTAATTAACATTATTAAAGATGAGAAAAAGGGTGATTGGAATGTTAATTATCACTTAAAAAAAAATTTATGCTTTGCTTGATTTGTTTAATCATGCCATCTCTCACATTTGAGAAGTTAACATAGAGACCGATTGGTTAGCAAATGATGATCTTAAATATGAACATTTGAACATTTACTGTGAAGATCCATTGTCTGCTCATCTTAAAGCTATTTGTATGTAGGATATATTGCAAATACTGAATGTTAGAATATAATGCTGTTGGTTCCTATCTTCATGAGTGGTGGAGACAAGTTCTTCTAGCACCTGGAATTACGCATCTTTTTAGTTGTTGGGTCTATTCCTATTGAGATAAGTCAGTGGTAGCTGAAATAAGCTTATGTTTTAATATTAGATACTAGATTCCTTATCTCTTCATACTACGTCAGTAGGCAGCATTATTTTTTCTAGATGTTAATTTTGATTCAAGTATTGGTTCTCAGTTTTTTATTCCCTTGTATTTTTTAGATTTGTTTCTGTTTCTGCTTCTCGACAAAGTCTACCTATATGCTACTAATGTTGGCTGTTTCTCCCATGCGTTCGATGTTCCCTAGATATGAATGAGTGTGGTATGACAAGAGATGGCGTTTTTTGGGCTTTTAGCCCTTTGGCTTGGTTTGATTGTTGCTTTTAGTTCCTTTAGATTGTAATATTTTTTCTTTAGTCTGGTTGACCTATTAGGAACAAGCCCTGAGTCAACCTTTTTTGGACTTGATTACTTTCTTTAAATTTTGATTTTTAATTTTATTTTATCGTTGCTATTTGTACACAACCAAACCCACCTAT
Source organism: Gastrodia elata (assembly GCA_016760335.1). Lineage (NCBI taxonomy): Eukaryota > Viridiplantae > Streptophyta > Magnoliopsida > Asparagales > Orchidaceae > Gastrodia > Gastrodia elata. Next base: position 1,082,800 of record CM028671.1, on the reverse strand, counting down.
AATTTGATTTACAATTAATAAAATTTGAAGGGGTTAAAAAAAAAACTCTAGATAAATAGAAGACTACACAAAACAAGGTCTTCCATTTAAATTTTACTTGTCGACTCAAAGAGCAACAAACACGAACTTCACTTATTGTTTCTGCTAAGTTTTATAAATTTTTGGATGACTCAAGTGTCTTGAGAACAGAAAAACATTGGTGCTAAAGAGAATGGTGGAGTTTGTCTTATTTGAATGACTATTAGAATGTTTTTGTGATGTTCATACGCCGGTTCAGCGGAAACCGTTCCGACATTAAGTGTTCACTTACCGCATGATCATACTGAGTAACTTGAGCACAGTAAAGGGAACACACATATAAAAGCCAAAGATATTATTCATTTAATTCAATGTTCATATTACAAGATCTTTTCAACACTCGTACAAAAGTGAAAATAAAGAAAAAGATAAAAGATAAACAAACAAAATAGCGTCATGAATCTATCAGCAGTTTGAACATTTTAAGCATTAGGGTTCTTGCATGAATTCCCTCAGGAGCACTTGACCTAGTATTGTACAAAAAATAATACCAGGATTTGAATTCCCAGTAATTAGAGAATACTCTAAGTACTGCAGTACACAATAATATTTATATTTAAAAGATGCGATTAACGGAAGTAAGGGGAAACTAAAATGCAAGAAAAGTAAAGCAATAGCGTGAAATAAATAATTTCCTGTAATAAATATTGTTTATCAAATAAAGATTACTGATATCATTTTCCAGTAATTAACCCCGAAGGTTACTGAAGTCATTTTCCTATAACAACCGGCTGATGTAATTAACCCCGAATGTTACTGAAGTCATTTTCCAGTAACCCCGAAAAAAATATAAAAATTTACTTGAACTTAAATTAATCGCATTTTTCACGGTTTGGGGTTCAAATACAACGAAACTTGATACCGATGTGTGTTACAACATTATGAACACCCTCGCGCCGAAAATTTTCGAATCGGAGTAATATTTTATTTTATATTAATTTTTGAGTTTAAAACTTCAAAAATTAATCACGAAAAAATTGGCTCTCAGAATTTGATGAAACTTCTCGAGCAGCCTTTAAATAATATACTTAACACAATGACACTGAAAACGATGGATTTGGACACATATTTCAATGTTCTTGATTTTTAGAATTTAAACAATTCATAAAATAAAGCGAGAACTTCCGTTATTGGAATTTCTCTCAAATTAGGGCACTTTTATCTAAAAATTATTTATATCTATTGGTATTTTTGTTTGCCCTAATTCGAAATTCCCCAGGATCATGATTTCTGAAGCGGGATTGACCTAAATTGCAAAGTAACGACTTTGGGTCGTTACAAACTCCCATACTTAAAAACGATGTCATCCTCGACATCCTAAGAATAAAAAGAAGATTTAAGAAAAGTTTTGGGTTACCTTAATTAGAAAATAACTATGGATACTTTTTTTGCATAACATCTTCTTTTTCTCACGTGGCTTCTTTTGCAGTATGATTGAGCCACTGTACTCTAACCATCGGGATCATTCTACTTCTTAATTTGCGGCAGTCTTTCTCAATGATTTGAAGCGGCTTTTCGACATAAGTCAAATCAGGCTGAATTTTGATCGTCGAATCAAAAATTTGTTGAGAGGATTCCTGAAGGCATTTACGAAGTGTTGAAACCTGGAAAACATTGTGGATGATAAAAAATCTTTCAGGAAGTTTAAGTCTGTAAGCCGAGCTTCCAATTTTTGCAGTTGCTTCGAATGGTCCAACATATCTGGGGCTCAGCTTACCAATAACTCTAAAGCGATGAACACCCTTCATTGGGCTAACCTTTAGATAGGTACGATCACCAACGTGAAATTCTAGCATTCGATGTTTGGCGTTGTGATACTTCTTTTGTCGGTCCTGGGCTGCCGCAATACATCTCTTGATTTGCCTTATCTTTTCAATTGTTTCTTCAATCAACTCCGAGCCATAAATTTGAATGTCTCCAACTTGTGTCCAGGCTAGTAGAGTACTACACTTTCTTCCATATAAAGCTTCATAAGGGGCCATTTCAATACTAGCTTGGTGACTATTATTATACACAAATTCGATTAAAGGTACGTGCTTCTCCCAATTACCACCAAAATTTAGAATACTTAATCACAGTAGATCTTCGAGTATTTGATTAACTCTTTCAGTTTGCCCGTCTGTCTGTGGATGGAAGGCGGTGCTTAGAGATAGCACGGTTCCTAGATCGCGATGTACCGTTTGCCAAAATTGGGATGTAAATCTGCTATCTCGATCCAAGACTATTACTTTTGGAATCCCGTGAAGTCGGATTATTTCTTTGATATAGAGCTTGGCTAACCTTTCAACGGTGTCAGTTTGTTTGATAAGAATAAAATGAACTGATTTAGTTAATCGGTCCACTATTTACCCAAATTGCATCTGCTCCTGAATGACTCCTGGGTAATCCCATGACAAAGTCCATAGAAATGTCTAACCATTTCTATTCCAAGATCTCTAATAAGTGCAAGTCCACATGGTTTTTGATGCTTAGCTTTTACTAAGCAGCACGTGGCACTTGGCAATAAACTCAGCCACACTTTTTTCAAAATACTCCATTTAAATCCTGATACATTTTGTTATTTCCGGGATGAACTGAATATCCCGAGTTGTGAGCTTCACTTAATATCTGGTTTCGAAGGGATGTGTTATTAGGGACCCAAACTCTTTTCCCGTGGTAAATAAAAATCTCTTTCTGAAGTTGTAAGTCCGATCGACGTCCACTTTCTATGTCCTTCTTTAGCTTTGAATACACCGGGTCTTGTTCTTGAGCGATATAAATCTGTTGCAGGAGCGTATGTTCGATGGTACTTATCTAGAGTAGATTGTTTGATTGCTTGCCGGAAATAGGCCTTATCACCAGCTTCCGAAATTCTTCCATCAAGGGACTTTTTATGATTAATTCATTTAGAGATCCTTTTCCGCTGAGGGCATCAGCAACAACATTGACTTTACCGGGGTGATATGTGATACTAAGATCATAGTCACAGATTAATTCAAGCCATCTTCTTTGCCTACAGTTCAGTTATTTCTGGGTAAAAATATACTTTAAGCTTTGATGGTCGGTAAAGATTTTGCATCGTACCCCATATAAGTAGTGTCTCCAGATTTTTAGGGCAAAAACGACCGATGCTAACTCCAGATCGTGAACTGGGTAATTCTTTTCGAGCTTCTTTAATTGCCTTCAGGCGTAGGCAATTACCTTTCCTTCCTGCATTAAGATGCATCCCAAGCCAATGTTGGATGCATTAGTGAATACTTGAAAATTAATTCCCTCTTGCGATAAGATCAAGATTGGTGCGGCGATCAACAATTCTTTCAATTTATGGAATGCTTGTTCGCAATCTTGATTCCACACGAAAGGTATCATTTTTTGAGTTAATCTTGACAGAGGTGAGGCTAATAGTGAAAATCCCTTGACAAACTTTCAGTAGTAGCATGCTAAACCCAAAAAGCTTCGGATTTCAGCCACAGTAAAGGGTTTGCGGCCAATCCTGAATGACGCTTATCTTATTCTGATCAACTTGTATCCCTTCAGCACTGATCACATGACCAAGAAAAGCATCTGACTTCAACCAGAATTCACATTTTGTGCAAACCGATGTTCCCTTAATGTGCTCAAAACTAGTTTTAGGTGATTTTCGTGATCCTCTTCACTTTTGGAGTAAATCAGGATGTCGTCAATAAACACGATCACAAATTTGTCCAAGAAGGGTCTAAGAACTCGCTGCATTAAATCCATGAAAACTGATGGAGCATTTGTTAATCCAAATGACATTACTAAAAACTCGAAATATCTGTAACGAGTTCTAAATGCTGTTTTTGGAATGTCTTCTTCTCGCACTCGGACTTGATGATATCCTGATCGCAAATCTACTTTAGAGAAGACTTCAGCCCCAGCGAGTTGATCAAATAGATCGTCTATTCGAGGCAACGAATACTTATTTTTTATAGTTATTTTGTTCAATTCCCGGTAATCAATGCACATGCGCATTGATCCATCCTTTTTCTTTACAAAAAGAACTGGAGCTCCCCATGGTGACGTGCTGGGTTTAACATGACCCTTTTCCATTAGATCCTGCAATTGCTCATGAAGTTCTTGCAGTTCCTTTGGGGCTAGACGGTAAGGTACTTTAGACGGAGGCTGCGATCCAGGCACTAATTCAGTAGAAAAATCTACTTCCCTTAATGGAGGTATACCAAGGAGCTCGTCGGGGAAGACATCAGGAAAATCATTTACTACTCTGATTTCTGATAAAGAGATGTCTTCTTCTGGCTTAATTATCAAAGAGACTAGGTAGGCCTCGCATCCCTTGCGGATTAACTTCTCGACCTTGAGTGCGCTGATTAAAGAAGCGTTAGCACCTAATCTACCCATGAATACTTCCAGTTTCCTTTTTTTCTTAAAAGTAATCTTCTTCTTCTGACAGTCAATGACTGCTTCATGCATACTTAACCAATCAATCCCTAAAATGATATTGAAGTTTATTATAGGGAGGACTTGTAGAGTAGCCTCATAAACTACATCATTGATTGGGATGTTGCAAATACAAAATTGTTGAGCGCACATGGTGGCACCGGAAGGCAACCCAATATTGAGGGTGTTGGCTAGATTGCAACATGGAATATTTAGAGCCCTATCGCAATTTTCCAAAATAAAGAAGTGGCTTGCTCCCATATCAAACAAGACGCTAAAAGATTCACTATTAATTTGTATGGCGCCTAGAAAGTAAACTATATATAAGAAAAAAGTTTTTGTAAGCGTGATGATAAATTTTTAAAATGTGAAAGGTAATGTACCTGACACTACGTTGTTGTCGTCAGGTGCCATGATAGGAGTTAGAGTGTACATCCTTGCTGGAACGGTGGCCCAAGGGGCCTGACCATTCCTTTGGGTAGACGTTGTCGTTGAAGCGACTTGCCTGGGAGCAATTTCTCTTCGACGATTGTTGGCGAGGGGGCTGCTGGTGCTGAATTCTGTCTTGGGGCAGATCTTGCCTCAGGGATAATATCTCTGTCTACCGTCCTTTTGGCTATACAGTAACAGTAACCGTGGTCGGTGCGCCCGCAGATAGAGCAGCAGTTCTGCCTGTGATAGCATCTCCCACCTGGGTGAGGCAGATCACAAGCTACGCTCTTGAGGGTCCCAGGAGCTTCTACGGTCATTTGGTATGCCTTGGCTGGTGGAGGCTATCGGGGATGTTTGAAAGTCTCCTGGTCCCTAGCAGAAGTGATCGGTCTATTCCCTTTTCATTCTGCGATCACCTGCTCATTGTGCTCAAGCATTGTTGCGCAGTTCAAAAGATCGACAAATTTTGTATGCCAAAGAGAAATCAGGTTGGTGTGAATGCTGTCCTTTAAACCCTCCAAGAATCTACTGCACCTCGAAGCTTCGCAGTCTACTAGCTCCAGTGCAAAACGAGAGTTTTGTAAAGATTTGCATACAAAAAGAGTTGGCATAATTCTACAGGGTATATATACAAGATCTTGTACTAGGTTTCCTACTAATCAGAGAAGTTAGGACGAGTTGACTTCCTCTTTGAAGTGGATGCGAGATGGTCATTGGCCTTCCTCTTCCCATTGGAAGAAGTTGTCGCATTTATAGTTTTGATGAGCTTCTTCAAGTCATGAAGCTCATCCTGCAGAAAAAGGACTTGACATTTCTGTATGTCGTCCTTAAAATATCCCACTCTATCGTGGATACCCTTCCAAACAGGACCCCCTTTAGCTCGTGGACCTCTTTCTCTAATTCAAATATCCAATTCCTGGATGCGGATACCCAACCAGCAAGGGTATGCTCCACTTCCTTCAATCCCTCGGTTGACACATCATCTGTTGTTTCTGCACTGGGAGCATCTATATTTGTTCTAGGATCAGTTACTCCCGAGTGCGAAGAATTTCCATCAATCCCCCAGTCCTCAAAGTACTCAACCATGTCGTTGCGAGGATCCATCTATAAAAGATTAATAAAAATGTTATTCTTGCATTTTTCATGATGATGAGCATGGCACTATTACCCTAAGTTATTAGAATCTTCTTAAATTGAATAAATTATTTACATGCATATTCTTTTCTTCCTCAAATGCTCAATCTTACTCTAATACCAACTGTGATATCCCGACACCGGTTCAGCGGAAACCGTTCCGACATCGGGTGTTCACTTACCGCAGGATCATATTGAGTAACTTGAGAAAAAAAAGGGGAACACACATATAAAAGCTAAAGATATTATTCATTTAATTCAATGTTCATATTACAAAATCTTTTCAACACTCGTACAAAAGTGAAAATAAAGAAAAAGCTAAAAGATAAACAAGCAAAATAGCGTCGAGGATTTATCAGCAGTTTGTACATTTTAAGCATTAGGGTTCTTGCATGAATTCCCTCAGGAGCATTTGACCTAGTATTGTACAAAAAATTATACCGAGATTTGAATTCTCAGTAATTAGAAAATACTCTAAGTACTGCAGTACACAATAATGTTCATATTTTAAAAGATGCGATTAGCGGAAGTAAGGAAAAAATAAAATGCAGGAAAAATAAGGCAATAGCGCGAAATAAACAATTTCCTGTAATAAATATTATTTATCAAATAAAGATTACTGATCCTATTTTCCTGTAATTAACCCCGAATGTTACTGAAGTCATTTTCCAGTAACAACCACGAATGTTATTGATGTCATTTTCCAATAACAACCCCGAATATTATTGATGTCATTTTCCAATAACAACCCCGAATGTTGTTGATGTCATTTTTCCAGTAACAACCCCGAATGTTACTAATGTCATTTTCCAGTAACAACCCCGAATATTATCACGTGGTTCCGAACAACCAACCAAGCTTCAAATTGAAATTGGCTCAAAGCAAATATGTGAAGCAATAAAAATGCAAAATAAAAATGGAATACTTGTCATGTACTGAGTACCTTTGTTCCTTAAGTTTAGAAGTTCAATAGTTCGGATGAGTGACAGTTCGCTCAATCTGCATTTATGTTCGGATATCTTTAAGTTAGCTTTTTAATCTAATATTTTAGGAGGCATTTTTTTTTTCATCTTTACTTTGATTTCGTTCTCTTTTTGTTTTTCTATTAAGATTGAAGTTCGATTTATTTAAACTGCTATTAAAGCAATTATATTCATTAAAGCGTTATGATTATGATAATAATAATGTACGAAGGAAAAAAACAGAATAAAAACAACTGAATTGAAATTGACAAATTAGAAATAATAATCATTTTATAACATTTGAATTGTTCTCATTATTAATTAATGAGAATGATCAAAATGTGAATGACTAAATATAATTCTTTTATAACAATGCTTTAAATGTATAGAGTAATAAGATTAGCAAAAATGTTCCCTTCCATCACCTCTCACCTTAGAATAGGATTGCCGGAAAACGGAGGGAGGCCGGAGCGGGGTGGCCGGCAGTTTGCTGGCTGGCGGGGCTGCTGGCCGGCGGCTGCTTGGCTGGTAGGGGGGCTGCGGACTGCTGCTGTGGCTGGAGGGGCTGCTGGCTGCTGCTGTGGCTGGCGGGGCTGCTGGCTGGCTGCTGCTGTGGCTGGCGGGGAGCTGCAGATTGCTGTTGTGGCTGGGAGAGAAGAGGGCTGAGAGGGCTGCTGTTGCTGTAGTGCGGGGGGAGAGGAGGAGAAGGGCTGAGAGGAAAAAAAGGAGGGAGGCTGCGCTTAAATAGGCGCATGAGGGAGTCTCCTGTGCCAAACGTGCGTTGTTTTAGCGCCTTAATGGCGCATGGCATGCGCCAGTGCTCCTGGCGAGAAAGCTTCTTCAGCGCACGCCATTCGGTCGATTGGGGGGGGGGGAATATGGGAAGAAGGAAACCTTAAGAAAAAATATAAAAATTTACTAAAACTTAAATTAATCGCATTTTTCCGCCGTTTGGTGTCCAAATATAACGATACTTGACACCAAAGTGTGTTACAACATTATGAACACCCTCGCGCCGAAAATTTTTCGATTTGGAGTAATATCTTATTTTATATTAATTTTTGAGTTTAAAAACTTTAAAAATTAACCACGAAAAAACTGGCGCTCAGAATTTGATGAAACTTCTCGAGCAGCCTTTAAATAATATACTTAACACAACGACACTGAAAACGATGAATTTGGACATGTATTTCAATGTTCTTGATTTTTAGAATTTAAATAATTCAGAAAATAATGCGGGAGCTTCCGTTATTCGAATTTCTCCCAAACTATGGCACTTTTATCTAAAAATTATTTATATCTATTGGTTTTTTGTTTGTCCTAATTCGAAATTTCCCGGGATCATAATTTCTAAGACGGGATTTGACCTAAATCGCAAATTAACGACTTTGGGTCATTACAGTCTTAGATCCCAAGAACTTTAAAGAAGAACCCTCAACCATCGATTAGGATCGAGCAACCGTATTTGTTGGAGATTGATTAGTATGGCTCCTTAAGGTACTTACTAAATCTTTGATCTATGGGCACCATGAGGGTGAAGCTCTTCCATTAATAAACCCTAATTGAGTGGCATTATGAGCATTATACAATGCACAGAAATGATGTCTTTGATCCCCAGTTCATGTTGCTTAATCTAGAGATCAAACAAAGACATTTTAGATTTGGTTACTCTGATTCACAAAAAAGAAGGTTCTGTATTATGATGTAAATTGGAGAAGGCAACAACAAAATCACATATTATAAGCATATCAATTAGAGGTGGAGGTTTAGATTCAATGTGAAGAGCATGATGCCTCTTGTTCCGTCAATTAGATAAAAGCGAATGACTTGATTCACGAAAAATATAGTGAGGGATGATTGATCCATAGTTAAGGAGATCACACCCTTGATGGGTTGATTGGGGGATTATGAACTTAGGATTAGTTATCAAGTATGGTAGTCAAGGATTCAAAACTCAATCCATTGTGGAAGCTCACTTATTGTGTTTTTTCGATATACTCTTATACGATGAGATTCAAACTTGATCAATTTATTGTTCGAATAATTCAAAGGCTTCAAACAATTAAAAGCTTAATCAACGAGTTTATTCTTCATCTTTTTTTCATATTTTTTATATCTTATTATTGCGTTGCAAAAGTTTAGCCCCCTAACAAGTATAGTGCACTACTCACCACAATATATCCATTGTAACTAACTGGCATGAATGATGTTGAGCTTCAATCTCTAAAATTATAAGGTTTGCTCTTTCATTTAGGCCTATTAACCTATATTTCACATTCAAACTATCTTTTAGAAAATTTGAGTTTAACTGATCCTTGCTAATTCGGCATTTATGCATATTTGTATACCCTTCAAATTTTTTAGTTTGAATTACTAACTCGTTCATTCAACCTTATTAGCTTAACATTTATTTTCATAATTGATCTTTAGGCCAATCAGATATGACTCTATACTGATTTGGTTTTAGAAAACCTTGTAAATCAATGAAATGGTTCTGCAAGTCAAAAATAATTGATAATTTATCGACCTCGATTTTAGGCTTCTGAAAATTTAAGATATTTTACTAACTCCACTTCATGAGCTTGGTAAGCCAGTCAGATAACTAAACTTTCCTATGCTTGTGAGTATGGATATATACACTTGTTTTATGCATTATAAGAAACATAAAACTGCTCCTATATTATAAAAAAATATTAAATTGCCCCATAGAAATTATAAGAGATGAAAATATTGCTTCATTTCAAATTTTAAAATTTAAAAAGCATAAATGTCATAAGAACAATTTCAAGTTGATAAAATTATTTACATATACAATTGACTTGGCGATGAGAACCTACCAAGACAATAAATTTTTCTATAACCAGTCTAGCGCAACTGGTATAACAAATTTTTCCATTAGGTGTAATATCCTTGAATATATTCGTATTTTTTAGACAAGTACCTTACTTCAATAATAAAAATGAGTTGGTATGTCCAATTTTCATATACTTTTTCAATGATAATGGGTAAATCCATTTTGACACAAATTTTCCTTCAACATGGAGATGCAAAATTATGAATCATTGACAAATAAGAACGAAGATTCTTGTCATGGAAGGATTAAAAAAAAAATTATGTTGGCTGTCAACTACTTAATGCAACTCTCCTTTCTCGTTCGAAACTTCAGGCCCGGTGATGATGAAATCAGGGAGGGGCTTCTATTTTATCGTGAACAATGAAAACAACGATTCATATAGCCGAACCCACCATGCGGGACTAAGGCCTGTTGTTGTTGTCAGTGTTGTTTACTAATATGAATGAGCTTATTTTCTTTGAAAGTTCTAGAACTAGCCATGTGATCATGAGTTCTAGTCATTCTTTCGGTAAGTATGTAGTTGCATGTGTTGTTGTTCTATATGTGGGGTGATATGCCCACAAAACTTGTCATTTTTTAATAACATTCTCTTTTATTTTCTAAGAGAGCTTTCTTGAGCAACTTGGCTAAGATCTTGTTAAATGCCTCAACCACACCAATAGCTTTTGGATTGTAAATTATTATTTACTTATAAAGCATAGAACTCTGAAAGGAAACACAATATGATCTTCTACAAATAATATTACAGCAGTAGCATTAACCGCTCTTAAAAGGAATGCTTCATCCCACTTATGAAAAGATAATCCATAATAACAAGAATGAATTAATTTCCAGAAGATGATGAATAATCTATTGGGTCAATAACATCATTATCCCAAATTTTCAAAAAAATAAACACAATGATATTGTAGGATGTAGCAGAATAGGCAGCTGATGCAAGGCATTCTATGAATTCTCTTACCAAGATCGATACAATCCTTCATATTGGGCCGATTGAAAGAAAGTTAGAAGAGGATAAAAATAATTCTCATTGATTTGAAAGCAACATTACATAGGTATATATAGATACAATAGAGGCTAGTTCTGTAACAACCCAATGTCGTTATTTTTCAAATTAGGTCAGAGCTCACTTCAGACATCAGGGCCTGGGGAATTTCAAATTAGGGCAAACAAAATTTTCATTAGATAGAAATAATTTTTAGATGTACGTACCCTAGTTTAAGAGAATTCAGATAACAGAAACTCCCGCTTTATTTTTTTGAATTAATTAAATCCAATAAATCAAGAATATTGAAATACGTGTCATAATTCATCGATTTCAGTGTCACTGTGTTAGTATATTAATTAAAGACTGCTCGAAAAGTTTCATCAAATTCTGAGCGCCGGTTTGATCGTGGTTAATTTTTGAAGTTTTAAACATCAGAAATTAATTAAAAATAAAATATTTGTCCGAATTGAAAATTTTGGGTGCTAGGGTGTTCGTTATGTCATAACACACATCGATGTCAAGTTTCATTATTTTTGGACTTCAGATGACAGAAAAATGTGAAAATTTTAATTTTAAGTAAATATTTAATTTTCTACTTAATTCCTTCCTTCCTCTCCCCCTTCTGCGACCCCCCTTCTGCGACCCCCCTTCCGCTCGGCAAGCGCAACAGGCGCAACTGGCACGGAACCTTTCGCGCTAGATAAGAGCCCGCTTGCGCCGTTTTTGGCGCAGGCAGGTCGGCCCAATTGGCCGACCCCCTCTCTCCTCCTCTCCCTCTATTTAAGCACCCCTCCCTTCCTTCTTCCCCACAGCCCCTCTTCTCCTCCCTCAAACCCTAGCCTGCTGCAGCCCCCTTCCAGCCCAGCCACCCCTCAGCCTGCTGCAACCCCCTTCCAGCCCAGCCACCCCTCAACCTGCTGCAGCCCCCTTCCAGCCTAGCCACCCATCAGCTTGCTGCAGCCCCTTCCAACTCAGCCACCCCTCAGCCTGCTGCAGTCCTCCCTCGGCAGCAGCCAGCTCCCTCCTGCCACAGCCCTCCCTCAGCCGGCCAACAGCCAGCGAGTAACCGTCCGGCCACCCCATTCCGGCCAGCAACCCCACTTCAACCTCCCTCCGCTTTCCGGCAATCCTAATTCTAAGGTAAGAAGAGAAGTATAACAGAAAGAAAAATGGAGAAGAAAATAGGAGAAATTATTTTGCTATTTTTTCATTCTTTTATTTTATGCATACTTAATAATCATTATTATAAAAATAATAATAATAAAATATCATCATTCACATGATTCTCATTAATTAATAATAAAAATTATACATGTCATAAAATGACTATTATTTCAATTCAAACATTTTATTATGTCATTTCCCTTTTACTATTATTATTATTACGTTCTGCAATTTATATAGCCATTTCCATTGTCTTTTCTTTCATACATTATTATTATTAAAATGATAATAGTAATGCTATTATAAATATTATTGCCACATCAGCAGCTTAAAAATAAGACTCTAATCAAATTGAGAAAATGAAAGGGAAACAAAATAAAAATGAAGATAATAATATTGGCTAAAAAAACTAATTTAAAATATCAAAAACATAAATGCAGATTGAGCACGCTGTCACTCATCCGAACTGTTGAATTTTTGAACTTAAAAGAACAAGGTACCAGATGTCTTTTATTACTCTTGTTTAAATATGCTTTTCTACTCAGCATCGCACAAATTTGATAAAAATAATTTTTAAAGACACATAAAATGATATATGAACAAGTTTGGATAAGTGAGAAGTAAGGGTTCCATGTTGATTTATACTTTTTGTCTGATCAGACAACCACTAGGACGGAACTATTCGACATCGGGAGTCATAAGGAGCCTATACTGATAAACCTTTGAGGGGGCAGGTATAGAGAGAAGTTGAGATATGTAACACAAAAATGAACCCCCCTTTTTCTCGATTTTGTACTTGCCCAACAAAATCTATTTTTGCCTCAAATATCAAATGCTAAAATTTTGTATTTATTTTTGTGACTGCAATTATTTTTATGCTAAGCTTCAAGTGCAATTGAAACAGGTTTGCAGGGATAATTTGTACAGCTTTTATATCCTATCAAATATTGATTATTTTGCTTATTAATTAACATTTGTAAAGATGACATCTATCAATACTTAATTTCACAACTAACTGGTATTCAAATGCCCGCACTTTTGAAACGTGCCCAGATCAGGAGTTCATCCTCGAGGAAAGGTGCTAAGAACTGAGCAGTGCTGATATTGCTACCTGCTGATCCACTGCTTTCTTTTTGACCCTATTTATTTTTAAAAATTTGTAACTTTTCTTTTATTTTGATCTTTTATATCCAAGACTTATGAATTAATGAATAAATGAGTTATGTTTGATGTCTATATATTTGTCTTTTAAATCACTCAATATGATCCTGCGGCTAGAGAACTTGCTGTTGTTTTATCCCACAAGAAACCGGTGCTGGATCTGCTCTCGCTGACCCGGCACCGGGTCCTCACAAGTTTAATATTCTTTTACAGGGACAAGGGCACCTGAGTTGGGCATCTAGCCACCTGCCTGACGCTAGCCAGGCTTGCGCCTGAGGGTGCCTAGGTGCCCGTCCTGTATCTGTTCAGATTTATCTTGCACATGGGCGCCCAGAGTTTTGTTTAGTGAATATTAATAATATTATTACCCCCTCAAAAACAAACCATCTGGGCTGAGGTGGTGAGTTTGGACAAGAGTTTATTGAAGCGAGTTGTAGAGCGGCTTAGGATGTTCATTATTTTTTCTTCCGTAGAGATGCGTTGAAGATTTATTTCTTTTTTTTAATGCAATCTCGAATGAAATGACAATCTACTTCGACATGTTTCGTTCTAGTGTAGAAAAAATTGGGTTCTTTGCAAGAGCTATGGCTGGTAGGTTATCGCCAAAACAATAGAGTTGGACCTTCTTAATGGATGAAGAATTCCCGGAGTAATCTGCTAAGCCAGATGATGTCGGTGGCAGTGTTAACTAGCGCTCTGTATTCAGCTTCGGCAAATGAGAAGGAAACTGCATTTTACTATTTTGCGCTCCATGAGACTATGGTGTCACCTAGGAAGATGCAATAGACTGTAGTGGATTTACGGTCGTCTGGATCTCCTTTCCAGTCAGAGTTTGCATAAGCCCGAAGTTGCATATTTCGAATGAGGTATTTTACCTGATCAAAGTGAGCCTGTGTGGGATCATGCATGTGTTGGCATACCTTATTGATTGCAAGGCAGATGTCGGGGCGAGTGATAGTGAGGTACTAAAGGGATCCTGCTATCTGTCTGTATAGTTTAGGGTGATTGAATTGGGGAGATGACTTGGAGGGTGCTCGTTTGCACTTGGAGTGGGAGTAGAATTGCATTGCTCCATGCCCGAGTTTTTGAGGATGCTAGATCCATAAGTTGTTTGAATATAGAACTGGTGGTGGTGTTGGTAAGATTGATGCCAAGGAAAGTGAATGGGGTGCCAAGGTGTTTCATGCAAAACCATTGGGTAAAGCTGTGCATTAAGGGGGTAAGAGCAGCTAAGTGTGGGCCGGCAATGAGAATATCGTTCTTCCACGCAAATTAGGATGTAGATTATTTCTGAAGTTGTCGTGTATGAGAAATGGATTGGCTTTGGGATTAACCCTTGAAGTGCATGAATTCAATGAGTCTTGAATACCTAGAACTATATTTTTAGGGCCGTAGATGTCCTTGTTGAGCTTGCACACGTAGGTAGAACGAGTGGGATCCACGAATCCATGTGGTTGCATCATAAAGGCAATTTTGCGGAGTTTTCCATGAAGAAAAGCAATGGAGACATCTAGTTGTAGGATAGGCCATTTGTAGTAAGTAGCTATAGTGAAAGGATCGGTATGGTTGGCATTTTTGCAGTAGGATTAAATGTTTCCAATAGTCTATATCGTAGTTTTTGTTGAACCTTGAACTACTAAGTGAGCTTTGTAGCGAGCTACTGTTTCACAATTGTTGTATATTGTACGAAATGTCCATTTGCATTTGAAAATATTTTGATGAAGTTGAAAAGGAACCAATGTCCATGTGTTCCGATGTATTAGTGCTTTTTGTTCATCATCCATGATTAATTGCCAATATTTTAGGTTGGATGTTGCTTTGTATGAGGTTGGTCCTTGTTGCGGTGATGTTGTAGAATTAAGTTGATAAGAGGTTTGAGTTGTATGGTTCCTGTTTTGAGACATATGCAAGAAAATTCTGATACCATGAAAGAAAGTTAGAAGAGGATAAAAGAACTCTCATGGATTTGACTGTAGCATTACATAAGTATATATAAATACAATATAGGCTAATTCAGTATTTTGTTAATTGGTTCATTGCTCCTAAGCGCGCATAGGCATCCAAGCTGAGCTAGCACCTAGGCGCCCAAAATTCTGTTTGGTGAAGATTAATGTTGTTATTAGATAGTACTCTATGCATTCAATTTTGATTTTCATCTTGTCACAATCACGTATGTATTATAAACATAATTGTCTTAGCTTCATTTGACTGAATGCATTGTAATCACATTTGATCAATACATTTACAATATAATATATCATGTAAAATGCAAGTCATAATGCTCTTCATGATATTTGCAAAGCAGTTAACTTGTTCTAAACAACTTTCCTATTTGTAGTAAGTGAAAAATGACTCCCACTTTTTTCTGGCTTGCTCCCACTTTTTTTATAGGTCTTGAGGAGGAAATAATCCACAGTTTGTAGAACTGTGTTTGTGTGTAACTGCTCTCTCTCTCCCTCGTTCTATTTATGTTTTCTGCAGCATTTTGGCTTGTAGAGCCTGTTTGATGTAGTAGTTTACTGCTACCTTTTGGGTCTATTTTAAGTTTAATACCTGTGGCTTTAATGTTTTAGTGCCAAATATTTTCCTTCAGCAAAAACTGCTAGGCTTAGAAATGGGTCTCAAACTATATGCAGCATTGTGTAATGGTTGGACAAACCAAACAAATATTTAAATATACCTCCTTGAGGTGTTATGAAATTATGTCCTATCCCAAGCATATATTGCAAATGTAGCGAAGATGATCACATTGATGAGGCTCCATAAAAATAAGCTTCACATTCCAATTTAAGGATTTGTTCATCAGAAAACTCGTCATTAAGCGAAGAATTTGTCAAAAGAGGGTAGATGGTTACAGAATTAGTTAATGCTTGCCTCTTTAAATATGTTGTAAAGCACATAAAATATCAAATTAACATTATTCACCTAGCCATAAGACAAATCAAAGCACATCATGTCATTAGAAAGTTAAGATAATCTACTCTTATAATTAGCACTATTTTATATGCTAACATATAATTGAAGTTTCTACTTTGAAAAATAAAACTTGTTCCAAGCATTTTGCTTTCAACACACTAATTTCTATTTCAAGTCATGCCAACCATTGATGCATTAAATGACATATTCTATCCATTTTTCATTAAATTGTTCAAGCAATGCCTTCAATGATTCATCATATGCAATTATAAAAAAAAGAATAACAATTTTTCAAGGTTTAATGCTACCCAATACTACTTAATACTATTGAAAGCTTCTTAGTAAGTATCATGCAATATATAAGGAATATTGTTCTTTAGTAGCCTAAAAAAAGATGGGCACCTCAAAAAAAATCAAAAATAAACTTATAAATTGTAGACTACACTACAAGGAATGTGGTTGTTTAAATGTTTTTGGCAATAATATCTTCGTAATTGCATATATTTTAGAGTGATCAATTACCCTACCTTGATGGCAAACAACAAATGTCAACAAATTTCTAAATGAAACAGCAATAGTATATTACAAATAATTCATTTTTAAACTCCTTCAAATGTAATTTTGAGATCAATAATCTGATCATTGCAAAATATATTTTTTATAAAAAGATCTTCGATATATCACTTGACAATTTATTTAAAACTCATTAGCAGATGGCTTTGACATTTTTTAATTGAAAGGCATCATCTTATAGCAATGCATACCAATAAGAGTGGATATATGCATGCTTCTAATCTTCTTATAGCCTTTAGAAATGACAAGATTTTATATTAGTTTGTTCCAAATGAATATGCTTTCAATGATCCTTTTAATGTTGGCGATAAATGTTGTCAAACCATAAGTAATATCATTTCTTTGTTGCCATCATTTCCCACCTATACACAGCTTGAGCTAATTTTCCAAGTGGTTTATAAGAGATGATCCCTAATTTCTTGTGATTTATTCATAGAGTAATGTAAAAGTTATATCCATTGTGTCAACAATAAGTCAACAAGATAATGCCTTTAGATGAGAAAATGGTATTACTACCATCATCATAACATCCTTGGAGATATAAGTTTTTAGCTAAAGTAACGCATATATTACTCACATACCGCAGGATTATATTGAGCAATTTAAGAAAGAAAAGTAACACATAAAAACCAAAAGATATTTCTCATTTAATAAATTTTCCCCTCATTTTCCCCTTTTTTTCATCTCCTCTCACCAAAAACGGAGGGAGGCCAGAGCGGGGTGGCCGGAAGCTGGCAAGTAGCTGGTCGGCTAGAGGGGGGCTGGTTGGGCTACTGCTGGCTGCCTGGAGGAGGCAGCTGACCAGCAAGGTGGTTGGGTTGGCTGCTGCTGGCTGGACGGAGGAGGGAGCTGACCAGCAGGGTGGCTGGGTTGGCTGCTGCTAGCAGGAGGCTTGGCTGGGAAGGGAAGGAGAGAGGTTGGCTGGTAGGGAAGTTGCTGTAGGAGAGGAAGGGGATGGTTGAGGGGGGCATAAGTAGAGAGAGGGAGATGGAGGGGATCGGCCAAGAGGGCCGACCAACTTGCGCCAAAAATGGCGCAGGTGGTTCCCCTGGCAGGCGGAAGTTTTCGCTTGCGACAGAGCTTGCGATAGCAGGCAAGATCTGCAATCAAGGATCGAGCGAATGGGGGGACAGAGGAAGAGAAAATTTGGAAAAATTACTTAAATTTAAAATTTTCGCATTTTTCTGCCGTTTGGCGTCCAAAAATAACAAAACTTGACACCGGTGTGTGTTATATTATAACGAACACCCTCTCGCCAAAAATTTTCAATTCAAAGCAATCTTTTATTTTATGTTAATTTTTTTAAGGTTTAAAATTTCAAAAATTAACCACGATCAAACCGGCGCTCAGAATTTGATGAAATTTTACAAGCAACCTTTAAATAATATACTTATTATAACGACACTGAAAATGATGAATTCGGACAAGTATTTTAATGTTCTTGATTTATAAACTTTAAATAATTCAGAAAATAAAGCAAGAGCTTCTGTTATTCGTATTTCTCCCAAATTAGGGCACTTTGATCTAAAAATTATTTTTATTTAAGGGTATTTTTTTATTTGCCCTAAACAAATATGTGCCAATATACATGGCAGCTAAATGCTAGCAACTCATTTTGGTCAGGCCAAATTTAAATGCTAAAAGTTAAAGCCCAAGACCCACAAAGGTAAATGAAAGTAAAGATCAATGGTCAAATTGTTAAAATGGGACCCTCAAACTTGTGCCATATCTATATAAAAGGTAATATGGCTCTAAATTAAAGTATTTACCATAACCACCATCATCACTACTAACAAACAACATGAATGGCATTAACTTATGACAACTTTACATCTTATGCTCTATATAAATGGAGCAAGTTAGCTCAAGTTGTATTTAAAAAGTGACGTTGGAGTTCACAAAGGACTCCATTTTGTCGCCCCAATGTTGGGACTACATGTTCAAAATACAAGTTAACACTAATAAAACCTTCACTATAACTATTAATCTATTTTAAAATATACTTTAATCTATTTATATAATCTATTAAACATATCAAGTGTTTGCTCTTAAAATCTAAACTTAAGAAAAAATCCTAATAGTTCAGTTCCCATGCACTTGTTTGATTTTTCCTAGTTCAACACTCTTATATCTTACTTACCCAAAACATGCATTGTTGAGTTTACTAGTCATCAGCCTTGTTTTGGATCTCAAATATTGTAAAATTAAATACTCAATGTTTGTGCCACTGCCTTCTTGGGGCTTACATACATGTCTTCAGTCTTATGACCTGATCTATAACAGATAAACTGCCTATCTGCACACCCCTTTCATTTAAAACATTTTTAGCACATACGCCACATGTCTAAGTCTCTCCCATTCCTCCAACTCATTGCATGTTAACTCCACACATCCGCTTTGCTAGCGCATCATGTCTCATTACTTGCATATGCGAATAACATGCAAGTTTAAATATAAGTAATAATGCTTATACTAAGCTAACAATTTTTTGACTTGCACATATACAGTAAATTATACCAAACAGAGTACTAGTTTATAATAACACCTTGAATCTCATAAGTATGGTTTATACTTGTATACAGAATGACTGGAGTTATTCACACCTCAACAAAATCAGTGCCATTTGCAGCCAAGAACGGGAGTCCAGCTTCACCAGCAATAGCCTTAGCCAACAAAGTCTTCCCAGTGCCAGGCGGGCCATGAAGCAGCACACCTTTGGGGCAGTAAATTCCTTTATCTTGAAATTCTTCCGCATTTTTAAGAATCCGCACAATTTCCTGCAATTCACGCTTTATGTACTCCTGGCCAGCAAAATCAGCAAATGTGACACCTGTAGTTTCTTCAGCTGATATAAATTTCGCCCTGGTCAATAGCAGGTTTAAGAAGCTTGAAACATTTTTTAACATTGCAAAATTAACTCATCTTCCAACACCATCCAATGCACACATAATAAGGGGTAAACAAGCTTCAAAATAGGGGGGGGTGGTGGGGGGGTGGGGAACAATAACAAATCATATTCAACAGCCATGCCTAACATCCACAACCATGAATTGTTAAAATTTATTAAATACGGTAGTTTAGAATTACACGTAATAAATACTCCTGGGTGACATGGTACATGTTTGCAGCATATAACCAATAAAAAAAAAAAAAGCAGAATCCATACAATGGTAAATTAACTTTCTTACAAAACTAACAAACTAAAACATTCACAAGACAACTAAAATAATATATACAATATGTCAAATTTGAGAACAACATCCCTCTCAAAATGCAGTACAATTTACAACACTATCAAGTCCTATAGAGTACCCATGCGTATGCCTGAGAAATTAACAAGGGAGAAGTGAAAACACATGCAATTACTATACGATTTATAATAAAATATTCAAACCTTTTTTTATTTTACACCTACAACTATTATCTATTTTGTACATATTTCCCTTTGAATGAATAGAGATAAGGTTCTCAAATTCTTCAAGAAAAAAATTCCATCATAATTACAACTAACCGGCTTTTTCCCAAAGATCCAAGTGAACGGTGCGGAAGAAATTCTCTTATTGGTTTCTCTGGAGTACCCAAATCACAAGGAATATATTTGGCATAAATTGGCATACATATATGATCAATGCAGAGGTATACACCAACTGAGAGCACAAAACGCATAGCCCAGACAACAGCATTTGCTATTGTAGAGTAAACTTCAACAGATACAGAGTTTGTATTAAGAACATCAACGTGTATAATCTGTTTATGCAACTTCATCCATACATCATTCCACGCATCAAAGGGCATTCGATCAACAATATGGCGACGATAGATAACTTCTTCGGCAGAATTCCCATGCGCTTCCCCACCTTCTTCATCTTTATTATAAGGTAAGATAACTGCAGGATTAATGTAAAACTGTAATCATTGATATGTAAAGGCTATGAGTACTGATACCGTGTTAAATAAGCATAATGACAGCTCCTCATTTTATGTTCAACTTAATACAATACTGCATTCAATATACTCAACAGGTTTGTTGACCAAGTATAAGTTGGATTAAAAAATAAAAGCTGCAAAGATGCCAATTAAAAAAGAGTTATACAATACTTAATACATAATTAGTGTTCATTAAATTAGTAAGTATCTATTAGATGGTATATACTGCTCAGATTGTGCTTTTAAGTCTCTATTAGCTATGTTAATCATGCTTGAAAAATAGCTCCGGGATCCAGCCATTTAAATTAAAAATTTGCACTTGAATATTCATACATTTTCTGCCAAAATGAGAAAACAAATGCTTAGAAAATAGATGACATTAAAAAAAAAAAGGGATATTCACATACGCAGCATACTACGTTCAACATCCAAGCTTTAATTTTACAAGATAAGTTCTTTCATCTCACCAATTTTGAAGTCCTTGTATTAACTTATAATTAAAAGAGCCTTGAGCTTAAGAAAACAATAGTGCTTTATTTGTAAATAATAAAATTTAGACCTCGTACATATCCGTGCATTATTTAAAGATTTGGGTGTTTAAATAAAAATAGAACTAGATAGTAGTTTTTGAGCATTTTTTTGCTTCTAACTAGATTAAATGTTGCCAAGTTTTTGAGCATTAACTCCTAACCTCTAGCTTTAATTGCCAATCAGATTAACCTGACACAAAAAAAAATTATAGAAGATTCTATTACATTTTTTTTAAAATATTGCAGTGAAAAGTAAGAAAAAATTGTAGTGAATCGGAGGCCATGGCATAAGAGCTTTTAAAATATGGTACATGCTCATTACTAATTACTAATGAAGATAGCCAAATCCCAATATTTACATGAAAGTATCATATATAAGAATCATAAATGCATAAAAATAATACAAGCATCAAGAATACATTACGCGTACCAGAAATGTACTGGCCGAAATTAGAATATTCAATATAATGAACATTGTCCGAGTTAAGAAGCCTCAAAAAATCACTAAAACAAATACCATGCGAGTTCGCTGGATCCATTTCTGTTCCTTTCAATTTTCCCTGTAAGGTCAACAGCTTCTTACTCCAACAAGCACCCAATATAGCTTGTCTCTCTAACAGCAAATTCGCTTTGTTTTCAAACTTCTCCATTTTATTCATACGCTCTTTCTCAGCATTTTTCAACTCCTGAAAGTTCGTCTCGGACGAAAAATAAGAACTTCATTAAGAAACTCTCAAGGAAAGCTTAATTGAATTATTGAATAATTAATTTCAGGCAATATCTAGACAGCATTGTTTTGATTCTATTGAAGGCACTCAAGACAAATGCTTAAAATAGGGAAAACAAAAGAGCTTGCTTCGTAACCCAGATTACAGGACTTCACTTCAACGTTAATCCCGTAATCCGACTTTTACTAGGATTACGGGATTTCGCAGAGCTCGCAGATTTCAATGTTGAGCAAGAGAAGAAACGGACGAAACGGCGTGAAGTAAATCCGGTAATCGCCGATTTTGCTGCCATCCTCATTAGGCAGTATTACGTGACTCTCGTTAGTGAAATCCTGTAATCCTGCAACCAGCACGACTAAAGAGTTGAAATACACTGAAAGAGAAACCAATCCTTGTATAAGTGTGGTTTTCTTACATAGCACCCCGATCTTTACAATTTACATATCTAGCGTGTTTCAAATGTGATTGGTTTAAAAATTTTGAGGCCGCCAGGGTCCATTCAAAGACGAGAAACGCAACATTCCAACAATTCAGCGACGACAGTCTCACCTCAAACAACTTGAGCGTTTCATTATTCTCCTCTTCCACCGCCTTCTCTCCCACCGGCGCAGACTTTCCAGGAGAAGAAAACGCTCCACCGGTGGATATACCGTGAGAATTGGATTCGGAGTTGCGGACCGTTACATGGCCGGCTCGAAATGGACTCCAAAAAAAGCACTGGTTCTTCTTGAGCCTTGGCTGAAGGCCACGGAAGGGGGCAGGAGAAATGAAGATGAGCGAGGGTTTGGGTAACTGAAGAAGCATTGCGCTTTATACTAATTCTTTCTCCGTCTTCTCCTCCGCTCCGAGGAGAGGCGAAATGGCCACCCGGAGTTATATTAGGGCTGTTTGGGATGCGCGGCGAGTATTCGAAATATCCAACGATTTGTAGGGGTTTATTTGAGGTTTAAGCTTTATTTATGCTTTTAAATGATGCAGAATAATTTTTTTTTTTTTATTTTGACGGATTTTATGTACAATTTTTGTATTATAACTTATGTGTATTGCTTTTTTTCTTAGATTTATACAAGTGATGAGCAAAAGTGAACTTTGGAAATTATTTATTTTTAAATTTAAGTATATTATTGAATATTTTTGGATATAAATAATGAATATTAATACTAATTTGATTTGAGCAAATAGCCAAACTCATGAAAACATTTATAGTCCAAATTTTTATTGATTCTGAATAATTTTTGATGTATATTTTTGTGTAAGCATAGTATTTTTTAAAGATTACGTATCTAATCCATTCTCTGGCCGGCCTCCTAAGCTAAAAGAAGACAGTGGGCCGGGCGGGCCTCAAGGGTTGGGTCGGGCCCTCCATTTAAAGCCGATTTCTATTCCCGCCCAGATCTAAATATCACATCACTTTCCAGCTTTTAATTGATTTTATTCTCAATACTAACAGCAAATATATGCTATTATATGAACTAAAAATCTAAGAGAATATATTTTACTCAATAAAAGTATTAATAATTAAAATTTAATTTTTTTTTGATGATTACATGTAAAAAAGTTAATTTAATTATAATTTTTAATAAAAAATCATATTAAAAATTTGGAAATTAATTAAAATTAATATTTAAAATATAATATTTGAGATTTATTAGTTAAAATTAGGATTAAAAATCCATTAAACATGGAATAATGCTTTTTCTTAGCATCTCACCTTTTATTATATATGAGATCAGATCGAAAGGACACTTACCGTCTCTCTTTTTCTCTGCGGCTGATGGGGGATTTCGAGAAGCAGTTGAAGGATCGGGCAAAGGAGCTGAAGAATATAATGAAGAATGGGCTGAAGGCGGTGGCCGATTCCTGCAAGAAAGGTTGGAACAAGATCCGAAAGCTCAGAAGCTGATCGTAGTCCGAAGGAAGAGTTCGATTCCTCCTTCCCTCCCTCGCTAGATCTGTTTGCCTCTAAGAATCATCATATGTAGGTTGTGGGGATCTGATCTGTTCTGTTTTTTCTTTTTCCTTTTTTTTGTATGCTAATTTTCTTGAGCATTTTGAACTTTGTTGGATTAGCGTTTCTTTGGATCGCCGTTCTGTAATTTTTATTTATTTATTTGTTTGATAAAAAACGGTATTCTTGTTTGTTTGTAATTTTTATAGGGCTTTCATTTTTGTATAATTTTTCAACATTTTTTTTTAGTAGTGCTTCTCTTTAAAACTATAAAAAATAATCATCATTATAATTATATAAAAAAAGATTTTTAAAATTTTCAAACTTTTCATAGATACCAAATATAATAATAAATTCGAAACACTACTGAAAAAATAACTTAAATTTTAACATCATCTCAATACAAATTTTAAAAATAATATTTATATTATTTTAATATAAATAAATAAATACGAATAACCTTTTTTTGAAGTGTTATATCAAAAAATTTAAATAGCATTTCTCATAAATAATAAAATACAATCTCTTATAATTATCATCACCATTATCATTCAAAAACATATTCATTTGATTAGTTTCTTAATTTATTATGAAAATATAGTTATAATAATACAAGAATAGAAAATGATTGAATAATGTAATAAATATTCCAATGCTTTTTTTTAAAACTAATTATTATGAATTAAATATAAAAATTAGATATTTTAATGATGCAAAAGCATTGATGAAGATACCAAATTATAGTACTTTTATATGAGAAATGCCTTGCCTGTTATGAAAGGCAGATATGATGGATGGATAATCGAGAAGAAGCAAGCCTATATCCTCTTTGTAGTCCCAATAGATTATTGGTCATTCTATAATGCAAAAAGAGTTAGAAAAAAGCTAGAGTTGCAAGCGTAGCTCAACAGATTTAGGATTCATGGACATCTATCCCTCTTTCTCCTTAGCTTATTAGAAGGTGATAGGGATCCATAGTTTTCATCAAACGCCCCACCATATGTGATAGCTAGCTATGTGCTATATACAGTATGATATGCTGCTCTGCTTTTGAGCTATTATTAAATCTATTTTTTGAACATAATATTTTAAGAAAATATTCTTTATCATTTTTAGTAATACAACACCTCAATCTACTTCTAGGAATGATGAAATAACATACATTTGATAGATGATTCAAATACTTTCTAATTTTGACATTTTAAGAATATAAGAAAATGATATAAAATTACCAAAGAATAATAACTAATATTTCTATTTAAGAATTTCTATACTATAAAGAAATTTTTAATTTGAACATTTCAATTCAATATAGAAATGAAACATTCTCTTTCATACAAAAATTTTAAATTAAATGAAATTAAATTGCCAAAATGATTGACCATAATGAAATAAATAATAAATTATAAAAATCAAAACTAAATCTGCTGTTAAAAGCACAGTATATACTGACAGACAGCAAGTAGAAAAGAAGCATAGTTTCTGCTGTTACATGGCAACATCTGGATCCAATCTTTTCTGAATGGCAGCCGCAGCCTGAGAGTCAGTGAGGACTCCTCACATATTATTATACATCTTAAAGAAAAATGCTAAAAAAAGTATTTTTTTCAAAAAATAAACTGCCCAATTTTATTTTGGCTTACTGTAGCAGTACTCATGCCTTAATGGTTTGGTTTGTATTATATAGACAGATCATTAAAATTAAGATTTTTCTCGCATTTTGGGCCGGGCCGGGCCGGGCTTGGCAAAGGCCTGTCCAGACCGAGCCGGGCCAGGGTTCGTTTTTGGGTGAAAGAAGGTCAGAATATGCTAGAGAAGAGCAGCTAGTATGGGGAGAAATTTTACCTCAAAATTTCCAAGCTTATACTGATAGGCCATCTCCTCCCTCAGCCGAGCTTGATCCTTCATCGCTTGAGCCTTTTTTTTAAAAGGAAAATAAAAATTCAGAGAAGTTTTGAGGAGTATTAATTTAGTAAATTTTGAGAAGAGCAGCAAGTAGTGCAAGGTCCGATAATTCATTTTTATTGCAGGAGTGCTAATTTTGTAAATATGCAAGATTTAGTCGGTGAAAGACTTGCCATTCCGCTCTGCATGGAGCGTTTCAATGCCTCCACCTTCTGTTCTTTCTGTTTCTCCCTCTCAGCCAACAACTCTAGTCTGCAGGACCAAGATAACAATTACATACATTTTAAATATATATATATAAACCTAAATGATGCAACATATTATTATCATCAAATAAATAACGTGGCCAGATAACTGCATACCGGCGCTGTTCTTCATCATTGAAACTTGTACGCTCTGTTGCAAGGACCTTCTTGATACCCTTCTTCTGCTCGTTATCCATCTTGCGTCGATGATAAGCATCTAAATCATAGTATCTGCAACCAACATAACAAAATATATAAATATACATACATACATATTTATATATATATATATATAATATTTTTTTAATTATGAATATTCTTAGTGAGCACATTCAAGAGAACGTTACTTGGTGCATGTAGCATATAACATTCTATTAATTCACAAGGGATGGAGTAAAAGTAAAAATTGAGTTTTGAAGGATTATTTTAGAATCTAGGAGTTTTCATCATAATAGATTTAAAACAGACAAAATATATTTACAGTAAGTTCAATTACATTAAAAGCTCAAATGTGAAAACTCCTGTTAAAAAACATGTGATCAAGAAGAACAAGAGATTCAAATACCTTGATTCAATATTCAAATTAATAGTGAAATAGAGAGCGTGATTCATCAAATCCAAGCTGATTGAATTAAATGGAGTAGTGCTTCTAGACTGCTATGCAATCAGAAAATCTAACTCAAAATAAAGAAAAATCTTATAGAGTAGCTATACGATTAACTATATTATATGAGGCTGGATGTTAGCCAATAAAAATAGTGTTATTGAGATGAGAATGCTTAGGTGGAAAATAGGTATAATCATAATAATAGAATAAGAAATTAGTTTATTTATAGCAAGGTTAGAGTGGCACAAATAGTGGATAAAATTAGAGAAAATCGTCTTATTAGATGATTCAAGTTAAGAGTATACTATCAAATGGCCTTGTTAGAAAAATTGAGTTTTTTAATTTTACTCATTAAATGAGGAAGACTAAAAAAGACATGAGAAAAAATCATTAGAAATGATCCTCTCTCTTTGGAATTTAGGGAGGGGATTCTATTTGATAATGCACAATATAAACAAAATATTCATGTAGCCAACAAGACTGGGTATTGTTGTAGTATATATTTAAAACACATGCAGTTTTTTTTTTTTTACACATTCACACACACACACACACACACACATATATATATATATATATATATATATATATATATATATATATATATATATATATATATATATATATATATATATATATATATGCTTACATGTAGAATAAGGTTACTTAACCATACTAAAAGAATAGCTAAATAGCATTTATAGAACTTTAGAAAACATAAATGAGCGCAATGAGAGATGATTTGAAAGTATTAAGAAGATATCCTGATGGAGTGTAACTAGCATTAAAAAATTCGTTGTTAATCACATTACACTCTATTTTTCCAAATTTTATGCAACTTAAAAAAATGATTAAACCTCTCAATCTTTTGAATGACATGACCTTTAATACTCATACCGTCGATATTATATTATGATTGATTTTGCAATCTATACATTCCATTTTAAGAAGAAACCCGGTAGACTTTAAGATAGCACTTCATAACAAAAGTTTTACTTTAACCCCACCTCTAGTCTAGTCAAAAAGAAGAATATCATATGCAAAAAACATGCAACAAGGCACCTCCTCTCATAGTTGATATACCCTCCACTTATAAGTTGACCAATCCATCATAAATTGTTTTCAACCACCCTTCCAAAATAAAAAAAATGACAATTAACTGATTTATCTATAATTTGCAGTCTTGCAAATTTATATTGCCTTTATTATAAGTATCACAAAATTCAACTCATCTTCCATCCTTTGCAATATCCAAAATTATTAAGGGACTATGTGGTTTTAAGTAAAATAAATACTGAAGTAAAAAGATTGCAGTATAATTTAGTGTTTGGACTGTGACGAAAAGCAAGTGTTACCTAGGCAGTGGAAATTCTAAACATATGATTGACGACACAAGCCAAATGCCCAGAACTCGGACAAAAGAATGGCAAAGTCACATTTGAAGATACACAAAAATGCAAATTAAATACATCAGACAATCGATAACATTTTAATTAAAAATACTTTACATGTTGATTGTTTAGTTATAACTTGCTTAGTATTAGCTAACTTTGTGGTTGCATTTTTGAGAGTTCTTGCATTTACATTTTTAATTAAATTTAATAATCAAATATTTATGAACGGCTCTAGAAAGACAATGTTTACATACATTATTACTTCTTTATATAATATTGAAAATGTAAAAAGTTTTAAATCATCAGTAAAATATGGATATGACATTGTAGATCATGTCATGCTAAGAGCGTTATAAAGATTTTAAAATTAATACATGCACACAGCCTTTCAAGGTTAAATTTTTTAAAATTACATGCATGCTATATTTTTCAAATGGGCAAGCAAACATATACCATATTTTACTTACTATGAATCCCTAGTATCATCCAGCCTTTAACATTTTTACATATGAATTGTTTGACCATATACCCTTTAATATAGGTGGGAGTACATATTTTTGAGGTTACTGATGATTTTACTCGATTCAAGCTTTCCATGAGTTCGAGTATTTTGCTTTTTGAATTCAAAATATCTTAGGCTATATGATTATCACAATTCATAGTAATAATGGCAGTGAAATTATGAATTTGGTGTTTAATTCATTTTATGCTAAGAATGGAGTTATAAATAGTTTTTCAATTTCTAAAATGACACGATAAATAGAATGTTAGAGAGGAGTAATATTTTTGATGTGGATGAGTAAGTCTATGATGCTTGAGTAACACCTACCCAACTATTTTTGGCTTAAAAAGTTAACACCAAGTGCTCTAACACAAATTATGTGAATATTTGGACGAGCATTAGAAAGAATCCATATGAATTATAAAAAAAGGAAAACATAAAACTTCATATTTACATGTTTTTAAATCTATATGTTTTATGCTTTAAAGAGAGTAAAGACAAATTTGACTCAAAAGTTGACGAGTTAATATTTCTTGGTTACTCTTCAGCAAAGCATATATGGTCCAATTTGAGAAAACATGTATTGAGAAATCAACTAATATTACATTTAATGAAACTTAATTTAAATCTCAAGCAATTTTTGGTAGATAATTTATAAAAAGTTTTAGGAAATAGAACTGCTTAAAAAAAGATTTAAGATAGTAAAGCCTATCTATCGAGACAATGGAGGTTTGATCACCTCCAAAGCAATCATTGGCAATGTTTTTTAAATGTTCAAGCAATGAGTGCTCTTAAAATGAAAAAAAATCACCAAATTGTTATTGCTTTGGTGGAACCTAAATCTATAAAAAAACACATGTAAATGTAAATTGATTATTGCGATGCACGAACTACGACAATTTGAAATAAATGGAGTTTGGAGTTAGTAGAAAGACATGATCATCATATTGTTATTGTAACTAAATGGGTCTATAAAAAAATCAAACAATGAAGGGGCAATAGTTAGCAGTAGACTTGATTAATGGCTAAAAGCTTTAACCAAATAAAGAGTTTAAGCTTTGAAAAGGCCTTTACCTTTGTAACTAGATTGGAAGATTGCTCCTACCCTTCTCTTTTGACCGTTATTTCAAACTCTTTTAGATGGATGTGATGAGTACCTTCTTGAACAAAGGCATCGATTGTCTAAGTAGAATAATCCAACGATTAAAAAATATAGAATATTCAAATCATGTATTCAAGTTGAAGAAAGCACTATTTGATTGAAAATAAGCACCTAGTGAGTGATAGGATATGCTATATCACATTTCTCATGACCAATAGTTTCAATAGAGGCCCTGTCAACCTTATTCATAAGAGAATAACCTTAAGCATCTTAGTCGATCAGATTGATGTTGACAACATCTTGTCTAGTTCCCTTGACATATCTCCCTTTACAAGAATTTGCCTCTCATGAGCAAAGAATTCAAGAAAAACATGATTGAAGAGCTAAGGTTCTTGCAAGTACATGATGAGCACAACACCATTTTATCACAAACTAAA
This sequence comes from Gastrodia elata, assembly GCA_016760335.1. Classification (NCBI taxonomy): domain Eukaryota; kingdom Viridiplantae; phylum Streptophyta; class Magnoliopsida; order Asparagales; family Orchidaceae; genus Gastrodia; species Gastrodia elata. The sequence goes on along the minus strand of CM028671.1, from coordinate 1,052,818 downwards.
TACACTCAAAACCTTCTAAAAAGCTTCAAGTCAAATGACTGCAAAACCCTAAACACACCCCTGAGCCATAATTTTAAAAGGGATCATAGCAAACTTACTAGTCAAAAGCCCTACTATAGTATGAAAAATCCCTCCTAGATCAAACAAGTAGAGTGTTGGATTGTGTGCAAAAAATTATGTTGAACCTAGAGAAACTCACCTAGCCACTATTAAGAGAATCTTAAATATATTAACGACACACAAATCCTAGGTCTTTAGTATTTGTATAACACTGACTCATTTGATCTTGATGATTTTTCAAATTCAAACTTTGTTGGTTCAAAAATCAATAGAAGGAGCACACCTAGCACTTGTTAGTTCATGAGTAGTTCACTTATTTCTTGGTTGAATAAGTAACAGACTTCGATAGCTCTATCCTCCATAGAAGTAGAGTATATTGTTGCTTAATGTTGTGTTGTGAATGTCCTCTAGCTTAGCAACTACATGATTAATAGATAAAGCAACAAAAAATTCCAATTAAGTGTGGTAACACTAGTGCAATTAGCCTAATTAAGAATTTTGTTCAGCATTCACACGCAAAACACATTGGGATTAGGCACCAGTTCATAGAAATCATGTAAACTGAGGCGACAACAAGTTAGTTCATCAATATTGATCACCATCTAGCAAACATTATTTACAAAACCCATACTATGTAACCAATTTCATTAACTAAGAAAGGAACAAGGAGTTATATATGCAATCTAGATTTGATTTACCTTGTGGACTTGAAGTTGTCTAACTAACAAACGTTTTTATGGCACACTTCAAGCACAACCCATAAGGATAGAGTTTTATAGAAAATAGTAAGAAAATATGGTGCATTGTCTTGGAGTAATTCTCCAAGATCTTGAACCAACCTAAAAATCCTAAATCTTAGAAACCTGCTTTGGAATAAATTAAGAGAACTTGCGGTAGAAAGTACTAGAAGATAGAGAAGAAGGCTTTTGAACACTTGTAATGGTTTGGGGTTGATATAAATAAGTTATTTATAACTGGCGTAAAGTGCATGAAGTAGAAGAGAAAATTTTGGGTGGGTGCGGGCGCCAAGGCACATAAATTTGGGCACCTAGTGCCACGACCCGTGATCTATGGTTCTGCATTTACCACATAACGCTTAGGCAGGTTTTTTGGGGCGACTGAACTAGTCCATGGAGAGCTTGCTCAAAAGACTCCGCCAAAAGTTCTCACACGCTTTGACACGCAATTGTGTGAGCTTGGGTGCGCATGAATGTGCGCCTGTCCAAGGAAAAATTTCTAAAGCATATTATTTAATTTTAAAATTCTTCTCAACCTTTCATCCATGAGAGCACATATTGCCAAGTTCCAATTACTTACCACTAATCATAAGCCAACACCTAAAATCATTACCAAGCAATCTATTAACATTGGATTTTCTTAGATCTGCTTAGAAAATAAGTATTGAGATCAAAATCTTTGGTTGCTACAAGAATCACATTCAGCTCTAAGAATGTGATTAATATATAAAGCTTCATCAATAAAATTTACTAGTTTTATTTAAATATTAAGTCATTATAATCAGAAAAAAACAAAGAAACTCAAAAATATTCCTTACATGTAATCTTGTATTTTAGTCTTTCCAAAAATCTCCCACGTCCTAAAGCCTTTTTAATCCATTTCCATTCCCACAACACTTTCAAAGATAAAATCCAATAAAAATTACAAAATAAATGCCAAGAATATTAAAATGGAGAAGAACAAGTGTGAAGTATGGAACCCAATGAAAATGAAAAAATTTTGGATGCAAAAGGATAGTAAACATGAAATACAACGCTGATTGATCACTTAAAATAGTCAAAGCAATATTAGTTAACAAAGGATATACCAAACATATGGAATCGACTACTGGGCATTTAATCTTATTGTTAGAACAAATAGGAAGAGATTATCTACTTTCCTTTGTTACACATTATGATTGGTCGCTTCAGCAATTTGATGTAAAGAATGTCCTATGGTTTAATGATCCAAACAAATATGAAAGGACACTACAACAGGTTTTAACAAGACGAGAAACAAAGTAACAAAGTAAACAAGTTATAAATAAACATTATATTGATTAAGAGAATACCAATATCCCAAGTAAGAAATTCAATAAAATAATAATATTCATGGTTACAAGCAAAGTTAAGGAAATCACACTCTTGATTGAAGCCTTAAGAAGGGCTCATAACTTTTAAAATGTAAAAAAAGTTAGTCCATCTTCCTTTTAAGAGGATAATATGACTTTCACTTCCACATTCTCCACTATTCATCACTTAAATTGAATGGTGCATATTTAAGTATATTACAAAATAAAAATTATCACATATAAAGTGATTTTTTGTATTGATGTGTACTTTAAAATTCAGCGTTCAGATCAGGTGATGATTGTGATATATGTGGAACGAAAAGTGCTACTTTCATCTAAAACAATAATGATCTATCCCACATATACATAATATTATTTAGTAGCAAGAAATGATAAAAATCGAAATATAAAATTTAAAGCAATGCGCAGCAAAGAAAAAAAAAAGAGCTTAACCTATAAATTTGGAATTGATGCAATTCGATCAATATAAAGAAAGTAAATGGATACTCAGATGGACATTAAAATGCCATGGAAATCATCAAGTGATGCAATCGATCCAAGACAATTTATACAAAAGACTAAGGAATCTGCATTAAAAAGGACTTTGCATAATTTTTGGAAGCTCCGGAAACAATATTCTGTTCAATGTTGATTATGCTAGTTCATTATTGGATAGAACCACAACTAGATAATACACCTTTGACTAGTAATTTCGTCATCTAAAAGAGTGAGAAACTAATCAAGCGAAACTTTGTTATATCAAATGTAGAATATGAATTTAGAGCACGAGGATGACGAATAAATGAATGTTACCGCAGATCAGCATCTCACAATTTTTTCTCCTCGCTGTCCAACAATGGTTAATTATGAAAGATGATGTTTCCAGATTGAACTTTATTAGAAAGATGAGGTTGAACTGCTCTTTATTTAATAAATTTGCAAAAAATTGTATATTATAATCTCATTTCTAAATAGGGCTTGTTAAAAAAAAGCAAATCCTAGAATTAGCCTTTAAAATACCGTGTTCAAAAAACAAAATGTAATGCACAAGAATTCATTTTTAGATAAACAAGAAAGGCTCAAGAAAAGCATTTTTGTACTAACTTGAATGCTCATGGCAAGAATATCATATTACAAATAGTATACACATACAATAGTAATTTGACCAAATCAAAACAACATCGAATAAAAATATTCTATTAATACATTCAATTAAAAATATTTTATAACCATTTGAAAACAAATATGAAGGAAGAAATTCAAATATACCGCAAAATCCTTATTTATATGCTTGACACCTAAATTTTAAATATTACAAGGTAACCATACAATTTTTATTATAACATCAAAATTACTACCTCACTTACCGCATAAACAACACACTTCGGTTCACCTCTGAAGCGTAGCAATGACTTTGTGAGTCTCACTAGGAGAAGCCACTATTTCATAAAGTGCTATCAGAATACTCAAGCATGTAAAACCAAATATAATTCTCCATTGAAATTGAGTGGGTTAAAGTATTCGACAATATATGCATTGCTTATCACATGATCAACAAAGAATCACAAGCTCTAAATTAAAAGATGAAGACGTGTAATCTTAACTAAGGTGTCATTTATGTAACAATTTTAATAAATGTATTTAAATAGAACATATTTAATAAGACAATTAGAGTAATATCAAGACTAAAGACTAGTCATAGTCATTAATAATAGATTAGTGCTTGATTCACTAAAGCACAATTCATTTTGCAATTTGTGTAGTAAAGCAAAAACAGGATCATTGCGCTTCAAATTGTGCATTGGCTTTGAAAACATTGATCCAAATAACCATTTTCTAATCATTTAAAATGAAGAAAGGAGAAGGATTAGATGTTAATTTTGTAAATATCAAGATGTATGTGTTAGATATTTAACACAAATTTTGTAAGTCATACAGGTAATTATCCCAAAATAAACAAAAATATACAAAAGGAATTAATGAAAAAATGGAAAAAAATTGTTAATGAGATAAAGAAACCAGCTAAAAACTGAGGGCATCTTCATTTAGGCTTAAGATAAGGTAAATCACATATAAATAATTAATTAGAGGACAAGTACAGAATAAATAACATAACACAATCACTTAATTACAATTATTTAGTACACAATTATTTCATTACATAATAAAATAATGATAACATAAAAAATTAACACATTTAATTTTAATTCATATTAATTAATGCATAATTAACTAATTCATAAATAATTAATTAGAAATTAAATTAATTTATCATATAGCTAATTACTATTAAATAATGTGTAATTAACTTTGTATAATGTTTATTAACACATAACTATAACATAATTACTAATTATATAGTTAAATAACTAAGAAAATTAGTACATAATTAAATATATAGTACATAGTAATTACATAATTACTAAATAATACACAATTTTTAAATAATAGGAAAAATATATAATCCTAATTGACCTTTTGTGTTCGATTTTGATTATCTTGGCCAAAATTGAATTAGATTAAAAGATAAATTAAGCTAAGTTGTTCAAGGCTTAAGCTAGCTTAAGCTAAAGATAAACTAAACTAAGCTTAAATCGATCAGGCCTTAAGAATCAAAAACTTTTAATAGGGTATTAAGATAAGGATCTAAAAAGAGTGCAATGCATTGAAAGCATCTACAAGTATAATTAATGATCAAGAACCTATTGATGCCATAGTAAATAAAGTGCATAAGTGATGTAGAGCACCCACGTAATCATCGTCGATGCACCAAATCATAAATTAAGCTTAATATTTTCATGATTCTATATTGTATTTTCCATTTTAGTTACATGAGTTTATTTGTGGAATTCATTTAAATGGGCCTTTAGATTAGCCCATTTATCATATTTTTTTGTCATGAGTATTATTTGAGTGAAAGGACACCTTAGTCCTTCATGAGAGAGTTGGTTTAAGATTTTGTTGGTATTTTATATGAAAGGACACTTTAGTCCTTTATGAGTGGGTTGGTTGATGATTTTATTAGTCATTTGTAGGAAAAAACACTTTAACCCTTCATAAAAGAGTAAGTTTATGATTTTGATGGTCAATTGACATATATTGTATGGCTATAAATAAGCCAATATCTTATGTATCATGGCATTGAAGATTGAATGAAAATATATTTCTCTACTTATTGTGTTCATTAGTACTTTCATTCTTAAGAGAAGGAAATCTTGAGTGTGAGTATTGCAAGCCTTAGAGAATGACATCTAATGAAGGAAGAAGATACTACGATGAAGGACTGTTTGTAGAAGTCGACTTCAATTATCCTCGCTTCGCCACCGGTTGCCTTAACTTTGACACATGTTAGATTAACCATAGCTCTTATTTATCTCTATACTTTATATGGTAAGAAATTTTGGGTGTTAGCATAATTGTGGCTAGAATCATCTCAATCTCATTTTTTTTAATTTCGCATTTGTAAGCAAAATTCGCCTTATTTTATCGTTACTCAATCGTGAGTAATTTGTTATTTTTATTGGTGTAAAAATTATCATACCGCATATGCATTTATTTTGTCCTACATCATATTGGTATCAGACAAAATATATCTTCAACTTTTTATACCAATTGATGGCAAAATCATTGCATACAATAAAGCATAATTTTATTCACGTCACTTTTCGATTTGATTTATACCCTGTCGTATTTTGATCATAACTTACTCAATTTATATCCAAATTTTATGTTTGAGCACTCGATTTTGGGTAGAACGTCAAGATCTAAAACTTTGTAGAAAAGTATATTACTTGATTCGGCTATTGTGACATCGAAACCTTTGAAAGCCGAGAGCTCCTATATATATATATATATTATGTCGACTCGTAGTGGACATCGATACCAAGGCCAAACTTCTAAACAAAGAACCGATGACCTCCTCAAACTCCCACTTGAGAAAATGAAAAATCTCACTCTCTCAATGCATGATTTTTGAACTAGAATTGAAACGCTAGAGTTGAAAGCCAATGAAACATCACCAACTCCCCTTACACCAAATGAAAAAAATGACCATCTTCCTAGCCAAGAAAGTCATCCCAATGATTATATATCATCTCATCTTCCTCCACAATCACCAACTAGACCACAACGCAATCACCTCTTAAGTCATGTTGATGATTATCAAGATTTAGATAGTATACATCCCCAAAACTATCATAAAATAGAGTGAAATTTCGGAAACATAATGGCTATGCGCAAAGGTATCATCGAGATCATTTTCCTCCTCGCACATATGAGCCTTTACATAATATGGGTCAACGTATTATTGCATCACGAACAAACCACCAAGACTTGGATAATAAAATTGTTCATAGGGTAAAGATAGACCCGCCCACTTTTGATGGACGACTCGACGCAAAAGTTTTTCTTGATTGGCTTATTGATATGGATCAATATTTTGATTGGATGCAAATTTCTCATGAGAGACAAGTACGTTTTGCTAGTATGAAGTTGATAGGCCATGCTAAAACATATTGAATTAATCTAGAGCGTAAGAATCAACGAGTTGGGCAACCATCTATTTCTTCTTGGGATGAGATGAAAGAAATCTTAAAACAAAATTATGTGCCCTTAACCTTTCATGATCAGCTCATGGATGAGATGACTACACTTAGGCAAAGAGCTATGAGTGTTGTTGATTATATGACTCGTGACGTTATTGAAGATCATCGAACAACAATTTCTCAATTTCGATCTGGTTTAAGAGCAGATATTCGACAAGAAATGTTAACTCGAGAGGTTTACACTCTTGAGGACGCATTTCGACTTGCTACTCAATTTGAACAATACCTCAAGTCTCGCACCCATAGAAAACAAACAACCTCATTAGGAATTAATTCCCATCATCGCTCCAATGCCCCAATTCCCCAATCTTCCAAACCATCAAATGATCATAAAGGAAAGACACCCATTGTGTCAAATTCTAAAGCTTCAAGCATAACTTATTTCACATGTGGCAAAAATGGGCATTTTGAAAGTACTTGTCCACATAGAAATCTACTTATAGATTCTGAAACTGTTGAACATAATAATGATTGTGATGATGATCTAGTTGCAGTTGACCCTTGTGAAGAAGCTAGTGATGCAAATGAAGCATTAAGTGAGCCACACATTGTTGTTATGCATATTAACTACCCCTCAAAAAGACATTGATTGGAAACATACATTAATTTTTCATACATATTTTAAAAGTGAGGATAAATCTTGTAAACTTATCATTGATAGTGGAAGCTGTATGAATGTTATTGCCACATCATCCTTAGTTAGGATGAAGCTTACACCTGAGCCTCATCCACGACCCTACAAGGTTGCATGGGTCAACAAAACTTCTATCTCTATATCTCAATATTGTCTTGTCCCAATACAATTAGGAGCATACTCTGATAAGATATGTGTGATGTTCTTCCTATGGATGTTTCCCATATACTGTTAGGAAGACCCTGGCTTTACGATATGTATGTCATTCATGATGGACATGCAAATACTTACTCATTCATGTTTAAGGGCAAAAGAGTTGTTCTAAATCCTACTAAGCCTAAAGAGGCAAGCTCACACCAGTCTAGAGATTCATCTGCCCCAGTAGAAAAGAAATTCTTGCACATTATTAATAAGCATGAGTTTAAAAGAGAAGCTCATGGAAATATTGTGTTTGCTCTAATTGTAACAAAAATCGCTCAACAACCCTGTGATGAAGCCTTACCTATTGAGATAAGTGATCTCCTCTCTAAATTCATTGATGCTTGCCCTAATGAACTTCCCCCACTGAGAAGCATTCAACGTGTTATTGATTTGGTTCCTGGATCTTTGCTTCCTAATCTTCCTCATTATCGAATGAACCCAAATGAACATGCTGAACTCAAACGACAAGTTGATGAGTTATTATCTAAGGTTTTATTCAAGAAAGTTTATCACCTTGTGCTGTGCCTGCTCTCCTTCAAGAGTACACCTTCATTCTTAAACATAAGTCTGGTACTGAGAATAAAGTTGTTAATGCTTTAAGCAGAATGTGTACTATTTTACATTATATGAGCATCAAAGTTATTGGATTTGATAAAATAAAAAATGAGTACAAAAGTTGTAAGGATTTTGGTCAACCATATGAATCCCTAATTATTGATACCTCCACTGTTGACTCTAATTATCAACTTCGAGATGGATATCTTTTTCGAGGAACCCGTCTTTGTGTTCCTGATTCTTCAATTCGAGATTTTCTAATTGAAGAAATGCATTCAAGAGGCATTTCGGGTCGTCGTGACAAAACTATATCCATGGTGAAAGATCGATTCTTTTGGCCAAGTATCAAGAGAGATGTTGCTCGTGTTGTTTCCCAATGTCGTAGTTGTCAATTAGCGAAAAGTGGAAAACATAGTCATGGATTGTATACACCTCTTCCAATTCCTCACAAGCAATGGGAAGACCTTAGTATGGACTTTATACTCGGATTACCTCGCACCATCCAACGTTTTGACTCGATTCTTGTTGTTGTTGATCGATTTTCAAAAATGGCTCATTTTATTCCATGTTATAAGACATCTGATGCTTCTCATGTTGCTTCAATTTTCATTCGTGAGATAGTTCATTTGCACGGATTACCCAAAACAATAGTTTCTGATCGTTATGTTAGATTTATGAGTTATTTTTGGAAAATTTTATGGAAGAAGCTTGGAACAAAACTCTTATTTTCTACTGCTTATCACCCTCAAACTGATGGACAAACGGAGGTAATAAATAGAAGTTTAGGAGACTTTTTTAGATGCTTAGTGACAGACCATACCACTAATTGGGATCTTGTTCTACCCACTGCTGAGTTTACTTATAATAGTTCTATAAATCGATCAACTGGAAAAAGTCCTTTTCAAATTATTACAAGGTATGAACCAAGAAATTGTTGACCTTCACATTTCATATAGATCTAGTGCATATGCATCTTCATTCGCACAAAGCATGCATGATTTACACCAAAAAATTCAACAAAAGCTTATTTTAAGTACGATAAATATAAAGCTGACGCTGATGCACATAGGCGATTTATAAAATTTAATGAAGGAGATTTGGTTATGGTCAAGGTTAGGCCAGATAGGTTCCCAAAAGGAACTTAAAAAAATTAACACTCAAAAATTATGGCCTTTATAGAATTGTAAAGAAGATATATGATAATGCATATGAGATTGATCTTCCTATTAATGCTGGTATTTCACGTGTTTAATGTGTCTGATTTAATGTTGTACCGTGGGCAAGCCCCGGATATTTTTCCCTCTGCAAATAGTGCACTAACACGCAGGTTAATACTTACTCGGAGGCTCCCTTGCCATCTCGCCGATTATGATCCCATCATCCTAATCAAATTTCAGATGACCAGATCATTAGCATATCAGATGGAGGAGTTCAGAGATTTCTTATCCGTTGGAAAGGACTGTCGCCACACGAAGAGTCTTGGCTTACATTTGAAGAGTTAGACCATATTAGTTCACAACTTCTACATGAGTACATTGATCATCATTCTCCAGAGGAGAATCCTTCAAAGCCAGGGAGTGGAGCACCCACATAATCATCGTCGACGCACCAAATCATAAATTAAGCTTAATGTTTTCATGATTCTATATTGTATTTTCCATTTTAGTTACATGAGTTTATTTGTGGAATTCATTTAAATGGGCCTTTAGATTAGCCCATTTATCATGTTTTTTGTCATGAGTATTATTTGAGTGAAATGACACTTTAGTCCTTCATGAGAGAGTTGGTTAAGGTTTTTTAGTATTTTAATATAAAATGATACTTTAGTCCTTCATGAGTGGGTTGATTGATGGTTTTATTAGTCATTTGTAGGAAAAAATACTTTAACCCTTCATGAAAGGGTAAGTTTATGATTTTGATAGTCAATTGACATATATTGTATGGCTATAAATAAGCCAATATCTTATGTATCATGGCATTGAAGATTGAATGAAAATATATTTATCTACTTATTGTGTTCATTAGTACTTTCATTCTTAAGAGAATGAAATCTTGAGTGTGAGTATTGCAAGCCTTAGAGAAGGACATCTAATGAAGGAAGAAGATACTACGATGAAGGACTGTTTGTAGAAGTCGACTTCAATTATCCCCGCTTTGCCACCGGTTGCCTTAACTTTGACACATGTTAGATCAACCATAGCTCTTATTTATCTCTATACTTTATATGGTAATGAATTTTGTGTGTTAGCATAACTGTGGCTCGAATCATCTCAATCTCATTTTTTTTTAATTTCGCATTTGTACGCAAAATATCTTATTTTATCGATACTCAATCGTGAGTAATTTGTTATTTTTATTGGTGTAAAAATTATCATACCCTCCGCATACGCATTTATTTTGTCCTACATCAATAAGAAACATTATGAGCACAAGAGCACAAAAACAAGACAACTAATACACGACTAACTCTTAAAAAAAGCAAAACTATAGAGAAATGACTCAATGACTCCATGAACAAAAAAAAGTAAATGTTTCACCGTAGTTATCATGAAAAAGGATAAACAAACCCATAAAATCTATAAACCAAGAATTCATTCTACAATGAAGACTCACACATAGAACTATAGCTCTTTACAAAAAAGTGACTCAACACACTCACTTTGAAGAGAGCTTGCGCTTTGCACACAACTACCCAAGTGTTAAGCAAAGCAAAGTTAAGGCAACGCTTCACTTCACACTTAAAAATTTTTATAAATCAAGCTTTTAATAACACTTACTGTTCATATCACATGGACTGATGAGAAAAATTCAAACTTCTTCCAATGTCCATTTTCACAATTATCATTATATGCGATAAAGAGGACAAGAAGAAAATTAATTACACTCATATAGCACAGAAAGCTAACTTATCAAATGTAAACACCAGATTCAGGCACTGCCAGATCAGAAATATGCACAAGTTAATGGAAGAACTGCCTTGATATAGATATTCATGTAATTAGTAAAGCTTGAATGCCACAAGTAGCTATGGCATGGCGTGATTGTAACACTAAAAGTACATGGTAAGTAATACAAACCTGATATACCATTACAAAACATAGTTTTTATATCTAAAAAACAGAATAACATTATAAAAATCAAATGAAAATTACCATACTCTTTTACAAGACATAATAGATATAATAAGTATACAAAGTTTAAAACATAAGCAATTTAAGTTGCATGCAAAGTCTTACTTCTTTGATGGAAACGTGGCAGTATTGTGATCTTCCATGAATCTGCTCATTAAAAGAAATTTTTCAAAATTATAATATGATAAAAAAAAAGTAAATCATAAAAAATTTAAAGTATCTCATGTATTGTTGAAAATTCCAGATAGTAGATTCTTAACATAATGGGTGACCAAAAGTAGAGACAATCCTAAAAATCTGTCGATGGCTGTAAAACTTACTCTTTGAACATCTGTTTCTCTTCCCAGTTTGGCAAGGTCTCCAAATTAACCTGTATGCATATTTTATGAAATCACACTGCTTTGATGGCAACATTTTTGTATTGCATTTAGAGTGATAACTGTGAGAACAAACATAACTGAATGCAAATTATGAGAATAACAAACAACTTGAGTAAGATTGTGATCACCGAAAGAAAGAAAGAAAGTCCGGATGTTTTGGAAACTCAGGTTTGGTCTTTCTTTAAGATGGATTAATTTGTTCTAGTTAAATTTATGCAGACACAAAGGCCACAATTTATTTAGACCTTCAGTGTCCAACCTTCCTATGGGCACAAACTCTAAGAAAGCACTTTCAATTAACTAGGTGACTAAGGCTCGAGAATTTTGGATTTAAATTGAATGTGTAGGCTTAAGTTTTATTGAGTGAGGAATGGTTGATGAAAGTAAATTATTCCATATATTTGTCCTCTTGAGTTTACCAATGATTTAGTTTGCATGCATCAAACAACTTTCAAGATGTGTGCAAATCTGATTCGCACCCATAGTTTATCAAATTTACAATAGCCCAAACAGGCCGATGGACATGTGTCAACATAAACACTTTTTGATGTTGATGACTCTTAACACTGGAAAAGGGCTTTCTGTGTTAATTTAACATAACATGTCAAAGGAAAGATGTATGACCACTTGTGATTTAAGGGCATTAAACAAAATATATCATAGATCAAAGTCATGGAAAAACAATTTATTACATTGATTTTCAATTAAACTAGAAGAAGTATGTCTATAGCACAAGGCTGGAGGTTTTATAAGATCAGGATCGGAGCCCTTTAAATTAATTTATTAGATTGTTTCTTAGGATAGCTAGCTCAAATTTACTTTGGTTTGGGTCTTACATTCATCAAAATGCCAAAAATTAATTCGAGAAAAAGCTTACATCAATTAAAATACCCAAAAGCACAACCTTAACAGTTTGGGCAACATAGATCAACTGATTTCATTGAGCTTGTTAACATTTAGTTATTCTAACTAAGGGTGAGGTGGTGCTTATATTCATTAGAAAATCTACATAGTGCCATATGACACTCTTAGGAACAGTGGCATGACAAAATTAAATAGGCTCAAGTATAGCTATGTATAAATGGTTCTTCAAGGCACTTGGATCAAGTGAAAGCCAGTAAAGCAAGGCCCACACCTTCAGCCACATTGAAAGATTAATCATTTTAGCACTATTTATATTTGAATCAAATTTATGAGGTCATTCAAATACTTGGAGCTTCAAAAAATAGTTATATTACATTAAGCTAAAATAATGAACCTAGAATCAAATGTTGCTAATATTTTGTGATTAAAATTGAATTAACACCAATGTCATTTTAATGAAGGACATTGTTCAGTTGCAGGTTTTGTGCACCATAAATTTAAGCCTTCATTTTGTTGACGAGTTATGAGTCACTTGCTGAACTCGAATTAATCTCATGTCCAATTTGAACAAGAGACGGTTCACTCAAGAAAATAAATGGAGTCAAATCCAAAAATACGCAGAACTTGAGTTATTTATTGGCATTTGAAATGCATTTCTGAAAAGCTTCAGCTTCAGATTTTATAGCTAAATAAACCTTCAAAGTCTATAGCCATCATAACTTTTGAAGATTAATATTTTTAATTTCATGCCAGCTAAAATTGGATTAGGTGGTTTCAGAATCAAATCATTTTGAACCAACTCAACTTGGTTCCAAATGTTTCAACTTTAAGTCAAGCTAAACTCATATAAATCAAATTTAAGTACAGTCCTGCTTGCACAAACTTGACTCAAAGCTAGCCCACCTATCATCAAAGATGTAGCCTTCTTAGTATCATTTTACATCTACCAAATAAACCAAGACTTTTAACAAGTTAATAGCCGATCTAATCAATCTAATGCATGACTTTGGGACAAGCATCAACTATTTTAATGGAAAAGATGTGCTTGCAGAAATATTAAAAGCGCAAAAGCATCATCAATATTGATTGCTATCAAAATAAATTTCAGCAACATGTCATTTTTAATGCTACTCTTAACATTTACATCCTGGGCAAACCAAGAAAATCGACAACAATGATACAGTTTAATTGATGCATATCCTTCTCCCAGTTGTTGCATATGAATTTCTTTTAGACAAAACCTCAATGTAGAAGTTAAAGAGTCAACAAATCTCTGATCACAATATAGTAATCAAAAAATCAAATCATCTTCACATTGCAAGATCTAAAAGATCAATCAAAGAAAATCATTATTTGTTTAGACCAATTTTTATAATTCAGACTTTAAAACCCCAGACAAACCTAAGAGTGACCCTAAAAGTGACAACAAATTTCAAAATCGTAGCCGAAATTAAGGTTGACAAATGCAAAGATCTTGTAAGAAAATAAAAGGTTCACTTCAATTTTCTCTCAAGAAATTCGGCAATCCTTCATTAACATTGTTCTTCAAAGTTTTTTTCAAAATGATTAAAACACGTTTTGAAGAAACTAACAAATATTCTTAATCAAACATCAATCTCACAATGTCCTTTCAAAACACATTACTTATCAGTCATTTTGTAATAACACCCCAAACAAACTAGAGTTTCTAAGAAGAAAAATGGCCACTTGCGCCAAATTATCCATACCTTCTTTTCCAAGGATAAATTCCAAAAACTTTTTGAAGCCATGTTAACTACCACATATCATAAAGAAAATCTCAACTCAGTGTACTTGATTTTTTAAGTACTACATCAATTCTTGCCAAATTCTATTATGACTTCACAAAATCTATTGATGCATAGTTTTTGTGCATATTCACTCTCCACAAAATGGAAAACTTAACCCATGAGCACTAAAATGTGTAAATATTGGCTACTCTCTATCCAATAAATGTACAAATGCTTTCATCCTCAAACAAAGAAAAAGGATATATACGCTAAATATCATATTTATGAAAATAGATCAATACTTTCAAAATCCATATCCTCAAAGAAATGATAAATTTAAAGATGGATATGAAGTCTCATTCCTCTTCATAATCATACATACCAACGTACAAACTTTCTCCAAGTCTCAACAAACAAACAAGAGCACCACCCTAACCAAAATTCACTTATTATAATTCAACAATCTTCCAAACAGAAGATAATTGCCACAAAATGATGTTGTCTAATTGTCTTTCAACCACCAAATACTACTCACCATAAGTACACAATTCAACAACTTCCTCATTATCTGAAACACAGCAAATTTCACAGTAAAGCAGAGCTTCTTAAAGCTGCATCCAGAACTTTATTTTTGAATAATTTAACAAATTTATTCAAGGGAGAAAACACCATCTCTTTAACCAATGCTTGAATAATTAGCAACCTCAAGAGAAAAATTCTCAATCACTTTTATCGAACCAAAAAATCAACGAATAGTGATATCCATATGCCCTTAAGAAAGAAACTAGAACTTGCACTCAGCATCCTTTATGCCTTTCTAAGCCCTACAATACACCATCACATAATCATAAAGCCTCCATTATCCTAAACTTCAATTTGATGAACTAACAAATGAACTACGAGGAATTCCAAAAAACTTGAAAGAGATTCTAAGAAAATAAGAAATGAAAATTGATGAATATGCCAGAAAAAAGAAACTAACAAGGTTTGTCTGATGTTTAAGGTGAAGTAATTTCTATTTGCTCACTTGAAAGACCCAAAGAAAGGGTTACATCTAAAAATAGACTCAAACATGTCATCCATTAGTCTAACACTTATGCCCTTGTTGCAAAAATAGATACTCTAAGATATATTATCAATAGCAGCTAATTTTTAAGGAAAATTGGAGCAATCAAACATCAAAATGCATTCCTACTTGGTCATCTAGAAGAAAAAAAAAACAATAGATAAGAAAAAATGTGTGCAAATTGAAGATGCTATAAAGACTCCAACAATCTAGGTTCAAGAGGTTTACAAAACTTATGCAGTCTTGTGATCACCTTGAAAGTGCAAAGATCTTCACCTTAGGATTAGGCTTCATAATAAATCTTTCATGAGGTATATTTGAAAATTAACCAAAATTTCACTTAATGAATGGGTCAAGATTTATTTAGATTGGAGTTGAGAATTTCATATAGGCACAAGTCCCTGTAGTTAATCACTCTCCTATAATACGAGAAAATTCTAGTCTAAGAAGTATCACTGTTGTTAAGAAAAACATAAATGAAAGGGGATCGGTGAAAGTAGACCTGAACAAGATCACATAGTTCCATCATCTTAGGTTAGCTTGTGATCCAACCTGCCAACATCAAAAAAATTTATCTGTAATGTCCAGAGAATCTGATTAGCAATTATGAGTTATATCATCTATGAGATCCTAAGAAGACTGGGTGTTATTTACTAAAAACTTAGTCTTTGAGTTTTAGTGGTCTTTAATTTAGATTTGTAGGCTCGTTAGCCTGAATTTTAACTTGAGTAGGGGCTCACATCTGTTGGAAGGCCTAAGCTTAGATTTAAAATGAGGCTTACATCCATTGGAAAGCTCAAGTTTAGATTCAAGATAAACCTTACATTCATTAAAATGCATGAGCTTAGAATCAATATGGGGCTTACATCCATTGGAATGCTTGAGTTTGGGTTTAAAATGGGGTTTACATCTATTGGAATGCCCAAATAATGAATCTTACAGTCATATCATTTGAGCGAGGCGGTTCAATGTGTTGTCTGAAAACCTGCCAAAATCAATCAGATCAATTGAGTATTATACCACTTCAGCTTAATTAGTAATTGACTAGGATCTGTTATAGCTATTTGATTTAATTATACAACTTAGTTAAAACAATTCAAATTGATTAGGAAAATTGCAAAAAAGGGTCACGCTGCCAAAGACTTGTGAGCTTGTAGATGAGGACACTAAAAGCAGCATTCTGTGCTCAGAATGACAAATGCTTTGGAATTTGTGTTTGTATTATGGGAGTGTGAGCAGTGATAATCTAGAGCCTATATATGTTAGCAGTATGAACATCTTACTTTTTTATTTGCTATTTTTAAATGGATGGCAATGGCAGTGCTATTAGCATTTGGCTATGTTTCACATATCTCAACTTGATGTTTATATCATGGTAGTAACTAAAATCAAAATATTCATCCTATACACCCTTAAAATTTCAACAAAATTAATCTCCACAATTATATAATCAATAATTAAATTAGTTTAATTAATTAATAATTTCAACAACAAAGTAATTTGTTTTGACTTTGATCAATAGTTTTGACAAAATTTCAACAATATAATGACTTGAAAGTGTAAAAAATACTCTTCTTTGATCCAAATCTAATAATAATGGAGAGAATTTAATTTTTCTAGCCATCTCTAAGAGACAATGGAATGTGAAATCAATAAAAATCTTTGTCCGATCAGCTCTAAGAGAAAACAAAATGTAGGGCCTTCTTTAATTTTGACCTGTGAATTTTAGCATAATTTAACTGGCTTTTTAATCTTCCTCCTTTTCATCTCTACTTATCACTTTTTTTACCTACTCTTGGTCCGACATCTTTGTCTAGTATCATTCTCTTCTCTTCCTCTCTAATTTGGTCATTCTTATTCATCGTGAGTGTATTGAAGAAAGGTTTTGCTTAGTATTTAAGTCCATAAAATTGTATTTATAAACTAAAAATTTGTATTTCTCTCTATTTTTCCATAGCTTGAGTTTTGCTTTATCCATGCCTTAAAGAAGAATAATTCACAAATTACAAGCACAAAGGTGCATCCTCCTTAATGTATTCGGTAATGCATTCGGTAAGAACATTCATAATTAATGCAGAAAGATACAAATTTTAAGTCAATATTTTTTGCAATGAAATAAAAAACCATAAAAAATTCATGAGTTCACTTTTGCATGTACGGCTCAAGATATCTACTAACTCCAAAAATTCAGCTCATCTTGACTCCTATTATGTGAAAGTTAGTTGTCATAGCATCTTGAAAATTTGGCCCAACCCTTAATAATGGCACCTACTGGCTATCTCTATCTTAAAATTTACTAAAGAATAATTTGCATTTTAATGCACAAGGAACTCAATTTTGTAGTCCTAGTTTGCATAGCTTATATGTATCATAATGTGAGATAACAACAACAACACCAGGCCTTAGTCCCGCTAGATTGTGTCAAATACATGAATCCTTGGCTTCCATTGTGACCGATCAAATAAAAGTTGTTCCCTAAGTTTCAAATAGAGAAGATCCTTCCAATGCCATTTTTGGTCTACCTCTTTTAACATAGGAAAAATTCATATAATAAACTTTAAAAACTAGGGCATCAATCAGTCTACGCTTAAATATGCCCAAACTATCTAAGATGGCAATCTCTATTATTATACACTATTGGAGCCACTCCAGCTTTGTTATAAATAAACTCAATTCTCATTCTATCCTTATGAGTAATACCCACACATTCACCTTAGCATCCTCATATCTTTAACACATTTCGTAGATAAGTTTCTCCCCATATAACATAATCGATCATATAGTTACTCTATAAGATTTTTCTTTAATTTTAAGTGGAAGTTTTCGATTGCAAAACATTCCAAAAGAACTTTGTTTCATCCAACCATCTTATATCCTATTGATCACATCATTCTCACCATTATTTTAAGCAATTAAACCAAGGTAATTGAATCTCTCGCTCTACTTGATCGCATGGTCTCAATAGTAATCTCCTCAAGATTATGGATCCTATTACGATTAAACTTATAATCCATAGATTTTGTCTTGGGTCTACTAAGACAATAACCTTTATATTTTAATGTAGTTCACAACTCGAGTTTTGCTTTAACTCCATCCATAGACTTATCGACTAGCAAAATTTCATATGCAAATAATATGCATCAAGGAACCTTCTCTTGAATGTGTTTAAAAGAACCAAAAAGATTTGGATTGAGAGCAAAAACTTGATATAATCCAATAATAACAGAAGAATTATTAAACAAGCCACCCTGTGATCGAACACATGTTGCAACCCCAATGTACTAATCTTTAAATATATCAATATATGACACATTCTTTTTCTCTCCAAAAGCCTCCGAAGAACTTCTCATAGTTTTTTATCATAAGCCTTTTCAAAATCAATAAAAATTAAATAAAAATTTTCTTTTCTTTCTTGAATTCCTCTATTAAACCTCTTAATAAATGCATGGCTTCTATGTAGATCTACTTGGCATAAAAGAAAATTAATTTTGAAAAATATGAGTATCTCTTTGTACTCTATATTCAATCACTTTGCAAAAGTTTCAACATATGGTACATCAACTTATTCCTTTATAATTAGTAGTCTTGAGCATCACATTTATTCTTGTAAATAGGTACATCAATACTCCTTCACTCTTCATCTTTAAAATAACATTAAATAACTTCTAAAGTCAAGAAATTCCTTCCCCACCCAAATACTTTCACAAATCAATAAGGATATCATCCGAGCTTACTGCTTTTTCACTATTTATCAGCTTTAAGGCATTCCACTAAATTAATAACTGATATTATTTAACCATTTAACTCACTCATAAGGATTAATTGATACAACCTTCATTAAAAATTTAGTTATAAAATTCATCATCTATATTGAATAGCTTCATCTTTTAAAAGAAATATTTGATAATCATCTTTAAAATATTTTACTTAGATCAAATTCTTGAATCTATTAGCTCTTAATTTGGCTAACTTATATATGTAACTCTCACAATAGTTCTAATTTATCATATAAATTCACAAAAATGACAATGCTATCACCATGAACTATTACTTTGGATTCACCTTAAATTACTTTATATTTATTCCAATTGCCCACATCCTTATATTTAAATCATTTTATACACATCTTTTTGAGAAATTATCAAAATGATCCCTTAATTTTTGCAAAATGTTCAAAATAGTTCTTGACTTATAAATAATTTTTTGGTCCCTTGACTATTATTTAAATATTTTTTTTTATCTCCACTGTTATTTGTCCTTAATGTTCCGTTTTTTTGTTCAAAATTAAAGAGCGGAGGCTTAATTCCAGTGGTAGGTTGCGACGTTTTAATATTTTCTTATTCTGGGACTTCTTAGCTAAAAGCTTCGCATGTAATGCCTTCACCATTTTGTCATAGCTTCGCAAAAGCTTGGCATATGATGCATCGCAATGATGATTCACGGATTCAAAGCTTCATCAATTCGCTAATTCGAAGCTTCATCGATTCGCTAATTCGAAGCTTTGTCGATTCGAAGCTTCGTCTTCGCCAAATTGAAGCTCTCTTCGCCGATTTGAAGCTTCTCCGTCTTCATTGATTTGCCGATTCGAAGCTTCTCCGTCTTCATTGATTTGCCGATTCGAAGATGTAGAAGAAAAAAATTTAAATAAGGCGCACCCTGCCGCTGGAATTGCGCCTTTGATCTTAAATTTTTTAATAGAAAAGACAAAGTTACCAACAAATAGTGGTAGGGACCAAAAAAATCACTTATAAAAATTAAGGGAATAAAGAAAGCATTTTTAAGAGTCGATGACTATTTTGAATATCTTGCAAGAGTCAATAGACCATTTTATCTTTTTTCATTAATTTTTATTTAAACATCTAGTTTATCCCACCGTGCATCTAACATATTTTAGCTATACTATGAATACAACTAGTAGCCAAATTCCACATAAAATTAGCGTCACCCTTAAAATTTCACTATCCAAAATTTAAAGCTCAACTCTTAAGAATATCTATATTACAATTTCAAAGATTTCACCATCTAACTTTAAGATGTATTTTAAATTTAATAATGCTTTTTATTCATTATTTTCAAATATATAATAAATAATCGATGTTAGGTCATCAAACATCGCCTAAAATAATCTTATAATCTTTGTAATATAAGCAAACTCTCTTTTCTTTAAAAGAAAATTATTAATCTGAATTTTAGAAACCTCATTTTTAAAAGTGATAAAATGCTTCTATTTATTATTAGCAATCATAATATCAAAAACTAAAAGAATTTCAAAATCATTATTTCCTCTTCATTAATTTCTTTAAAACCAAAATCACTATAACTACCATAATTTTTTAATCATTTTTTCTATATGTCCATTTAAATCTCATCCTATAAATAACATCTTTAATTTGGGATATTCCTTAAATCAACTTCTCCAAATTATGCCAAATTTTTTTTGGTAAACTCATATCTAATCATAAGTGGTGAGCACAAATACTTGCAATAACAAAATTTATTCCATAAATTATAATCCTTAAATATATAATTCTATCTCCAAACCTCTAAACTTGCAAAATATTATTATTTAAATTTTAAACAAGAATGATAAGACATTCCTATGATGATTCTAGCCCAAGTATAGCAGAGTTTAAAGTCTAAGCTATCAATTTATTTTTCCCTCTCCCACCCACTTAATTTAAGACAAAATATTTATCTTTCTATTAATTATAATATTTACTAACTTAAAAAGCTTGCCAATGAGAGTGTTAACATTCCAACTACGTAATCTAAATTTAGTATGGACTAGCTTCTTTACCCACATTCCTTCATAATGCGAGAACTCTAACCTGTTTGATACTATATATGGACGTCGATATAGTGGCTTTTGCACACTAACAGAGGACGTTCTAGCTTTAGCACAATTTTTTAAATGATTCATGTTATAAAAAGATTCTATAGATTTTTACATTGGTTGTGCAAACCTAATACAACCCTCCTCCTGTCTTAAAGTGAGAGCTGTTTATAAATTTTCTATTCTCATTTGAACTTATCTCATCTTTTTTTATTCCTTCAACAAAAGGCTGCAAGACAGAGGCTTAGTATAATGTAGCCTATGGAACCATTTACATTTTTGCCTTGACAATTCTTTTATAGCCCATACAAGCTCAGTGTTTAGGTTCATAATGACTTGAAAGAAAAGAAAACAACATTTACTTATGACAATGTTTATAGATTCCTATGTTTTTGAGAAAAACTTTCTTTCCTATGTTGACAAACACTGAAAAAACAATATCAACCATTAAACCAACTATTAAAGATAAAATTATTAACTACAATGAAGTTTAATTTAAAACCAAAAAAATCGTGATGGCTTATGTGTGGTGCATTCCCAATTTTTTGTTGAAATATGGCTATTGTATGAAATTAGCTTTTTCATTAAAGAGTCTCTAGAAGTTTTGTTGTAACAATTTGAAACTATACTATTGAGATCTAGATTTTTTATTGCCACTGAAATATAAATTTCAGCAATCTCTTATTTTTGCAATTAACGAGAATGGCACTTTCACTCAGTTTTCCTTCAATAAAATCGGCAATAAATTGATTAGTGTAGCATGCCAAGTAATTACAGCTTTGAAACTTGACTTTTATAGTAACAGTTTCTAGATACTTTGTTAAGTGATTGTATATTTTTGTAGGCTATTATTCGCCAATTTATAACATGTTTGCATGGGTGTTATATGATAAGTAGCATTTTCTTTCATTGATAATTTCACATGATAACTTAATTTTATAAAATATTTATCAAATACTAATCACTTGATTATGCTTATAATTTGATTATCAGTTCTTATGTCTCTGAGTGGAATCAAAAGGCTTTCAAGCTAGCCCAAAAGCAATTTAGTTAAAAATTTTTAAGAAAACAAGAAACTGTTAAGATTCACACCTAGTTGACAAGACTCAAATTAGAGTAAATTTTGAGTCAAAATTGAGTTAAGATTTACAATAGATTTAAAGTTTGTTGAGATTGACTTAAGCCTCAAGTATATATCACCCCTAACAAATAAATTTCAAACAACAAAAAATCATTTAAGGCTTTCAAACAGACGATCCAGAAAAAAAAAACAAAATCTAGTAATAAAAAACAAAGAAGAATGCCTCATGTTAAGTTCAAAAATGCATGCACAAAGCAGCAAATGAGAGTTTTTGTAAACCATAATTGGCAAGCATTACAACACAAGTCATCTGAAAAACAAGTGTTACCACATCTATGAATTACCACTCTATTGTAATTGTATAATACTTGAAAGTTGCATACCTGTTTAACTTCAGCTAACCATGCAGTAAACTCTGGTCTCTTGTTCCTACAAAAATTATGAGAGAAATGTAACAAACAGACATCTGTAGATTAAGCAAAACAAATATAACTTTCTCAAAAACCATGCCCATCCCGCAATAAAAGGGATCGATACCTATATTTGAAACAATAATGATGCTTTTTGTCAAAGGAAAAATAGGTTTTTGAATGCAATATCTAATTGAAAATTTTTATCATCGTAAGAAATCAGTGACCTACAAATTAAATTTCATTTGTTAATGCTGGTTTGGTTCAAAGATAGCCAAGAGTCAGTGCAATTTATGGTTAGTTTGTCTCACAAGCAAGTAGATGTTATTAAGATGTCAGCTTTGTTAAGAGATCATATTATTAAAACGTAAATATTTGATCAGCATAATGTAGTTGAATTAAGGGAAAAAAACGATTACTACTAATGTAAATTATCTCAAAAAATAAATTTATATATATATTACATATATATTAATATTAATATTTTAATTTCTCATGACATGCACTTTTGCAATCTAGGGTTAACAATCAAAGCCAAAAAATTGGATGCCAAACACCTCCCCCTTCATTCCCATTCACCTTGATGCAACTCGTGTAAGCAAAATCCAAGAAGTCATGCAGATGTCGTTGAATTTTGGGAAGCATCTAAATGTTGGCACTTTGTCTCTGTCTTTTTTTAAATGTTTACATAACATGCTGGTGAACCAAACACTCGACATATTCTATTAAATTACATAAAATAGCAATGACATCAAGATGTTGGTAAACCAAAAAGATGTTAGTGCTACAATGATGTTAGTTTACAATATAATATTACTATGCGAATACAATAAAGATAGTGTTTTTAACATCCCATTCATTATGTCCAATGCAAATGTCAACGTGGTATCTCCAACTAAGTAATATTGGCACCACCAAAATAGAATATTATGAATATTTTCAAGAACACGACAGCCAACTAGTTTTCTGCTACAATTCTCAAGTTGCAAAGAGAACTTTACAGATCTCCAGCCCATCAAGCAGTGATTCTTCGTAGCTCAGGCTATATTTTGCCTAAAAATCGCAAGAGCAGCTTATGCAAAAACACTTACCACATGTCGATCTCTTTGATGACGCCGTACTTCCCCCATGAATTCGTGACAGCACCCTTTGTGCCCCTATCCTTCTCTTTCTTCTTCTTCTTCTTCTCCTTCTTTCGCTCCTTCCTCCTCTTCCTCCTCTCCTCCTTCTCTCTCTTCCTTCTCCTCTCCCTCTCCTTCTCCTTTCTCCTCCTCTTCCTCTTCTCCTTTTCCAGCTTTCTCTCCTTTCTTCTCCACTCCTTCCGCCGCCTCCGCCTAATCTCCTCCTCACTCTCAGACTCCAACTCCGAATCGGACTCGGAATCTTCCTTGGAGTCCGTTTCCGAGTCTGAATCCGAATCCGAGCAGGAGCTGTCAACCTCAGAATCGCTTTCCGTGTCCCTCCTAAGGTTTCCCCTGCTCCTGCTCTCCTTCCTCCTCTTCTTCTTCTTCCCTCGATCTACCCCGCTATCAGAATCGCTGGAACCCTCGCTGCTGCTCTCCTCTTTCCTCCTCTTCGCCTTCGGAAGACGCTCCCTTCTCGAAGGCTCCTCCCCTCGCAGTTCTTTGACCCCTCCTACTCCTCTTCCTTCTTCTCCAGCAGAGGCATTACGATCCTTCGCCATTTCGTTGACACCCGAGATGGTTTGATTGCATTGGCACTGAGACTTAACGGGACCGTTGTATAGATCGAATCTGTTAAATCTGTGCCGTCCAACAAGGGGTATTGTTTTGTTTAGTTATTTTATCAAATTAATTAATATATTTAGAGCCATACTATATAATATAAGACTAATTCACTATCTAAATGTTTTTTGACACGATTATAAATTTTTATACAATATTATTTATTTATTTGATATATATAAGTTATTGTTATTTAAAATATGAATGATTCAGTTTATATACCTCTCTCTAAATTATATCATAAATGAAATAAATTTATTATAAATTTACAGTATATGTATATTATTTATTAAGGCTTATTTTTCTTAACTTTAAGCTAGTAAAGAATCTTAAGTTTATTTAGCAAGTTAAATTTTTATTTAGTTATTAGGTAAACTAAAATATGTTTAAAAATAGAAAAACATCCTCTTCATGTATTTTAATTAAGCTAGATGATAAATATTTGATATCAGTATTTTTTATTTAGCATATTAATTAATTATCTATTTGAAGTATAATTTATATTTTAATACACTATTACTTATTAAAAAATATTTTATAATATTAATAATTGTTATATATATATACAAATATTATTAATTTCATTTATATTATTATGCTTTACTTATTTATATTTTTTTAACATACATATGCTTTAATTTAAATTTTATTATAATAATCCAATGTTGTTACTTTCTGTTTATCAGTCTAAAACCTCTCCATTAGGTTCCTAATGGTGTTTAGAGCAAATCCTGATTATTTAAAGTAAATTTGAGCTCAATTGAATAATACAAATATTTTAATATTTTTATCAAAATTAGAAAATCAAAATAATTAAATTGACCTCCAAATCAAAATCGGAATTCACCATTTTTCTCCTTACCCTCAAATTAGCTAGGGGTAAAAATTTGGTGTTTTGGAGATCGTCAAATTTCCTGAATATTTTATTGCATTTTTGATACCCAGAAAAATGAAATAATTAAAACGTCCTCCAATTAAAATTATGACTGCATTTTTAAGTTTCTCGCCCCCAATTTAGTTGTGGTCAAATTTTTGATATTTTTCAGAATCCGTTTAATAACTTAATTTTTAAATTAGAAAATAGCTAATAATTGTTATTTAAGTTAGTGAATTAAATTATTATTTTAAAGTAACCTTTCGTTTGATCTTAACGGAACCACCATTTGATCGAACAGTGCGCAATTTGCGTCGTTCGATAAAACATATGTGGTTCCAACAGTAGCTGGACCCCCTCCCTCGCGCATGGCCAACGCGTGTCGCGGGACTCTCAACACACCGGGCAATCCCTCATCGCCGCAACCTTCGCCCATCGTTGGCCTCACAAATCAACCAAAATCACCAATTAAACCCATTCCTTCCCTCAGCTCTTATCTGGACGAAATTAGGACAGCCTATCCCCAAAAGAAAGCGTAGATCTCGATTGCAAGCGAAGGACCCGTTGAGCTCTCAATACCCTAATCGGATCTTAAAGGTACCTCTACAATTACCTTTCAATTTCATTGTAAATCTTGATCATGTAATCTGTATCGAATCAAGTTTGGACTCAATTGAGCTCCAATTAGGATTAATATTTGATTTCAACCTAAAGTACTCACCATTATAGAAACCCTAGGATTTAGGGAATCATTCAATTTGACAATAGGGAGATCGATTGATCGTGAGGTCTTGAAAATACATATCGATCGGTGTATGATTCACCCCTTGGGAAGCCCTATATTGCGTATAATCACAAACCCTAATTCCTTTCTCCCCGTCATCTTGACAAGGAAGGATGGTTCGCTTTGGGCATGGCCAGGTCAGGCTCGGCCCACACAATTTCATCTATTGGCCGCACTGGAGGATCCGCATACGCCTTTCCTTGCAATCATGGATTAGGAGCCGCAAGCCTATGATGTAATTAGGATTTAATTAATCTAATTAATTAAATACTAATTTTTCAAAGCTCCCTAATTTCATTAATATAAATTCAAAAATAAAAAAATTAGATATCAAATCGATCATAAAAACATCAGGAATAGTAATACGAGGTTAAATTTTTATTTTAATAATTATTTTTACTAATCACTTTTTTGATCTTCATTATCGGTGATTAAGTCATTTTTAGGCCAATGGACACCAAACTGACACTTGCTTACTGTTATTATGATTCAGTTTAGTTAATGATCATCTAAATATTAATTATATGCCATATGGAAGTAAATTGGAATTAATGTAATTTTGCCTCCATACATGTGATTAATGGAAACCCTAGATTTAGATAATTGCATAATCACTTCTTACATACTTAGGACAGCAAATTATCTTACTTCTATGAACTTTAGAGACATATTGTAACGACCCCAATATCGGACAGGAGATTAACCCAACATTGGAGCGTCACCACAGCATCTAATATTGAATTAGAATAGAACTAATCCAATACTAAATGCTGTGTGGCCAAGAATCTTTGTGAGGATGTTAAGTTAAGATGGGAGGAGGTAGAAGTAGAAGAAAAGTATGTGAATAGAAGTAATTGCAAATACATGTAAGTAAAAATAATTTGCAAGTAGAAGTAAGAGAAAGAAATCACATGCAATTAGAAGTTTACATGTAATAAAGAGATGTATTTTTATCCATCCATTTATCCAAACCAAGCATTTATATATGGAAATAAAATTATCACAGAATAAGTAAAAATAAATACATAAATTTAATTATTACAAACTTAAAATTTAAAGAGTAATAATAAAAGTTCACTCACTCACAAGTAGTAAAGGCAAGTAAATATGCAGAAGCAGATTTTTATATTCTTCAAGCACTAGGTTCAACTCCATTTGTATTATACTGCTCCTAGTTTATTATATTTTTGGTATTTAAATATGATAGGGCAAAGCTAATACAAGAAAAAGTATAGTTATACTAAACTGTCTAAGTATATTTTAAGATTAGCTAAATATTTATAAGTTTAATTGGATATCACAAGCAAATTTATAATTAAACTAAGCAGTGGAGCATTTAAATGCATTCAAATAAAGAAAAGAAGTAAATGTAACTGTAAGGAAAAATAATATAAAAGAAAGAGAAGTAAAAGAACTCACAAGTATAATCGTTTTAGCCTGCAACCAAAATAGTATGAAAAAAGTATCCTAAATAAGGCTAGAAATTACTAAAGTGTATTTAAAATTAAATGAAATAAAAATATAAATATATTCAATAGAAGTTATGCTAAATAAGAAAGTAAGACAGTGAAACATTTAATTGAAATTAAATTAACATACACTATATTCTATATGAACTATAAACAAGTAAAGTACAGTACTGAAATGAAAGTGCAAAGTATAGTAATTAAAAGAAAATATTAGCCTCTTGGTCTAAGATATACATAGCCTATGACTATGAAAAGTAATATAGCTAAAAAACTATGATGATATCTTACAATCAATAAGATTGTAAAAGAACTCATGTTTTATTAATTAAAGTCATTTTATGAAAATACTTATTCTACGAGCACAAACAGAATGAAGCAAAGAATTAAGCATGTCTACCTAACTAGTAAAGGAAAATGGGGTTTTAAGAATAATACACTCACATTCACCCTCTAAGAATGCGAGGTCTTCTTATTACTCCTAATTAGCCTGCCCTTGGCCATCCAGCAATATCAAACCCTTATAGTGTGGCGCCCCACCCCTTAATCCACAAGATTAAGCTAAGGGGTGATATGTCACTCTGGCTAACCCTTCTCTTATCATTGGATTAGGATAAAATCTGCAATCCATCTAATAAGGGAAGGAGTAAACATAGACTCAAATATCAGTCACTATCAAAGAAGAATCATGCAGAGTGTGAAAGCGATTTAAAAATGAGAAACATCCAAGCATCACAATATAAATAGCAGAAAATATAACTCAGAATAAACGGTATAGTAATCCAAACACACAGTTATAGGTACCTGTATTATTACATCATATTAAAGTTTAAGTAATAAGATAATGAAAAGGCTCTCATCCTCACTTATAATAACTCTAAGAAACTTCTTCTAAAGGCTCCTCCTCTGGATAAGGCTCCACTCCTAGCTCCTGATTGTCTAATTGAAGAGGATTTATCATTGTCGGTTTCACAATATAGGGCTGATGTAGGACAAAGTAAATGTGTATGCGGAGGGTTTGATAATTTTTACACCAATAAAAATAACAAATTACTCACGATTGAGTATAGATAAAATAAGACAAATTTTGCGTACAAATGCGAAATTAAAAAAAATGAGATTGAGATGATTCGAGCCATAGTTATGCTAACACACAAAATTCCTTATCATATAAAGTATAGAGATAAATAAAAGCTATGGTTGATCTAACCTGTGTCAAAGTTAAGGCAACCGGTGGCAAAGTGGGGATAATTGAAGTCGACCTCTACAAACAGTCCTTCGTCGCAGGATCTTCTTCCTTCCTTAGATGTCCTTCTCTAAGGCTTACAATACTCACACTCAAGATTTCCTTCTTTTAAGAATGAAAGTACTAATGAACAGAATAAGTAGAGAAATATATTTTCATTCAATCTTTAATGCCATGATATATAAGACATTGGCTTATTTATAGCCATACAATATATATCAATTGACCATTAAAATCATAAACTTACCCTTTCATGAAGGGTTAAAGTATATTTTCCTATAAATGACTATTAAAACCCTCAACCAACCCACTCATGAAGGACTAAAGTGTTCTTTCATATAAAATACTAAAAAAACCTTAAACCAACTCTTTCATGAAGGACTAAAGTGTCCTTTCACTCAAATAACACTTATGACAAAAAATATGATAAATGGGTTAATCTAAAGGCCCATTTAAATGAGTTCTACAAATAAGCCCATATAACTAAAATGAAAAATACAATATAGAATCATGAAAACATTAAGCTTAATTTTATGATTTGGTGCGTCGACGATGATTACGTGGGTGCTCTGCATCAAGGGCCCCAGCCAAAAAGAGAAAAATTTTGTGTTAGACAATTGTCTAAGTACATTTTAAGCTGATGAGTTTTATGTGTTTTATAATATCACCATTTTACATTTTTAAGCAACAATTACATCAAAAATGGGAGCAACTAGCAATACAATAGGAAAGAAAAAAACTATAAATAACATTTATAACTTTAATCAAAAAGGAGGCTAAAATATGCCTCAAATATAAGTTAAACAAAGTAGGGCACATATAAATAACTAAACAAGTACAGAAAAAAATCTATACCTAAACATACTGATGATCATATGACGTATGCTAATTAAAATATAAATTTGAAGATAGTACATATAATATGAGCAGTAAAGTCTAGGATCCTATACAAGTAACTATATAAGTGGGCAGGTAAAACAAGACAGTTAACTGAAATAACATGCATCAATAACAGCAAGCTGAAAACTGTAAAGGAACGTATAACTGCCATATCAGAAGAATTAGTCAATCTGGCCCAATATATATATATATATATATATATATCTATCCACATAGCCTTTATGGGCTAGGACAAACATATCTCAATAATACTGTGTGACTGAAGAGGCAGATAATACTATGCAACATCTTTTAGTTATTGTACTTTTGTTTCTGTGGACAATTTCAGAAATAATTGAGGAGTCAAGCATGTCTGCAAAACTAAACGGGTCCCAAGCCTAACACACTCTCCTCAATGAGTAGTGTTAAGCATCCTGATCTCACCTTACCTCTGTCCATTGGAGTAAATGTGCACTATAATCCACCATAAACTGAAATGTAAGTGTTATCCTAATTTTTCTAAGTTTTCATCTTCATGCAACAATATTTTCTTGTATGACATGTCCAAAGAAAAATAGCTCAAACATCAAGGAATGTATAGCAACAAAATATCAAAATAAGCAAGGGACTATACTAATATGGTGATATCATTTATTTTCTAATTAAATCATTTTAACTATTCCAAGTTACACAAGTTTAGGATCACCATTTTTCTACTATTGAGTGTAACTTAGAAACTCATCCTTATAAGTTAAAAAGGATTAGAACTGATCATATTCTAATCTAATTCAATCAAATGATGAATATGAGTTAAATCAATAAATCATATATCCTAATTTTTGTAAATTTAAATGTTCTATCTAAAATTTGATCAAGATCTTTTGAACTATATATTATGGATTAATCACCATGAGGATTGGGCTTAATCACATAAACCAAAGAGATAGGTTTCATTCTAAAAGTGATCTACTAATTATGGTAAATCCTATTAAGATATCAAACTCAATAGGATGAATCTCTTATCTTAAATCTAAAGTTAAAAAACAAAATAACCAAAATAAGTTGTAAAATTCTAGAAACTAATAAAAACTAAGGTTTCATTAATTGAGTAACCCATTTACCTAATAAATAAATTTTAACATATGATCTAATCTTAGTCTCAAGAATGGTCCTTATGTGAGGTGTAATGTCATAAGGAAAAGACTTAGAAAGGCTTCTAAGGATTTTACAGTTCTTGATCTAAATATTGATTTTACTCACTTAAATAATTCTAATATAGTTCTAATGTAGGTTTTAGTGTTTTAAAAGACTAATTAAAGGCTAAGGGCGTTTAACCTAAATTTTGGGCAAAATGACCATTTTGCCCCTACTTAAGGGCGTAAAAAGTCAACTTTTGATTCAATGGCCCAAATTGAAGTTTCTTAGTTCCACATGATTTCTTACTATCTAACTTGAAAATAAATAGTAAGTACGCCCAATTTGAACGAGAAACGGATCCTATAGGTCCAACATAAGGTTTTTGACCTAAGGGCATTTTAGTAATTTTTACCCTACTAAAACTTATATTGTTATGCAGTTTATTATTAGTTACTGTTATAATATTATATTATTGTATAATTATACATTTATTTATTGATTTGATATATATATATATATATAATATTATAATTTATCATAATATTTGACTGCGGGTTTAATAGCGCGGGACCCACCACAGCCACACGGTAGCATATTATTGACTGTGGCAGAGACTGAGGGACCCACCATGACACACAGTAGGCGCAGACATGCCACAGGCCTATGCGTCGGCCCCATGGGCACGCGTCCGCTGATGAGGGCTGCGTAGAAGCGGGTTCCACTCCCCGAGCACCGAGTCGCACCCGGACCGTGCGTGCGGGCCTTCGGGCGGGCTCGGGTCGACCCGACCCGGCCTGGCCACTTCGCCATCCACCCGCTCAGCCGAAGCTAGGGCACGCATTTTGGGCAGCCTCCCGGCGATGCCGGGGCTTGGCCCGCACGGCAACGGCTAGGCCCGGTCAAGACCTATCCATCGAAGGTCGGACCTTCACCGGAGACGGCTCACGGCTCCGGATAAGTCGAGCCCTAGGTCCAGCCCTCACGGGACTCGCGAGGTTTAACGATATAGATTGTGGATCGATCATCGATTTAGATCGATCCACAGCGCCTAGGTTTAATCGAACCTTTACAATCATCAATCCATATAATGAAATAGGGTTTTGAAATCGTGCAATTGACAATAGAATTGAATGTAAGGGTGATCGAAGGGGTACCTGATCGACGGTTCTTCGGTGAGGGCTCGATCGGGATCCTTCTGGGGACTTCGGGGGCTTGGCTAGCGAGTGGGTGAGTCGAGCCAAGCAATCCCGGCTTTGAGGTAGCGGGGGATGGACTTGCCGAGGCGTTGGCAACGGCGGTTGGGCGAGGCGCGCGACGTGGCGATGCGTGGCGAGGAGCGGAGCTCGCGAGGAAGAAACGCGCTGGTCCGTTCGATCGAATGGCGCGGGCGAGACGGTGTAGGGACGGATGACGACGTCGTTAGGAAATTAATTTAAATATTAATTTAATTAAATTAATTTGTTTAATTTCTTATTAAAACCAAAATTAATTATTTATAATTAGAAAAATCCCAAATATTCACCTCTAGCTAATTGAGGGGTGAGGAACGCAATGGTGAGGTCGGATCTTCGATCCGACGAGTATTTTAATTTTCCAAATTTTGGGGTATTTTAAATAGTATTAAAATATTCATTGAAATTTCGACGACTTCCGATTGACACGAAAACATCACCCATAGATAATTTGGGGGCAATGAGCAACGGTGGAGTCCATTTTTTGTTCGGAGGTCATTTTAGATAGGTCAAATTTTAAGGTTTTTTGGATTTTTCATAAATCAAGATTCGATTCATTTGACTTCTGATTTAGACTAGGTCTTAGAGGTTGACTCCAAATGACCTAATTAACACTTATGATTAGATTTAAGACTAAAATTAGTCCTAATTGACCAAGGTAATGACTTGAGTTATTACATATAATTTTATGGAAGTTTTATTTATGCATAAATGTTGTATGTATGTTCAAGGAATAGGCTCAAATCTAAACAAGCATTCAAGGAATTTCAAATAATTTTAAATTATGTGATACCCAAAATTATTTACTTTTTAGTTATCTACTTAATGATTGGAGTAAATTGAACTTCTAATTGACTTAGAGATATTGATCTTTAGTCAATTTTAAGTAGTAATATAAGTAATTGGAGTTTTGAAAACTAGTAGTTTAACTTAATTTATGGAATGACAAAATAATTTATAAATATCATAATACAAATTAAAACTAATTCTATTCTTATCCTAAATCACTTGATTGAAATAATTTATTGAAATCAAAGCTTAGGAAACTAGTTAGAAAAAAGTGAGGATAAGAAATTACTATATTTGAAGAAATTGGAAATTAAATTTCTACATACTAGACTCGTCTATTTAGATTGTAATGGGAAGTTCTACCCAAATCAATCACTAGCTTAGTTACTATCAAGAGATAGGAGAAGTCTAAAAGTATAGGAGAGGAAAGATTATAAGCTATTAGCTCTATGTTTTCTATAGATTGAAGGTTAAATGAAATCTATTAGATATCTATGACATGATTATAATATATAGGGAAATTATAAATCAAATAATAAAGAGTTTATATGAAGACTATGAGCTAAATAAAATATGAATTATAATCCAATTTAATTACCAAGAGCTAGTCCTAATAGGTTTATAACTTGCAATCACACATGTATTAAGGTTAACTACACTAATTGGTTGTATTAATAAATTCTAAGATCATAAGTAAAACAAGTTATAAAATCAATCCTAAATCATCTCTTCTAAAGTTATAAGTTAAATCAATCATTTTGCTAAGTATTCAAGTATCTAATATATGAAAAAAACTTAAGTTCTAATCATATAATTAAAATGACATGAGAAGTTAATAAATGTGATATATTTGCTGTCATAGGGTTTAAATACCTAAAACATGTATAATTTAGAAACTAAAAATTGCAAATATACCTATTTTAAGGGGTTAAGAACCTAAAATTACCAATTATTATCCAAATAGAATGATATACATAAATATAAAATTCTTATAGTATAAGGAGAAGAATAATACTAAGTAGGTCAAAATCGGACAATGTTGTGTTTTCAGCATTTTCGGGACTCTTAATTAGGGCTAAAAAGTGATTAAGAAAATTAGGGTTTAAATCTTATTTTTTGATTTTATATTATTATCCTACACATTTTTGTGAATGAAATGGACTATTTGATCAACAAGTTTGGATATCAATTTATCCAATTATGTCACATGCAATATTTGAATTTAATTATAATTAAATAATCAATCTAAGATAATGATTAAATAAAATAATCATTCAAATATAAATTAAATATTTTATTATTAATTTATGCATTTTTGCGATCAAAATGGTATATAATATTGTGTATTTTGGTTGAGTATTTCACAAGATACACTTAAATGAAAATATACATTTAATAATCATTAGTAATATCATTACCAATTATACTACAGAATTCAAATCATAAGCATTTTATTTAATCAAAAGATATTTTGAATGCTGAAATTTGAGAGGCGATGAAAGGATGGAAGTGACTGGCACAGAAAACAGAGAGCCGACACCGTCTTAAATGACAGGGTGGGCCCCGCGTGTCGGCGGAGCGAATAAAGAGCCGACACGTGGATTCCCCGATTTAAGTGTAAGTTGAGCGGGTTCGGCATGATTTACTGGCATGAACCGCATAGTGTCGCGGTTCAGTTGAACTGTGCATTGTACATCTTCTTCCTCAAAATAGAACCGATGCCAGCAAAACTTGGGCTAGCCTTAGCTTAGCAACCCGATGGTGCCACAAGACGTATGACCCACCGTTGGAAAGCTAAGCATGGGCTCTTTTCTATTAACCTAAAACCCCCATGCCATTAGGTTCTTATCTTCCATGTATTAGGAAAGAAAAGAAATAGGGTCGGCAAAGCCGAGGAGGTTATATCGAACCCTCTTGGACTTGATTTAACCTCAGCTCAACTACAAGAAATTTCTAAGCATGTTATCTAATATACAAACTATGGGAAGAAAATAATAAAGTAAGGAATTAGATAAATGGAGAGAGTACCTTGCATGGTCATTCACGTTGGCTGAAATCAGAAAGATTAAGGTTCGTAGAAAAATGTACTCAGCCCTCGTTCGCAGCCTCACGCTCCCGTTGATGTTTTAGGTAAGGGTAAAGGTTGAAATGAGAGGATTAAGAGTTTAAGGAAAATGGAGGAGGCCAGATGAAGCGGTCATGGTGTACGATGGCCTGCGGTCTGTGCGATCATGCCTCTGTTGACAGATTATAGCCATCGATTTTGGAGAGTGATCCGACGACTGGATTAATTAAATGAGATCCCACCGTCTGATCTTATTTAATATTGGATTGACGGATTAGATGAAGGGAAAACGGTGTTTGGTGTTTCACAGATTGCAGCGAATCTCTGCTGTTTTGAATACATCCATTGAAAAATTATTATTATTATTTGTATTAGCTTAATTTAATTGATTATTTAATTAATATAATTTCTTTATTTTATTCTTAAATTTAAATATTCAAATGCACCCAAAAATTTCCAAATTTTCACACTTATTTATTTGAGTAGTGAGGAACTTAAAAATGCAAACAAATTTTTGATCAGAGGTATATTTAATTATTATAATTTTTGGTATTTAATTAATATTAAAATATTCATGAAAATTTCAACGTCTCCCAAACACTTCCAAAATACCACCCTTAGCTAATTTAGGTGTGGTGACTCCAATGACGGACTCTATTTTTGATTCTGAGGTTTAGATAAATTAGGTATTTTTAGAATTATCAGAAAACTAGGAAATGCTGAAAATTGTTAAATAGTCTCCAAATCGCACAAAATTCGAGGTGGATGCTCTAAATACTATTATAAGAGTAATGGAAAAAGATTATAATCTTTTAAGTTACTAATTAATGGGTAACAACATTAGGGTTGTTATTGACTCTCCTCCTTAAAAAGAGTATCACCCTAGACACACAACAATTAAAATTATGGAAATGCTATTACAAGGAGGAAGTCTAAATGAAACATAATTGAAAATGAAAGAATTAAGGTTACCTGATTATTGAAAGAATTATGCGAATTTTTTTCGCATATCATCTTTTATTTCTCACATGGCTTCTTTATCTAAATGATTCTGAAATTGGAATTTGATCATAGGAATGCTGCAGTTTCTTAATTGCTTAAGATCTCTTCCCAGAATTGCAATAGTCTTAACAATGAAAGTCAGATTGGCCTACATCTCGATTGCTAGAATCTGAACTTGCTGACTAGAATCTAATAAACACACCTTCTTAGCGATGAGACATGAAACACATTATGCACAACTGAAAAGTTTTTAGGAAATTATAATCTGTACGCAGATATTCCAATTCTCTCTATCACTTCAAATGTTCCTAAGTACTTTAGACTCAATTTTCTATAAGCATCGAATCTATACACACCTCTCATCGGACTCACTTTCAGATAAGCTCGATCACCCACTTTAAATTCTAACTGACGATGATAAGTGTCATGATATTTCTTCTGTCTATCATGGGCTGTCATCATATTGTGCTTGATTAGTTGAACTTTCTAAGTAGTTTCTTCTATTAATTTGGAATCATAAAGTTGAGAGTCTCCTACTTCAGTCCATGCAATAGGAGTAGTACACCTCCTTCCATAAAGAGCTTCATAAGGAGCCATACTAATAATGGACTGGTAACTGTTATTGTAGGCGAACTCAATTAAAGTTAGGTGATCTTCCCATGATCCACCGAAGTCAATTACACAAATATGTAAGAGATCTTATAAGATTTGATTAACATGTTAAGTTTGACCATCAGTTTGGGGATGGAAAGTAGTACTTAATGCTAAATTGATCCCCAAGTTTTGCTGAACAGCAAAACAGAATCTGGAAGTAAATCTACTGTCTCTGTCAAAAATTATACAGTTCGGCGTACCATGTAAATGGATGATCTCCTTAAGGTAAAGGTTAGCTAACTTCTCAATAGAATCTGTCTGACGAATGGGAAGGAAATGAACTGATTTGGTGAGTCTGTCGATAATCACCTAAATTGAGTCAGAACCAGATCTACACTTAGGCAGATCGACAATGAAGTCCATGGAAATATCAGACCATTTCCATTCAGAAATGTCTAAGAATTTGAGGAGTCCACTAGGCTTCTGATATTTTGCTTTGACTAAAAAATAGGAATGTCACTTAAAAATAAAAATGGCAATATCTCTCTTCATGCCAGACCACCGGAATGATTTCTTTATATCATGATACATCTTACTACTTTCAAGATAAACAGGGTAACTAGAGTTTTGGACTTCTGACATTATTTGTAACTGTAAACTTTTAGAAATCCATAACCCAATTTTCTGAAAGATCACATCTTTAGCATCTAGACGTAATTCAAATCTCTTCCCACTAATAATATCGAAAACCAGAACAGAATAAGAAGAATATTCTTTCTGAGCTTCTACTATCCTTGACCTAAGGGATGATTCAGATTGAAAAGCAGATAATAAAGTGCACAAATCAGTAGATCTGATTATCTTAAGGTTCAATCTTTTAAAGTCATTGATCAAAGGATCATTGCAACAGAGGGAAGATAAAACTACATTACGTCTTAGGGCATCAGCTACTGCATTAGCTTTACCCAAATGATACAGAATTTATATGTCGTAATCGCATAATAATTCTAGCCACATACGTTGACTAAACTTTGATGATCAATAAACATCTCACACTTAACTTCATACAGGTAGTGTCTCTAGATCCTTAGAGTAAAAACTACCCCTACAAGTTCAAGATTGTGTATAGGATAAATCTTATTATTGTATTTAAGTTGTTTAGAGGAATAGGCTATTACACAATGATCTTGCATCAGAACACAACCAAGCCCTACCGTAGAGGCATCAGTATAAACCTGAAAATCTTTATCATTTTGAGGTAGTACTAGAACAGGAGCATAAGTGTATAACTATTTTAACATCTAAAAAAATTCTTCATAGGCTGTGCTCTAGAAGAATGGAACTTTCTTTATAGTTAACTGAGTTAATGACAAAGCAATTTGAGAAAAATCTAGGGACAAACCTTCTGTAATAACCAGCGAGTCCTAGGAAACTCTGAATCTCTATTGTAGATTTAGGTTGGACCCACTGTTGAACATCTTGAATTTTCTTTTGGTCAACTCTAATTCATTCAACATCTATCACGTGACCTAGAAATACCATGGATTTGTGCCAAAACTCACACTTCAAAAACTTAGCGAACAACTTATATTGTCTTAACAACTTTAGAATGGCACGCAGATGCTCTTCATGCTCAACAACTAACTTAGAATAAATTAGGATGTCGTCGATGAAAATGATGATAAACTTGTCGAGATACAGCTTAAGGATACGCTGCATCAAATCCATGAAAATGGAATGAGCATTCGTTAGTCCGAAAGATAGGATTTGGTCCTGAATGAAGTTTTAGGAATATCTTTATCCTTAACTCAAATATGGTAATAACCTGATCTCAAGTTAATCTTGGAGAAGACTTTTGCTCCAGCAAGTTGATCGAATAAATCATCGATCCTAGGAAGATGATATTTATTCTTCACTATCACTTTGTTAAGCTCACGGTAGTTTATGCACATTCGCATCAATCCATCATTCTTTTTGACAAATAGGACGGGAGCTCCCCAAGGTGACATACTAGGGCGAACAAATCCTTTTTCTAGCAACTCTTGCAACTGCTCTCTAAACTCTTATAATTCTTTTGGTGCCATCTATACGTGTAACAACCCTAGGCTGTTACTTAGCCTAATCTTAGTGTAATTGCAGCCTAATTATAATTTTATTGTATTCATATAGTCATTAGAGCTAATCCTAAAAATTTTGGAGCAATTCGGAGCTCAATCGAATAATTGGAATATTTTAATATATTTAATTAATTAGAAAATTAAGATATTTAAATTGACCTCAAAATCAAAATCTGACTTTGCCAATGTAATCATCACCCCCAAATTAGCTAGGGGTGATATTTTAGACGTATTTGGAAGTCGTTAAATTTTCATGAATATTTTAATGAATTTAAATGCAGTGGAAAATTGAATATCAAAATCTAACTTCACTGTTGAGTTCCTCACCTCTAAATTAGCTAGGGGTAAATTTTTAGGATTTTTTGGAGCACATTATAAAATCTGACTTTTAAGGTAATAATTAATTAAATAAATTGAATTGAAATTTATTAAATATCCATTTTAATTAATTTCCTCCATTTCTTTTCCCTGGTTGGCCCCACTCTCCCTACTTCATTCGGCACCTATTATCTCCAAAAGCTACGCACGTAAAGGCCATCCCTCTCTCCTCTTCATTTTCTCCCCTCACCTCTTAGCTCCCATAGCCCATGCTCTCTTTCTCCTTTAAGAAGGAGCTCAGTCCCTCCTCCCTCCATTTTTGCTCAGTTGAGGTCCTTTCTTCCTCCTCAAGTTCTCAATGCCTCAAGTTATTGCAGAAATCTAAGTCTTCTTTTTCCATTCTTGCAAGGTCAAAGGTACCCATTTATTTTACTTCTTTGGCTACTCTCTCCCTGATTTATCAAAATGCTGAGGATGATATTTTCATTAGCTCTTTTATAGCATCTAGGTGTAATCATGAAGCTCAATCGAACTCAAATGAGTCTGATTGAAGCTCGTTCCTCTATTAAAATTTTTGTCAAAAAATTGTATAATTTTTGCATACCCGTAGCTAGGGCATCAATTTTTGCTCATTATAATGATCCTTTCATGCCGATTTTAGTATCATTGGAAAGATTTCGGAAATACATTTCCATTGGAGGTGCAAAGTACCCAAAATTGAGAGTATTTAAGTGCGAAAGGAGACCTGTTACAGTTTTCGCATAGGCGAAATCACCATCGGGAGCTATAGCGCGTCGTAGCGCCCGAGTCTCGACTTGAAATCTGCCGTAGCATGCCGTAGTGTGTTAAAGCATGCCGCAGCAGCATAAAAATTTGATGAAATTAAGTTAAATCTGTGACAATGCGCCGCAGCAGATTCGAATCGTAAGTACGCCGTTGCAGCGCGCCACAACGCTGGTTTCTGCCGCAGCGCCTGAAAGCGCTGTTACGTGCCATAGCGCTAAAATCCGCCGTAGCGCGCCACAGCGCGCCATCGCTCCTGGCTTTCGGCCGGAAGGCGCTACAGCGTGCCGTAGCGCCCCGAAATATTTGAACGTGCCCAAAACTATAAAATTGGAGGTGAAATTCAAAGTGAAATTTTATGATTTGTAATTGCCCGAATTTGTAACTTTTAACATTCTAATGACCCTAAAACCTTAGTGAGGCCGAAATATATCTAAATCGAAATTGAATTTAGGAAAATTAAGCATTGTATGAAATTAGAGGTGAATTTCAAAGTGAAATTTTATCTTTTACCATGAATGTTATGTTATAAATCTCATAAATAATTGCTTGAATATTTTGTGCCAAATGAAAATATTAGAATCTTTGATTGCATGTATGACCAAGTAAAACTTAATAACCAAACTACATGAAACTTAAGTGCTTTAGATTTATAATCAAGTGTTAATCCCTTTTAGTTTTATTTACAATTTTGTTAGCCTTAATTACTCATTATTTTTAATCAATGTAATATTTATGTATGTTAGAGAACTTTAACGTTGATTTGGACACCATGATTTGCTCAATTTGATATTAAACTATATATGATCATAAGAATCTTAAGAACTTGATTAAGTAAATGATACTTAATATAAATCAAAAATTTGTCAATAATAATACACCAATAATACATTGATTTATCATTAACCTACAAATTAATTATTGGTCATAATTTGGTAAGGCTTGGGGTTAAACCATAATATATGTGATTAAGATCTAAATAATTAATCACCTAATTAATTATCTTGATTGAAAGATAATTCAACTTGTAAAATTCCAACAATATAATTGATTTGACATTGATCTTAAAAATATTGAATTAGAAGTACTAAGATCATTAAAGAACTTATGTGATTTATTATCTGGACATGTACCTTAAGATTCCTGATTTTCTCTTATATAAGAATCTTAATATGAGATAAATCATAAAAATATACTAATTTGCAATGTGATCAACTCCTAATAATATTCTTGATTGTATCCCATAATTGTAGCATTGATGTTGATCAGGTGGGTTTACCCATCTGATCTGGTCATTTAAAACTTAAAAGAATAAGAATTGTGAATTTAAGAAAATTATATGAATTAGTACAATAAAAGTGTAAGATCTTTATGATCTTACTTTAGGATTAATTGTGCAGAAAAAGTTAAGCCTATTAATTGATAATACATTGAGGTAAGAAGATCTTTTGTTAAAAATTGAGGTAGGAACTTAGACGATCCTTCTTAGCCTTAGAAGATTGATCTTATAGACCCTTGTGGAAGGATCACCCGAAGTACTTTGAATGAGATTTCCTCCCATGTGGTAGTAATTTATATTGAGTGACCTTTTGGTCACACTCTTGGAATTATGTGTAGGATTCACCCAATTAGAGTCAAGATTCATAACTTTGGTAAATTCTTAGTTGTTAAATAGAATTGCTAGAACCTAAATTATTAGTTAGATATGATTATGCATATCCATGGTGCTGAGTGTGAAATATCAGATTTCTTTTAAAA
Organism: Gastrodia elata; assembly: GCA_016760335.1. Classification (NCBI taxonomy): domain Eukaryota; kingdom Viridiplantae; phylum Streptophyta; class Magnoliopsida; order Asparagales; family Orchidaceae; genus Gastrodia; species Gastrodia elata. The sequence goes on along the minus strand of CM028671.1, from coordinate 1,011,394 downwards.
TTCATAATAAATTGATAAAATAATATTATAAGATTACTAGGAATATTTAAAAACTTTTTGGTAATTTATTTGGAATTTTTCAATTTTCCATCGTTTCTTGGTTATTTTATTATATTATTTGATTAAGAAAATATGCTAAATTATTTTGTCATCAGATTGAAAATATGACTTTACCATTACGCTCATCACCCCTGAATTAGTTAGGAATGATATTTTTGAAAATTTTGGAAGTCGTCAAATTTTCTCGAAAATTTTAATATATTTTAATACCCCAAAAATTAGAATAATTAAATTGATCTTGAAATCAAAATCCGACTTCACCGTTGCGTTCCTCATCCCAAATTAGTGAAGGATGAAATTTTGGGATTTTTAGGAACTCATTCAATTTTAGTTAAAAAAAAAAGAGTCGTTAACGTCACGTTTACGACGTCAACGCGCCGTCTATCTAAGCAGCGGATCCTACGGCTGCCGTCTTTTGCTGCTCAAGCGGATCTGCACCTGACACCGTTCACGGTGAAAGCGACCGCTGTTAATGGCGTTAACGGCACCGTTAGCAGACGGGTCAGCTAAAAAAAAAAAAAAAATTAATTTTCAAATGCAAATATTGGCTCAACCACTTATCCAAATTTGGCAATTTTGGTGTTTATGAAATCCTCTCATTAAGACCTATCTATGGACATCTCAATTTGAAATTTTGATAATTTTTATGTGATCAATTTTAGGGATGATTAAACTTTTATTTTTAGCATTTTTGAGCAAATTAAACAAAAATTTCACAAAAATTTCATCTTAATTCTATCCATAGGAATATACTATTCATATTATAACATATTGATATAGTCGGAATTTGTAGCAAAAATCTAATATTTAAACAGTCATATTACTATATATTTCCCTATACTTTAAGTAGAAATTGATGTCTTTTCAGGAAAATGAAGAAAACAAATTGCAAAAGTTGATTTACCAAATTCTGAACAAAAATTACCGCAGCGCGCCATGACTTCCCCTTAAAATCGCATGACCTGGAAGTACAGCTGCAGACCTGGAGCATGACTGCTGTAGCGCGCCATGGCTCGCCATAGTGCGCAACGACGTCATATTGATAATGATAAATTAAAACTTTACAAACGAGTAATTGAATAGTAAAAAACGCAAGTTGCACGCCGCAGCGTGCCACGGCGCACCGCAGCGCGCTGCAACGTCATTTCTCGTTACTTATTGAAACCTTATAAACAAGTAATTGAATAGTGAAATCGCAAATTGCACGCCGCAGCGCGGCACAGCGAGCCTCAGTGCACTACAACGTCATTTCTCAATGATTATTTGAACTTTATAAATAAGTAATTGAATAGTGATCCTGCAAGTCGTCCGCTGTAGCGCGCTGTCGCGGGTGAATTTTTATTTTATAAAATTATAGTTAAACTAATTGAATAGTAAAAATCGCAAGTCGTCCGCTATAGCACGCCTCAGCGTGCGTTGCAGCGACTGAACGAAAAAGATACTAACTTATATGCAGGAAGAGCATTTGGAGCACTGCCGCCACACGCCGCAGCGAAACAGTGATTGAAACCTCACTGCCACAGCATATCACAGTGGAACAGTAAATGAAACATCGCTGCCACAGCGCGCTGCAGCGCGCCACAGCGTACCGCAGTGAACGGCCCAGAATTTTCTAGAAAACAACAATTAAGAAGCATGGGGGAAGCCACAAAAATGTGACCTTTGGCCTCCCCCAGCCTCTTGATAACTGATATATTAAATCCCTGCTGAATCCCAACAGTTAAATAGATAAAAATATTAGAAGAGATTGGAATTATATGAAGAAAGATGAAAGGTCACACAATAAAAACTTTAAGGCTGAGTGCATCCCTATTTAAGGGCCAATCTCAGACTTTGAAATGGTTCCAATCTTGGCTACTCAAAAGACATAAAAGAAAGGCTGCAAGAAGAGAAAGAAGGAGAACTCTCCAAGGGGAAGAGTGAACCAAGAACAGGAAGAAAGAAAGAACAATAAAGAATGAAGCGTGGAGCTTCAAGAGGACAATGCAGAAGAAGTAAGAGAACCCCAGAATTTCTCTAGGTGATTCCTTATATTTCTCCTAAACTCCCTTGATTAATTTCTTATCGTGAACTAATGGCGACATTCACTTTTCTTTACATGTATGATCTTTCTTGCTTAGTAATGGTAGGCTAAAAACCCCTTGGAGATGGTTGAGATGTAGTTGTAGAATTATGTAAGGGGAATATTAGTTGTATGATGACATTATTTAAATATAATAAAAATTGTTTGTGTTGTTTAATTTCCATATTAAATGAATGCTTGAATGAACTGAACTCTTATTTATTTTAATTAAAAGAGTTTGTGTTCCAATACTCATCAAGTGGGTAAGAGCAAGGAAGGTAGTGCGAGTTGAGCTGAGAATTACGTGATAGAATTCTCAAGGCTCACTTGCACCCTCCCTTATTACTCTCCAAGAGATTGAAGCTTGAGAACCAAGCTCTCCATTACCTTGCTCTGCGGCTCAGCAAAGTAGAAGGGATGTGAGGACATTGGGAATTTCATGAATTAAGTGACAAAATCCATTGACCCAATGCATCCTCCCATTTAGCTAAACTACGTGTGAAACGTATGACGCACGATAATGGAATTTTGCTTGTGAGACCATTATAATTAAAAGATATTTTGGTAACCTAGATGTAGGAATTCAAAATCTAACTAATTGAATCATGTCTCATAAGAGTTTATGTGCTAAGGAGAAACCCAAAAGGAGTTCTCTTGTGCACTAAACTTGATTCCAATATAATTAAAGGATACTTCAATTCCAATAGTGTTCACTGGGTTTAATAAAGCAATTAAATTGAACATCTACATTCAAATAATGAAGTTATAGAACCATCCCTTGCATATGTTACAACGAAATCTCAACTCTCTCCTTTTTAATCAAATCATATCTTTACTCAAAGTCTTGTGTATTGCTAATTAGGAACCAACAAAAATAAACCAAAATTGCATCTAGAAATTAGTGAAAGAAAATACAACTCGGTATCAAAACAATCGTTCCCTGAGGTTCGATAAATCTCGGAAACTAAACTTTCCACTTGTTACTTCAGACCACGTACATTTGCGTACAAATGCAGACATGTATTTTCGCCTGTTACATATATTTTCTTCATTAGATGACAAAATGAGTATCATCCAAATCTTAATCGTTCAAGCTCTCCAAGATCAAATACTCTTCATTGGATCCATCCTAATGCTTACTTATTGAAATTCACTTAATTATAAAGAGGGCTGAACAATTTCTTATCCCCTTAAGGCTCCATTATGAACTTCAGCAAACATTCAAAGCCCTCTCCATCTCATTTCTCTCATACTTCTTCCTCAAGCTAGAACACTTTACCCTACATCTTCTTAAAGACTAAAGGAGCATCAAGAGGACTTTAAGTTCCCATCAAGGTGATAGGAACTCTAACAAATCATCATCATCCTTCTTTTTCTTTTTGGTTCCAAGGTGAATAAGTATATTGCAAAGGTATTCTCTTTCCCTATATCTTTTATATGAAACTTAAATTAAATTTTTTTTAGTCATGAGTAATGACTTAGATTTGGTTTAAATTATTTTATGGGATAGATATAAATCAATAGTATGTCATAAGAAAGTTATAAATTATAAGAGAAATAGAGAGTTTTTCTTAAATATTTATGTTCATAATTAGGATGATGTAATATATGTAATTTGTTGAAATTAATGTTTAAATTTAAATTTATTTACAAAATTATATCTTACATAAATGAGCTACAATATTAGTTTAAGCTCATTAATCTTAATCCCTAGCCAAATTGTGTGTTATTAGTGTCTACCTTCATATTAGATAGTAAGAAAAATATTTAGCATTAATAAAATTTAGTTTGGAAGCCTAATTCTTAAAATTACTTTTTGTGCACCTTTAAGAGGGGCATTTTGGCCAAATTTTAAATTAAATAAATTTTAATAAATTAAAATAGTTCTTTATATCTTAAATTAGTAACTTAATAATTTAAAATCAATTTAAAAATATTTAGATTATTTTCTTATTTTAAAAACCTAAATTACAAAATTTAGTACTTATAAACTTAAATTACATTAATAAATAACAAATCATGTTAAATCATAAAATATTAAATTAATAAATTAAATTATTATTCGGCAGATCAAAGTAATTAATTTGGTTGTATTTTTATCAAAACAGTCAGGTATGTAGATCTCTTTATTAGTTTTATTTCAACATATCTACTTTGAGCTATTTTCATTTGAATATTGCTTATACTTTCAAATATGCTTACCACTTATTAATTTGTAAAAATTATCATAAGGCATGTAACAAAAAGATGAAATATATCATATTATTGTAGTGTTTGTCTTTGGAGGATGGAAAGCAACATTGAGAATCTGTACCGATTGGGCCTGCTGGCAGCCCCTGGAAGTCATATGGAGGGATTTAGCCCTTTTTAGGAAGTGGGCAAATCCAGAGGAAAGACACACCATTAGTTTCTAATTTTGAATAAGCTACCGACGGGTAGCGAGAAAGATTCATAAAGGTTATGCCTATGGGTTTACCCATTTGGGCTTAGGAGTCTACATACTCGACTTTATATTACAAATGCTTATGATAAAATTTATTTAATGCTTTTCTTATATACTGAACTTCAAGGCTAATATGCAGGGCAAAAATTAATTTCATTTGGCAAATGTTTTACTTTCTTACTTATGATGTAAAAATTTCTTTATCTCACTTTTACATTAATTTATGCCTATTATAGGATGCTAGAATGTAATTCTTATAAGAATGGTCTACGTACTCCTACCTGACTAATAATTATTAATAATATTTTAGGTTTTGATAATTAAGCTTTAAGGAGATCTTCTTGCATTAAAGTTAAAGATAAAGTCTTGAGAAGTGAGCAGAATGAAGACATTTTAAAATTTCAAACTTCTTTTATAATTATTATAAACTATGTAATTCATATGAATGGATTTGAATATAAATATGGACATTTATATATTTTATTTTTTTTACTTTCATGAATGTATATTTTCAAAGTATGAATTATTCATTGGAAATTCTCAAACTCGATTCCCCGGCCATCACACTGAGTCACTTCAGTAATATTCAGGATTGGTTGAGTCACTCCAATGTAGACTTATGATCAAGTGCTATCCTGAGGGATTAGACGAACACAGTCCTGTTAGAGTAAATATTCCAAGTCTAAGAGTATTAGAATTAGTGAACTAGATCTTTAGTTTGAGATATAAAGTGCGACCGTGTTCTGACTCCTATCGTAGTGTGCATCAATAAGTGCAATTTAAAATAAACTAAGTATCTCAAGTCACTATGCATAGAACACTAAGTATGCTTATAATTATAGTATTTAATAGCTTAGCTTGAGATATAAACTGCAACCGGGTTCTGCCTCTTATCGAAGTGTACTTTGATAAGTGCAGTTTTAAGCAAACTAAGTATTAAATTCACATTTCTTGGAAATATGCAACCATGTGTATACAATCTTTCCAACTGATATTTCCAAGTGAAATCACAAGTAAAACAAATTATTGAAATTAGAACTAGGAGTCAGAATTTATTTAGATGAATTCTGCACAATGGAGACATTTGAATAATTATCTGATTTTAAAGTATTTTATGGATTTCTGGATTTTAATACATGTAGTGTAGAGACATGAGCATGAACATAAGCATGATTTATGAGAATCAATGATGATTTATGAGTTACAGAATGTTAAATACATAAACAGGGGAAATTTTGGATGCAACGACATCACAATAAACTGTATTTTATAACCGGATGTCTGTAAATATTGGGCCGTATAACTCATAATAGTTCAGTGATATTTTTGTTGCATATCAGTGGCATACAGTATCGTGGCATATATAGATGCATGACTTTAGTGGCATACAACATAGTCTTACATGTTATTTACTCAATTTCAGATCATATATCATTTATTATTTTTCAGTATTCTGTATTCTGTCAGCTTTACTTTACTTCAATTTTATACAGTTTCAGATATTCAATTATTTTTATTATTTTTCTATAGCTTTATTTTATGTTACTTAAATGTTAAGTAAATAATTAGAACTGCTTAGATTAGTTTCGATATGTTAGAACTTATTGTCTAATATGTGGTACTTTTGGGATCTGATAATTTGCTAGATCCTGAGCAGCTTATTGAGCTAGGTCAGGAGGACGTTTAAGAGGTTCTAAAGGAGTTCGTGGAGTCTTAGTGGATTTTTCCTTCAGCTTTACTATTAGTTATTTCAGTTCCATACTTAGACTTTATTTCAATATTATTTTAATAAAATAGTTTGTAATAATTTCTGAATATATTTACTTTTTTATTCTGAGATAAATGTTTTTATTTAGTTTCTGTGATGAATATTTTTGGATGTATGCTTAGCTTCTGCACTCTATTTTTATATTACTTATACTTAGTATTGTGATGTGATCAGCATACTGGAAATATTAATTTTTTATACATATATTGGATTCTTCATGTTGCATTTTAGATCCTATATATGTATTTGTGTAATATTTAGGATAATGATGCTACACTTATTTTATGTAACAACCCAAGATTGTTACCTAGTCAATTTGACATAAATTGATCAAATTAAGTCAAAAATCAAGATCCTAATTTTAAGTCAAATAAAAATATCCTCAATTAAAGCATATTGAGAGAATCCTCATGCAAAAATTTGAGCGCAATTGAGATCCCAAATTGTCCTAAATAAATTCATGAAATTTAAACTTCCGGAGTTGATAATAGATAAAATATAAGTCGAAATTTAGAAATTTTGTATTTTTAAGTTAAGCATCATAAGAGCATACTATGGTTTAAGTTTCACAAATTTTTGAGCTCTGGATTAATCGTAGTAAATTTTTAAAGTATTTCACTTAAAAATTAATATAAAATAAAATAATCATCCAAATATAATTATTTTTTGATGTGTGTGTTTGTCTCTGAGATGCTCGTTTCAATATAAAATTTGTAATTTTTGGAGTTTGTATGGCCATAGATCATGGCTCGAGAAATTTAGCAATCCGATTTTTATCTAATTGCTGTCTTGATTTAGGTTATGGCTTTAAATATATTGTTAAATAGTTTCTAAACCTAATAAGCTGTCAAAACCTAATTATTTATTTTCCTGTTAGCCAAAATTCCCTTCCCTTCCTCTCTTATAATGTACATAATTTAAAAAAAAAAGAAAAAAGATTCATGACCTTCCTTCTTTTCTCCCATAATTGATGAGAGAATTCAATGGAGAGCCATGCTACCCTTCTCCTTTAAATAGAGGCTCAGCCTCTCTTCCTCTCCATTTAGCCATTAGCTGAGCTCCCCTTCCTCTCTTGCTGTGCTACTATTGAAGGATCCTTCAAGCCCTCAAGCTCTCAAGGAACCAATCGAATCTTCTTATTCTATTCCTATGGCCAAGGTACCCTTTTGTTAAACTCTTCATTGTGATATTCTCTTCATATGTAGCAAAGTGTTATGAATGATATTTCAATTAAGTTACTGTATAGATTCTATGCATGATCTTCACGCCTCAATCGGACTCTAATGAGTCTGAGAGAAGCAGATTCCTTCATTTAAAATTTCTGTCAAAAATTGAATGATTTCTGTATACCTGTATCTAGAACAATAATTTATATTTATTAGAATAATCCGTTCGTGCCGATTTTGGTATCAATGAAAATATCTCAGAAATGCCTTTCCATTAGTATATAGCATCACATGTGAAGTAATCTAGATTGATAGTATTTTAGTGCGAAAGGTGACCCATTATAGTTTTTGCACAGGCGAAATCACCGTCGGGGGCTACCAAGCACCATAGCGCCTGAAATTTTGAAAATATGTTCGTCGTAGCATGCTGTAGTGCGCTACATCGCGTCACAGTGGCATATAAATATTAATAAAATCAAATTAAATGCGTTGTAGAGTCCAGAATTATTCGAAATGGTCAAAACTTCATAATTTTGCATTCTAATGGTCATAGAACTTTAATGGGGTCAAATCATACTAAAATTAAAATTGGATTGAATAAAAATGAATATTGTATGAATGTGTAGGTGAATTTGAAGGTGAAATCTACTATTTTAGCATGTATATTATGTTCTAGACCTCATAAAGAAATTGCTTGAATATTTTATGCCGAATAGAAACGTTAGGATCTTTAATTGCTTGTATGGTCAATATAGAACTTAATAATCAAATTGTATGAAACTTAATTATTTTATATTTATAATCAAGTGCTAATCCCTTTTGTATTTGATTTAAGATTTGATTAGCCTTAATTACTCATTATTTTAATTAATGTGATGTTTATGTATGTTAGAGAATTTTAACTTTAAATTAGACACCTTATTTTACTTAATTTGACATTAAACTATATTTGAACATAAGAATCTTAAGAACTTGATTAAGTAATTGATACTTAATTTAAATCTAAATTTTATCATCAATAATTTACTAATAATACATTAATTTGTCATTGATCTATAAATCAACTATTGATCTTAAATTTGAAAGGCTAGGAGTTAAACCATATCCTATCTGATTAAGATCTAAACCCAAATCACTAAATCAATCAATTTGATTGAAAGACAGTTCAACTGATATGATTCTAATAATGCATCTGATTTGACATTGATCATAAATTATTAAATTAGAAGTGCTAAGATTATTAAAACAAAATATGTGATTAAATATCTGGACTTGAGCTTAAGATCTTTGATTTTCTCTTATATAAGACTTTTAGCATGAGGATAATTATAAAACTATGTTGATTTATTATAAGATCAAATCCTAATAATATTCTTAATTTCACCCCATAATTGTAGTATAGGATGTGATTAGTTGGGTCTAGCCATGTGATCTGATTTGATCAATTCAAGTATAATAAATGAAACTTATAAATTTAGGGTAAATGCTAGATGTGCAAGATCTTGATGATCTTATAATAGGATTTATAATGTAATTTATAACATATTGAGGTAGGAAGATCTTTTGCTAAATCTTGAGGTAGGAACTTAAATATTTTCCCCTTAACCTTTGAGGTTGATCTTCAACCCTTGTGGTAGAATCACCTAAAGTACTTAGCATGATATTCCTCCTATATAGTAGTAGCTTATATTGGGTGACCTTTTGGTCACATCCTTGGAACCTTATATAGGATTCATCCCAATTAAGTCTAAATTCATAACTTTGGTGATCCTTGTCAATTAAATAGCATTCACTAAACCTAGATTATTAGTTGAGTATAGTAGTGTATATCCATAGTGCAGGATCAATTTAGTAGTATTCAGGATTAGTTGAGTCACTTTAAGTAAGACTTATCTTTATGCTATTCTGCGGGCTTAGGCGAATATAGTCCACTTAGAGTAAATCCTCTGATCCTAAAAGTGTTATAATTAGGGACTTAAATCCTTAGTTTGAGTGAAATAAAAATTGTCAATAGGTAATGCCTTCTATCGAAGAATGCTTTGATGATGGTGGCCTCAAACAAACTAAGTATTTAAAGCTACCCTCCTACAAAGTATGCTTGTAGTTAAGGTATTTAATATCTTAGTTTGAGTGAAATAAAAATCCCCAATGGGTGATGCCTCATATTGAAGAACACTTTGATAGGTGTGGCTTCAAACAAACTAAGTGTTAAATCCATCCTTCTTGAAAACATACTAAATATGTGTATACGACCTTTTTAACTGATAATTTTAAGTAAAATCTTAAGTAAAACAAATTTCTCAAAATTAGAACTAGGAGTCAGAATCCATTTATATGGATTACACATAATGGAGATATTTAATTCGTTATCTGATTTTACATCATTCTTTGGATTTCTAGATTTTAAGCATGTAGTGCAGAGACATGAGTATGAACACGAGCATAATGTATGAGTATCAATGATGATTTATGGATTACAGAATGTTGCATATATCAATCAGGGAGTTTGCAGGATGACTAGTACTAGATTCCCAACTGGATATATGTAGGCATTGGACCATACGATTTATACCCGTTCAGTGTTATTTCGATTGCATATCAATTGCATTTTGTATTGTGGCATATACAAATGCATGACTTCAGTGACATACCGCATAATTTTACATGTTATTTACCCAGTTTCATTCATTTTCATTATTCTATATACAGTCAGCCTTACTTTACTTTAGTTTTATACAGTTTTAAATTTTGAATTACTTTTACAATTTTCCTGCAGCCTGGTTTATATTATTTAAATGTTAAGTAAGCAATTAGAACTGTTAGATTAGTTTCGATGTGCTAGATTTATTGTCAAACATGTGGTACTTTTGGGATCTGACAATTTGCTAAATTCTGAGTAGTTTATTGAGCCAGATCAGTATGACGTGCAGGAGGTTCAGTGGGAGTTTGTGGAGCCTCAACAGATCTCTCGTCCAGCTTAATCGCTTTTGATTAGTTATTTCAATTCAGTGCTTAGACTTTATTTCAGTATCATTTCAGTAAACCGTTTGTATTAATTCAGAACATATTTACTTTTCTATTATGAGATAAATATTTTTATTCCGTTTCTGTGATAAATATTTATGGATGTATGCTTAGCTTCCGCACTCTGTTTATATATTATTTATACTTAGTATTATGATATTATCAGCATACTGGAAATGCTAATATCTTATACATATATTAGATTCTTCATTTTGTATGTAAATCTAATATATGCATTTGTCTAGTACTTGAGATAAGGATACTACTCTTATCTTAGGTATTAGCTCTTAACCCTTCTCTTTGGGTTATGAGTCAAAAATCCTTTGTATGGGTTTATTTTTAGCATATTCGGGGAGATGGGCAATTTCTTCCCGAGTGGCGCACCGCTCCGCCACCCACTATTTTGTTATTATATACTTCAATTATGCGCGACGACAGGGTAGGGTGAACCTTCTTAAGTATTAGCCCTCAACCCTCAATTGGGGTTGAGTCAGCAGCCTTCAGTGTGTCATTTTCAACTATTCAGGGAATTACGGAATCTCTCCCCAAGTAGTGCGCCGCTCCGCCGTCGATTGATTACCTCTTTTGCGCGTGACGATGGGGCGGGGCACTACAATACGGAGCCTTAGATTTTGGTTAAGTCCCTGGAATAATTCCAAAAGAAAACCCTACCTCATACAAAGGAGGTAATCCTGAAAAGTCTTCAGGGAACACATCCAGGAACTCTCTAACAATGATAGTTTTTTCAGAATTTCTATCTTGCCTTTCCTCACCGATCAAGGTTACTAAAATTGCACAGCAACCTTTACTAATGAGGTGCTTGGCTTTAATTGCATTAATTAAGGATGCAGTTAAACCAAGTTTTCCTACAAAAACTTCAGGTTTCTTCTCAACTTTAAGCGAAACTCTCTTTCTAAAACAGTCTATAACGGCATTAAATGTACTTAACCAATCCATACCTAAAATTATGTTGAAGTTTGTAATTGACATAGCAATAAGTTTGGATTGAAAGAATTGGTTGTTGATTGGGATATATACCAAACATAACTCATTAGTAGACATTTCAGCACCCGATGGCATCTTCACTCTCAAGGCATTATCTAGGTTCAAATGTTGGAGATTAAGAGAAGAAGCACAACTCTTGTCATAAAGGAGTGGCTAGAACCGTGTCAAAGAGTGTGTCACCAAATTGAATCTTAATAATTAGAGTTCATATAGCAGGAAAAATATAAACTCTAATTACAACTAATGAGAATTAATGTATGAAGTACTAAAAATAAAATTGCAGAAGAAATGAAAGACAAAAAATAGAAAAATAAAAATAGAACATACTGGTAACAACATTGTTGTCATCTTGGGCAACAGAAAGAGAAAGAGCGTAGACACACGGTACTATAGGAGGTTGAGGAATAAATTTACCATTAGCAGTCCTACTAGATTGACCTTGCTTATTAGCAGATGAAGGTACACCTTTTGGATGTTGAGCACTTCCACTTGTAGAAGGAGGCATTAAGGTAAGCGCTGGAGATTGGAAATTAAGAGGAGTATGGTTCTACACAGAAGATTGGAGATTGATCCGTATCTAGTCCACTATTCAGTTTTTCTGACAGTCCCAATGATGATGATTGGTTCTGCCACAGATGTAACATCGGCCGCCAATATAATAACATTTTCCATAAGGATGCGGTCTGTTACATCTTGCACCTGGTCTTCCTTGCTAATTCTGATTCTGATTTTGATTTTAATTTTGATTCTAATTTTGATTCTAATTCTGACTTAGGGTAATTTGGAAGACCTTAGGACCATGAGGATGATTCCTCTTAAATGGTTCAGATCTCGAAGATTGTGGTTGGGAACGTTTCTTCATATTCATTTGCGCTTGATAGCGCTCGATCATATGCGCACCTTCCAGAAGTTTTAGAAAATCATCATGAGATTGAGACATCAGATGACTTTTAATAGAATCCTTCAATCCATATAAAAATCTACTGCACTTAGGTACATCAGTACGAACTAAGTCAGGAGCGAAGCCAAACAGCTTCCAAAATTCCATTTCATACTTGTGGACAGAACAATTTCCTTGGGTAAGCTGTATGAAATCGTTCTCCATTATAGTTTGAGCAGATGGAGGAATAATTTTTCATGAAAAACTTGCTCAAACTTATCCCAAGGGATATCTTTCATTTGTATGTCAGAGAAATGAGCTTTCAGTTCACTGTCCCACCAGTATTCTGCCTCACCATGAAACAGGTACGTGGTTAGATGAATACACTCACTCTCTGGACATTTTATACTGGCTAAGGTCTTTTCTATTGCCTTAAACCAATCAGTTGCTTCAATATGGGAAGTTGAGCCATTAAATGTTGAAGGGTTCAAATGAAGAAAAGTAAGAAGAAAGGCGTCTACAACAGGACCAGTCGTTGGATGTGAAATTATTGTAACTTCAGAAGGAACTAGAATGGGAATTTGAGGATAAGTTGGAAATGGTTGTGATATGGTAAGGGAATGATGAGAATGAGTACTAAACGAGGCCATTCTCTCAGCTGCACGTGTTTGTGCTTCTATCATCACATGCATCATTTCCATTAGATTCTTCATATAATCAGTTTGAGATGTAATGACAGAAGTAGGTTCTTTCACCACAGGTGGAATAGGGTTATCTGAATTAGGATTCATTCTAAAAAAATAAAAGAAGACATAATTTAGGAACTAAATAAAATGGAAAATGATTCTCATTAAAACTTATAAGATTTAGGAGATTTATTTTGTAAGAAAGAAGAGAAAAAAAAAGATAGAAGTCATTCATAAGAAGCTACTATACTAAGGAAAACTAGGACTAAAAAGAAGCTAGTACAATCATTTACAGAACTTTGCATAAAATATAAATTCAAAGTCATCATAGGTAGGGGTACAATGGAGGTGTTTACTTCATCAAACTAGCACTTCGTATGCATGATACCACTAGTCATCAGCGTAGTTGGCGAAGAGTTCATCCAAAATTTGAAGGCGTTCGTGATCAGGGCAAGCTATGGCTTCAAATTTCATAGTGTGGTGCCCCGCCTCCTAATTCGCAAGATGAGACCTTAAAGTGAGGTGTGCCACTCAAGCAGATCCCTCAATTATCATTGGATTAGATGTAAACCATAATCCACTAATAAGGTAGAGGTATGCTCAAAATATATACAATATGAAGCAATCACTAAGTAAACATAACTCAGAATGCGGAAGCAAAGTAAAATAAATAGTACATCAAATTTATCACAATACATAGAGGAAATGTAACATACACCTTAGAATAAACATTATAGTGAAGCAAAAACACAATAAAAAGGTACATGTATTATTACAGCATTTTAAATAAGTTTAATGAAATAAAGAGCAATCACTCATCCTCGCAAGAAAGCAATAAAGGAACTAGATGACTTCAGCACCACCCTGCTGATCCTTGATGAATCCATTATTTTTAGCATAAATAAAGGAAAATGTCATACAAGTACATATTGGAAACAATCTACTTTGATCAAATTCTATTTATTTTTAGGATAAAATGAGAGCACAAAAAATCTGAAGCATTTTTGCAAAATCTAGGAGAAAATCACTGTAGCGCCCGCCGGCTTCTAGGTAGTAGACAGCACAAACCCAAGGGGATTTCTGAAGCCTGGAGCGATCCTGCTATAGCACACTATAGTGAGCACAAGTTCAAGGCTCCAACTGCTACAGTGCACCACAGCGCGCTGCAACAGATAAAGGTTCGAAACTTATGTTCGCTACGACGCGCCACAACGCGCCCTAGCGTGCTACTGCAGATGAAGATTCGAACTTACATCACTACAGCGTGCCACAATGGATGATACTTTGAAACTGAGCTGCAGCCGCGCGCCACAGCGGGTAAAATTTTGAAACTTGACCTGCTACAGCGCACCACAGTGCGCTGCCGCGGGTAAGTTTTCCTAACTTTACTTGCTACAGCCAGCCATAGCGCGCAGCAGTGCGCTACCGCAGATCAAGTTTGAAACTTAAAGGCGCTACAACATGCTACCGCGGATGAGTTTTTGAAACTCAACCCGCTACAGGGCGCTACAGCGTGCCACAGCGCGCTGCAGCTCACTACAGTGGGTGCTATATTTTTTGTCTTTTTAGGGCATTAATTACAACTGGGATAAGACTTCTAGCTAGCTGCCTGCCTCCCAGTTGACATATCTTTTGCCAATAGAATAATTTTTAGAGAAAAGAATGTTTTTAAAATGATTATAATATTTAAAAATGCAAAAGGAGATATCATTTCATGCATCAAGTAGGATATGCACTCATTATAGCATAAATGGTTGAGAGAAAAAAGGTAGAATTTGAATGTAAAAGGAAGGAGAATGACTCCTCTATAAATGTAGCTTCTCTTGATAAGAGAAGGGTTCCCATTTTCACTCCAAAATCTCAGATTTTTAAGGGCTGTATCGAAGAAGAAGGAGACCTCTCTAAGGGAGGTTGAAGAGGCCATTGCTAGAGGAGAAAGAAATTAAAGCCGCACTAGGGAGCTAAAGGAAAAGAAGAGAAGAAGAAGATGGAAGATCTTAAGAACCCTAATAAGGGTTGTTCCTAGTACACTCCTAATCTTTCTTTTGAGTGAATCATGAAAGGGTCTTCATCCTTGTATATTTTTCTTTGTATCTCAGCTGTAATGGAAGGCTAGACCCCCTTGGAGAGGGTTGGGCTGAATTCAATGTGAAATGTAAGGGACATAATTAATGTTGGAGAACTTCCTCAAGCAGTGAATAAAAAATATATGTTTAAATGATTTTATAAAATTACTTAAAAATTATGCTTTGACCAAATGGAAAATCTATTAAGAAAATATAAATATAAAAATGAACATCTAAATAAATGCCTTGTGCCCCATAGCTCACAGCTTGGCTTAGAGCTGGACATGTGTGCATTAGTACTTAAAATTATGTGAGAAGTTCCTGAGCATAACTGCACCAAGCTCTAAGCTCAATCAAGAGGTCAAAGCGTGTGAGCTAAGACCCACTAATAGAGCTTTGTTGCTCAGCATACGTGAAAGGAGGAAGAGGATTCATTGAGAGCTCATGGATGATGTGACATATTTTATGGAGCCCAATAAAATCACTTCTTTATCTGAACTGCGCGTAACAAGTGTGATGCTCGTTAGCGGAATCAATGCTCGTGAGATTGCCCAATTAAAACTACTATCTTGACAAGCTAGACATAGGAAAACTAAGATGCTCTAATTGCGATCTCAAGAGAATCTTTGTGCTGAATTAGAACCCTAGTGTGTTCATCTCATGCACAAGATTTGAACTTGTAGGAATTAGAGGACAATTCTAAGGAATAAAATGTGCACTTGATTTTTTTGGCATGACTATGAAGAATGAAAGGTGCTTGAGAAGTAAGTCAATATGAGACCCTATCGATTCACATGGAGGAAACCCAACTCTCCTCTCTAAATCAAATAGTTTCTTCACTCACAATTTTACTTTGTTAAGGGAACCAAATCAAAAATTGAAATCATACCGTTTAAATATTATTAAATATAGATATACCTTAGTATTAAAACACACCATTCCCTGAAGATGATAAATCTCGAAACTTACATTCCAAATTATTACTTCAGACCACATACACTTGCGTGCAAGCACAGACGTGTTATCACAGTTTGTCAAGTTTTTGGTATCGTTGCCAGGGAATGGTAACCATTTTGTATTAAGGATAATCTACTAGTAAATAGTGAGTTAAACAAATCTCTCTTTGCATATAGTTTAATTTTCTTATTGTATTTATTTCGATACTAATTTATACCTTAGACTAGCTAATTTATTATTCTTTCATTTGCTGAACTGTTAAACATTAATGCTATACTTGTTCTTGGTAGCTTAATTTCTAATTTGTATGAGTAGAAGAAATTGTACTGAATATCTTTTTGATCCAAAAATTGAAAGAACCTATCTACAAGCTAGAAGAGAACAAGCCATTTTAGATCATCAATAAGCTATTATGGAAATTTTTGATGTAAATCCTAAAGAACCTTTAGGAGAACCACGGGGTAGAGCACTCAGAGATTATGCCTTGCCCATTGTTAGGGGCATCCCACATGCAATTGTTAGGCCAAATATGGAAGCCAATAATTTTGAGATCAAACCTTCAACACTTAGCATGGTTCAAAATAATCAATTTGGTGGGTTAGCCACTGAGGATCCTAACTCACATATTTCAAATTTTCTTGAGATTTGTGACACATTTAGGTTTAATGGTGTTTCTGAAGATGCCATAAAACTTAGGCTTTTCCTATTTTCCCTAAGAGAAAGAGCTAAAAGTTGGCTCAACGCTCTCCCGAACGATTCTATCCGTACTTGGGATGATTTGGCTAGGAAATTCATAGCCAAATATTACCCTCTGGCAAAAACTGCTCGTTTGAGAATTGAGATAACCAACTTCAATCAGTTTTAGAGTGAGACGTTGTATGATGGTTGGGATTGTTTTAAAGATTGCTTAAGGCGACACCCGCATGTAACAACCCAAGGTTGTTACCCAGCTTAATTTTAGCCTAATCATATCTAAATTATCATTATGTTAAGTTCATCTAGCCATTAGAATCAATCCCTAAAGATTTGGTGCGATTCAAAGCTAAATCAAATATTTTGGATTATTTTAATATTTAATTAATTAGAAAACTGAGATATGTATTTTGACCTCGAAATCAAAATTCGACTTCACTGTTGTGATCGTCACTCCCAAATTAGCTAGGGGTGATGTTTTGGACGCATTTGGAAGTTGTCGGATTTTTGCAAATATTTTAATATAATTAAATGCGCAAAAAATAGAATAATTAAATACGCTACAGCATCATTTTTCACCGTAGCGCGTCGCAGCGCTTGCGGCGCCAGAAAGCGCTGCAGCGAGCCGTAGTACCCAAAATTTTCTAAAAGTGCGCAAAAATGGCTGAAATGGACAAAATTTCACTGTTTTTGCATTTTAAGGTCCCTAGGACCCTGGTGGTACTGAATTATATCAAATAAGTTAAAATTGAGCATTGCATAAAATCTTATGTGAAAATTAAATTTGAAAGATATCCTTTATAGCATGCACCTAAAATCTCTTATAAAGTGCCAAATCTTAAAAAATAGGATCCTTGAACGCTTGTATTGATTAAGTAGGTCTTAATAACCAAATTGCATGAAAGCTTAGTCTTTTAGAGTTGTAATTAAGTGCTACCTCTTTGGTTTGATTTAGAA
This sequence comes from Gastrodia elata, assembly GCA_016760335.1. Classification (NCBI taxonomy): domain Eukaryota; kingdom Viridiplantae; phylum Streptophyta; class Magnoliopsida; order Asparagales; family Orchidaceae; genus Gastrodia; species Gastrodia elata. The sequence goes on along the minus strand of CM028671.1, from coordinate 993,627 downwards.
TTCAGTTAGTCTTAATTACCTTCTATTTTATGTTACTCTACATTCCTGTGCTTTCATGATTTTAGGATGTATGCTAGAGAACTTTAATATTTATTTGGACACCTAAATGTGCTTAAATTGATATTAAACTATATTTGAATATAAGATTCTTAAAAACTTGATTACGTAAATAATACTTAATCTAAATCTAAAATTTGACATCAATAATACACCAATAATACATTGATTTGTCATTGATCTTTAAATTAACTATTGGTCTTAAATTTGGTAAGGCTAGGGGTTAAATCTTAACTTATCTTGATTAAGATCTAAACCTTAATCACCTTAACTAAAGCATCCTTGATTGAAAGATAATTCAATCGACATGATTCCAATAATGCATATGATTTGACATTGATCTTAAATCAGGGAATTAGAAGTGCTAAGGCTAATATTAAAACTGTGTGATTGAATAATTTGAATATAAACTTTAGATTTTTGATTTTCTCTTATATAAGATTATTAGCATAAGATGGTACTAAAATTGTAATGATTTATGAAATGATCTAACTCTAATAATATCTTTGATTTCATCCCATGATTGTAGAATAGAAAAGGATCAGATGAATTTTAATCATCTGATCTGATCACTTTAATCTAAGTATAATAAGTAAACCTTGAATGTTAACTTAAGAAGTAGAAAAATGAGATCTTAAGGGTCTTGCTTTAAGATCATTCTTGAAATGTTTAAAGATCTTAATTATTGATATATTGAGATAAGAAGAACTTTTATAACTTATTGAGGTAGGAATCTTAGATGATCCTTCATAACCTTAGAAGTTGATCTTGACATATTGTGATAGGAATCACCTAAAGCAGTTAGAATGGGACTTCTCCCTTGTGGTAGAAATCAATATTGAGTGATCTTTTTGGATCATCCTTGGAGTCTTGTGTAGGACTTACCCATTTAGAGTAAGGATTAATAGCTTTGATAAATCTTTGTTGATTAAATAAAATCTTCTAAATCGGTGGAGTATAGTAGGGTATACCCATAGTACTGGATTATCTCAGTAATATTCAAGATTGGTTGATTCACTCCAATGTGGATTTATGACCAGGTGCTATCCTGAGAGATTAGATGGATACAGTCCCGTTAGAGTAAATCTTCTAAGATTAAGAGTGTTATAATAAGTGAACAAGATCCTTAGTTTGAGATATAAATTGTGACCAGGTTCTGCCTCCTATCGTAGTGCCCTTCAATAAGTGCAGTTTAAGCAAACTAAGTATCTAAGTCACTTTGCATAGAACACTAAGTATGCTTGTAATTAGGTTTTTTAATGACTTAGCTTGAGATGTAAACTGTGACCGGGTTCTGCCTCCTATCGAAGTGCGCTTCGATAAGTGCAGTTTAAAACAAGCTAAGGGTTAAATCCACCTTTTTTGGAAACATGCTAAATATGTGTATACAACTTTCCCAACTAATGATTTTTAAATAAACTCTCAACTTTAACCAATTATCAAACTAGAATATAGGAGTTAGAATCCTTCATTTTGATAGGATTTTGCATAATAGAGACCTTGAATTCATTTTTTAATTTCAAAGCATTTTCTGGATTTCTGGATTTATCTCATGTAGCTTAGAAGCATGATGTTGAGTATTAGTAATGATGTATGAGTATCAGTGATGATTTATGAGTTACAAAATATTGCATATATTAATTAGGAAATTTTAGGATGTATCGGCATCGCAGTTCCCAACTAGATGTATGTCTACATTGGACCGTACGACTCATAGCAGTTTAGTGATATTTTGGTTGCATATCAGTAACATGCAGTATTGTGGCATATTCAGATGCACAGTTTCAGTGGCATATAACATAGTTTTACGTACTATTACTCAATTTTAAATCTATTATTATTTTATTTACTTTCAGTATTCAATTTTCAGTATAGCCTTACTTTACTTTACTTCATTTTTGTACAATTTTATATAGTCTTATACTTTCAGTTATATTATAGCTTTTCTGCATATTTATTTACATTATGTAAATGTTAAATGAATAACTAGAACTATTTAGATTAGTTTAGATGTGTTAGACTTATTGTTTAACACGGGGTACTTTTGGAATCCGACAATTTGTTAGATCTTTAGCAATATATTGAGCCAGGTCAGGAAGACATCCAGGAGATTCAGGAGGAGCATGTGGAGCACTAGTGGACTCTCCTTCAGCTTTACTTTTCTGTTAGTTCATTTCAGTTCAGTACTTAGCCTTTATGTCTATATTTTAGTAAATTATTTGTAATAATTTTGAATGTGTTTTCTTTTCTTTTCTGAGAAGAATGTTTCATACAGTTTTTGTGATGAATGTTTCTGGACATTTGGTTTAGCTTCTGCACTCTGTTATATACTACTTATACTTAGTATTGTGATGTGATCAATATACTAGAAATACTGATATCTTATACATATATTGGATTCCTCATGTGTTTTACATCCAATGTATGTATTGGTCTAATACTTAGGATAATGATACTACTCTTATCTTAAGTATTAGCTCTCAACCCTCCTTGGGTTGAGTCAACAGTCCTTTAGATGGGTTCGATTTTCAGGCTCTTTCGGGAAGACGGGATATTCCTCCCCGAGTGGCGCGCCGCTCCGCCGCTGATCGGTTTTTACCTTTTGTGCGCGGCGACGGGGTGGGGTGCTACATGGCATCATGGGTTCTCCTTGTGGATGCAAGTTCAAACATCTTACAACGGGTTGAATGCTCCAACGAGGACACTCATAGATGCGGCCGCCGAAGGCTCAATTAGTATTAAAACCCAAAGTGAGGCTTATAACTTCCTAGAAGAAATGGCTAACAATGTGTATCAATGGCCATCTGAACAGCTTAAAAAGGAATTAATCAAGATAATTGAAACAAACTAAATAACAGCTCTACAAAATGAAATCCTCGTGTTAAATCAATGAATTGAAAACATGAATATTAATTTTGTTCAAGAAACTTATTATGAGTTGTGCGGGAGAAAACATGCTAGTGAAAACTATAATCTAAACAGACCTTTCGTGTAATCAAACACCGAGCAAGTTAACTATTTGAGGAACAACAATGCCATGAATAACCCTTACTCCAACACGTATAACCCAGGGTGGAAAAATCACCCCAATTTTTCTTGGAGTAATAATAATGACAATGGAAATTTTAATGGGGGTAGTTCATCGAACAAATAAAATTATAACAATGGGAACAGCTTCAATCATCAACCAACAAACTTAGAAGGAGCCTTTAATGCTTTTACGGCGGAAACCATCCAATTTAGCACAGGACGGAAGCAACAATCACCTGTCATGATGCCTCAATCTAAGGGATAGAGGCATCCCGCAGAAACATGGAAGTACAACTAGGATAGATCTCTAAGCAGCTGACCACTCGGTAGCAAGGAGCCTTGCCTAGTTCTACAGAAGTGAATCCATAGGAATTTGTGAGTGTTATTAATTCTAAAGGGATGGAAGGTGATGACCAAACTGAAAATATTAATAATGTTAAAAAAGAGTTAGAGGTTAGAGAAGGGGGTATGAATACTGATTATGAGAAGTTTACAACCCCTAAGTGTGAAGATCCTAGGAGGTTATGCATCCCTTGTGTGATTAGGAACGAGGTACTTTTAGATTCCCTATGTAATATTGGTGCCTCGGTTAATATCACGCCCTACCATATTTATGAGCATCTCAAGGTAGGAGGGATGGAGTATACCTATATAATTTTAGAATTTGCTAATTTGGAATCTTTAACTCCATTAGGTATTATAAGAAATGTTCCTGTATGGTTGGGAAGCTTTATTGTCCCCACTGATTTTATAGTATGTGACTAGGATAGGTGGAACAAAAACCTCACTATTATATTTGGATGACCCTTTCTCATGAGCACCAAAGCCATAATAGATGTGTGCCAGGATGTAATGAGCATAAAGATCTGGGGTAGGTCTGAATTGATAGATCTTAAACCTACCCTTTTCAAACAAAAGGTTATAGAATTAGAGTTAAAAAGGAAAGCTATGGAGGAGAAAGTTCATGAAACACTTTATGTTAATGCTCACCCAAATACCTCAAAAGTATGGAGGGAGAGATCTCCTGACCAGCCTAGCCAAAAAGTAATCATAAACGAGTCGGGCTAACTACATAAAACAAAGTACTTCTTGGGAGTCAACCCAAGTAAAAAAAAAAGTGAATTTCTGAAGCCTGGAGCGATTTTGCTATAGCGCGCTATAGCGATCACAAGTTTGAGACTCCAACTGCACAGCGCCTCACAGCGTGCTGCGGTGGAATTTGCTGCTATGAAGTGTTATAGAGCGCACTGGCATGTTTTTGATTTTTTTTCAAGTCGTAGCCACTGTAGCGCACTGCGTGCTATAGCGAAGGGCTCTAACTGTAGCAATTTTGACTGCCTAGGGAACCCAATACAATCAATAATTGCTTCAGGTTTAGGATTCCTAGGCGACTAAAGGAGGTGCTAAAAAAACTGATCCCCTCTTCCCCTTCATAATGAAAGTATGTCACATTTATGGCATGGGGAGCATCTTCGACCATATTTTTCTTTGCCCTCATGGCTGATTGGATATTTAAAAGGCTTAGGGGAGGAATATTAAGCTTGCACCTACTGATTTTTTCTGTTATTATTATTATCATTCTCCTCCTTTCTAAGAAACTTCAGCCTCTCTAAAAATCAAACATGTCGTCTGAAAGGAAGTCCATACCACGCAAGGAAGTCGAGGCATCCAGATCTAGTGGAGCCTTCAATAAGAAGAGGTTCTCCTCCGCCGAGGCTGAACAAAGGTTCACCATGGTTACTTCTTGGCAGAAGTTGATACCGAAAAAGTTTCAGGGCGGTCTTGCCTGTACCCTCCGAACAAGTTTATCCCCGGGGATGGGGGGAGCTGGTGTCCACCAAATCCAACTCATACCCGACCTTGGTTCAGGAAGTTTATGCCAACACCATTAACTCGGTGGGGCGTAAATTTTTGTATGGGGAAGGGGAGTAATTTTTGGGCTCGAGCAAATCGAGCATTTTTATGGGTTGAGGGATGTCGATGACTGCTCCTACTTGGGCCTTATTGAATCACGTTATGACCCGACAGCACTTGTGTATAAACTCGTCCGCAATGATGCGGATTGGAGAGGAACTCTGGCCAATATTCCTCGATCCCTCCTGACGGACTTGAGTAGTGCTTGGCTGGTTTTTGATCTCCAGCTTCATCATGCCGATGGGGCACCTCAGTGAAGGGACCCATTCTAGGGCGCTGCTCATGTGTGCGCTCCAAATGCCCAGAGCTATTCGTATGACCAGCATCATTCTTGAACAGCTCTGGAATGCCGTGCATGGGACCTACGCTGCGCTTACTTTTGGGTCGTTAATTTCAGGAATCTATCTAGCCCAAGGGGTCAAGATCCTTTCCTCTAACACCATTGTCCCCCCTAGTGTCCCTCTTGAGCGAACAAATTTGAATGTCCGTTCCTAAGAACGGAAGCAAGCCAAGAAGATGAGTGGAGAAGAAGGAGAAGCATCAGCATCCACTGATTGTACATTCTCAAAAAAATTGTTGATAGGATCTACGCTCAACAATTTGACTTTGGTAAGGCTATGTCCATCGACATGTAGTTTTGCAAGGCAAAAATTGCCTGACAGCGCAAGTTCCAATCAGATTTCCATGAAGCATTTGGAATGATGTTCCAAGATTGGAGCTTACAATGAGGACCAGATGGATCAGTGCTACTGCAACCACCTGTTGGCGACCATATTTCGGACACCTGTTGGCCTTGTGACTACACCGACCAGGATGTGGGAGAGGAAGATGAGGAGAAAGGCGAAAATGATGAGTAAAATAGGTTGTCTTTTTTTTTTTCAATTTTAGTTTTTTTTTATATTTTGCCTTTTGAATGAATAAATTAAGTATTTTCATATTTTCTCAATTTTTCTATGATTTGCAAAGAATAAAATTTTCTGAACTTTTCATTGCATGAATGCCAAGAAAATATCAATTTGAAGATTAAAAGTCAACCAAAACTCGCTTAATGAAAAGTGACACAACTAATTGACAGCACTAAATCATCAAAACAAGGAAATTGTCCTAGGTCGTGTCTAGTCTCCAAACATTTAACAAGATCAATTCTAAGATCTAAGTGTGGGAAAAATTGAGAAACCAAAACTAATGATTATAAAAAAAAAAATTGAGTGAACTAATAAGTGTCCTAGGCTCCTGTAGGACTTCATGATCACAAAGAATTAGAAAAAGGATGAAAAAAAATATATTTCCCTAAAGCTGAAAAAAAAAAGAAAAACAAAAACTGGGATGAAGAAAAATATATCTCCCAAGAAAAAAAGTGAAATAGGATGATGAAAATTATCTCTCCTAAAAGTTGTGTATCTTTGTAATTTATAAGATGGAGTATATATGGCATAAAACTCTTGGTTACTCACAGCATCACTAGTTTAGGGAATTCTAAAGAGCCTCTCCATCATGAAGCATTAAGCATCATAAACTTAAAATTGGAGATTAGACAAACAACTAAGGATTATAACCAAAGTTAAAAATGTTTCGTGTCTAAAAATTTGCTAAGTTATTTCAATTACAACAAGTTTTGAATGAAAATAATCATCCAATTGATATTAAAACTTTGGCTTTTATACTTTAAAAATAGAAAAAAATTATTTTTTAAGCTTAGTCGAGGACGAGTAAGAATCTAAGTATAGGGGTGTGATGAATCAGGAAAATGTCATACAAGTCCATATTGAAAACAACCTACTTTGATCAAATTCTATTTATTTTCAGGATAAATGAGAGCACAATATTTCTGAAGCCTTTCTACATAATCTGGGAGAAAATCACTTTAGCGCGCTCAGCGCGCGCCAGCTACTGGGAAGCAGACAACACAAACCCAAGAGGATTTCTGAAGCCTGGAGCGATTCCGCTATATTGCGCTATAGTGAGCACAAGTTCGAGACTCCAACTGCTACAGCGCGCCACAACGCGCCGCAGCACGCTACAACGGATGAAGGTTCTGAATGATTACAAGATTTAAAAATCCAAAAGGAGAAATCATTTTATGCATCAAGTGGGATATGCACTCATTACAGCGGAAATGGTGGAGGGAAAAAGTAGAATTTGAATGTAAGAGGAAGGAGAATGACTCCTCTATAAATGCATTTTCTCTTGACAAGAGAATGGTTCCCATTTTCACTCTAAAATATCAAATTTTTAGCGGCCTCTCCAAGGTAGGTTGAAGAGGCCATTGCCATAGGAGAAAGAAGTAAAAGCTACACTTGTGGGGGCCCCCGTACTGGCAATAAGGAAGTATGGTGCTCCAACTGTGGCAAATCCCCAACTTAAGTAAGGTTAGGCGAACCCAACTTGCCTTAAGGCAAGGACTTGTCACCAAGTGCTATAACATTCATCAATATAAATATCAAAGTGGCGGAAGCAATATAAAAATAGGGTAACATCCATAAGCATATATAGTAGGAAAATAAAATGCAATATAGTAATTCATCACAATGCAGAAAGTAAAGTACAACCAGAAAGTTTAATTATTACAAGCTGAAATGAATAACTGAAAATGAAAGACTCTCATCCTCACTGGAATCAACAAGACAAAACTAGCTAGACAGCAGCTGGAAGGTCCTCCTCCTGAACTGGCTCATCCTCAGCGACACTGCCCACGAACAAGTCTGAATCTGACATTTGTCGGTATCACAAATTCCAGGACCCCAGCCAAAAAGAGAAAAATGTTACAGTTAGACAATTGTCTAAGGACATTTTAGGCTAATTTAATGATCTGAATATTTATGATATCACATTTAAATTATTTTAACATGCAAGCGTTTAAAAGGTGCGGCAAGCTGTACAAGGAAAGGAATACTATAAACTATCCATCTATTGCGTTCAACATGTATGTGAGATAACATACTAAGTCACAAAAGTAAGCAAGGTAAAGTTAAAGCAAAAGAAACTGTAACTACTGCAATAAATATGATCCTAATATGATTATGACCATAGTAAACATGCTGAGTATAAAAGAACATAAGGAATAAACAAAATCCAAAAAATCTAACATCCTAAATATGCCATTTATGCTTATATAATTCATAATAATATACATACAACATGCAGATTAATATAAAGCAAGGTCACTGAGACATGTGACCAAAAATAATAAAATATAAAGCAAGGAACCACTGAAACATGTGGTAAAGCTAACTGAACTGCAAGCAAAAGCCACTGAAACATGCGGCAAAATAATACAACGGTACTGAACTGAACTAAAGTAGCAATAGGCCTAAGCTATAATGTAACAACCCAGGTTGTTACTTGGCTCAATTAAGACTAATTTAAGTCTTAATTAAGGTTCTAAGGCACTAATTAAGTAATTTGGAACTCATCTCTAAAACCTAGGTCAAACATGAAGTCAACAAAGTCAAATCAGAAATTTTAGAAAATCCAAAACCCTAGAAAATTGACTTTTTATCTAGATCTCAAATTGAAAATCCGACTTCGCCATTGCGTTCAGAACACCCAAATTAGCTAGGGGTGAAATTTTGGAGGCATTTGGAAGTCGTTGATTTTTCGTCGAATATTTTAATATTATTTAAATACCCCAAATAATCAAATAAATAAATACTCGTCGAAATAAAAATCTGAGTGCGCCGTTGCGTTCCTCACCCTTCAATTAGCTAAGGGTGATTTATTGGAAATTTTTGGGATGCATTTAATAGGGTAAATTTGATTAATGAATTTTGTATAATTTAATTTAAATAATTATTTAATTATTTAAATTTAACGGCTCCGTCTGAGTTAAGGTAACGCCGTCACCCGTTTTCTTTTCGCGCCGTTTGATAGGACGGATCTTCTGATCCGTCCGATCGAACGATCGGACGGTCCAAAGATCGTCGTCCCCGATCGAGCTCCGCGTGGCTGAAGGCGAGCGACGCGGCGCGCGTCTCGCTCCAGGTGGCTCTCCACCGCTTCCAGCCATCGCCTTAGCGCTTCTATAAGACCCCTAAGACCTCAGCTTTTCTCGGTTTCAAACCGGAGATCCAAATCCTAAGATCGAGCCTCGTCCATTCGCAGCCGTCCATTTTCAGGTACCGTCCTTCCTTCAAAATCCTATTACGTTACTTCAAATGAAATTCGAATATCTATTTCATGTCCTAGATTAATGATTGAGTGGTACCGATCGGACACTAGCGATTTCAATCGATCCAATTTTACATTTTGTATACAATTATTTCCGTTACCTCTCTTCGTTCTTAGAAATTAGGGTTGATCGTTTCTCGAAGCCTCGATCGTCTCAAGTCCAGATCTCTTAGCTGATGGTAAGTACTAGATTAGCTCTTTTCGTAGCCATACGATCTGGCCATAACCATCGCCATTAAGATCCCTAACCGGCATGCCCTAGTTCGGCTTTGCTTCGGCCTGTCGAAGAAGACGCCGGCCCATTTGGGGCTGGGCCGGGTCAGACGCGACCCGTGAAGTCGAAGCCGGGTCGCGTGCGTGTCGAGATGGCGGGACCCTCGCACAGACCGACGACCAGTCCAGCCTCGACGCGTGTCCCGCCTGACGAGCAGGTCAGGTCGTGAACCCCACACTGCTCGATCTAGCCAATGCGGTGCTAACGCGTGTCCTGCACGCTGGCACTGTCATTGTTGCTGGCGCGGCCGTGGGTCCCACCTGCATAAATAAAATAAAACATTTATATATAATTATATAACAGATAACTATAAATTAAATATATATATATATATATACAACAGATTTATTTAATTTAAATAAACAGTATTAATTAATTAATTAAATACTAAACTTTAAACCTTAATAACTCCTAAAATACACATCCAAATTATGCAAAATTATATATCAAATTGATTAGAAAAATATGAGAAATTTATTGATGCCAATAAATTTTGCATTTGGACCTGTATTTAGCAAATTGACATTTAGGGTTTAATTAAGTTCAAATTTATGTCACAAATTTTCATTTAACCATAACTTTGTGTAGGTTAATCCAAACATACTCAATATGGGTCTTAAAGTGATCAGAAAACCCTAAGGATTAATTTGGTAGTATTCATTTTGCTGTTTGGATTAATGTTTGCCTAATCACATTTAGGGCATAACCCTAATTACCCTAATTAACCCTAGAACTTCAATTGACCATAACTTGGTCATCTTAGCTCCAAATTAGGTAATTCAAACACTAATTTAGATTAGAAAAACCTAATCTACAGAAATCTATAAAAATATTTAGGATCTAACGATTAGATTTGCTAATCATCTCTAATTACTCTAAAACTTGATTAGTGAATATTAGCAAATCTAATAATTCAAATTGAGTGATTTAAGTTTCAGAGGACTCATAGAACTATTTAGAATCAATCTATAAGGTTGGATTAGTGTTTGATTGATTAATTTTGCTAATCACTCACTAATCACCCTAAACCCTAATTAGGTCATAACTTAATCAAATTAGATCCAAATTGAGTCTACTTCATGTCATTGTGATCAGTGGACTATTTGTAAACCATAACCACTAATTTTGCTTAATTTGGACACTAATTGACAAAGTTAGGATTTTTGACCCATAATTAAGAATCCCTTAATTACCCTTAAACCCTAGATCTTGTATTGGCCATAACTTGGCCAATACTTATCAGAATTTAGCAAATTTAGATTCTATGAAAAGCTTAGACAGTAAAGAACAATAATCTGAAAGAAAATTTAACTTTCACTTAGTTAAATTACTAATTTGCCCTTATTAGTCAAATTCACTAATTTGATCTCATATAGCTTAATAATCACCCAAAATTAATTTAGTTATTGTCTAATCTTACATTAGATAGTAAGAATCATATTCCAAAAGAAAATTTCAGGAATTAAGCTCTAGATCAAAATTTGATCTTTTTGAACCCTTTAGTAGGGGCAAAATGGTAATTTTGCTCAAATTTAGGGTTTAGCCTTTAAAAGCCCTAAATTCAGTTTCTAATCACTAAAATCAGTAAATAGAATGATTTAGAACTGAAATTAATCAAATTTAAGTCTAAATTAGATTTTTGATTATAATCTCAAAATTTATTCCTTAAGAAAATTCCTAAGTAAATTTGAGTGTTCTTCTTTCCTTAATCACTCTTAGATCATACCTTAGGTTTTATAATAATTAGTTAGGATGTGTGTCTTGAGAGATACTCTTAGTAATTAAGAGCCTTAATTCTTAAGATTAGGAATAGATCTTAAGTTAGAATTCATCTATTGAATAAATTGGGTTACTCAATAGGTGAAACCTTGAGTTTTCTAGTTTATAGATTTTCTTAGTTTATTAAATGATTATTTGATCTTTAAACTCTAGAATTAAGAATAGAGATCTATCCTAATGAATTGATTTATCATTAGGACTTGCCTTAATTTAATCTATGAGATTTGGGTTCTAAACTTATACCCTTAGATTATACCTTTAGATTAAGTGATTAGACCCCATCATCTGGAGTCTAATTCTTAATCTTTTCATCTTGATTTGGCTAATCAAGATGAGGTTGGGATGAATTAAAATACAAAATTAGGTCGATGATTTATTCATTTTAAACCAAATAATCGTCTTTTGATTAAGTTATAATTAGGACTTGGCCAGTCCTAATTATCTTCAACTAGTAGGATTCGTGATTCTAAGTTACAGAATGTATAAGAATTGATGATTCTAAAACTTATGTAACTTAGAGTAGATAGAACGAATAAAGTAGATAACAATGGATATCACCTGTATTTTAGATAGAGTTTCTTGCACTTTGACTTTTATGCTTCGTATTCCTTGATTTTGAGCCTTATACCTTGAACATGTGTTATGTACTTAAGATATTTGATAAATATCTTATGTTATTTTAGAACATTCATAAGCAGCATTATGTTTTCGTTTCACAAGTAGTTTGTAAGGTGTAGCTTGATTAGTATACCTCTTCGATCAACCCGTTCGGGGTCGGCAACCTTTCGAGGGTTTAATGTCCGACAGTCTATTGGCCATGCCTAGTCCGAGTGATAGGATGGATAGACTCTCACCCTACTGACTATAGAGTCAAGATTCTGATATGGATATACTAATTCAAGTACACTTACATTCAATTCAGAGTGTCTTAGCTCATCAGACTAAGATTTGCTGTGTATGTGTTCAGTTTGGGTGACTTAGATAGTCACTGCAGTTTCAGTTTACAGTTACTATTTTACTTATATATTCTGCATTGTAGTACTATTTTACTTACAGCTTTCCTACACGTGTTATATATATATATATAGGATGCTAGTTTTACTTACTATTTTCTTATGCTCATCTAGGATGCTAGTTGTTTTCAGTTTTATATGGTTCAAATTATGTACGTCACCTAGCATATTCTTTTTGATCATAAGCATGTTTAGGTTGTACTTTTCTTACAATTTTGTTTAGTCTTTTGCTTACCTGTCTCAGTTGCAGTTGCTTGGAGGAGATATGTATTACTTCATAGTTGTTTTAGTTATAAACTGTTTGTTTATAACTTTATACTGTCCTTTTGCACGCTTTTCTGCACCTATGCGTTTCAGTTTCTGGTTGATGGTGATATTCAAGTAACCTAATAAAATTGTTTGCCCTAAAATGTACTTAGACATATTGTCTAACTAGTTTTTCTTTTGTTGGCTGGGGCCCTACCATTATGAAAGTGATAATGGTAGGTTCTGAGTTTGTTGGAGCAGCAGATCTAGTGGAGAGCTTGCCATTGGAGGAGGAGCCCGTTCCTGAAGATCTGTAGTTTTAGTTTTCTTTTTCCAGTGAGATTGAGAGTTTCCTTTTAGTTCTTTTAAACTTATTAAATGTTGTAATAATATAGGTTTATATTTCTCTTTCAGTACTTTACTTATTCTGTATTGTTGTATTTATACTGTATTGGATGGATGTTATGTTTTATGCTTCCGCACTCTGAGTTCATGTATGATCATTTAGTGATAGTATTTTTGGATGAATGGCAAAGTCCTTAGTTAAATTGGATTAGAATGTGTGTCTAATCCAATCTTAAGTGAGGACCTTGTCATTTGGTGACCCCTCCACCGTAATCATGTTAACTTAAGAGTTAACAGGACCACTGCGGGGCAGGGCCGCCACATATAGTATGCCATCCTAGCCCGAAAATCATCAAAATACCCAGCCTATAGGCCATCCCCGTTCATCTCAGAAGCCTAGGTAACTTCCATACTGCACTGAATTTGGAGGTGGCAATACTATACTCAAAACCTAATCTACTAACTGAAAGCACTGCAAAAACACTTAACTGAAATGATACATGCTTTACAAATTCTAACTTATGATGTATCATCCATATCCTAAGTGTTCCTATTATGCTCAAGGAATAAAGCTCAAATACAAGATATGCCAAAGCAATCTAGTCAAAGTAAGCAAGAGACTCAATCTAGACTTATGTGATATTCATGGTTATCTAATTTATCCAACTAGCTATTCTGAGACATTTACTAGCTTAGGATCTCCAATATCTAGCTCTTAAGTAAATTCTCAGAAGTACGACCTTAAGATTTATATTAGAACTTAACAAGTTCTAATTTAGAATCACAAGACGACTATATAGTTTAAGTAAGCAGATCAACGACCTCATTTCATGAATATTTCACTTTCTTACCCAAATCTTGATCAAATAAATCAAGATTTAAGAACTTAGAACTTAAACCCTATGTTGAGTTCAAATTCTTAATCCAATGTGACAATCTAAATGGGATCTAAGTTTCTCACTTATTACCCAATTTAAAGGTAAGAATTCTATAAGTTGAAAGATTCAGGAACTAAGATCTTTAGTGAAGGGCTATTCTACTGATTATAAGATAAAATAATCAATTAAGAACTTGAGAATCTAAGATCTATATTCAATTTTTAAGATAATTTTATTATCTTATTGATTGAATCATCCTATACCCACATGGAAGGTTTCAAGGGATTTAAATAATCAATCATTAGAGAATTTCAATTAGAGGTGGTTTGATTCAAATTGAAGATCTAAGTCTAAGATCTAAGATCTAAAGATCTGAAGTTTGATCACTTTAGACCTCTAATTAGAGTTTTGACTTAAGAGTTTTCAATTGTGATTTTCCTTGGAATCTAAGTTCATAAATAACTATAAGGAGCTTATTAAGGTTAGAATTGATAATTCCAAGTTTTATATTAACATTAAACCCATATTAATCTTCTTAGGTTACTTAAAATCTAAGGGTCTGAGTTTTGATCACTTTAGATCTTAAGCTAAGATTTTACTTAGACATTTACAATTACTTTTCTTTTAACACTTAAATCTTGAGTTATCTTAACTAACTTATTAATGAGGTACGTGACCTTTTTCAATTGTTGGATTTAAAGTTTAGGGACATATGATCTTTATAAGGAAAACTTAAGGTATAAGTATCTTAATTAAGGATTTAATGAAGATCTCATGGATTCATGATCACATTAGCACTATTACTATTCTAAGATTTCAGAGAACATTTTCAATCTACCTTAGGATAGTTTACTGAAATTTTCAATCTTTAGAGAACACTAATCATATTTTAGTCAAAATGACCAAAATGCCCCTCTTAAGGCTAAAATTGGGATTTTAGGGTTTAATTGCCCAAATTTGTTCTAATTTATTTTAATGTATTTCATATTACTTAATAAAGTGAGAAACACCTTTAATTTAGGTTTTGATGACCTAGATGATCATAATTAGCTCTAATCACTTAATTAAGCCACTTAGAGTGATTAGTGAAATTAGGGCATTCTAGGGCAATCCAACCTTACACTTAGGTTCTATTAGACTTAATATGAGGTTAGGAACCATCCCTACCCAAATCAGAGGCTTAGTTAGGGTTTAATTCACTAATCCTTGATTAGGGTGATTAAGGAGTGATTAAAAAATTAATTATCCAAAATTAATTTTAAGGGTCTGGAATTGTTCCTTAAGGTACAAGGAGCAATCAGAGCCCTTAAACTCATAGATTGGATGCTTAAGTGATTTTATATAATTTATTTAAGAATAGAGAAGTTCTAGCAAATATTTTTAAATCCAACCATTGGATCTGAAATTTTATTTTATATTCAGATTCCTTGAATTTTTCTGATTCAAATGGTATTTTGGATCATACCATTTAGATCTGAATAACTAAAGTTATTTAATTAATTTATTATGCATTTTTATTTAAATCAGAACTTTAGGTTTTAAATAAATTAATTCATAACCATTAAAAATACACTCCAATAATTATTTAATTAACCGCGGCCCAAAATCAGAGCCGCGCGGGTCCGAGACCGACCCGACCCGGACCCGCGACTTCGTCTTCTTCCTCTCGATGGGTCCCTAGCCCGTCGAATTTCAAAGTTGAAATTCTCGGCGCTCCGGCGACGGCAGGGGCTCAAATCAATCCCTACACGTTCCTTGAGTCAAGATGTGTCGATTGGACCAAGAACCCCCATCTGGATCCCTCTGGATCGATGGGGTCTTACTCACCCGAGACGTTTCTTCTGCGAGACGCCTCAGGTCACCTGTGAGGGGGAAATTCTCCACACAGGGACCTCGATTCACCGGGATTTTGATCCCTACACACTCAGGGGGACTAGACGCATCGAAACCCCAACATATCATAACCCGAGGCGCAGCCAATCGCTGGGTCCTTACTCGGACTCAGCCATCGGCTCGCTGGCTAGCTCAGTCGATCGATATGATCGACTCGAGCTAGCCTAGCCCCAGGCGACAATCGCATTCGATTCCTAGGTGGCTAAGGTTGCTTAGACGACAAACAAGGCTCATCCAGAGGATAGGAACAAAGCTGAGCTGAAGAAATTTTAATGGGGGAAAGGCTGTACCTGACTTCGAGTTACCGGCCTAACCGAGGAGAATTGGAGTGTCCTTAAGCTTCTTGGTCAGTAGACGAAGCTCCACAGGGGGTCTGAACACCAGAAGAGCCCTCAATCAGCAGTTCGAGCTTCGGAAAATGCCAAAATTCACCGAGGAAGACGGGAGCTCCAGAGGCTTTAATTGAAGAAATTGAGGGTTCACAGTGAGCAAAGGGACTCACTGTGAATCGCTGGGGGTATTTATAGGCCTGAGGGAGCTATGGGGTGGCTTCCAGAGCTCGGGCAATGGCGAGAAGGTTCGGGCCGAAGGAAATGGCTCGGGCCAACGGCTAGGGGCAATTGGGGAAGAAGGCAGCCAGCCAAACGGTCGCGCCGAGGGCAGGAGAGGAAATTCGGTGCATTTCCTGTACTGCCACGCGCCAGGGAGAGATCCCGCTGTCGGGGGGGGGGGGGACCAGGCGCAGACGGGCGAGGCGAGGAAGACGATCCACAGTGCTCGGGTTCGTCTCCGCTGTCTGATGGAGCGACCATTAGGGATAGATGGTCTAATGCGGCTTCTATTTAACTGAACCGTGGATTAAAGCCCAAGCGTCGGATCAGAGATGCCGATCGGGCGGAGGGGATTAGATCACGGTGCGTGGTATGCGAGCCGTTGGATTAGATGCGCTGAGATGCGTGCTATCGCATCAGGTGGCTTATATGCATGCGCCGCTGTCGGGACCCCGCAGCGGATCTGCCGCGGTCCCGACAGCAAATCCCACCATTTTAATTTTAATTAAAATTTAATTTAAAAATAAATAAAATTAATTAATTAATATATAATTATCCTTAAATATCCTAAATCTAAATTAGGACTAAATGAGCTCCAAAAATTCTCAAAAATTCACCCTTAGCTAATTTGGGTTTGGGGAATTCAAAAATAAAATCAGATTTTGATTTGGAGATCAAAATAATTTAAGTATTTTTCAAGATTTAAAAATAGCCAAAAATACCAAATTTTCCATTTTAGCTCCAAATGATTCTAAACTTCTAAAGTTAGGTTTAAATGACCCATTGAGTCTAATGGAATCAAAATTAAAATTTAGTTTAGCTTAATTAATCTAGTTTTAGCTAGGGTAACAACCTAGGGTTGTTACAACACTAGGGAGCTAAAGGAAAAGAAGAGAGGAAGAAGAGGAAAGATCTAGAGAACCCCAATAAGGATTGTTCCTAGTACACACATAATTTTTCTTTTGATTTTTTTTTAGTAAATCATGAATGGGTCTTCATCCTTGTATAATTTTCTTTGTATCTCAGCTGTAATGGAAAGCTAGACCCCTCTTGGGGAGGGCTGGGCTGAATCCAATGTGAAATGTAAGGGGCATAATGAATGTTGGAGAACTTTCTCAAGCAGTGAATAAAAAATCTGTGTTCAACTGACTTTTTAAAATTACTTAAAAATCTTGCTTTGGACCAAATGGAAAATATGTTAAGAAAATATAAATATACAAATGAACATATAAATAAATATCTTTTGTTCCATGGCTCACAGCTTGGTTTAGAGCTGGATATGTGTGCATTAGTACTTAGAACTATGTGAGAAGTTCCTGAGCCTAACTACACCAAGCTCTAAGCTCAATCAAGAGGTCAAAGTGTGTGAGCTAAGACCCACTAATGGAGCTTAGTTGCTAAGCATACGTGAAAGGAGGAAGAGGATTCATTAAGAGCTCATGGATGATGTGACATAGTTCATGGAGTCCAATGAAATCACTTCCTTATCTGAACTGCGCACATGTGTGATGCTCATTAGCGGAATCAATGCTCATGAGATCGCCCAATTAAAACTACTATCTTGACAACTTAGACGTAGGAAAAATAAGATGCTCTAATTGCAATCTCATGAGAATCTTTGTGCTGAATTAGAACCCTAGTGTGTTCATCTCATGCACAAGATTTGAACTTATAGGAATTAGAGGACAACTCTAAGAAATATAATGTGCACTTGATTTTTTTGGCATGACTACGAAAGAATGAAAGGTGCTTGAGAAGTAAATCAGCCTGAGTCCCTATCGATTCACATGGAAGAAATCCAACTCTCCTCTCTAAATCAAATAGTTTCTTCACTCAAAATTTTGCTTTGTTAATGAAACCAAATCAAAAATTGAAATCATACCATTTAAATATTATTAAATATAGATATACCTTAGTAATAAAATACACCATTCCCTGAGGACGATAAATCTTGGAACTTACATTCCAAATTATTACTTCAGACCACGTACACTTGCGTGCCAGTGTAGATGTGTAATCACAATCTGTCAATCCTCTTCTAAGAAAGGCTCCTCTTCTTTTGGCACAAGCTCCTCAAAATTATCTAATTCTTACATTGTCAGTTTCACAATGCCAGGGCCCCATCCAAAAAGAAAAATCTTATTAGACAATTGTTTAAGTACATATTAAGCTGAATATTTTTTTGTATATTATTAATGTCACCATTTTAACTTAACCATACAAATAAATTATCTATCATAGAAGCAACAGGCATACAAAAGAAGTGGTAAGTTATAAATATAATATTTATAACTAAGCAATAATGAGACAAAAGACATACCTTAAAAAAAAGATAAAACAAGGCTAGGCATACATGTATAAATAAAATAAGTAAAAATACTGAAAGGAAAGACTATACCTAAATATGTTGATGATCATACGACACATGCATAGTTAAAAATAAACAATCTGGTTGTGATATATATAATAAGCAGCAACAAAATCTAGCATCCTATAATATATGAGTAAGCAGGTAAGGTAAAGTAAAGCTGACTAGAGTAACATGCATCAGTAAAATAATAAATAGAAAATAGGTATGCACAAACTGCCATATTAGAAAATTGGCCAATCAGGCACAGCATATTCCCAAAGACTTCCTGGACTTGGGCAGAACATAAATTCTCAAAGCCTTTATAGGCTAGAAAAGAACATAACAGTACAGTACTGAAGAGGCAGAAAATACAAGTGCAATTGATTTTAGTTATTTTACTTTTGCTCATGTGAATATGTCTAGAAGTATATGAGGAGTCAAACACGTTTGCATGACTATACGGGTTCCAAACTTAACAATACACTCCACAATGAGTAATGTCAAGTAATCCTTAATTACTCCTGACCCCTATCTATTGGGGTAAATATGCACTAGAGCCTACTAGAATATAATTGAACCTAATACAAATATTATCCTAATTATTCTAATTTTTTATTTCATGCAACAATGTTATCTTTATGGCATGTTCAAGGAAATGACACAAAATACAAGGAATGCGTATGCAACAAATAATTCAAGTGAGCAAGAGACTCTACTACATAATGTGACATTATTTGTTATTTAATTAACCATTCTAACTATTCTAAGTTATATAACATAAAAGTACCGCCTTATAAGGTTAAAAATAATTAGAACTGATTAGGCTCTAATTTAATTCAATTAGATTTGACTACAAGTTAAATAATAAATTATCACATCATAATTGATGAATTTATATATTCTAAGCTAAGATCTGATCAAGATACTAAACTGAGGATTATTATTTTAACACCATGAGATTGGATTTAATCACATAATCCAAAGGTATATTTAAAGACTAAGATTTCAATTCTAAGTGTGAACTAAGATTAAGGCAAAATTATATTAAGTAAAAATCATACTTAATAGGATGATTCTCCTATTCTTAATCTAAAATTAAAAGATAAAATAATCAGAATCAAATTATAAAATCTAGAGACTAATAAAACCAAGGTTCTATATATTGAATAACCCACTTTATTTAATGAATGAAATTTAACATGGGATCTAATCCTAATCTTAAGGGAAAAAGTCCTAGGGTGCAAGTGAAGTTTTTAAGGAAGCTCCTACTAAAAGAATTAGATAATTTATGGAGTTGGTGATAGTTATTATAATTTATCTTTATTTGCTAATTTAATTTACCTAAGGATGTTATGGATGTGAAATTGAAATTAGGTTAGAAACTCAGATTTTACTTAAGAAATTTTCAAGCATTTAATGGGATTTCTATCAAGTTACTCAATTATGAGATTAAGAGTTCTAAATTGATTCCAAATCAGTTTTATTACTGATTTTAATGATTTAAATGACATTTTAAAAGTTAAGGGCACTTAACCTAAATTTTGGGCAAAATGACCGTTTTGCCCTACTTAAGGGTCTAAAATGCTACTTTTTGGTTAATAGCTCTAAATTGAATTTTGTTAATGCCAAATAATTCTTTGCTGTCTAATATGAAGATAGACAATAAGTACTTCAAATTTGGACAATTATTAAGTCCTATAAGTCCAATTTAAGGATTTTAACATTAAAGGGCATTTTGGTAATTACAATTAATAAAGTCTAAATATTCAATTAGTTTATTGTTGTATACTGTCCAAGGATTCCATAAAGTTAAAGAACACTTAATTTTGATATCTAATGATTAAGTTATGGTCATTTCAATATTATGGTTCTACTTTTATGAAAGGGGTCAAAACCTAAATTTTATATATTCTAAAATCACATACAATTTTATACAATGTTTGATTTTACTAAAACTAGGTTTGATTTTGATATATTTTAGCCCCATTAGGGTCTTAGGGTCATTAAAATACGTAAAATATGAAGTTTCGACCATTTCGGACAATTCTGGGTACTTTTAGACCGTTTTAGTCGCTACGGCCGTAGCGCCTTTTGGCCGAGAACCAGGCGCTGCGGCACGCGGTGGCGCCTGCTATTCTGAGGCACGGAGGCTATGACGCACTGCAGTAGATTTCAATGCTATGGCTTGCTACGACGCAATAACTTCCCGAGGTCTAGGTGCTGTGGCGCGCTGCAGCCCTTTCAGGCGCTGTGGCGGATTTCAGCACTAAGGCGCATTTAATTTAATTTCATCAAATTTACCAGCTTCATCATATTTATATGCTTCATCAAATTTATTCGCCATATCAAATTAATATGCCACAACAGCATGCTGTCCCGATACTCGGGCGCTACGATGTTGTAAGAACCCTAGGTTGTTACCCTGATAATATATAGCTTAATTACTCATTAATTTTAATATCATTGCTTTTAAAATATTAAGTTGAGCATATTCTGAAAATTTGAAGTCAATTGGACTACCCTAAGCCTAGATTATATTTTTGATCAGTCTAGATGCCCTAGATTAGACATGAAGTATTTTGATCTTACAATTAAAATCTGATTGCATTTTTGAATTTCTCACCCCTAAATTAGTTAGGGATCTGGTCTATCCTAATTAAATCTATCAAAAGAATAGTTCCTTATTGGGGTTTAGGGGAGAGATAAAAGTTTGGTGTAATTTGAAAATCATTTAGGCCATAATTCACATTTAATTAAAATGGTCTAATTACATTTTAGGATTTCCAACAATTCAAATTTGCATTTATACCTTTAACTAATTAAACGACTGGGATCTACTGTGCGGACCGCAGGCGATCTGCTGCGGAGCCCGGGTTGCACGACAGCGGTGCTTCCATCGTATCCGCCATTCGTTCTATTAATCCAACGACTAGGATTAGATCCCGCAGAACCGAGGATCTGCCGTTAGATGTGTCCCGTGAATCCTACGGCACAGATTCAATCGGATCCGGCCATTAGGATCTGAAGGATCAGGGCTGTTCCGCGGTCCTGATCAATCCATTAGAGGGCTCACAGTGCACATGCACTGTGGATCTTCGTCTTTGCCATGCCCGCGATCGACCGAAGAAATCTTGCGGATCCTGGACAGCCTGGCCTGTCCCCCACTACCTGTTCCACCTCAGCTTGCCGTCGGGGATCTTCCCTCAATGGCATATCAGTCCTGATCGGGCCTCGTAACCTAGCCGAGCTCAATTAGGAAAATTGAGAGCTCGGCCATGGCCCGACCTCTTGGGTCTCCCCAGCCCGAGCCAATGGTTTTGGAAGCTTCCCCATTCCATGCTGAGGCTATAAATAGCCTCAGTATTTCACCCTATGATCCTTTGCTGATCAATTGGAGCTGAGTAACCTTCCGCCATTCCCAAGCTTCCATCGTTGTTTGTCCGAGCTACCCAGGCGTCTAGGCGTGCGTACCGCTTATAGAAGAGTCTCATGGAGTTCAGGAACTCTTAGAGAAACCTCAGGAAGCTCAGCAAGCCCGACATTGACCCCTGCATCGTCTACAAGTCCCCCGTCAAAAACCAGGTACCCCACTTGCTCGGTCTGAGTCGATTGGGCTCAGATCCCTTTTCCTTTGATTCGTACTTATGTGTATTGTAAAAATGAGTCCAATGCTATCGAACCTAGGCCCTAAGCTAGTCCCGATCGATCGAATCCATCGATCGGTGAGTAAGGTCCCGGTATTCTAGACCACCTCAGGCCCTCAGACCGGGAGGCTTCGATTCCTCTCACCTCCCTGATGGTGTAGGGATCGAGCTCTGGGTCTGGCGTGGCCTCTATGGGGAGAATTGTCTCCCCACAGTAGCTCCATTGAGGGAGCCCTCGGGTGAGTAAGGTCCGGCCGATCCGGACCATCTCACAGGGGGCTTCGAGTGTCAATCGGCGCGTCTTAGCTAGGGGATCATTTTCAATCAACCCGAGGCTGTGACGTGATACCTAGGCCGCGGATTTGGCCGATTAGGGTTACCCTAATCGGTGATGCATCGGGGCTGGCGAGGGGAAGAAGACGGACTGTGCGAGTCAGGCCGACCCATGACCCGCGCGGTTCGACAGTAGCAGGCCCCCGGGCCGAGTCGACCTGCGTGTTTTGGTGAACGGGCCGAACCCGTTTTAATTATATTTGAATAATTGGAATTATTTTCCTTAAGGAAAATAATTCAATTATTTAATTCATATGAAATTATTTAAATAAAAATATAGAATAGATTAATTGAATAACTTTTAATCCACTGATCCAAACCCTATAATATTATATATCAAATTGATCAGAAAATCATCATGGATCTGAATATAAGATAATATTAATCATATAATGGTTGGATTTTCCATTCTTATCTAATTAATGCAAAACTTGATTAGGATGGATTAGCAATTATAGTTAACCAAATTGCATGTTTAGGGTGCCATTAGTTTGCTTATGATGAGTAGAATATATGTGTTAGGTAGCTTATTTTTCTAATCTCTGTATTCTAATTTATGCCCTAATCTTGTCAAACTATGATTAGTGAAAATTAGGGTTTATATATATTGGATCTTAACAAACTTAGTCTCTGATTGGTTGTATGATTAAATAGAACTTATGTGCCAAATTGCATGAAATTCTGATGGTTAGATTTGTAATTATGTGCTAATACATTTTGGATTGATTTAGGGTTTGATTAGCACTAATTACTTTCTATTTTCTGAGATTTTTCTATTAATATGATCCATAACAGTAAGCTAGATGTATTGAAATCATGTATGCAAAATTATTATTTATAAATTGAATAAATCATAAATGGAGAACCTAAACCTCTTAATTAACCATAAGAAGTCTTAAGACTTTGATCAAGCTATTAAGACTTGATCCAGGTCTAAGATTGCCATCAATAATACATATCTAATTCACTGATTTAACATTGATTTATAAATGAACCCTTGATCTTAATTGGACATGAGGAGGGGTCAAACCCTAACTTGCTTAATTAAAATCCAAACTCTTAAGCACTTAATTTAATTAACTTGATTATAAGATAATGAAATTGATATTATTCCAATAATACATTTCATTTGATATGGATCTTAAACATTTGAATTAGACATGTTAAGCTTAATAATAAAGCTATGTGATTTCTTAATCTGAATCTAAACTTTGAATCTTTGATTTTCTCTTAAATAAGACTATTAACATAAGAAGATTAATAGAATCATATTGATTGAATAAGTGATCTAACTCTAATAACATTTTTGATTTAAATCCATAATCTTAGAATAAGGAATAATCAGATGACTTAATCATCTGATCTGATCACTATAAATCTAAAGATAAGAAAAGCCTAACGTGTTAGTATCAGAATTAAGAATGTGAGATCTTAAGCATCTTACCATAAGATCATCCTTGAAATATTCTAAAGACCTGAATTTAAATATACATTGAGGTAGGAGAATTTTGTATAATGCATTGAGGTAGAAGCTTAGATGATCCCATAACCTTAGAAGTTGATCTTAAACCCTCGTGGTAGGAATCACTTGAGATATTAGAATGATACCTTTTTCTTGTGGTAGGACTTATATTGAGTGGTCTTTTGATCACATTTTCTTGGAGCCTTATATAGGAATTACCCATTTAGTATCAGAATTTATAGTCTTGATAAATCCTTGTTAATTAAATAAAGTTGTGTGAACCTCGATTATTGGTTAGTGTAGCATGGTATACCCATAGTACTGGTTTCTTCAGTAGTATTCAGGATTGGTTCATTCACTCTAATGGGGACTTATGAGCAGGTGATATCCTGAGGGATTAGACGATACAGTCCTATTAGAATAAATCTCCCAAGACTAAGAGTGTATTAAAATACAAATCGCCAACGGGCGATGCCTCTTAGCGAAGACCGCTTCAATAGGCGTGGCTCAAACAAACTAAGTAATTATAATCACCTCCTTTAAGACACTGTGTGTGATTATGAGTAGGGCATCTTACTGACTTAGCTTGAGATACAAATTGCCAACGGGCGATGCCTCCTATCGAAGACTGCTTTGTTAAGGTGGCTTAATCAAATTAAGTGTTGAGAATCACATTTCTTGCAAACGTGCTAAATATGTGTATACACTCATCCCATCTAATGATCTTTAAATAAATCTTTAACTTTAACTAATTTTTGTTCTAGAAGCTAGGAGTTAGAATCCTTTTAGCAGGATTCTGCATGGTGGAGACCTTGAATTCATCATCTGTATTTAAAGTTTTATGGATTTCTGAGTTTTCCTCATATATAATAGAAGCATAGGTATAAACATGAGCATGAGCATGAGCATGACAATGATTCAGTGGTGACATATGAGTATTAGTGATGAATTATGGGTTACGGAATATTGCGTACATTGACTGGGGAATTTCAGGATGCATCGATATCACCGTACTGTCTTCCTAACTGGGTGTATGTATACATTGGACTGTACGACTCATAGCCTTTCAGTGATAGTTCTGTTACATACCATGACATACCGTGTTGTAGCATATTTGGGTGTATCATTCCAGTGACATAGTACAACATTGGACATTATCACATTGATTTCTGAGTATTCAATATTTTTGTTTACTTTTAGTATTCAGTTTTGATACAATTTTACTTTGCTTAGTCTTTATAATTTTAGTTACATAGTGCCTTTACTATCATTTTCTACAATCGTATTTGCTTTACTATCTATTGCATTTACTTTAGAACTGCTTAGTTAGTTGCAATATATTAGACTTATTGTCTAATACGGGGTACTTTTGGGATCCGACAATTTACTAGATCCCGAACAGCTTGTGGAGACAGGGCAAGAGGATTTACAGGAGATCTAGGAGGAGCACGTGGAGCCTTAGTGGATCAGTCTTCCACCTTTTACTTACTACTTTATTTCAGCACTTTAGATAGACTTTACTTTTTGCCTCATTTAATTCAGTTTGTAATAATTTTAAATGTACGTTACTTTTCATTTCTGAGATGAATATTTACTACCGTTCTATGATGAATGTATTCTGGATATTTTGCTTTAGCTTCCACACTCTGTTATACTACTATACTTAGTATTGTGATGTGATCAGCATACTGGAAATGCTGATATATTGATTATATACATTGGATTCAAATTTACCTCTTTAAATCCAATGTACGTATTAGTCTAATGCTTAAGATAAGTATTCTACTCTTATCTTAAGTATTAACTCTTGGGTTCGAGTTAGCAGCCTTCTGTGTGGCTCAATTTTTTAGCCTATTCGGGAAGATGGGTTTTGCATGCTCGTCCTCCTGAGTAGTGCACCGCTCCACCGCCAATCTGATTATACTTATCTTATGGGCGCAGCGATGGGGCGGGGCGCTACAGACGCGCTGTAGCGCTCGACGGTGATCTCGCCTGTGCGAAAACTACAATGTGTCATATTTCACACTCAAATACTCTCAATCTATAACATCTCTTGTGCTGTGCTATATACCGATGGAAAAGTTTTTTTGATACATTTCCATTGATACCAAAATCGGCATGAAATGATCATTCTAACTATGCAAAAAATGGAGTTAAAAGTTATGGTATACAGAAAGAAAGGAAAACAGAGCTAATTTTTCTTCCTAAAATTTTCTTAGCTCAAGGAGCTCTAATGGATTCTATATCCAATTCACAGATTTCTAATGAAGCAAAATAAGTATAAGAGTAAAATTAAGTAGCCATTGAATCCATACGATGGGGGAAAGGAGGTACCTTAAACTCGCAAATAGAAGTTTCTTCTATGGATTCTTGGGAACCTGAGAGCTTGAGAGGCAGGAGAGCTTTTCTTCAACAACTAGCACAACAAAAATGGGGAATGGAGGGGGGGCGGGAGGGGAGAGCTTGAGTTTCTTCAGCAGCTTTAGCTATAAAAATGGGGAATGGAGATGAAGGGAGGTCTTTTAAGGAGAAGGGAAGCCTACCATTGGATGGGATATGCTTGAGTTGTCCCATCCCACTTGTGGAGATAGGCGGCTGGAAGGAGGTGGAGAAGATGGAAGGCTGAGCATGGCAGGGAGCTAAAGGGAAAGGAAGCTCAGAAATGTAGCAGAGATGGGATGGTTGTGGGTCCCAGCCATGAAGAAAATAAATAATAGAGGAAAATAAGAAATAAATTTAATAATTTTTGAGCTTGAGTTTCTTTAGCAGCTTTAACTAGAAAAATGGGGAATGGAGATGAAGGGAGGTCTTTTAAGGAGAAGGGAAGCCTGCAATTGGATGGGATATGCCTGAGTTGTCCCATCCCACTTGTGGAGATAGGCGGCTGGCAGGAGGTGGAGAAGATGGAAGGCTGAGCATGACAGGGAGCTGAAGGGAAAGGAAGCTCAGAAATGTAGCAGGGATGGGATGGTTGTGAGTCCCAGCCAGGAAGAAAATAATAAATAGAGGAAAATAAATGAATTTTAATAATTTTTTAATTAAATTAATTAATGCTCTAAAAATTTAATTTTTGTAAATGGACTCTGAAAATTTCCAAAAAGTCACCCAGAGTTAATTTGGGGGTGAGGAATTCAACGGAGAAGTCATATTTTGATTTTGATGAGTATTTAATTTTCCTATCTTTTGGGTATTTAATTACATTAAAATATTCAATAAAATTTGACGACTTCCAAACGCGTCCAAAACATCACCCTAAGCTAATTTGGAAGTGACGATCACAATGGAGAAGTCGGATTTTGATTTTGAGGTCACATTAAATATCTCAATTTTCCATTAATTAAATATTATTAAAGTATTTGATGAAATTTTGACGACTTCTGATTGCCACCAAAAAATCACCACGAGCTAATTTGGGGGCAATGAGCTCAATGACAAAGTCCGATTTTTGATCTGAAATTAAAATAATTAATTCCAATTTCAGGATTCTTGAAATTCCCAAAATCAAGATTTAATCCATTCGCCTCCTAATTTGGACTAAGTCTTAGTGGTGAACTCCTAATGACTTAATTAATACACTAAAATCAAAATCATGACTCAAATTAGTCATAATTGACTAAGGTAACAAGTTGGGTTGTTACACGTAGTGACTCGTGAAAGCCATTCTCTCGCAAGCTGCAGGATGCAGTTGCCTCAAAATACACAATACCTTAAAATTTTGTTCAATGCTTCACCTCCTACTTCAGATACTCCAAAGTATTCTCGACCATAAGTTGAGCCAAACTAATGATCATCCTCCTAATAAAGAAAGAACATTCTAGTAAAGTAGTTTAGTTCAGCCTCACAATTTTCCATCTGTGAGTTGATTGAAGTTTAAGTTAGATATTTAAATCAATTATTGGATTAGTAGTGCGTTTACTATCCTATAATGTCATTTTTAATTATTTTTACTATTCTGTGTTGTTTGTTTTAGATAAGTGGATGTTTTTATCATATCTTAATGTTGTCAACTTTGCTCTGATACTAACTATAATGACCCCAATATCGGATATGAGATTAACCTTATATTAGAGTGTCACCTTAGCATCTAATATTGAATTAGAAGAAAGCTAATCCAATACTAAATGTTGTGTGGCCAAGAATCTTTGTGAGGGTGTTAAGTTAATATGGGAGGAGGCAGAAGGAGAAAGAAAGTATGTAAATATAAGTAATTGCAAATACATGTAAGTAAAAAGTATTTACAAGTAAAAGTAAGATAAAGGAATCACATGCAATTAGAAGCTTACATGTAATAAAGAGATGTATTTTCATCCATCTATTTATCCAAATCAAGTATTTATATATAAAAATAAAACCATCACAGAATAAGAAAAAATAAATGCATAAATTTAATTATTACAAACTTGAAATTTAAAAAGTAATAATAAAAGTTCACTCTCTCACAAGTAGTAAAGGCAAGAAAATATGCGGAAGTAGATTTTTATATTCTTCAAGCACTAAGTTCAGCTCCACTTGTATTATACTACTCTTGATCTATCATATTTTAGTATTTAAATATGATAGGGCAAAGCTAAGAAAAGAAAAAGTATAGTTAGACTAAACATCTAAGCACATTTTTAGATTGGTTGAATATTCATAAGTTTACTTGGATATCACAAGCTAATTTACAATTAAGCTAAGCAGTGGAGCATTTAAATGTATTCAAATAAATAAAGAAAGTAAATGTAACCGTAAGGAAAAATAGTTGGAAAGAAAGAGAAGTAAGAGAACTCACAAGTATAATTGTTCTAAACTACAACCGAAAAGGTAAGGGAAAAGCATTCTAAATAAGGCTAGAAACTACTAAAGTGCATTTGAAATTAAATTAAATGAAATATGAATAAATTTAATAAAAATTATGATAAATAAAAAGTAAAGTAGTGAAACATTTTATTGAAATTAAAACAACATACACTGCATTCTATATGAACTATAAATAAGTAAAGTACAATACTGAAATGAAAGTGCAAAGCATAGTAATTGAAAGAAAATCTTAGCCTCTTAGTCTAAGATATACATAGCCTAGGACTATGAAAAGTAATATAGCTAAAAAGCTACGATGAGATCTTATAATCAATAAGATTATAAAATAACTCATGTTTTATTAATTGAAGTTATTTTATGAAAATACTCATTATGCGGAAACAAACAGAATAAAGCGAGGAGTTAAGCACGTCTACCTAACCGGTAAAGGAAAGTGAGGTTTTAAAAATAATATACACTCACATTCTTACATTCACCCTCTAAGAATGTGATGTCTCTTTGTTACTCCTAATTAGCCTACCATTGGCCATCCAGTAATATCAAACCCCTATAATTTTATGAAAGTTTTATTTATGCACAAATGTTGTATGTATGTTCAAGGAATAGGCTCAAAGCTAAGCAAGCATTCAAGAAATTTTAAATAATTGTAAACTATGTGATATTTAAAGTTATCTAATTTTTAGTTATCTACTTAATGATTGGAGTAAATTGAACTCCCAATTGACTTAGAGATATTGATCTCTAATCAATTATAAGTAGCAATATAAGTAGTTAGAATTTTGAAAAATAGTAGTTTAACTTAATATATGGAATGTCAAAATAATTTATAAGTATCATAATACAAATTGAAACTAGTTCTATTCTTATCCTAAATCACTTGATTGAAATAATTTATTAAAATCAAGGCTTAGGAAACTAGTTAGAAAAAAGTGATGATAAGGATTCACTATATTTGTAGAAATTAGAAATCAAATTTCTACAAACTAAACTCATCTAATTAGATTATAATGGGAAGGTTCTACCCAAATCAATCACTAATTTAGTTACTATCAAGAAATAGGAGAAGTCTAAAAGTATAGGAGGGGAAAGATTATAAGCTATTAGCTCTATGTTTTCTATAAATTGAAGGTAATATGGAAACTATTACATATCTATGACATGATTAGGATATCTTGGGAAATTCTAAATCAAACAATAAAGACTTTACATAAAAAGTATGAGCTAAAGAAAAGATGAACTAGAATCTAATTTAATTACTAAGAGCTAGTCCTAATATGTTCATAACCTACAATCACACATGTATTAAAGTTAACTACACTAATTGGTTGTATTAATAAATTCTAAGATCACAAGTAAATCAAATTATAAAATTAATCCTAAACTATCTCTCCTAAAGTTACAAGTTGAATCAATCATTTTGCTAAGTATACAAGCATCTAATACATGAAAAAATTAAGTTCTAATCATGCAATTAAAATAGCAAGGGAATTAATAAATGTGACATGTTTGCAGTACTAGGGTTTAAATACCTAAAAGATGCATATTTTAGAAACTAAAAAATTACAAATTTACCTAATTTAAGGGGTCAAAAAACTAAAGGCACCAATTATTGTTCAATTGGAATAATATACATAAATATGGAATCCTTATAATATAATGAGAAGAATGACACTAAGTTGGTCAAAATTGAACAACGTTGGGTTTTTAGGTTTTTCGAGACTCTTAATTATGATTAAAAAGTGATTAAGAAAATTATGGTTCAAATCTTAAATTTGATTTCATATTATTGTCCTACTCATTTTTATGAATGAAATGGACAATTTGATCAACAAGTTTGGACATCAATTTATCCAATTATATCACATGCATATTGGAATTTAATTGCAATTAAATAATTAATCGAAAATAATAATTAAATAAAATAATCATTCAAATAGATATTAAATGTCAAATTATTAATCTATGTATTTTTGCGATCAAAATGGTATATATGGTTGAGTATTTCACAAGACATGCTTAAATGAAAATCTACATTTAATAATCATTAGTAATATCATTACCAATTATCTAGCAGAATTCAAATCATAAGAATTTTATTTAATTAAAAGATATTTTGGATGCTGAAATTTGAGAGGCGCCAAAAGGATGGAAGTGACGGGCACAAAAAACAGATAATCGGCGCCGTCTTAAATGACAGGATGGGCCCCGCGTGTCAGCGGAGCGAATAAAGAGCCGACACATGGATGCCCCGGCTTTAATGTAAGCTAAGTGGGTTCGGCACGATTTATTGGCGTGAACCGCACAGTGTCGCGGTTCAGTTGAACTGTGCATTGTACATCTCCTTCTTTGAAATAGAACCGACGCCTACAAAACTTGGGCTAGCCCTAGCTTAGCAACCCGGTGGTGCCACAAGACATATGACCCACCGTTGGAAAGCTAAGGACGAGCTCTTTTCTATTAACCTAAAACCCCCATGCCATTAGGTTTTTATCTTCCATGGATTAGGAAAGAAAAGAAAGAGGGTCGGCAAAGCTGAGGAGGTTAAATTGAACCTTCTTGAACATGATTTAACCTCAGCTCAACTACAAGAAATTCCTAAGCATGTTATCTAATATACAAACTATGGGAAGAAAACGATAAAGGGATTAGATAAATGGAGAGGGTACCTTGCACAGTTGTTCACGTCGGTTGAAATCAGAAAGATTAGGGTTCGTAGAAAAATGTACTCAGCCACCGTTCGCAGCCTGACGCTCCCACCGATGCTTTAGGTAAGGGTAAACATTGAAATGAGAGGATTAAGAGTTTAAGGCGGATGGTTAAGGTAAATGGATTCAAAAAAATTCTAATAATTCACCCATAGCTAATTGAGGGGTGAGGAACGCAACGACAAAGTTGGATTTCGATTTCGACGAATATTTATTTTTTTTCCTATTTTTTGATGTATTTAAAATATATTAAAATATTCGACAAAAATCTTATGACTTCCAATTACCTCCAAAATATCACTCTTAGCTAATTTGGGGGCAAAGAGCGCAATGACGAAATCTGATTTTTGATTTGAGATTAAATTAATTAGGTCAATTTCTAGGGTTCCTAAAATTCCCAAAATTAAGGGTTGATCTATTTGACACCTGATTTGAATTAAAACTTCAGGGTGTGGTCCTAATTGTTGTTTAAAAGTGTTAGAATCAAAATTAAGATTTGGTTTATCCCTAGTTGGCTAGGATAACAACCTTGAGTTGTTACACTTAAGCACCAATGTATTGTCCACTTTAGCCTGAAAGACCTCACAGTTTTTCCCTCAGAAGATAACTTCCCAATAAGTCACCCATCCTGGGAGTACTCCTATATGAGCACGCTTAACTTTGGAGTTCTTATCAAGAACTCCATCGTTATCTGAAAAAATTCCTCGGTGTTTAAGAGTTTCACTTATTACTACTTAAGTGGGTCTTTACAATCTCCTAAACTTAAGTAACTGATGTCCTTGTCAGTATCCACACACAGATCTAAGAACCATTCATTGGGTAGATAGGACTAGAGGTAGCCCCTACAGGCTCAAGGGATACCCACAACTATATAGCACATTAACCATCATGGGTTCAAAAGACTGCTTACATGAAGTGGTACTTTGCCCTATATGACATTTAGTGTGGCACCCCAGCCCCACCATAATCCTGTTAACACTTAAGTTAACTTGATTACAGTGAAGTTGTAGCCAAATGACAAGTTCCTCATATATAGTCAGATTAGGTTCTTACCCCAATCCTTTATAATTAAGGAATTTTCCATTAACTGATAGCTTTTCACAAAATGATAATACATGAATATCAGAGTACGGAAGTAAGAAAATATACACATCAATTTTACCATAATTTAGAAAGTAAATATATTTAACTTGGAATAAATATACAGTAAAGGAAAAGACAAACAAAACCTGTATTATTATAATATTAAAAGCTTAACTGAAATAAAAGATAAACATTTATTCTCACTAATAAATAGGAAAGAATACTAATGATCTTCAACAGCAGCATGCTCTTCCTCCTGAACAAGCTATTTAGAAGGCCCAACTACCTCAAACAACTCGGAATCTGCCATTATCGATTTGACAATGACAGGGCCTCAGCCAAAAGAAAAGAAAATATAATTTGATAATTTGTCTAAGTACATTTTAGGCTGATATTAGTTTTAAAATATTTTAAGATATCACCATTAATTAGATAACTAAGCAAGCATAAAATAAGTGCAATAAGCTATGAAAGAATAATGAAAAGCTATAAATAACATATTTATAACTTAAGCAAAAGGAAGTAAAGTATATGCCTCCACCTAAAGCTGTAATAAGGTTAGGCATTTATATAAGTATAAAATAATTATTAAATCCTAACATGCTTATGATCATATGAAATTATGCAGATTAACATAAAGTAAATTGAATTATAATACATATAAGTTAGCAAGAAAGATTAGCATCTTAATATATGTAAGTAAGCAAATAAATACTGAACTGTAGTAAAGATAAGCAGGAAGCAGTAAAGAAAGAATAACATGTAAAATTTGCCATATCAGAAGAATTGGCTAACAAGTTACTGAACTAAAATGAACTGAAGCATGCATATCATTTAGCTTCAAAGCTAAGGCAGAAATAACCGTATCATGTCATATCACTTAACTTCTCAAAGCTAAGGCAAAAAATTGTACTGAATTGAAGAGGCAAAAATACATATATGCAGTAAGTTTTAGTTATTTTACTTTACTTCTGTGGACACATTCAGAAGTAACTGAAGAGTTAAGCATGTCTGCAAGACTAAAGCGGGTTCCAACTTAACACAACTCTCCTCAATGAGTATGCATTAAGTAATCCTTATTTCTCCTTACCACTTTTCCATTGACAATAAAAGTGCACAAATATCCGTCAAAAAATGAACCAAATGCAAGTGTTATCCTAATTTTCAATGTTTTCATTTTATGTAGTAAGTTATCTTGTATGACATGTTCAATGTGAAAAGGCTCAAAATACAAGGAATGCAAAGCAACAAAATTCAATAGTATGCAAGAGACTCTACTAAAATATAGGTGATATCTGTTATTGTCTAATTTATCCATTATAAATATTCCAAATTTATACAAGCTCAGAATCTCCAATATCATACTATCCATTATAAACTCAGATTCACTGCCTTACAAGTTAAACATTAGAACTTAAATAGTTCTAATCTAAATAAAGAAATGTCGCCTACATAAGTCAAATAATTAATCATTTGTCATAATTTTATAATTTTCAGTAACCCAAATCAATCTTGATTAAGATAAATCAAGATTGAGAGATTAAGAATTAAGCTGCAAATATTGGGGTTTAATCATTTAATCCAAAGGTGATCATAAAAGCTAAGATTTAAAAACCCAAATCTCATGGACTAAAGATTAAGGTAAATCATATTAAGCAAAATCAGAACTTAATAGGATGGATCTTTAACCTTAATTTAAGGTTAAAATACAAAATAATTATAAATAAAAGATGAAATTCTAGAAGTTATAAAACTAAGATTTCATCCATTGAGTAACCCATTTACACAATGAATAAAATATAACATATTTCTATGCCTAATTCATAAGGAAGAGGATCCTAAAGTTAAAGAAAATCCTAAAGAAAATATTTACATTGCTACACATTAAAATTAATTAGATCTTAAGAATACTTAATTATTAAATTTTAAGGCTTATGGATGACATGATGTGAGATGAATCTCACATCATGAGACTTAATAAATACTTAGAAATATTTTAAAATAAAACTTAAGGTTTTACTTAAAAATTTAATTAATAAGCTTAAATAACATAAAGTTGAATATAAATCACTTTATTTACTAATTTTAGTGATTTAATTAAGATTCTAAGATTTTAGGACACTTAAACCTAAATTTGGGTAAAAAGATTATTTTGCCCATACTTAAGAGTCTAAAATGCTACTTTTTGATTTAGGGCTCTAAATTATAATTTGTTGATTCCAAATGATTACCTACTGTCTAATGTGAATATATACAGTAAGTACACTAATTTTGGACAATGATTAAGCCTTATGAGCTCAATTTAAGATTTTTAGCTCATAAGAGAAATTTGGTAATTTTACTTAGGAAAATATAGAATTTTAATTATACTTAAGCTGTTTATTATTCAAGAATTCTATAGAGTCTAAAATTACTAAATTCTGAGGTTAATTGATCAAGTTATGATCAAAATAAAGTTTATGGTCTAAAAATGTAATTAAGGAAGTTTAGGAATGGGTCCCAAAATCCAACTTCTTTATTTAGTGTTCAAATTGAGTAAAGTCAGTAGCTATAATTTCTCTATAGCACACTGATCACAATAAAAATGAGTTTGCTCAATTTGGATCCCATTTGATTAACTTAGGCCTTAATTATGGTTTAGGGTGATTAGTGAAGTTAATAACAAAATTGAAAAATTAACTACCACTATATTCTACACTACACTAGAAGCTATAAGCAACTTAAATTCTAATTTTGGATAATTATAGAGCATATTTTTCACTAATCTATTTTTTGAGTAATTAGGCAAAATAAAGAAATAGAATCATAAAAATTAAAATTATCTTACTGGTTAGTGATGATGTAGCACATCCTAAGAATATTATCAATGGACCAATAACAAGTTAGCATATCCTAAGAATAATATCAAATGCCCAATAACAAGAGACATGGCTAAAGTTCAAGGGAAGAATTTGAAGGTGGGCCTAATTACAAAAGCTCAATCAAAAGCCCAATAAAGAGCCCAAATATTGAGTTTTCTATTTGTATTTTGTTTTTATTAATATTGTACTTTTTTTATTTCTTATGACACATGTTTGGCCAGCCATGTCATGAGAAAAATATTTAATTTGACTAGTTTGAGTTACTTCTCCATATTTTCCCTCCAAAGCTCATGCAAGAGACTTGTAGTGCCTATAAATATGAGCTAAAATGTTATATAATGGAGTAACTTGAATGAAAGAAATTGTGGTGAATAACTCTCATATTGCTTGGTGCTTGGTGGTGTCAAGTTTATTGCATATCTTTGGTGAGTTAGGTTATTATATTATTTATATTTTATTTTTCTAACCATACTCTTATTCTCATAACTTTAAACCATTTACACATCTTCTCTAGCATCTTAAGTATCATTTAAAAATATTAAATAATTATCTAATCTCCCAAACACTCTCCAAACTCCACCACAACTTTCACAGCCAAATTTAAAAATAGCTCGACCTAGTCTTCTTCCCTACCCCTCGACACCCATCTAAACACCATCAAACCTAGTCATCTACTCCAGATCCAAACTACACATCTTAAACTACCTATATTAATTTATTTCCAGCCCTTTAACCCACCAAAACCCCGCTTACAAAAGGGATATTTTGAATCAGCCCAAACTAGGTTTGATTTGGACTAGTCTTGGCTTTCCTTTAGATAGTCCACTCTAAACTCATAACCAACCCACCACAAACTCTAGAAATCATCCTTAGACATTATTCTACCAATCCATTCAATATTTATATATCTAATTTACTGAGAAAAGGCAGTCCTCTAGCATTATATTTTGGTATCAGAGCAAGGTTAGGAAAGCAAAAAAAAAAAAAGCATCTCGGCATGAGTAATAAATTTATGTGAAATCTTCTCCACAAGCTTTTGAGTCATGCCAACAAGTGCAAGGTAAGTTAATCATTTTTATGACTTGATATTTTTTATATTAATTGCTTAAAAATTTATCATATTACTTGCAAGTCTTTAATGTGTGCATGAACTCCAACTAGTGAGCACCATTATATAGCCTAGCCAATATCCTTGTGTGAACATACCTTAAATATTTACTTGAGTGAAAATATGAAAAGTGAGTGTTCCACTTAATATTAAAGCCTTTACCTTGATGCGAATAAAAAAAATTTATATGAACTTCTTTACTTTCTATATTTGGTATTTGTGATAATATTAGTTGCTTATTTTCATCACTTAAATTAATTTGTAATTCTTAAGAAAATAAGATTTTTTAAATCTAGAAAAAAATAAAAATCAATAAAAACATTTATTTGCATTAAACTTATTTGCATAAATATATACTTGTATAAAACCTAGTGTATTGCAAAGTTAAATAGAACTTTGTCAAAAGGGCGTGAACAGCCTAAGGAGAGCTTAGGACGTAAGTGGCCAAGTGCCTCCCTCCTCACCTGGAAGTTCTTTTAACTTACAATTCATAATGTTTTTACACTTATATTTTCTATTTCATCTTCTCAAAACTAGCATTTTTTTTTCTCCCTCATATTTCGTTATAAAAAAAAATGGCACCAAAGTTAATTTTTCAAGACCAAATTGAGAACTTGACCAAGATAGTAGATTCCTTAGATCTTAGGATTCATGAACATGAAACAAAGACTATGAAATTATTTGAGGAAAGTAAAACTCAAATGCAAGACATTAAAGATCAAATTCAAATCATCTTAAACCTCTTGCAAAATAATAAAAATTATGCTCCACATTCTATCCATAACCTTAACGCACCTATGGAAGATGATGGCTCATACATAGATGCAAGTGATTGCCAACCCCATGTTCCACCACCTCCCCAATCTCATCGAAGACAACTAAACCCTAAGAATGGAGAAAGGAGAGACCACCAACGACTTTCTAATAATTTTAATGATCCCTCTATGAGAGTTAAAGTTGAAGCTCCTATTTATGATGGCTCACATGATCCAAACAAATTCTTAGATTGGTTAACCCAAATGGATGACTTTTTTGATTGGTATAGGATGGATGATTATCAATGAGTTTTTTTTGCTAAGATGAAATTGACTGGTCATGCTAAAATTTATTGGACAAACACTTTAGCAAAAGAACAAAGGTTAGGAAGGACAAATCTGACTTGGATAAATATGACAGAAATGCTTAGATCAAAATATTGTCCTCGACATCATGATAAAAAGTTACATGAACAATTGTTGACTCTAAAGCAAGGCTCTCATTCTATAGCAGGATGCTTAAATACTTTTGAGGATCTAATTTCTAAGACCAATTGTGGGGATAATGATTGGCAACTTGCTAATAAATTTGTTATTAGGTTTAGAATAGAAATTAGAAATGAGGTTGAACTTTTTGATCCCCAAACCTTAGAAGAAGCTTTCCATTATGCTCTACTTGTTGAACAATAAAAGAAATCAGCTTCTATAATACGAACTAGAGCTCAAATGACTTCTAATTCAAATCATAAGTCAACTACTACACCCATTCCAGCCTCTAGCTTAACCTATCCACCCAAAGAGAAAGATCTAATAACATCAAAGATATTGTTTGTTTCAAATGTCATAAGAGAGGTCACATGCAAAACCAATGTAAGGCACAAATCTTATCGTTAGATGAAGTTCATGACCCTATAGATGAAACCTTGGAAGAAGTTTATGATGATACTCCATTATCAGATGAAGAATTTGTGGACGATCCTCAAATTATGTGATGAGATGCCTTACAATAGCTAAGAATGAAGAAGAAGACCGGAGGAGAAGGAATATTTTAGCATGTATGTTGTGTGCAATGAGCGAAGGTGTAGGTTAGTTATTGATGGGGGTAATGCCATGAATGTTATCTCTACCAATGTTATATCAAGAGCTAATTTAAAAATAGAACCTCTTCCCCAACCATTTCATGTTAGTTGGGTTAACCAAACTTCGCTTCCCATCACTAGTCGATGTTTAGTTCCTATCAAGATTGATAGTTATGAGGTAAAATTTGGTGTGATGTGCTCCCTATGGATATTTCTCATATTTTACTTGGGCGACCATGGCTTTATGACTTGAGTGTAATCCATTATGGTAGAGTGAACACATATATTTTTAAACATAATAATAAAATCATCAAACTTTTGCCAGTCAGATCAGTAAAGAAGATACCGTCTATAGCACCACATAAACCAACATCTGATCTTCAACCAAAACCCACTATTAAGAAAGGAGCAAAGCTTCAACTGATTGTGATAAGGGATCCTATGCATAATCCTAGTTCTAGCTTATTTACTCATTCTTTTTCAATATTTGATGTAAGCTCAATAGGATTTGGAACCTTAAAAAAAGGGATCCTATGCATAATCATTCAATTATTGTATCTGATCGGGATGTTCGGTTTATCTCATACTTTTGGAAGACCTTATGAAAACTTCTTGGGACAGAATTGAAATTTTCATCAGCTTTTCACCCCCAAATGGATGGTCAAACTGAAGTTGTCAATCGAAGCTTATGAAACTTACTTAGGTGCCTTGTTGGAAAAAGTATTGGTAATTGGGACTTACATTTACCTAATGCTGAATTTGCATATAATAGTAGTACTTCCCGAACAACCAAAACATCTTCATTTGAAGTGGTGTATGGCCATAATCCTAAACGGTCGATTGATGCTGTCAACCTTCTCATGCATTTTCTGATTCAAGATTTTCAAAGCCTTCATGATTTTATAAGATAACAAATCACTTTAAGTAATGAAAAATATGCATGTAAGACAAATCATAATAAATCAACTAAAGAATTTAAAGAAGGTGATTATGTTTTGATTCGCATCCGCCCTGAGCGATAAAAGAACATCAAATATAAAAAATTACATCCAAGGGCTTGTGGCCCTTTCAAAGTTCTTAGAAAAATTGGATCTAATGCTTATCTCCTTGATTTGTCTAATGATATGCTAATTCATCCTGTTATTAATATTGAAGATATTTTATCATATGAAGGAGTTAGCAAACCTTCACTTGCACACTCTAACTTTTTAGCAGGAGATATAGTTCCCCACATGCAAATTCCATCCTTTTTAGACATTGACTACAACATCACTGAGGAGGCTCCTAATGATCAAGATAAAGCCTCATTTTCTCGTTCGTTGGAAAAATAAGTCGCCTACAGAAAACACATGACTAACACATACATATTTGGAAGCTCTAGATCCACAATTAGTAGAAGATTACTTGGATTTTAACTCTTCAGTGCAGAGTTCAATTGGGCCTATGGGATTTGATGTGGTACATCCTAAGAATATTATCAAAGGCCAACAAGTTAGCATATTCTAAGAATATTATCAATGACCCAATAACAAGAGCCATGGTTAAAGTTCAAGGAAAGAATTTGAAGGTGAGCCTAATTACAAAAGCACAATAAAAAACTCAAATATTAGTTTACTATTTGTATTTTGTTTTTATTAATATTGTATTTTTTTTATTTATTATGGCACATGTTTGGACAACTATGTCATGAGAAAAATATTTAATGTAAGTAGTTGGAATTATTTCTTCACTAATTGCCAACTACTTATCTTTTTCTCCAAAATTTCCCTCCATATTTTCCCTCTAAAGCTCATAGGGCAAGAGACTTGTAGTGCCTATAAATATGAGCTGAAATGTAATGTAATTGAGTAACTTGAATGAAAGAAATTTGTGGTGAATAGCTCTCATATTGCTTGGTTCTTGGTGGTGTCAAGTTTATTGTCTATCTTTGGTGAGTTAGGTTATTATCTTATTTTTATTTTATTTTATTAATCATACTCTTATTCTCATAACCTCAAACCATTTAGACATCTTCTCCAGCATCTTAAGTATCATTTAAAAATATTAATCATAATCTAATCTCCCAAATACTCTCCAAACTCCACCACAACCTTCGCAGCCAAATCTAAATATAGCTCAACCTAGTCTTCTTCCCTATCCCTCGACACCCATCTAAACACCATCAAACCTAGTCATCTATTCCAGATCCAAACTACACATCTTAGACTACCTATATTAATTTATTTCTAGCCCTTTAACCCACCAAAATCCCACCTACAAAAAGGATATTTTGAATCAGTCCAAACTAGGCTCGATTTGGATTAGTCTTGGCTTTTCTTTAGATAGTCCACTCTAAACTCATAACCAACCCACCACAAACTCCAGAAATCATCCTTAGACATTATCCTACCAATCCATTCAATATTTATATATATATATATCTAATTTACTGAGAAAAGGCAGCCCTCTAGCATCAAGTGCTCTACATATTCTCTTGATCAAAATGATATATTATATCATATTATTTGGAGCTAAATTGACTAAATTATGAATTATCAAATTTGATTAAGTGGGGATAATTTGTTTATATGATAATTAAAGAAATTAATTTCCAAATAGAAAAACTAATTGCATAATATTAATCTTTACATTTTTTTGATCAAAATGCTATATTAGATCACTATATTTGAAATTGTAATTATAAAGTTATGAGGTTTTGAAGATTTACAATTGATTAAATAAATAAAAATTAAATTAAAATATTCAAAAACATTTACTGTTTCTGCAGTAAACTGACAGAAATAAGAAAAAAAATTGAAACGTTAGCCTTCAAATTCTCGCTACACAGAGCTCATTATGAGGCGTGTCATATATCATTGGAAAGCTCTCATCGAGACATTTCTATTAATACCAAATATGTCTCCTAATTTTGCAGATAACTTAATAAATTACAAGCCCTAATTTGGGCTTAAAGAAAAATAATGATTACTTTTAGGGTTCGGTTTGAAGGTTTGAGAAAGAAGATGAAGGGGTTGCTCTGCTCTATGATAGATCTAAATAATGTCAATGAATTTTAAGATCCAAAAAGAGATTGAAATTAAGAGTTTTTGGGGGTCTAGATGGTGGCTTTGCCACCTGCACGTGACCTCCTGCCGCATGCGCAAAGCTGCAAGAGATTTTTTTTTTTAATACTTATTAATTAATTATTAAATAAAATATTAATCATTTTAAATTAAATGATCAAATGAAATCAGAAAAATCCCAAAATTTACCCCTAACTAATTTGGGGGTGAGGAACGCAACGGCGAGATCAAATTATCGACGAAAATTTATTTTTCTTATTTTTCTAATTATTTAAATATATTAAAATATTCGAGAAAATTCGACGACTTCCAAAAGTTTCCAAAATTTCACCTTACCTAATTTGAGGGTGAGGAACGCAATGACGATGATGGATTTTAATTTCGATGAGTATTTAATTTTTCCTATCTTTTGGGTATTTTAAATATATTAAAATATTCGACAAAATTCCAATGACTTCCAAATGCCTTCAAAACTTCACCCCTAACTAATTTGGGGGTGATGAGCGCACCGACGAAGATAGTTTTTTGATTTGAGGTCAATTTAAATATGTCAAATTTTAGGGTTTCTAAAATTCTCAAAATCAGGATTTGATCCATTTGACACCTGATTTGGACCACAATTTTAGGGATAGTTCCTAATGACTTATTAAAAGTGATATAATCAAAATTAGAACATGATTTAGTCATAATTGATAATGATAACAACCTGGGTTGTTACACTTAGCTCTTATTTGACACCATATGTCATGCTCTGATACAATTTGTAATAATCCAAACTCTTAAGCATCAAAGTATTGTTCACTTTGACCTGAAATGCCTCATAGTTTTGCCCTTAGAAGATAACTTCCTTGTAGGTCATTCATCCTGGGAGTGCTCCCATATGAGTACGTTTAATTTTAGAGTTCTAATCAGGAACTTCATCGTTATCTAAAAAGGTTCATCGATATTTAAGAGTTTCACTTATTACTACTTAAGTGGGTCTTTACAATGAGAATATATAATAAGATAAGTTCTTGATTAACAACCAACTTCTATACTTATAAATTATGTTATCATCATATAAAGCTCAAAGGAAACACTATTTTTCCAAATCTCATTATTATATTATTATACTTCAATTAACTTAGATATTATTAATACCTAAGTTAATTGGGGGCTTAATTAGCCCCAATCATTAGGATAAATTATTAAAAGTATAAAATAACGAATATCACATGGTTTACAATAATTTGATAATCCTTGAAATACTGCAACACATTGAGATCAAAACCTTGAAGTCATTTCATTGAGCATTGTGCATAAAATAAAGTTAAACATTTATAATAGGCTTCAGAGGGGTCTTTACTTAGTAAATTATGGTACAACTGTCATTAAGCCTGGGTAAGGCTATTGGAGCATCTGGAGACCACATAATTCCTATTAGGGGGAATGTGTGTGTTGTTTTTTACCCCACTTACAGTTGAGTAGACGTACTCAACTTCTCACATGTTCTGCGCCCACAGAACCAATTACAAGATATATAAATAGCGTTTACAGTTTACAATCTTTTATTAATATATTTTCAATGCATTCAGTCCTTGAGATTGAGATTGTTTACTTGCTTACTTTATTGCAGCACCTTACTTTACAACTTTGTATACTTATAGTGTAGCTTGACTTACCATTTACATATTTTTCTACACTTTCTTTTATTATTACTTAACATTTGCTTAAT
Organism: Gastrodia elata; assembly: GCA_016760335.1. Taxonomy (NCBI): domain Eukaryota; kingdom Viridiplantae; phylum Streptophyta; class Magnoliopsida; order Asparagales; family Orchidaceae; genus Gastrodia; species Gastrodia elata. The sequence goes on along the minus strand of CM028671.1, from coordinate 950,524 downwards.
TGGACATATTCATGTTTCTCTTATTTATTTAAGTGCTTTTATGCCTTATTAACCTATTTGATGCAGAATTGAACAATTTAAAATTGGGCAAACTTATTTGCATTCTTTACAATCTTTGACACTGTATTTTTTCTTTCTGTTCAATCTTTTGCATTTTTTCTCCGCTTAAATAAATTACAAATGGCTAATGTGATATCCGTTTAATAATGTATTTAATTTACCGTTAACTTGTACTTAGACTTTTTAAAGTCTAACCACTTGCTTCTTTTTATTTGGTTGCGTCCTACCATATTATAAACCAAATACGATAAGTTAAGGAACTTATTTGAATCTTAGACTCGAGGTGAATTGTGTCCAGATGTTAAAGTTTGTGCACCATTCCTAGCTCCAATAATTTGATATTACTATTTGTTTTAAATGGTATAACATTATAATATAAAACACATTTAATGCTTTTCATTAGCATTATATGTACACATGTATAAATTATTGAAAATCTTTCTAGTTATTTTTAATCTTGTGTCTTGAAATTTGATGATCTAATAAATGTAATCCTTGTTTGGCTAGATTAAAGGGTTTAATGTTGTGAGGATGACATTAACGATATAGTTTAAGAAAAATAATATATTAATTGGCTACATGTATAATTACTTAATGAGAATCCAAACAATTCTCTATAGAGGCATCATACCCTATTAAAATCCAAGCAATTCTTTATAATATATAAACAAGTAGATATTATAAAATTACTAGGTTTCACATATTAACATCATGCTCTTCTTTTGAGAATCCAAAATAATTCCTTAATTTAAATTAGATTTATCATATGCACATTAATATATATTCATGATTACTTATCAACATGCTTATATCCCTATGTATACATGTATAAGTAGATCAAATTCGTCTAGCTTAATTGCTTATATAATTGAGATGATTATTATTGATGTAAATGATTTTTTTATTTCTATTGACATTTAAGTACTAATTCCACAACTAAATTAATATTTGATAATATAAAACAATTTCTAGTAATGAAATTAAAACTTGATAACATGAAAATTAAAATAACAAAAAAATAATCTAAATCACATGCAGAAGATAGAAGGAATTTTATCAAAAAATTTAGCTTTTTTATGCTTTAAATTTATATTTTCAATACCATTGGGGGCATAATTTCCAATTATAATTTTGAACACTTGATAAAAAACTCAAGTGATCAAAGGATAGATCCTTTACACTAGGTTTAGCATAGGATATCACTACTTAATTATATTAAGAAAGATGATTAATGATATCTAAAATACTTGAATGCCAGCTTCAACATGTGGCCAAAGATCCAAAAAGATCCTCTTTGCCCAAAAAAGACTTGACCAATTGTTGAGAACAAACGTTCAGATCTCCGTATCCACTGAGCAATATTAGTCGGCAATCAATACCTGTTTCCATCAAAAAATGTAAGCAATCGTGTTTTTATTAATCAATTTATAATCACATCAATAGATATTAATTAGCATATAACTACGACATGCGTCCAGATTGCTAGATAAAAAATGCTTATAATAGTTACTAATGAAATTAATAATCAAACTTATTCAAGAAATTAGCATGTCCTAATGTATCTCTAAGCTGTCTAATTAATCTACTAATTAGCACCAGTATAATCAGCTTAATTATACATATTGACTAATAATTAAGATAGTAGTTCTTTCAAATTAATCAATAAGTACTAATTAACTAAAAGAGCTAAGGCAATGCACCTTCTGCATCCAAAGAAATGAAAATAATAGATTAAAGTAAACATTATGATTCTGACAATGAGAAGTAAAGGGGCACATCGAATCACCTGATCAAGCAGCTCATTGAACAGGCCAAAGCTAGTAAATGCACTATTTCTAGTGCCCCACTCTATATCCACCGTTGATAGTCGGAATATACTGAAGAATGATCACCATTATCATAATAATTCTGAATGCTCAACAAAGGACTAGGCATTGAACTTGAAGCTGGATCATTTTGAAAAATGGAATCAAAATTGTATCTATGATGTATGAAGCTGAAACTTCTCATTCCGTAGAAATCAAATAAACCTGAGCTTTTGGTTTTATTGAGAATATCTAAAGGACCATATGGTGGAGTAAAATGATCCACCTCTTTAGGGGAAAGACATTTAGGAGCAGGAAGAATTTTTTGCTCTGGATTGGCATCCCACTCCAATAAAGGCACACTAAACTGTTCTTCAGCTAGATGCAGATGCGTGCCTGGACTCTGGATGCAAAATCCTGTTAAAAGGTCATTCTTGTATGGGACAAGTGCCTGTTCCTGGAAGAATTCATAAGAATTGCAACTGTTGGTGATGACAAAATCTGCCTGAAACGAGTCATGATTCCCTCTATGACTGTTACAATCCAGTTCTGCTTTTGAATTCCATAAACTGGCAGCACACTCAAATGGTCCTTTGTGATTAAAAACTGGAGTGCAATGCAGGTTTTCATCAAGTGGCCCCATATAAGAAGCATCGCAATCAGTTGGAGACAGATTGGCATCAGAAATATCACTGGGTGAGTCGAGCGAGGTTTGGGTTCTATCAATGTTTGAAGCCAGAATGCCAAAATCTGGCAAAACTACAGCACCTTTCTCGTTAAATAATTCCAACATCTGCCACTTGCATTTGAAACTAGTTTCAAGGGAATGACTGAATGGAAAAGTGTGAATTTTATGATTTCGAGCTTTCCCAGTCCTATGGGCACATGTATTCTCATGTAAATCATCACACAATTCATTAATGTGGCTATTTCTCTTGTTGGATGATTCAGGAAATTGAAGAGCACTCATATTTTCTTCAGTTTTTTGGAGTTTGCCATCCTGCCAAGTGATGGTTTTAGTTCAAGTGATATGATTTTGAGAAGAAGCATAATAATGCCGCAGCTAGTAGTTCATACTAAAAGAAAGAAATCCTACTTTGCTTTTATTTCTTCTGATTCCAAGTCTCTGAAGAATCTCGTGAATGAAATCTGACCTGCCAATACACTTCATTAGTAAAAATAAGCATCAAGAGATTCAATGACTGCGCATTGTGTCGCTTAAGAAAATCACCTGCTAGACAAAAAATCATTAACATTTCGTGAAAAAGTTCTAGCAGCTATATCAAGTAGGCATGCCCTCTTTCCGTCAAAGGTTCCTTTTGGCTCGGGCACGGGTTCTACAAATTTACAAAATAAATAAATAAATAACTATATATATATATATATATATATATATATATATATATATATATACACACATAAACGTATCACTTAATTAAAGAATAAAATATATATAATGATATCATATTAAAAATGATACCACCTTCCAATGTTGGGCATGATAGACTTTCTAAGTTCATATTAAGGCTGAACACTTCACAGAATGGATTAGTTTTGAAGATATTCACGGTTCAACTTGAACAGACTCTTGTGGTTCAGTTTTCAATATTGAAATTCTATCATCGCTATGAATCCTACAGCCTTGTATTTCATTTGTCATCTTTCAATGCAAGAACATTTGAATTTGGATAAGGCGTCCATTTGGATACCCCTTCAAAAGACATTGTGTAAATTCACAAACTCACCACAATGCCGACAGTAAAATCTCAGAAACCAATGTTTTTAGACCTTTCATCAACCCGGATTGGCTATAGACCGTGGGTTAACTGGTCCAACCGGTTGAGCCAGCGAACCACCCAGTAAAAAATCCAACCTTAATTGTGAGTAGAACTTGTTAAAAAATATAATACGACAATTTAAGTTTATAGCATAACTTTGATAGCAATTTATTAAAAATATCTCTATTCAGTTTCTTACAGCCAAAACAACCTCTAAATTTCCTAAATGGTTCTTTGGCTTGTGAGATTTTCAGTGTAAACTAATTAATTTTCAGGGATTTACAGCTTTTAGGTATTTAGTTTGAGCTTAAAAAGGGATGTAAAACTTTTCCAGAGTAAATTTTTTTCCATTCGCTAGCTCAGCTCTATTGATGGAGATGAGAGGAAACCTTTTATTGCTATCCAAACATTATTATTGGATTACAATGCATTTGGTTTTATTAAAAAAATTTACACTATAATTAAATTATTCCAATAATTCTTTTTACCTCAAATCAAATAGCTCCTAAAATAATATTTAATATTATAATTTCCAAGCCAGTACTGTTCATTTGATTTTTACCTTGGCACTCTCCTCACTCCACACCAAATTAGAAACAGTATTGGTTGGAATTGCATTCATATCAATAAAATTTTATAAATAAAAAGCAAAGACGTGAATGAATCAAGAAGCACTAATAGCAAAATCGCTTTTCTTAATTGAACACAAGAAGAGATTATTCATGTAGACAACCTTAGTTATGGCTCTTCACAAATTATATTTGTATAATACATGTACGTACGTATTATAAAAAAAATTCACAGATCTTAAGTGAAAAATATAATAAGCATTTTTCACATATAAGTTCATATTATCAAAACTACATGTTAATATACCAAATGTTAACTCTGTCATTATCGGGTCTCAATTCTCAATTCCTTGATGAGAAAGGAGGGTTGAATTAAATAATTAGGCTTTAACCACTAGTACTTATGTAAGAATCGCCATAAGAATGACATGATATCATTCATAACAAAAATTTAAAGAATAAAGTAGTGAAAGTTAAGAAGTCAGAATATAGAATTATAAATTTTAATATTGCAAATGTTTATGTCCCTCAAATAAGATTAGATTTGTGTATAAATGAAATTTTTTGACATGATTTAAATGAGTTTGTTCAAAAAATACCTAAGAGAAGATATTTTTTATAAAAGGTGATTTAAATAAACACATTGAAAGAGTAATTAAAGATTTCAATAATATTCATAGTAGTTTGGATTTTGGAGAGATTAATGAAGAAAGAATGATTTTAGAATTTAGTTGAACTTATGATCTTATGATTGCTAACACTTACTTTAAGAAAAGAGATGAACAAATTATCACTTGTAAAAATAAATTTTTTTAAACTTTGATTATTTTTTCTTAAAGAAAAAAAATAATTTAGATAGTAAAAATTGTAAGATTAATCCAAGTGATTGTTTGGCAATCCACATCATTTATTAGTTTGGAATTTGAAATTAAGAGAACCAAAATAGTATTAAATCTAAAATATATTATAAAACTAGATGATAGAGTTTTAAGAAAGATAATATAGCTATTTTTAAGAGTAAAATTAAAAAATTTGGACAATGGATTTTGAGGGTTAAGCCAAACCTTATGTGAAATTCAACTGTTAGTTGTATACACAACGTAGCAACAAATTTGAAGAATTAAAAGGGAGAATTCCCAATAATAAAAATGCATGATGGTAGAAAAAAGAATTTAAGTTAAGATGAGATATAAAATGCGTTATAAAAATGATTTAAATGCAAAACTAAGGTTGAAAAAATATATACTAGTCATGAATTCAAAAAAGTTCTTCAAAATGTTAAGAGTGCACCATTCAAGAAGATTTATGTAATAAATTAGATAATATTAAATGAGAAAGATTTATAAGCTAGTCAAATTAACAAGAACAAAAACTTATATAAAATATGAAAAAATAATGATAAAAAATTAGAGATAAGAATATTTAACATAAATGGATGTAATATTTTATTAACTCTTTTAATGAAAAGGTTGTAGCAAAACAATAAATATAAATGAGTTTAATGGTTACCAAAAATAGTATTAATCACACTCTCATTCAACATGTTAGTAGCACTGAGTTTTGGAATGCTTCAAGGAGAACGAAGGGCGGAAAAGAGGTAGGATCGAATAACATCCCTATCAAAGTATGAAAATATTTAGGTATGGAAGAAATTTCTTAGCTATCCAAGTTATTTATTATCATTTTAAAGACAAAAGATTTTAAATAAGTGGAGAAAGAGTAGTGTTATACTTACAAAAAATAAAGGTGATGCTCAAGAGTGCAAAATATAAAGAAATTAAGTTAACAAGTCATATATTGAAACTTTGGAAAAGAGTAATTGAATACACATCACAAAAGGATACTTTTATTTTACAAAATCAATTTGGATTTATGCCAGGTAGATAGTCATAAATATATCAAGAGGCTTAATAAATAAATTTAGAGAAATAAGAGAAAAATTTTACTTAATTTTTATTGACCTTAAAGGGATTATGATAGAGTACAAAGATAAGTTTTTTGGAGAGCTTCGGAGAGAAAGAATTTGTGTAGCATATATTGATGTTATTAGATATATGTATAATGGGGCTACAACATGTTCGCAAGGTGGCTTGTCTAATGATTTTCCAAATACACTTGGATTACAACAAGGCTCGGCTCTCAGCCCATACCTTTTTGCTTTAATTATGAAATTTTTGCTAACCACATTCAAGAGAAGGTTCCTTGATGCAAGCTATTTGCATATGTTATTCTATTAATTGATAAGATTAAGGATGGAGTTAAAACAAAACTTTTTCTGAAAGAATTTTTAGAATTTAAAAATTTGCCTTGGTAAATCTAAAACAAAATATATGGAGTGTAAGTTTAATTATATTAAAAGTCCTAATCTCGAGGACATAACTATTGAGAATCATGTGATCAAGAAGAGCAAGCGGTTCAAATATCTTGGTTCAATCAAAATAATGGTGAAATAGAGAATGATGTGATTAATAAGAACCAAGTTGGTTGGATGAAATGGAGGAGTGCTTCTGGAGTGGTGTGATCCATAAATCTCACTCAAAATTAAATAAAAATTTTAGAGCAGTTATTAGACCACTTATTGTACATAAAGAATTTTTCTGATAAAATAAGAGTCAGAGATGAGGATGCTTAGGTGGATAAGTAGGTATACTTGTACAGATATATGAGAAATGAGTTTATCCATAGCGAGGTAAGGTTGGAATGGCTCCAATAGCAACTAAGATTAGAGAATGCTGCCTTAGAAGGTTCAAGCATATTAAGCAAAATATATTCGATGCCCATGTTAGAAAATTTGGATTTACAAATTTTGCCCATATTAAAAGAGGAAGAGAAGACCAAAAAAAGACATGGGAAAAACCATTAGAAAGAATCTTCTATATTTGGAACTTAAGAAAGAGCTTCTAATTGATCGTGCACAATGGAAACAAAGTATTCATGCACCCAACCCAACCATGTGGGATTAAGGCTTGTTATTTTTGTCCATGTACCAAATTTTATAATGCTAATATCATATTTTTGTTAAATGAATCAATTTAACATAATCCATATTTATTAATCCGAATTTTGAAACAAAGACCATATTTTACACGTAGCATCAATACCCATTTAACAAAACTAAGACTGATGGCGATGTTGTTATGATAATCTCACCCTCGTCTCCTGCTAAGGAGAAAAACATCAAAAATTTCCTTCTACCAAGTTTACTTACATGCATGTTTGTTAGATGTTGACAAGTTTGCTGAACACGATTAAACTCTTTAGATATCACCATCTTCGTTGAAGGCAGAATTCTAGCAAAAAATTGCCTTTCTCACCCATGAACAACGAAAAAAAGTAGTTTTCTGGATTATATTTTAGACAGAATATCATGCTATTCAAATACCAGGGAACAACGATGTTTTCACAATGCTTTCAAGCCTAAAATGACAGCAGTAAATTAAACAGCTGCTGCTTGCATCTTTTTAATAATAGTGAACCTCATAAAGAGAGTGTCCATGAGTTTTGAATCCAGTCATTTAAAGTGGCAGAAACTCTAGCTACTAATTACTAGGCTATACAACTTTCACTGCACGTTATTAGATAACATACCATAATAGGAAAACCACAGAGAAGATCCCTTAATAATTTTACCTGAATATACACTGCCACAATTTTTCCCAAGTATTTGAGGAGAAGGATAAAGCAGTCGATCAATGGGTGTGATCTTTGAAAGTGGCATCAATCTGGCAGGATAATTACTGACTTTAGCTTTGTTTTCAAATTCTGCAGACAGAGCATATTTTTAAATCTTCAAACAATAAAGAGTACAAAGCTACAATGTAAAGCTGGATCAGCAGTTTGGCAGTGTGATTACAATATGTATGCTAACCATGCTTCTGAGAAATCTGAATAGGTGATGACAAAAATCCTTGCACTATAGATGAAACATTTTGTAGAGGCAATGGCGGCCTTTTAACCTCAAATTTACTTGGGATGGCATTGCCTGAATCTGCATAACATGATATATTTTAAAAAAATTGTTTCAAATTCATAAGAATGCCATATTCAATCTTTACATGTATGTAGATGGGTGAAACTGCTTGGACAGATTTTTTCAAAAGTTTAACAAGAATGCCCTCAATGTCAACAAAATAAATCATAGAGTAAAAGAACTACTAAAATAATGCATACCTAAAGTTTTTTCCAATAGTTTCTTGAATGATTTGTACTCGGAGGTTTTTGCACCATCAACTGTGAACAAAAGCACACTTTTGAAAAATAAGGCATATATAATCAACTATTTCAAATATTTATGTTCAAAGAAAAGGATTGCATTATTTCCCCACTTGATAAATCTGAAATTATACTCAAGATACCCACAAACAATCACAATAGCACTATTTTATTAATATACTAAATCTTCCTGATATATAGATGTAAAAAGAAAGCATTTCAAATAAAGACTAAGAACTTCTTGAAAGTTGAGCACCTTCAGTTTGAGGCAATTGGCAACTCTGAGTTAGCTCTGGTTCACAAATGTCAGTAAAATTTGAAAACTTCACCCGTTTTTGCACATTTGCATCTATTCAGCAGATCAAAGCAGTATGAATTTAACATTGACTTTAGCCATACAAAAAATAAAGGACAAATATTCTATATAATCGGGCTCCAATTTCAATCTGATTATTACAATTGTAATTGTGCCAATTAAGTCATTATATTTTATAACATGCAAAACCCTAATGATCCAGTAGGAGAAGGATGACTGGATAGTAAAACCAAGTTAGGCTAAATATAGCGATGATTATAATATTCTCAATACAAAAATTTAAGCGTGCTGATGAGAAGAAACTCAACATCACAATCATTTCCAGTTTATAATCTGGAACTAAATATCTTACTTAACTTTATAATGTTACGTTCAAATGAAATGGTCAAATGCTGACTGTTCGCATTAGACTCTCCGCTTAATTTAAACCAATAAAAAATCTAACAAAGTATATTAGCATTATGTCATTTCATTTGGCGGGAATTTTCCTGCGATATATATTAGCGGATGAACAAGAGCAATGTTACAATACCAAAAAACTTTAATAAAAAATCTTGATTCAGGGTCATCTTTCTTTATACAAGAAGTTGGGTGCAATACGTGTTCACTACAGAACTTGGAAGTTTCTATCTTCATCAAATTTTTTTGAAGAATTATTATAGGTATTCTAGAGTTTTACTTAAAATTGTAGGGACGTGATTGGAACAATTAAAATTTTAAGGAACAAAACAGAATCAGAAATAAACTATATGGACTAAAAAGCAATGGCAACAAAGAATAAAAAATCAATACACAGTCACGTTGTCAAATATCTTTATTAATAAAGGAACAAATCATTTTTGTAGACTTGCAGACGATTGAAAGAAAAGAAAGCACGATTGCTTCTTAATCCCAAAGAACTTTTAAATCTTTTTGTTTTATTATTACCCTAGTCGTAATCCCAGGTCTTGAAACGCCCCCCTTCAAAATGACTCCCATTAGAGTCAAACAGAGTCGTTGAATAATCACCGGTCGATGTAGCATATCTTATACAAAATCATAGAGAAAAGAGCTCGATAAAGGCACATAAACTTTGAGATAACGGGGAAAACAAGTTCATGAGTATAGAAGAGGAAATGGGGTTGATAAGGAAGAATGGTACCGGGAGGACCGGAAGAAACCCTAGACCTGGATTTGGATTTGAGATTCAAACTTCTTGTGGATCGTTTCATGGAAGTTTCCGAGTATGCAAATTGCGGAACATCAGAGGAAACCTTCTTCATTCTTAAAATCCACCTTCACGACGAGCATTGGCCGAAATCCTGCGCGCGGGCTGACCACAAAAAAATATTAAAATGAAATAACCCTCAAATGAATAAAAAAACTTAAATTACCAAATATGAGCAAAATCAAATAAATTTGATTAATTATAATTTAATGAAAAATGTATGCTTACATAATAATATTCAAAAAAATATTTATCACCAATAGAATTTTTTTATTTATTTTAATTTTTGTATATAAAAATAATAAAAAAAAAATGTATTCAACTAATAATCTACTTACACATTAAATTATTTATATATATTTTGTATAAGTGTAGCAATACTCTAATTTAATTTAAGAATGCGGAGATAATGATAATAAAATTATTATTATTATTATTATAAGTATAATCTTAAATAGGTAACAAATAATAAATTAATTATGTTTAGGAGTTAAATTGAAACATACATAAACAAAAAAAAAGAAAGATTTATACAATACTAAAACAAGTTGAGACACTTCAATAAAAAGGCTCACATCCAAAGCTTAGTCTTAGCTTCTGCCTGAGTCAATAGACTCTAGCTAATATGAAAAGACTAACAATGACATTGCGGAGCATTGCTCCCATCGAGCCGATTCTTCTGCTTTATATGGATTACTTTTTGTTGAGAAATATATTTTGTGAAAAGCTACATCAGCTCGCTTATTTGTAGCCCATAAAAAACCCGTATAGCTGGTGACGACGTGCAAAGTCTGAGTGGCGTTCATGATCTATTTGCTTAATCTGGACGCCCGACGAAAAAACCTAGATACTCTCTCTCCTATACGGGCTGCTTTTCGCTCTTCATCTGTTGTCCTTTTCTCATTGGAGATTTAGGATTGAGAAAGAGTATGTTGCTCTTCACATTTGCCTCTCACTAAATCGCCTATTCATCGGTTGTCAACTGTTAGAATCACACCATTTTCTTTTTTCTTAATTTTTGTGGTTAACAAAATCACTTATTTCAAATGAATGCACAACCACTTTTTTTTCTTTTCAAGGGGACAGCTCGACCTATATAGTGCCAACTTCCAAACGCAAATGTAAAGGAGAGAAAGAGATAAAGTAGTTGCTTTTGAGATCAGAGGATAGAGGTGAAAGAAGTTGAAGCTCTCGTTGCAATTATTTCCCAGGTTTGGATATGGAAGTAATCGCTCTAGGAAGATCTCAGCCATCACATCTTATCTTGACATCTCTGATGGTCTCTGGCCACCACCGGCTACCTAAAGCGTCACCCTGAGTTCCAACAACCTCTATAGACCATAAGCAAGCAACTGGACCATCTGGTAAGGCCTCTCTCTTCCCACTTGATTTCCCTTAAATACACATAAATCTAATAATCATATTTTGAGCTAATCTAGGTTAAACCCAATCTAACATAGCTACATTCCAACAAAGTTCTAGCCTAGCCAACTTCTAGACAACCACACAACACTTCTGCAATCCATTAAAACTATTAATATTACCTAAAAGTAAATAAAGTCTTATTAATTTATTTTTAAATTTAAGGAATTAAGAAAGTCACCCCTATGTTAGCATGAGTTAACCCAAGTTGAACCCAATTTAGGCTAAATTACCATGTAGTCTTAGCAGTTTGATTAAGGCTTTGAAGTTCCATTTTTAAGCAACTTAAATTCTAATTTTGGATAATTATAGAGCATATTTTTCACTAATCTATTTTTTGAGTAATTAGGCAAAATAAAGAAATAGAATCATAAAAATTAAAATTATCTTACTGGTTAGTGATGATGTAGCACATCCTAAGAATATTATCAATGGACCAATAACAAGTTAGCATATCCTAAGAATAATATCAAATGCCCAATAACAAGAGACATGGCTAAAGTTCAAGGGAAGAATTTGAAGGTGGGCCTAATTACAAAAGCTCAATCAAAAGCCCAATAAAGAGCCCAAATATTGAGTTTTCTATTTGTATTTTGTTTTTATTAATATTGTACTTTTTTTATTTCTTATGACACATGTTTGGCCAGCCATGTCATGAGAAAAATATTTAATTTGACTAGTTTGAGTTACTTCTCCATATTTTCCCTCCAAAGCTCATGCAAGAGACTTGTAGTGCCTATAAATATGAGCTAAAATGTTATATAATGGAGTAACTTGAATGAAAGAAATTGTGGTGAATAACTCTCATATTGCTTGGTGCTTGGTGGTGTCAAGTTTATTGCATATCTTTGGTGAGTTAGGTTATTATATTATTTATATTTTATTTTTCTAACCATACTCTTATTCTCATAACTTTAAACCATTTACACATCTTCTCTAGCATCTTAAGTATCATTTAAAAATATTAAATAATTATCTAATCTTCCAAACACTCTCCAAACTCCACCACAACTTTCACAGCCAAATTTAAAAATAGCTCGACCTAGTCTTCTTCCCTACCCCTCGACACCCATCTAAACACCATCAAACCTAGTCATCTACTCCAGATCCAAACTACACATCTTAAACTACCTATATTAATTTATTTCCAGCCCTTTAACCCACCAAAACCCCGCTTACAAAAGGGATATTTTGAATCAGCCCAAACTAGGTTTGATTTGGACTAGTCTTGGCTTTCCTTTAGATAGTCCACTCTAAACTCATAACCAACCCACCACAAACTCTAGAAATCATCCTTAGACATTATTCTACCAATCCATTCAATATTTATATATCTAATTTACTGAGAAAAGGCAGTCCTCTAGCATTATATTTTGGTATCAGAGCAAGGTTAGGAAAGCAAAAAAAAAAAAAGCATCTCGGCATGAGTAATAAATTTATGTGAAATCTTCTCCACAAGCTTTTGAGTCATGCCAACAAGTGCAAGGTAAGTTAATCATTTTTATGACTTGATATTTTTTATATTAATTGCTTAAAAATTTATCATATTACTTGCAAGTCTTTAATGTGTGCATGAACTCCAACTAGTGAGCACCATTATATAGCCTAGCCAATATCCTTGTGTGAACATACCTTAAATATTTACTTGAGTGAAAATATGAAAAGTGAGTGTTCCACTTAATATTAAAGCCTTTACCTTGATGCGAATAAAAAAAATTTATATGAACTTCTTTACTTTCTATATTTGGTATTTGTGATAATATTAGTTGCTTATTTTCATCACTTAAATTAATTTGTAATTCTTAAGAAAATAAGATTTTTTAAATCTAGAAAAAAATAAAAATCAATAAAAACATTTATTTGCATTAAACTTATTTGCATAAATATATACTTGTATAAAACCTAGTGTATTGCAAAGTTAAATAGAACTTTGTCAAAAGGGCGTGAACAGCCTAAGGAGAGCTTAGGACGTAAGTGGCCAAGTGCCTCCCTCCTCACCTGGAAGTTCTTTTAACTTACAATTCATAATATTTTTACACTTATATTTTCTATTTCATCTTCTCAAAACTAGCATTTTTTTTTCTCCCTCATATTTCGTTATAAAAAAAAATGGCACCAAAGTTAATTTTTCAAGACCAAATTGAGAACTTGACCAAGATAGTAGATTCCTTAGATCTTAGGATTCATGAACATGAAACAAAGACTATGAAATTATTTGAGGAAAGTAAAACTCAAATGCAAGACATTAAAGATCAAATTCAAATCATCTTAAACCTCTTGCAAAATAATAAAAATTATGCTCCACATTCTATCCATAACCTTAACGCACCTATGGAAGATGATGGCTCATACATAGATGCAAGTGATTGCCAACCCCATGTTCCACCACCTCCCCAATCTCATCGAAGACAACTAAACCCTAAGAATGGAGAAAGGAGAGACCACCAACGACTTTCTAATAATTTTAATGATCCCTCTATGAGAGTTAAAGTTGAAGCTCCTATTTATGATGGCTCACATGATCCAAACAAATTCTTAGATTGGTTAACCCAAATGGATGACTTTTTTGATTGGTATAGGATGGATGATTATCAATGAGTTTTTTTTGCTAAGATGAAATTGACTGGTCATGCTAAAATTTATTGGACAAACACTTTAGCAAAAGAACAAAGGTTAGGAAGGACAAATCTGACTTGGATAAATATGACAGAAATGCTTAGATCAAAATATTGTCCTCGACATCATGATAAAAAGTTACATGAACAATTGTTGACTCTAAAGCAAGGCTCTCATTCTATAGCAGGATGCTTAAATACTTTTGAGGATCTAATTTCTAAGACCAATTGTGGGGATAATGATTGGCAACTTGCTAATAAATTTGTTATTAGGTTTAGAATAGAAATTAGAAATGAGGTTGAACTTTTTGATCCCCAAACCTTAGAAGAAGCTTTCCATTATGCTCTACTTGTTGAACAATAAAAGAAATCAGCTTCTATAATACGAACTAGAGCTCAAATGACTTCTAATTCAAATCATAAGTCAACTACTACACCCATTCCAGCCTCTAGCTTAACCTATCCACCCAAAGAGAAAGATCTAATAACATCAAAGATATTGTTTGTTTCAAATGTCATAAGAGAGGTCACATGCAAAACCAATGTAAGGCACAAATCTTATCGTTAGATGAAGTTCATGACCCTATAGATGAAACCTTGGAAGAAGTTTATGATGATACTCCATTATCAGATGAAGAATTTGTGGACGATCCTCAAATTATGTGATGAGATGCCTTACAATAGCTAAGAATGAAGAAGAAGACCGGAGGAGAAGGAATATTTTAGCATGTATGTTGTGTGCAATGAGCGAAGGTGTAGGTTAGTTATTGATGGGGGTAATGCCATGAATGTTATCTCTACCAATGTTATATCAAGAGCTAATTTAAAAATAGAACCTCTTCCCCAACCATTTCATGTTAGTTGGGTTAACCAAACTTCGCTTCCCATCACTAGTCGATGTTTAGTTCCTATCAAGATTGATAGTTATGAGGTAAAATTTGGTGTGATGTGCTCCCTATGGATATTTCTCATATTTTACTTGGGCGACCATGGCTTTATGACTTGAGTGTAATCCATTATGGTAGAGTGAACACATATATTTTTAAACATAATAATAAAATCATCAAACTTTTGCCAGTCAGATCAGTAAAGAAGATACCGTCTATAGCACCACATAAACCAACATCTGATCTTCAACCAAAACCCACTATTAAGAAAGGAGCAAAGCTTCAACTGATTGTGATAAGGGATCCTATGCATAATCCTAGTTCTAGCTTATTTACTCATTCTTTTTCAATATTTGATGTAAGCTCAATAGGATTTGGAACCTTAAAAAAAGGGATCCTATGCATAATCATTCAATTATTGTATCTGATCGGGATGTTCGGTTTATCTCATACTTTTGGAAGACCTTATGAAAACTTCTTGGGACAGAATTGAAATTTTCATCAGCTTTTCACCCCCAAATGGATGGTCAAACTGAAGTTGTCAATCGAAGCTTATGAAACTTACTTAGGTGCCTTGTTGGAAAAAGTATTGGTAATTGGGACTTACATTTACCTAATGCTGAATTTGCATATAATAGTAGTACTTCCCGAACAACCAAAACATCTTCATTTGAAGTGGTGTATGGCCATAATCCTAAACGGTCGATTGATGCTGTCAACCTTCTCATGCATTTTCTGATTCAAGATTTTCAAAGCCTTCATGATTTTATAAGATAACAAATCACTTTAAGTAATGAAAAATATGCATGTAAGACAAATCATAATAAATCAACTAAAGAATTTAAAGAAGGTGATTATGTTTTGATTCGCATCCGCCCTGAGCGATAAAAGAACATCAAATATAAAAAATTACATCCAAGGGCTTGTGGCCCTTTCAAAGTTCTTAGAAAAATTGGATCTAATGCTTATCTCCTTGATTTGTCTAATGATATGCTAATTCATCCTGTTATTAATATTGAAGATATTTTATCATATGAAGGAGTTAGCAAACCTTCACTTGCACACTCTAACTTTTTAGCAGGAGATATAGTTCCCCACATGCAAATTCCATCCTTTTTAGACATTGACTACAACATCACTGAGGAGGCTCCTAATGATCAAGATAAAGCCTCATTTTCTCGTTCGTTGGAAAAATAAGTCGCCTACAGAAAACACATGACTAACACATACATATTTGGAAGCTCTAGATCCACAATTAGTAGAAGATTACTTGGATTTTAACTCTTCAGTGCAGAGTTCAATTGGGCCTATGGGATTTGATGTGGTACATCCTAAGAATATTATCAAAGGCCAACAAGTTAGCATATTCTAAGAATATTATCAATGACCCAATAACAAGAGCCATGGTTAAAGTTCAAGGAAAGAATTTGAAGGTGAGCCTAATTACAAAAGCACAATAAAAAACTCAAATATTAGTTTACTATTTGTATTTTGTTTTTATTAATATTGTATTTTTTTTATTTATTATGGCACATGTTTGGACAACTATGTCATGAGAAAAATATTTAATGTAAGTAGTTGGAATTATTTCTTCACTAATTGCCAACTACTTATCTTTTTCTCCAAAATTTCCCTCCA
Organism: Gastrodia elata; assembly: GCA_016760335.1. Classification (NCBI taxonomy): domain Eukaryota; kingdom Viridiplantae; phylum Streptophyta; class Magnoliopsida; order Asparagales; family Orchidaceae; genus Gastrodia; species Gastrodia elata. Next base: position 934,015 of record CM028671.1, on the reverse strand, counting down.
TATTTTCCCTCCAAAGCTCATAGGGCAAGAGACTTGTAGTGCCTATAAATATGAGCTGAAATGTAATGTAATTGAGTAACTTGAATGAAAGAAATTTGTGGTGAATAGCTCTCATATTGCTTGGTTCTTGGTGGTGTCAAGTTTATTGTCTATCTTTGGTGAGTTAGGTTATTATCTTATTTTTATTTTATTTTATTAATCATACTCTTATTCTCATAACCTCAAACCATTTAGACATCTTCTCCAGCATCTTAAGTATCATTTAAAAATATTAATCATAATCTAATCTCCCAAATACTCTCCAAACTCCACCACAACCTTCGCAGCCAAATCTAAATATAGCTCAACCTAGTCTTCTTCCCTATCCCTCGACACCCATCTAAACACCATCAAACCTAGTCATCTATTCCAGATCCAAACTACACATCTTAGACTACCTATATTAATTTATTTCTAGCCCTTTAACCCACCAAAATCCCACCTACAAAAAGGATATTTTGAATCAGTCCAAACTAGGCTCGATTTGGATTAGTCTTGGCTTTTCTTTAGATAGTCCACTCTAAACTCATAACCAACCCACCACAAACTCCAGAAATCATCCTTAGACATTATCCTACCAATCCATTCAATATTTATATATATATATATCTAATTTACTGAGAAAAGGCAGCCCTCTAGCATCAAGTGCTCTACATATTCTCTTGATCAAAATGATATATTATATCATATTATTTGGAGCTAAATTGACTAAATTATGAATTATCAAATTTGATTAAGTGGGGATAATTTGTTTATATGATAATTAAAGAAATTAATTTCCAAATAGAAAAACTAATTGCATAATATTAATCTTTACATTTTTTTGATCAAAATGCTATATTAGATCACTATATTTGAAATTGTAATTATAAAGTTATGAGGTTTTGAAGATTTACAATTGATTAAATAAATAAAAATTAAATTAAAATATTCAAAAACATTTACTGTTTCTGCAGTAAACTGACAGAAATAAGAAAAAAAATTGAAACGTTAGCCTTCAAATTCTCGCTACACAGAGCTCATTATGAGGCGTGTCATATATCATTGGAAAGCTCTCATCGAGACATTTCTATTAATACCAAATATGTCTCCTAATTTTGCAGATAACTTAATAAATTACAAGCCCTAATTTGGGCTTAAAGAAAAATAATGATTACTTTTAGGGTTCGGTTTGAAGGTTTGAGAAAGAAGATGAAGGGGTTGCTCTGCTCTATGATAGATCTAAATAATGTCAATGAATTTTAAGATCCAAAAAGAGATTGAAATTAAGAGTTTTTGGGGGTCTAGATGGTGGCTTTGCCACCTGCACGTGACCTCCTGCCGCATGCGCAAAGCTGCAAGAGATTTTTTTTTTTAATACTTATTAATTAATTATTAAATAAAATATTAATCATTTTAAATTAAATGATCAAATGAAATCAGAAAAATCCCAAAATTTACCCCTAACTAATTTGGGGGTGAGGAACGCAACGGCGAGATCAAATTATCGACGAAAATTTATTTTTCTTATTTTTCTAATTATTTAAATATATTAAAATATTCGAGAAAATTCGACGACTTCCAAAAGTTTCCAAAATTTCACCTTACCTAATTTGAGGGTGAGGAACGCAGTGACGATGATGGATTTTAATTTCGATGAGTATTTAATTTTTCCTATCTTTTGGGTATTTTAAATATATTAAAATATTCGACAAAATTCCAATGACTTCCAAATGCCTTCAAAACTTCACCCCTAACTAATTTGGGGGTGATGAGCGCACCGACGAAGATAGTTTTTTGATTTGAGGTCAATTTAAATATGTCAAATTTTAGGGTTTCTAAAATTCTCAAAATCAGGATTTGATCCATTTGACACCTGATTTGGACCACAATTTTAGGGATAGTTCCTAATGACTTATTAAAAGTGATATAATCAAAATTAGAACATGATTTAGTCATAATTGATAATGATAACAACCTGGGTTGTTACACTTAGCTCTTATTTGACACCATATGTCATGCTCTGATACAATTTGTAATAATCCAAACTCTTAAGCATCAAAGTATTGTTCACTTTGACCTGAAATGCCTCATAGTTTTGCCCTTAGAAGATAACTTCCTTGTAGGTCATTCATCCTGGGAGTGCTCCCATATGAGTACGTTTAATTTTAGAGTTCTAATCAGGAACTTCATCGTTATCTAAAAAGGTTCATCGATATTTAAGAGTTTCACTTATTACTACTTAAGTGGGTCTTTACAATGAGAATATATAATAAGATAAGTTCTTGATTAACAACCAACTTCTATACTTATAAATTATGTTATCATCATATAAAGCTCAAAGGAAACACTATTTTTCCAAATCTCATTATTATATTATTATACTTCAATTAACTTAGATATTATTAATACCTAAGTTAATTGGGGGCTTAATTAGCCCCAATCATTAGGATAAATTATTAAAAGTATAAAATAACGAATATCACATGGTTTACAATAATTTGATAATCCTTGAAATACTGCAACACATTGAGATCAAAACCTTGAAGTCATTTCATTGAGCATTGTGCATAAAATAAAGTTAAACATTTATAATAGGCTTCAGAGGGGTCTTTACTTAGTAAATTATGGTACAACTGTCATTAAGCCTGGGTAAGGCTATTGGAGCATCTGGAGACCACATAATTCCTATTAGGGGGAATGTGTGTGTTGTTTTTTACCCCACTTACAGTTGAGTAGACGTACTCAACTTCTCACATGTTCTGCGCCCACAGAACCAATTACAAGATATATAAATAGCGTTTACAGTTTACAATCTTTTATTAATATATTTTCAATGCATTCAGTCCTTGAGATTGAGATTGTTTACTTGCTTACTTTATTGCAGCACCTTACTTTACAACTTTGTATACTTATAGTGTAGCTTGACTTACCATTTACATATTTTTCTACACTTTCTTTTATTATTACTTAACATTTGCTTAATTGGACATATTCATGTTTCTCTTATTTATTTAAGTGCTTTTATGCCTTATTAACCTATTTGATGCAGAATTGAACAATTTAAAATTGGGCAAACTTATTTGCATTCTTTACAATCTTTGACACTGTATTTTTTCTTTCTGTTCAATCTTTTGCATTTTTTCTCCGCTTAAATAAATTACAAATGGCTAATGTGATATCCGTTTAATAATGTATTTAATTTACCGTTAACTTGTACTTAGACTTTTTAAAGTCTAACCACTTGCTTCTTTTTATTTGGTTGCGTCCTACCATATTATAAACCAAATACGATAAGTTAAGGAACTTATTTGAATCTTAGACTCGAGGTGAATTGTGTCCAGATGTTAAAGTTTGTGCACCATTCCTAGCTCCAATAATTTGATATTACTATTTGTTTTAAATGGTATAACATTATAATATAAAACACATTTAATGCTTTTCATTAGCATTATATGTACACATGTATAAATTATTGAAAATCTTTCTAGTTATTTTTAATCTTGTGTCTTGAAATTTGATGATCTAATAAATGTAATCCTTGTTTGGCTAGATTAAAGGGTTTAATGTTGTGAGGATGACATTAACGATATAGTTTAAGAAAAATAATATATTAATTGGCTACATGTATAATTACTTAATGAGAATCCAAACAATTCTCTATAGAGGCATCATACCCTATTAAAATCCAAGCAATTCTTTATAATATATAAACAAGTAGATATTATAAAATTACTAGGTTTCACATATTAACATCATGCTCTTCTTTTGAGAATCCAAAATAATTCCTTAATTTAAATTAGATTTATCATATGCACATTAATATATATTCATGATTACTTATCAACATGCTTATATCCCTATGTATACATGTATAAGTAGATCAAATTCGTCTAGCTTAATTGCTTATATAATTGAGATGATTATTATTGATGTAAATGATTTTTTTATTTCTATTGACATTTAAGTACTAATTCCACAACTAAATTAATATTTGATAATATAAAACAATTTCTAGTAATGAAATTAAAACTTGATAACATGAAAATTAAAATAACAAAAAAATAATCTAAATCACATGCAGAAGATAGAAGGAATTTTATCAAAAAATTTAGCTTTTTTATGCTTTAAATTTATATTTTCAATACCATTGGGGGCATAATTTCCAATTATAATTTTGAACACTTGATAAAAAACTCAAGTGATCAAAGGATAGATCCTTTACACTAGGTTTAGCATAGGATATCACTACTTAATTATATTAAGAAAGATGATTAATGATATCTAAAATACTTGAATGCCAGCTTCAACATGTGGCCAAAGATCCAAAAAGATCCTCTTTGCCCAAAAAAGACTTGACCAATTGTTGAGAACAAACGTTCAGATCTCCGTATCCACTGAGCAATATTAGTCGGCAATCAATACCTGTTTCCATCAAAAAATGTAAGCAATCGTGTTTTTATTAATCAATTTATAATCACATCAATAGATATTAATTAGCATATAACTACGACATGCGTCCAGATTGCTAGATAAAAAATGCTTATAATAGTTACTAATGAAATTAATAATCAAACTTATTCAAGAAATTAGCATGTCCTAATGTATCTCTAAGCTGTCTAATTAATCTACTAATTAGCACCAGTATAATCAGCTTAATTATACATATTGACTAATAATTAAGATAGTAGTTCTTTCAAATTAATCAATAAGTACTAATTAACTAAAAGAGCTAAGGCAATGCACCTTCTGCATCCAAAGAAATGAAAATAATAGATTAAAGTAAACATTATGATTCTGACAATGAGAAGTAAAGGGGCACATCGAATCACCTGATCAAGCAGCTCATTGAACAGGCCAAAGCTAGTAAATGCACTATTTCTAGTGCCCCACTCTATATCCACCGTTGATAGTCGGAATATACTGAAGAATGATCACCATTATCATAATAATTCTGAATGCTCAACAAAGGACTAGGCATTGAACTTGAAGCTGGATCATTTTGAAAAATGGAATCAAAATTGTATCTATGATGTATGAAGCTGAAACTTCTCATTCCGTAGAAATCAAATAAACCTGAGCTTTTGGTTTTATTGAGAATATCTAAAGGACCATATGGTGGAGTAAAATGATCCACCTCTTTAGGGGAAAGACATTTAGGAGCAGGAAGAATTTTTTGCTCTGGATTGGCATCCCACTCCAATAAAGGCACACTAAACTGTTCTTCAGCTAGATGCAGATGCGTGCCTGGACTCTGGATGCAAAATCCTGTTAAAAGGTCATTCTTGTATGGGACAAGTGCCTGTTCCTGGAAGAATTCATAAGAATTGCAACTGTTGGTGATGACAAAATCTGCCTGAAACGAGTCATGATTCCCTCTATGACTGTTACAATCCAGTTCTGCTTTTGAATTCCATAAACTGGCAGCACACTCAAATGGTCCTTTGTGATTAAAAACTGGAGTGCAATGCAGGTTTTCATCAAGTGGCCCCATATAAGAAGCATCGCAATCAGTTGGAGACAGATTGGCATCAGAAATATCACTGGGTGAGTCGAGCGAGGTTTGGGTTCTATCAATGTTTGAAGCCAGAATGCCAAAATCTGGCAAAACTACAGCACCTTTCTCGTTAAATAATTCCAACATCTGCCACTTGCATTTGAAACTAGTTTCAAGGGAATGACTGAATGGAAAAGTGTGAATTTTATGATTTCGAGCTTTCCCAGTCCTATGGGCACATATATTCTCATGTAAATCATCACACAATTCATTAATGTGGCTATTTCTCTTGTTGGATGATTCAGGAAATTGAAGAGCACTCATATTTTCTTCAGTTTTTTGGAGTTTGCCATCCTGCCAAGTGATGGTTTTAGTTCAAGTGATATGATTTTGAGAAGAAGCATAATAATGCCGCAGCTAGTAGTTCATACTAAAAGAAAGAAATCCTACTTTGCTTTTATTTCTTCTGATTCCAAGTCTCTGAAGAATCTCGTGAATGAAATCTGACCTGCCAATACACTTCATTAGTAAAAATAAGCATCAAGAGATTCAATGACTGCGCATTGTGTCGCTTAAGAAAATCACCTGCTAGACAAAAAATCATTAACATTTCGTGAAAAAGTTCTAGCAGCTATATCAAGTAGGCATGCCCTCTTTCCGTCAAAGGTTCCTTTTGGCTCGGGCACGGGTTCTACAAATTTACAAAATAAATAAATAAATAACTATATATATATATATATATATATATATATATATATATATATATATACACACATAAACGTATCACTTAATTAAAGAATAAAATATATATAATGATATCATATTAAAAATGATACCACCTTCCAATGTTGGGCATGATAGACTTTCTAAGTTCATATTAAGGCTGAACACTTCACAGAATGGATTAGTTTTGAAGATATTCACGGTTCAACTTGAACAGACTCTTGTGGTTCAGTTTTCAATATTGAAATTCTATCATCGCTATGAATCCTACAGCCTTGTATTTCATTTGTCATCTTTCAATGCAAGAACATTTGAATTTGGATAAGGCGTCCATTTGGATACCCCTTCAAAAGACATTGTGTAAATTCACAAACTCACCACAATGCCGACAGTAAAATCTCAGAAACCAATGTTTTTAGACCTTTCATCAACCCGGATTGGCTATAGACCGTGGGTTAACTGGTCCAACCGGTTGAGCCAGCGAACCACCCAGTAAAAAATCCAACCTTAATTGTGAGTAGAACTTGTTAAAAAATATAATACGACAATTTAAGTTTATAGCATAACTTTGATAGCAATTTATTAAAAATATCTCTATTCAGTTTCTTACAGCCAAAACAACCTCTAAATTTCCTAAATGGTTCTTTGGCTTGTGAGATTTTCAGTGTAAACTAATTAATTTTCAGGGATTTACAGCTTTTAGGTATTTAGTTTGAGCTTAAAAAGGGATGTAAAACTTTTCCAGAGTAAATTTTTTTCCATTCGCTAGCTCAGCTCTATTGATGGAGATGAGAGGAAACCTTTTATTGCTATCCAAACATTATTATTGGATTACAATGCATTTGGTTTTATTAAAAAAATTTACACTATAATTAAATTATTCCAATAATTCTTTTTACCTCAAATCAAATAGCTCCTAAAATAATATTTAATATTATAATTTCCAAGCCAGTACTGTTCATTTGATTTTTACCTTGGCACTCTCCTCACTCCACACCAAATTAGAAACAGTATTGGTTGGAATTGCATTCATATCAATAAAATTTTATAAATAAAAAGCAAAGACGTGAATGAATCAAGAAGCACTAATAGCAAAATCGCTTTTCTTAATTGAACACAAGAAGAGATTATTCATGTAGACAACCTTAGTTATGGCTCTTCACAAATTATATTTGTATAATACATGTACGTACGTATTATAAAAAAAATTCACAGATCTTAAGTGAAAAATATAATAAGCATTTTTCACATATAAGTTCATATTATCAAAACTACATGTTAATATACCAAATGTTAACTCTGTCATTATCGGGTCTCAATTCTCAATTCCTTGATGAGAAAGGAGGGTTGAATTAAATAATTAGGCTTTAACCACTAGTACTTATGTAAGAATCGCCATAAGAATGACATGATATCATTCATAACAAAAATTTAAAGAATAAAGTAGTGAAAGTTAAGAAGTCAGAATATAGAATTATAAATTTTAATATTGCAAATGTTTATGTCCCTCAAATAAGATTAGATTTGTGTATAAATGAAATTTTTTGACATGATTTAAATGAGTTTGTTCAAAAAATACCTAAGAGAAGATATTTTTTATAAAAGGTGATTTAAATAAACACATTGAAAGAGTAATTAAAGATTTCAATAATATTCATAGTAGTTTGGATTTTGGAGAGATTAATGAAGAAAGAATGATTTTAGAATTTAGTTGAACTTATGATCTTATGATTGCTAACACTTACTTTAAGAAAAGAGATGAACAAATTATCACTTGTAAAAATAAATTTTTTTAAACTTTGATTATTTTTTCTTAAAGAAAAAAAATAATTTAGATAGTAAAAATTGTAAGATTAATCCAAGTGATTGTTTGGCAATCCACATCATTTATTAGTTTGGAATTTGAAATTAAGAGAACCAAAATAGTATTAAATCTAAAATATATTATAAAACTAGATGATAGAGTTTTAAGAAAGATAATATAGCTATTTTTAAGAGTAAAATTAAAAAATTTGGACAATGGATTTTGAGGGTTAAGCCAAACCTTATGTGAAATTCAACTGTTAGTTGTATACACAACGTAGCAACAAATTTGAAGAATTAAAAGGGAGAATTCCCAATAATAAAAATGCATGATGGTAGAAAAAAGAATTTAAGTTAAGATGAGATATAAAATGCGTTATAAAAATGATTTAAATGCAAAACTAAGGTTGAAAAAATATATACTAGTCATGAATTCAAAAAAGTTCTTCAAAATGTTAAGAGTGCACCATTCAAGAAGATTTATGTAATAAATTAGATAATATTAAATGAGAAAGATTTATAAGCTAGTCAAATTAACAAGAACAAAAACTTATATAAAATATGAAAAAATAATGATAAAAAATTAGAGATAAGAATATTTAACATAAATGGATGTAATATTTTATTAACTCTTTTAATGAAAAGGTTGTAGCAAAACAATAAATATAAATGAGTTTAATGGTTACCAAAAATAGTATTAATCACACTCTCATTCAACATGTTAGTAGCACTGAGTTTTGGAATGCTTCAAGGAGAACGAAGGGCGGAAAAGAGGTAGGATCGAATAACATCCCTATCAAAGTATGAAAATATTTAGGTATGGAAGAAATTTCTTAGCTATCCAAGTTATTTATTATCATTTTAAAGACAAAAGATTTTAAATAAGTGGAGAAAGAGTAGTGTTATACTTACAAAAAAAAGGTGATGCTCAAGAGTGCAAAATATAAAGAAATTAAGTTAACAAGTCATATATTGAAACTTTGGAAAAGAGTAATTGAATACACATCACAAAAGGATACTTTTATTTTACAAAATCAATTTGGATTTATGCCAGGTAGATAGTCATAAATATATCAAGAGGCTTAATAAATAAATTTAGAGAAATAAGAGAAAAATTTTACTTAATTTTTATTGACCTTAAAGGGATTATGATAGAGTACAAAGATAAGTTTTTTGGAGAGCTTCGGAGAGAAAGAATTTGTGTAGCATATATTGATGTTATTAGATATATGTATAATGGGGCTACAACATGTTCGCAAGGTGGCTTGTCTAATGATTTTCCAAATACACTTGGATTACAACAAGGCTCGGCTCTCAGCCCATACCTTTTTGCTTTAATTATGAAATTTTTGCTAACCACATTCAAGAGAAGGTTCCTTGATGCAAGCTATTTGCATATGTTATTCTATTAATTGATAAGATTAAGGATGGAGTTAAAACAAAACTTTTTCTGAAAGAATTTTTAGAATTTAAAAATTTGCCTTGGTAAATCTAAAACAAAATATATGGAGTGTAAGTTTAATTATATTAAAAGTCCTAATCTCGAGGACATAACTATTGAGAATCATGTGATCAAGAAGAGCAAGCGGTTCAAATATCTTGGTTCAATCAAAATAATGGTGAAATAGAGAATGATGTGATTAATAAGAACCAAGTTGGTTGGATGAAATGGAGGAGTGCTTCTGGAGTGGTGTGATCCATAAATCTCACTCAAAATTAAATAAAAATTTTAGAGCAGTTATTAGACCACTTATTGTACATAAAGAATTTTTCTGATAAAATAAGAGTCAGAGATGAGGATGCTTAGGTGGATAAGTAGGTATACTTGTACAGATATATGAGAAATGAGTTTATCCATAGCGAGGTAAGGTTGGAATGGCTCCAATAGCAACTAAGATTAGAGAATGCTGCCTTAGAAGGTTCAAGCATATTAAGCAAAATATATTCGATGCCCATGTTAGAAAATTTGGATTTACAAATTTTGCCCATATTAAAAGAGGAAGAGAAGACCAAAAAAAGACATGGGAAAAACCATTAGAAAGAATCTTCTATATTTGGAACTTAAGAAAGAGCTTCTAATTGATCGTGCACAATGGAAACAAAGTATTCATGCACCCAACCCAACCATGTGGGATTAAGGCTTGTTATTTTTGTCCATGTACCAAATTTTATAATGCTAATATCATATTTTTGTTAAATGAATCAATTTAACATAATCCATATTTATTAATCCGAATTTTGAAACAAAGACCATATTTTACACGTAGCATCAATACCCATTTAACAAAACTAAGACTGATGGCGATGTTGTTATGATAATCTCACCCTCGTCTCCTGCTAAGGAGAAAAACATCAAAAATTTCCTTCTACCAAGTTTACTTACATGCATGTTTGTTAGATGTTGACAAGTTTGCTGAACACGATTAAACTCTTTAGATATCACCATCTTCGTTGAAGGCAGAATTCTAGCAAAAAATTGCCTTTCTCACCCATGAACAACGAAAAAAAGTAGTTTTCTGGATTATATTTTAGACAGAATATCATGCTATTCAAATACCAGGGAACAACGATGTTTTCACAATGCTTTCAAGCCTAAAATGACAGCAGTAAATTAAACAGCTGCTGCTTGCATCTTTTTAATAATAGTGAACCTCATAAAGAGAGTGTCCATGAGTTTTGAATCCAGTCATTTAAAGTGGCAGAAACTCTAGCTACTAATTACTAGGCTATACAACTTTCACTGCACGTTATTAGATAACATACCATAATAGGAAAACCACAGAGAAGATCCCTTAATAATTTTACCTGAATATACACTGCCACAATTTTTCCCAAGTATTTGAGGAGAAGGATAAAGCAGTCGATCAATGGGTGTGATCTTTGAAAGTGGCATCAATCTGGCAGGATAATTACTGACTTTAGCTTTGTTTTCAAATTCTGCAGACAGAGCATATTTTTAAATCTTCAAACAATAAAGAGTACAAAGCTACAATGTAAAGCTGGATCAGCAGTTTGGCAGTGTGATTACAATATGTATGCTAACCATGCTTCTGAGAAATCTGAATAGGTGATGACAAAAATCCTTGCACTATAGATGAAACATTTTGTAGAGGCAATGGCGGCCTTTTAACCTCAAATTTACTTGGGATGGCATTGCCTGAATCTGCATAACATGATATATTTTAAAAAAATTGTTTCAAATTCATAAGAATGCCATATTCAATCTTTACATGTATGTAGATGGGTGAAACTGCTTGGACAGATTTTTTCAAAAGTTTAACAAGAATGCCCTCAATGTCAACAAAATAAATCATAGAGTAAAAGAACTACTAAAATAATGCATACCTAAAGTTTTTTCCAATAGTTTCTTGAATGATTTGTACTCGGAGGTTTTTGCACCATCAACTGTGAACAAAAGCACACTTTTGAAAAATAAGGCATATATAATCAACTATTTCAAATATTTATGTTCAAAGAAAAGGATTGCATTATTTCCCCACTTGATAAATCTGAAATTATACTCAAGATACCCACAAACAATCACAATAGCACTATTTTATTAATATACTAAATCTTCCTGATATATAGATGTAAAAAGAAAGCATTTCAAATAAAGACTAAGAACTTCTTGAAAGTTGAGCACCTTCAGTTTGAGGCAATTGGCAACTCTGAGTTAGCTCTGGTTCACAAATGTCAGTAAAATTTGAAAACTTCACCCGTTTTTGCACATTTGCATCTATTCAGCAGATCAAAGCAGTATGAATTTAACATTGACTTTAGCCATACAAAAAATAAAGGACAAATATTCTATATAATCGGGCTCCAATTTCAATCTGATTATTACAATTGTAATTGTGCCAATTAAGTCATTATATTTTATAACATGCAAAACCCTAATGATCCAGTAGGAGAAGGATGACTGGATAGTAAAACCAAGTTAGGCTAAATATAGCGATGATTATAATATTCTCAATACAAAAATTTAAGCGTGCTGATGAGAAGAAACTCAACATCACAATCATTTCCAGTTTATAATCTGGAACTAAATATCTTACTTAACTTTATAATGTTACGTTCAAATGAAATGGTCAAATGCTGACTGTTCGCATTAGACTCTCCGCTTAATTTAAACCAATAAAAAATCTAACAAAGTATATTAGCATTATGTCATTTCATTTGGCGGGAATTTTCCTGCGATATATATTAGCGGATGAACAAGAGCAATGTTACAATACCAAAAAACTTTAATAAAAAATCTTGATTCAGGGTCATCTTTCTTTATACAAGAAGTTGGGTGCAATACGTGTTCACTACAGAACTTGGAAGTTTCTATCTTCATCAAATTTTTTTGAAGAATTATTATAGGTATTCTAGAGTTTTACTTAAAATTGTAGGGACGTGATTGGAACAATTAAAATTTTAAGGAACAAAACAGAATCAGAAATAAACTATATGGACTAAAAAGCAATGGCAACAAAGAATAAAAAATCAATACACAGTCACGTTGTCAAATATCTTTATTAATAAAGGAACAAATCATTTTTGTAGACTTGCAGACGATTGAAAGAAAAGAAAGCACGATTGCTTCTTAATCCCAAAGAACTTTTAAATCTTTTTGTTTTATTATTACCCTAGTCGTAATCCCAGGTCTTGAAACGCCCCCCTTCAAAATGACTCCCATTAGAGTCAAACAGAGTCGTTGAATAATCACCGGTCGATGTAGCATATCTTATACAAAATCATAGAGAAAAGAGCTCGATAAAGGCACATAAACTTTGAGATAACGGGGAAAACAAGTTCATGAGTATAGAAGAGGAAATGGGGTTGATAAGGAAGAATGGTACCGGGAGGACCGGAAGAAACCCTAGACCTGGATTTGGATTTGAGATTCAAACTTCTTGTGGATCGTTTCATGGAAGTTTCCGAGTATGCAAATTGCGGAACATCAGAGGAAACCTTCTTCATTCTTAAAATCCACCTTCACGACGAGCATTGGCCGAAATCCTGCGCGCGGGCTGACCACAAAAAAATATTAAAATGAAATAACCCTCAAATGAATAAAAAAACTTAAATTACCAAATATGAGCAAAATCAAATAAATTTGATTAATTATAATTTAATGAAAAATGTATGCTTACATAATAATATTCAAAAAAATATTTATCACCAATAGAATTTTTTTATTTATTTTAATTTTTGTATATAAAAATAATAAAAAAAAAATGTATTCAACTAATAATCTACTTACACATTAAATTATTTATATATATTTTGTATAAGTGTAGCAATACTCTAATTTAATTTAAGAATGCGGAGATAATGATAATAAAATTATTATTATTATTATTATAAGTATAATCTTAAATAGGTAACAAATAATAAATTAATTATGTTTAGGAGTTAAATTGAAACATACATAAACAAAAAAAAGAAAGATTTATACAATACTAAAACAAGTTGAGACACTTCAATAAAAAGGCTCACATCCAAAGCTTAGTCTTAGCTTCTGCCTGAGTCAATAGACTCTAGCTAATATGAAAAGACTAACAATGACATTGCGGAGCATTGCTCCCATCGAGCCGATTCTTCTGCTTTATATGGATTACTTTTTGTTGAGAAATATATTTTGTGAAAAGCTACATCAGCTCGCTTATTTGTAGCCCATAAAAAACCCGTATAGCTGGTGACGACGTGCAAAGTCTGAGTGGCGTTCATGATCTATTTGCTTAATCTGGACGCCCGACGAAAAAACCTAGATACTCTCTCTCCTATACGGGCTGCTTTTCGCTCTTCATCTGTTGTCCTTTTCTCATTGGAGATTTAGGATTGAGAAAGAGTATGTTGCTCTTCACATTTGCCTCTCACTAAATCGCCTATTCATCGGTTGTCAACTGTTAGAATCACACCATTTTCTTTTTTCTTAATTTTTGTGGTTAACAAAATCACTTATTTCAAATGAATGCACAACCACTTTTTTTTCTTTTCAAGGGGACAGCTCGACCTATATAGTGCCAACTTCCAAACGCAAATGTAAAGGAGAGAAAGAGATAAAGTAGTTGCTTTTGAGATCAGAGGATAGAGGTGAAAGAAGTTGAAGCTCTCGTTGCAATTATTTCCCAGGTTTGGATATGGAAGTAATCGCTCTAGGAAGATCTCAGCCATCACATCTTATCTTGACATCTCTGATGGTCTCTGGCCACCACCGGCTACCTAAAGCGTCACCCTGAGTTCCAACAACCTCTATAGACCATAAGCAAGCAACTGGACCATCTGGTAAGGCCTCTCTCTTCCCACTTGATTTCCCTTAAATACACATAAATCTAATAATCATATTTTGAGCTAATCTAGGTTAAACCCAATCTAACATAGCTACATTCCAACAAAGTTCTAGCCTAGCCAACTTCTAGACAACCACACAACACTTCTGCAATCCATTAAAACTATTAATATTACCTAAAAGTAAATAAAGTCTTATTAATTTATTTTTAAATTTAAGGAATTAAGAAAGTCACCCCTATGTTAGCATGAGTTAACCCAAGTTGAACCCAATTTAGGCTAAATTACCATGTAGTCTTAGCAGTTTGATTAAGGCTTTGAAGTTCCATTTTTATAAAAAAAACAAAGTAACACTAGAGAAAAGCTCAAAGTCAAATTGAGCTAGCTCAAGTGAGAGTCAAACTAACCAAGGGTTCACTAAATTGCTAAGAAGCCTTATGACTGCTATAATAGCCTGTATACAACACATGTCTTAATTAATTGCTAAGAAAACCTTAAAATGAATTATTATAAGGATATTCACATAGCTTTTGTTGTATTTGAAAGGGTGATAGTGTAACAACTATAGTTATTACTCTATCTAATCTAAATTAATTTAAGCGAGACCAAACTTTGATTTTCATTTCATTAGACTCAATGGGTCATTTAAATCTAATCCTAGAAGTTTGAAACCAATCGAAGTTAATATAAGCATTTAAGCTATTTTTCCTATTTTAGAATCATAAATATTTCTTAGACCCTCTGGACGCTCCAACACTTCTCCAATTCTCCTCAGTCGCTCCTGTATCCTCAATTTCTAGGTACTAGTCTAATCCCATCGAGTCGTATGGACTCGATGTTCAATTAAGCATCTAGGATAGCCTCTAGATGTCATCTAGCTTCCCTTACCATCCTAGGACATCCGTGCTTGTGATTTGAATTGATTGAGCCCAGTTCAGATAGGCATTTCTCACTGTCTAGATGACATTTGTGCTCATTGAGGTTGAGGTTACCCCACTGAACACCAGAGCTCAATTAGTCCCAATTCCATTTTGAATCTTCTCCTCTGTGTCAATCGATAATATTCTGATTATCACCAGGGCCTGAGCTAGCTTCGATCGATTGTATCAATCGATTGAGCTAGCGGTCATTTAGGAGCTGCCTCTGAGTAAGGACCTAGATATCGGCAACATCCCAAGCCTCATAACCTTGGGGTTCAACTCACCTGACCTCAATGATGGTGTAGGGATTGAACCCCATCCATTTGGTGGTCTCTATGAAAATAATTAACTCCTCATAGTAAACCCTAAGCGTATGTACTTAGGTCATTTTGGTGGAGTAGCCATATAGCAATCCAGTGCCTCTCAGTGAGGGCTTTTAGGGTCCATCGACGCTCCTTGATTCCCTCAAGGTGTAGCGATTGATTCCTGGTCGCGACATGCCGTATCGGTGGTGAATTTGGCAATTCAAGTTCAACCCTCTTTGGTATATCGAAGGTGGGAATCGGGACGACGACACTATCTCATCGGGCCGGGCCAATCCAGGCTCCCGCGATGCGACAATGCCGACCAAGTCGGGCCCCGATCCGACCCGCGTCTTTATGGATATTGGGGAGGACTAATTTAATTCATTTAAGAATTATATTCGTTCTATTAAATACCAAATAAATGCATTTAATTAAAAGGCCTATGATTTGATTAATGGAGAATATTCAATCTAAATTAATTGAATAACTTTAAGTATAATCATCCAAATTGTATGATTCAATATACTATTTTGATTAGAAAAATCTAAGAAATATTAATCTACAATAAAATATTAGATCTAATGGTTAGAGTTTTTAAATTTAGTATAATCTCTCTCTATTCTTAATTAATGAATAATTAATTCATTTAATAACTAATTTACATGGTTAATGCTTTGATTGCTCATGAGATAGAAAAGAACCCACGTATACTCTTAAAAATATTTTAAGAGTTCTAGATTTGCTAATCACATCTTAATTACCCTAAATATTGATTATTATCTAGTGACCTTGTGTAACCTTTGATTTTAGTAAACCAAGTACCTATTACTTTTTTAAGTATATTAGAACTTACTTATGTGCTTAGAATCATAATAAGCTATAAACTCCTTAATCACTTTTTTAGCTTTGAAAAGTGATTAGTGCTAATTAAATTATCCTTAGATCTAAACTTAAATTTTAAGGTCTTATTCTTCTTATTAAATAATTTTAATCCCATTAGAACTAATTAGAATCAATTTGGATACTTAAATCTTAAAATCTTAATTTTAGCCTTAAAAAGAGCATTTTGGTTATTTTGACCAAAAGTTGATTTAAGAGCCCTTAAATCTTAGAAATATCATTTAAATAATTTAATCAGTAATATAATATTTTATGATCATTCCTTAAGTTCTTGAACTTAGTTGATTGATCCTAATTATTTAAGCTTAATTCTTCTAGAATTTTACTTAATTAGTCATTTAAAGATCTTAAGGTGATCTTAGACCCTCAATTTAATCTTACTTATTAAAATTTAATCTTATGAAATTAATATTAGTTATCTTATCTTAACTAATCATAATGTTTATTCCTAAGTAAATAACTTAATAAAAAATCTTAAGTCTAAATCTTAGATCTTATCCTTAATAATAATTCATAGTAATCCACTTGAATTATTATCATTTAATTAGTGAAATTCATAATTGATTGAATCCTTTGAAATCCTTTTTGTGGGTTTTAGGTTTATTAAACCCATAAAATAATGAAATTATTCTATAGATTGAATTTAGATCTTAGATTCAAAAGTTTTTATTTGATTATTTTATCTTATAACAATATAATCAGCCTTTCCATATAAGATCATAGTTTCTTTAATCCTTCAGCTTTTAAGATTTTTATCATTAGAAAAAGCTTTGGGTGTGAACCTTAGACCCCTAGGAATTTGTACCTTGGATCTAAAGTTTAAACCATAACTTGAAGTTTAAATATTAAATCCTTAAATCTTGATTTGCTTAAATCTTGATTTGCTTAAATCTTGATTTGCTTAAATCCTGATTTGCTTAAATCTTGATTTGCTTAAATCATGATTTGGGCATGAGTTATCAAAATATAATAATTAAGTTGTTGATTAAATACTTAACCTTTGTAGTCATCACTTCTGATTATGAATTAGAACTTATTAAGTTCAAATATGTTAATCTTTAAGGTTGTGAATCTAAAATTTTACATGATAGTTAGATATTAGAGATCCTAAGTTTGTACTATCTCAGAATAAATAGAACATATTAAGTTAGATAAAAATAGATATCATATATATCTAGTTGAGTCTCTTGCTTACTTTGAATATTATTGCTCACATACCTTGTATTTGAGTTTTATACCTTTAACATGTTAGTTGAACATTAGATATTTGATGAGTATCCCATGTAAACTTGAATGCATATACATCATTAAATTATAAATCAGTTCTTTCAGTTCATTCAGCTCTTCAATGTTCAGTTCAGTAAAGTGTGTTCTAATTTGTCTGCCTATTCAATTCAGTTCTTATGCAATAGAATATACTAGACCTAGCTCTGTGATTGGCTAAGATGATATATATAACTACCCTAGTTATTATCCTATCTAAATTCAAGCATAATCAAATGCTAACTATTATTCTATTAGGCTCAATGGGTCACCTAAGCCTAACAATAGAAGTTTGAAATTAGTCAGAGCTCATTTGAGCATTATAGCTAATTTTCTTATTTTTGGATCCTGAAAATTAGCTAAAATAAATTGATTTCCAAATTAAAATCTGATTATATTTTTGAATTCATTGTCCCTTAATTAGCTAAGGGTAAATTTTTGAGATTTTTTGGGGCTCATTTAGTCCTAAATTGAATTTAAAATTATTAAGATTAATTATAATTAATTAAGGAATTAATATTAATTAATTAAAATTATTATTTAAAATTTTTAACTGTGAGATTTTGTAGCACCTCGCCTCGTCACCGTGCGCAACTGAAGTATATAATAACAAAACAGTCAGCGGCGGAGCGGGGCGCCACTTGGGAAGGCATTAGCTATCTCCCCGAATAAGCTAAAATTAAACCCATACAAATGATTATTTACTCATACTCCAAAAAAAAGGGTCAAGAGCTAATACTAAAGATAATAGTAGTATTATTATCCTAAGTACTAGATAAATGTATTCATTGGATTTATATATGAAATGAAGAATCCAATATATGTATAAGATATTGGCATTTCCAGTATGTTGATCACATCACAAAGCTAAGTATAAGTAATATATAAACAGAGTGCAGAAGCTAAGTATACATACAGAGATATTCATCACAGAAATGGAATAAAAACATTCATCTCAGAACATAAAAGTAAATACATTATGAATTAATACAAACAGTTTACTAAAATGATACTAAAATAAAGTTTAAGCACTGAACTAAAATACTAATCAAAAGCGGTAAAGCTGGAGGAGAGATCCGCTAAGGCTCCACAAACTCCTACTGAACCTTCTGCACGTCCTCCTGATCTGGCTCAACAAACTGCTCAGAATATAGCAAATTGTCGGATCCCAAAAATACCATATGTTAGATAATAAGTCTAACACATCGAAACTAATTTAACAATTATAATTGTTTACTTAACATTTAAATAATGTAAACCAAGCTGTAGAAAAACTATTAAAGTAACTAAAAATTTAAAACTATATAAAACTGAAGTAAAGTAAAGCTGACTGTATACTGAATACTGAAAATGAACGAAATTGAGTAAATAACATATAAAACTATGTGGCATGTCACTAAAGTCATGCATCTGTATATGCCACGATACAAAATGCAACTGATATGCAACTGAAATATCACTGAATGGGTATGAATCGTACGGTCTAATGCCTACATATATCCATTTAGGAATCCAGTACTAGTCATCCTATAAATTCCCTAATTAATATATGCAATATTTCGTAATCTATAAATCATCACTGATATTTATACATTATGCTCATATTCATGCTCATGTCTCTGCACTACATGCTTAAAATCTAGAAATCTAGAAAATGATTTAGAATCAGATAGTGAATCAAATGTCTCCATTGTATAGAATCCATCTAAATGGATTCTGACTCCTAGTTCTAATTCTAATAAATTTGTTTTACTTGAGATTTTACTTAAAATTATCAGTTGGAAAAGTTGTATACACATATTTAGTATGTTTTTAAGAAAGGTGAATTTAATACTTAATTTGTTTGATGCCACACCTATCAAAGCGTTCTTTGATAGGAGGCATCACCTATTGGCAATTTTTTTTCCACTCAAACTAAACTGTTAAATACCTTAACTACAAGCATATTTAGTGTCTTAAGGAAGGTAACTTAAAATACTCAGTTTGTTTGAGGCCACCATTATCAAAGCATTCTTTGATATAAGGCACCACCCGTTGATAATTTTTATTTCACTCAAACTAAGGATTTAAGTCCCTAATTATAACACTCTTGGGATTAGAGGATTTACTCTAAGTGGATAGTATTCACCTAAGCCCATAGGATAACACAAAGATAAGTCTTACTTAGGATGACTCAACTAATCCTGAATACTGCTGAATTGATTGAGCACTATGGATATACACTATTATACTCAATTAATAATCTGGGTTCAGTGAATGCTATTTAATCAACAATAATAACCAAAGCTATGAATTTAGAATTTATTGGGATGAATTCTATACAAGGTTCTAAGGATGTGACCAAAAGGTCACCCAATATAGGCTACTATGACATGGGAGAAATCTCATGCTAAGTACTTTAGGTGATTCTACCACAAGAGTTAAAGATCTACCTCTAAAGTTAAGGGGAAACATCTAAATTCCTACCTCAAGGTTCAGCAAAAGATCTTCCTACCTTAATATATTATCAATTAATAAGGCTTTACAAATACATTATAAATCATATTGTAAGATCATCAAGATCTTACACATCTAACATTTACTCTAAATTTATAAGTTTCATTTATTATCCTTGAATTGATTAGATTAGATCAGATGGTTAAACACATCTGATCACATTATAAACTATAACTATGGGGTGTAATCAAGAATATTATTGGGATTTGATCTTATAATAATTCAACATAGTTTTATAATTATCTTCATGCGAAGAGCCATATATAAGAGAAAATCAAAGATCTTAAGTTCAAGTCTTGATATTTAATCACATAATTTTTTTTAATAATTTTAGCGCTTCTAATTCAATAATTTATGATCAATGCCAAATCAGATGTATTATTAGAATTATGTCAATTAAATTGTCTTTCAATCAAGTTGATTGATTTAGTGATTAGGGTTTAGATTTTAATCAGATAGGATAGGGTTTAACTAATAGCCTTTCCAACTTAAGATCAATAGTTGATTTATAGATCAATGATAAATCAATATATTATTAGTAAATTATTGATGACAAATTTCATGTTTAAATTAAATTTTAATTACTTAATTAAGTTCTTAAGATTCTTATGTTCAAATATAATTTAATGTCAAATTAAGTAAATCAAGGTGTCCAATTTAAAGTTAAAGTTCTCTAATATACATAAACATCACATTAATTAAAATAATAAGTAATTAATACTAATCAAATTTTAAATCAAATACAAAAAGGATTAGCACTTGATTACAAATATAAAATAATTAAGTTTCATGTAATTTAATTATTAAGTTCTATATTAACCATACAAACACTTAAAGATCCTAACGTTTATATTCGGCATAAAGTATTCTAGTAATTTTTTTATGAGGTCTAGAACATACTGTACATGCTAAAATAGTGGATTTCATATTAAAATTCATATACACATTCATACAATGCTTATTTTTACTAAATCCAATTTTAATTTTAATATGATTTGACCCCATTAGGGTTCTAGGACCATTAGAATGAAAAAAATATGAAATTATGACAATTCCGAACAATTTTGGATGCTACAGCACATTTAATTTAATTTTATTAATATTTATATGCTATTGAGATACATTGTAGCGCACTACGGCGGACGCATTTTTGAAACTTCAGGCACTACGGCGCGCGGTAGCGCTCGACGGTGATTTCGCCAATACAAAAATTATAACGGGTCACCTTTCGCACTAAAATACTCTTAATCTAGAGCACTTCACATGTATTGCCATATACCGATGGAAAGGCCTTTCCGAGATCTTTCCATTGATACTAAAATCAGCATAAATGAATTATTCTAATAAATAGAAATTAAAGTTCTAGTTACGGGTATACCGAAATCATGCAGTTTTTTTGATTAAAATTTTAAATGAAGGAATAGGTTTCGATCGGACTCATTTGAGTTCGATTGAGGTGCGAAGATCATGCATAAAATCTATATAGTGGCTTAATGGAAATATCATTCGCAACACTTTGATACATATGAAAAGAATAGCATAAGGAAGAGTTTAGAAAAAAAGGTACCTTGGCCTTATAAATAGAAGAAGAAGACTCGGCTTGTTCCTTGAGATTTTGAGGGCTTGAAGGATCCTTTAATAGTAACACAAAAAGAGAAAGAGGGGAGCTTAGCTAATGTCTAAATGGAGAGGAAGAGAGGGCTAAGCCTCCATTTAAAGGAGTATGAGAGCATGGCTCTCCCTTGAATTTCTCCCATAATTATGGGAGAGAAGAGCCGGTCATGAGTCTTTTTTTTTTTAATTGTGTGCATTAAAGGAGAGGAAGAGGAATGGATTTTTGGTTGAGAGGAAAATAAATAGGTAGGTTTTAGCAACTTATTAGGTTTAGCAATTATTTAACAATCTATTTAAAGCTATAACATAAATCAAGCAGTCATTAGATTAAAATTGAATTACTGAAATTTCTCGAGCCATGATCTCTAGCCATACAAACTTCAAAAATTACAAATTTAATATTGAAATGAGCATCTCGACGAGACAAAGACACAATTCCAAAAATCATTAAATTTTGACGAGTATTTTATTTTATATTAATTTTTAAGTGAAACAACGCAACAACACTAGCAAATGGATGTGCTAGCACACATCTCGGCGCACCTAATCCAACAATGCTGATAACTCTCGGTAAGATTCATCATCAATCATTGGATTGCGTCTTAGATCCAGCGGTGGATATTTAATTCCTGTAAGTAAAAGACCAAGGCGCATCAGGACCCTCCGTGACCAATAGCTAAGCAATCAGATGGCCCAGTGCAAGCCCACCATTATGGATCTTCTTCTCCAACTCACCGCTCACACGCTTGGTCCCCCCCGATAGTCCGAGCTACAGCAGGCCTAGTGGTAGTACGGGAACTCCCAGAATATGCTCTTTTACCCACGAGCCCAACAGTCTGCTGGCTACCTTCTCCCTAAATTTCCCGCAACCATTGCATCCACCACTTTCCCTCGGGCCGAGCCTGGACCATGGCTCCTAGCCATGGAAACCCATACAAAACCTTCCCATTTGCCTATAAATACCGCATGGTGACAAACTGTAAATACACGTCTGTGCTCACACGCAAGTGCACGTGGTCTGAAGTAATAAGAGATTGTAAAGTCCCATAAATTTATTGTCCACTGAGAACGGAGTGCTTAGTTACTAAAGTATATTTATTTTCAATGATATTTGGACAAATGATAAGTTGTGATTTTGATTCCAAATTAATAAGCAATGTTCTTTAATAAGAAATTTCCAATTTAAGAAGTAGGGAGAGTACATTTATCATGCAATTTATTAAAGAGTTTAGTGTAAGTAATCTTCTTTATCAACTTTTAACATCAACTTGCATAACTGTTTAATTATAATCAAGTAACAATAGTATTCTTTAGAGTGTCCTCTAATTTCAACTATGTCATGCCTAGTGCTTAAAGATGAACTCAAAAAGATTCAATCTCGGCACGTAGACCCTTATGTGATCGTTATTAGTTAAATTTTATTTTTACATTTAAGTTCTCAAATATATTATTTTAATTATTACGATCACATAAACTTTATTGTTGTTGAAACACACGAAATCTTCTAAGCCTTTGAGGATCGAGGACTGCGTTGACCGTTACTAAGCAAGTCTAGAAATCAAAAAATCACAAGAAAAAGATCGCATCACATATAATCATCTAAACACAAAGATATACGTGGAAAACCCAAGAATGAGAAAAATCACAGAGCCACACTAACGAGAAAATTCAATATGAAAACTTCAAATGTTATAGAGTTACAATAGCCATATCACCTCAGCATAAGATTTTAGCTCTACTCTAGAATGAAGATGAGGAATAGAAGTTGTCACTTGGAGTTGCTTCACTACTTTATAAGACTTTCCTTGGACAGTAACTCCCTTAGGGTTCCTTCTAGGGTTCACATTTCCATAGCCACTAAAACCTCCAAACTGATTGCAAAAGCCATAAAAAAACCCTTATGTTTTTCACCACTACTTAGGCCTAAGTAGCTAGCTATATTTCGGACCCAAATAGTTCAAAAATCCCTCAGAATTCTTCAGATCGAGACTTGGAATGAAACAGAACTCCTTGGCCGCTACGGTGCATCGTAGCAGTCGACTTTCAAATCGACATCCGCTGTAGCACGCTACGGCGCACTATAGTGATTTGACTTTCAAATCATGGACCGCTGCAGTGCGCTACGGTGCCCGCATTAAATATGGACTCTATGATCCACCGTGGTGCGCTGTGGCGCCCGCGTATAATTCCACTGTGACGCGTGATGGCGCCGCTTTCCGCTGTGGCGTGTTGCAGCAACTGCTTCTCGGTTGCTGACCGCTGTGGCGTGTAGCAGTGCCTGTGCTATTCCTGGATACAAAATTCTCCACAACACAACAAACTTGACTCCACCAACATGCGTCTATTATAATTTAGCTAAGGAATGGAATCATTAGGCTTTGCGAATTATGTCACATTCACCCACAAGCGCTCAACTCTTCATCTTCCTCCTTTACTTAGAATGAGTTATGGAGCATATTTAGTGGCTCCTGGCTCACATGCATCAATTCATTAATTTACCTAAATGAATAATGCTACAATGCTCAAGAACTTGCCACTGAGCTCTCAGCACTTATGCAAATGTGTAACAACCCTAATATTGTCACCCATTAATTAGTGATATAGTTGACTATAATCTTCTTCCATTAGTCTTCTAATAGTATTAAGAACCTCCATTTCAAATTTCGTGCGATTTGAAGATTGTTTGGCAATTTCTAGTATTTCATGATTTTCTGATAATTCTGAGAATGCCTAATTTATTTAGACCTCAAAATAAAAAATGGAGTCTGCCATTGGACTCACCACACCCAAATTAGATAGGGGCAAGATTTTGGAAGTGTTTGGAAGTTGTCAAAATTTTCCCGAATATTTTAATAATATTTAAATACTCAAAAATTAAGATAATTAAATTGACCTCCGATCAAAAATCTAATTTCATTTTTGAGTTCCTCACCCTCAATTAGGTAAGGGTAAATTTTTGAGAATTTTTGGAGCGTATTTACATATAAAAGTTTGATTTAATAAAAGAATAAAAATAATATTATAATAATGCATTAAAATGAATTAATCAATTTATTATATATTAATTTATATCATTAATAGCTACATTAAGTCCCACACGGATCCGCTGCGGGTCAGTATGCACCAAACAACGGATTGAAAGGATCTAGCTGTTGTGCCTCATTTAAGACTGATTAGATGGCCTAGACTTTTAGCTAGATCTAGCCATTGGATCTATGTCCTTATCCAACGGCCAGGATCATTCTCACTGTACATCCTCCCCACGATCATTTGCCCGTAGGTTGTAATGGCTAGAGGCGTACACGTTGTGCCAGCCGCTCCCCTCTCGAGTGCTCTTAAGACTCAAATACTTTTCCTTTGAAGGTTGTTATTCATTTTTTTTTGTTATGCTAGTGATCCAGTTGAAGCTCCATCCAAAGAATAAGCTTCAAACCCTAGAACTTTATTAGGTGAATCGCGCTTGGAAGGAACCTCGAGGTACTCTTCTTGTTACTTTTATAGCAATGTTAAGTATTTAAGACTCATAAATTCTTGCTTGTTACCTCTCGATCAAGTTTTGAGAACTCGATCTACTCTCTTGAAAATTGCTTAGGAATGTTAACTTTAACAGAACCTTATTACTTTATTTTCTTAAGTTAATGATAATAAAAGACTTAATACTTATGGCTTTTATTTTATGTTGCAAGGACTCGTCAATACTTATTTATCAATGGGATGTATGCTGTCTGAGATGTCATAATTTCAAGTTAAGGTCAAACCCTAATTTCTTCCCCTTTTCTTTTGTGCAACTCATTCGAAAACGAAGAAGATGAAGTTAGTGAACCGGCCGTCTCACTCTCTATTTGAACCGTCCGATTTTCTTCAAGCTTTTTTTAATTTTTTTATTTTTTATTTTATTTTGACTTCTGTGTAATTAATGAGGATGGATTTATTTAGTGTTAATTAAATAATTAAACTCAACATTTTGCTTCAGCAATAACTTTATTTATACAGTTCCAAAATATAAGTTATTATATACCATTTTGATTGCAAGAACACGTAGATTAATAATATGTATTTTAATTTCTATTTTGGTAAATGTTTTAATTAGTCATTTATTTAGATTAATTAATTAAATTTTATCATTTAATGTGACTTAATTTGATTATTTAATATCCAAATAAAATGATCAAATATTCTATTTCACTCAAAAAAATATGAGGAATAATAATATGAAATCAAATTAAATATTTGAATCTTAATTTTTTTAATCACTTTTTAACTCTAATTAGGAGTCCCAAAAACTCTAATTTTCTAATGTTGTCCAAAATTGACATACTTAGTGTCATTTTTGTCCATATACTATAAGGATTCCAAATTTATGTATATCATTCCTATTGGACAACAAATATTGATTTTAGGTTTTTAGCTACTTAATTAGTGCTATTGTGATAAATCTTTAGTTTCCTAAATTGCATGTTTTAGGTATTTTAAAAACTTTGGATAGCTAACTTGTCACATTATTTTCTTCTCATGTCAATTTCATTTGCATATTTTTGAGCTGAGTTCTCATAATTTTAGATACTTGAATCAATTGCAAAATACTTGATTCACCTTTCAACCTTAAGATAAAAATTATAGGATTAATTTATAACTTAATTTGTAGATGATCCTTAGAGCTACTTATTACATCCATTAAGTGTAGTTAACCTTAACACTTTTATAGTTGTAGATTATGACTCAACTAGGACTAGCTTTAAGTGACTAAACTAGAGCTTATTTCACTTCATCTTAGTCCTTAATTCCACACTTAATTCCTTTAAAGACTTGTAATATAAGTCCTAAATTCAATTAGAATTGTTTAGGAATCCTATTAATTTTCCTTAACCATCAACTTATAGGAAATATAGAGTTTATAAATTTCAAATTATTCTTTCCAAATTGCTTAAACCTTTCCTTTTGTGTTAACCTAGTTAAATTAGTAGTTGATTCTAAATAGATCCTTCTAATTCAACCTAATTAGATGAGTTTAGTGTATAGAATCTTAACTCTTAATTTCCTTAATTGTAGTGTTTACTTAACCTACCTTTCCTTACTAGTTTCCTAAGTCTTGATTTAGTCAATATATTTAAATCTTATGGCTTAGGATAATAATAGAATTAGTTTTATTTTAATTTTGTTATACTTATAAACTATTTTATCATCTCATAAAATGAAAAGCAACTACTATTTTTAAAACCCCAATTACTACTATTACTTATAATTGACTTGAGATAAATATCTTAAAGTTAATTGGGAGCTCAATTAGTTCCAATCATTAAGGAGATCATTAAAATTGGATAACTTTGGATATTACTTAGTTGTAATTATTAAATTTTCTATGAATACTTACTTAGCTTTGAGCCTTATTTATTTAAATCAGTCATATATAACATTGTGTATAAATAAAACTTTCACATTTAAAACTATAGGAGTTGTAGCCAAAGGTAGGCTAATTTAGAGAAATAAGGAGACCTCATATTATCAGGGGTGAATATGAGTGTTTGTTGTATTTGAAACATCACTTTCCTTTCCTTATTAAACAAACATGTTTAACTCCTCGCTTCATTCTGTAAGTCCCTGCAGAATGAATAATTTCATAAAATAACCTTAAAATAATATATGAGATCCTCTATATTTATCTTATTGATTGTGAAGTATCATCATAGCTTCTTAGCTATGTTACTTGTCATAGGTTATGTGTATCTTAGACCAAGAGGCTAAGCTTTTCCTTCAATTACCATGCTTTGCACTGTCCATGTTTTTAGTACTGTACTTTACTTATTTATAGTTTATTTAGATTGTAGTGAATGTTGTTATAATTACATTTAAATACTTCCCTATCTTCTTTTCCTTACTTAGCATAAGTTCATTGAACATATACATGCTTTATTTCATTTACTTTTATATGCACTTTAGTACATTTCTAGCCTATCTAGAATATTTTTACCCTTGTTTTACTTGCAGGCTAGAATGTCTATTATGTGAGTATTCTTACTCACTTTATTTTTCCTTAATTTTTCTTACCTTCCCTTGCTTTCTTCTCCATACTTATTTGCTTTCATTTTTGTCCCCTTGCTTATGCTTAGATTTTAACTAGTTGTGATATCCAAAATAAATACTAAAATATTTAGCCTAATCTTAAATTGGTCTTAGACTGTTTAGTATAACTATATTTTCTTTTTATTAGATTTGCCATATCACATTTAATTGCCAAAACGTGATAGATCATGTGCACTTGGAGGCTAGTGGAGCTGGACCAAGCGCTTAAAGAAATAAAATTGCTTTCACCTAAATAATTAAATTACTTGCTTTGTATTAGATGTGAGAGAGAAACTTTTGTTTCTTTACTTTCTACTCTGTTTAATTTGGCATGTAATAACTAAGTTATTTGCTTTGTATTTACTATGCTTGTGTTGGAATTTAGATCTTTTACTTAAAAGTTTGGTTTGGATGAATTGATATATGAATGGATACTTGAATAAAATTTAGTTACATATTTGAATGAAATCTAGTTGTATACCTAACTGGAATTTAGTTATTAATTCCTCAATTTTAAATTATAAAAATGATGCAGGATAGAAAATTGCTTCATATGATTTTATCACCTATAGTTTTGAATAGGATGTTTAGACTTTATCTATCCATAAATGTGATGAATGTAAATGATTTAGGATGTGTGAATTCTAGGATAGCAAATTGCTTCATATATTTTTCTCACATATATTTTTGGACACGGTGAATGTATATATTAGAGGCCATGTTAAAATCATCGCTTCTTCTTCAATTCTTCCTAAAATATCCGTGGCTCCACAACCATCTACTGGTCATGTGGTGGATGTTTATCTCCTAACTTTTCTTTGTCTGAATCCTTTGACATTCAATGGCTTTGTCTCTCACTTTGAAGCCATTGACTGGTTAAAGGCTATAGAGAAAACCTTAGCTAGTATTAAGTGTCTTGAAAGTGAATGCCTTTGTCTTGCCACTTTACTATTCCAAGGTGAAGCTGAGTATTGGTGGGATTGTGAGTTGAAGACTCGTTTCTCAATTGTTCAGTTGAAAAATATCCCATGGGATGAATTTGAGCAAGTTTTCGTGAAGAATTTATTCTCATCTGCTCAAACTATAATCGAGAATGACTTCATGCAACTTACTCAAGGAAGCCATTTTGTGCATGTTTATAAACTTTCCTGTTTTGCTCCTAATCTAGTTCACACTAATGTGGCAAGGTGTACTAGATTCCTTTTTGGTCTAAAAGATTCCATCAAGAGTCATCTAATATCTCAACACCATGATGATTTTCCTAAGCTTTTAGAAGGTGCTTGCAAGGTCGAGTAACTTCAAGCTCATATGGAATTGAAGAAGCATTCTCATCCCCAATCCTCAAGATCTGAACCTTTCAAGAGAAATCATCCTCATAGTCCTAAGTCCTAAGATTCTAAGTTCAAAATGATATTTGATTAGTCTATATGCCCTAATTTAGACTCAAAATATTTTGATCTCAGAATTAAAATTTAATTATATTTTTGAATTCCTCACCCCCAAATTAGCTAGGGGTGAATGTTTGGTGCAATTTGAAAATCATTTAGGCCATAATTCACATTTAATTAAAATGCTCTAATTACATTTTGGGGTTTCCAACAATTTGAATTTATAATTTTACCCTAAAACTAATATAACGACCGGGAGCTGTGTGGACCGGGGCGATCCGCTGTGGAGCTCGGGTCGTGGGACAGCGGAGTCCTGCACATCTCACCGTTGCACCTTCCTATCCAATGGCTAGGATCAGATCCCGCGGAACCAAAGATCTGCCGTTATATGCACCCTGTGAATCCTACGGCATGGATTTAATCGAGTCCAGCTGTAAGGATCTGGACTGATCCGTGGTCCTGATCGATCCATCAGATGGCCCACAGCGCACCTGCACTGTGGATTTTTGTCTTCACCACACCCGCGACCAACTGAAGGAATCCTTCGGATCCTGGACAGCCTGGCCTGTCCCCCACTACCTGTTCCACCTCAGCAGGCCATTGGGGATCTTCCCTCAATGGCATATCGGTCCCGATCGGGCCTCGTGACCCGACCGAGCATAATTAGAAAAATTGAGAGCTCGGCCATGGCCCGACCTCTCGGGTCTCTCCAGCCCAAGCTAATGGCTTTGGAAGCTTTCCCATTCCATGCTAAGGCTATAAATAGCCTTAGTGTTCCACCCTATGATCCTTTGCTAATCAATTGAGGTCTCTGCAACTTTCGCCATTGTCGTCTGTCCGAGCTTGCGTAGGCGATCCCAGGAGCTCCCGAACCACTGATAGTAGGCTCTCTTGGTGTTCAGGACCCTTTGCAGTGTCTAGAACCTCAGCTTAAGCAAGTCGAGCCCTCAGCCGATCGTCCCGAGCACCCCCGTCAAACCAGGTACCCCCACTTGCCAGTTTTGAGCCAATGAGGCTCAGACCTTCCTTCTTTTTACTTGTATTGATGCGTATTGTTGAATCGAACCTAATGATATCGTAATTACGCCTTGAGTTAGCCCCAGTCGATCGAATTGATTGATCGGGCTAAATCCCTTAAGGGACATCTCGGGTGAGTAAGGTCACGGTGTTCTAGACAATCTCAGGCCCTCATACCAGGGGGCTTCGATCCGTCTCACCTCCCTGAAGATGTAGGGATCGAGCCCTGGGTCTAGCATGGCCTCTATGGAGAGAATTTCTCCCCACAGTAGCTCCATTAAAGGAGCCCTCGGGTGAGTAAGGTCCGGCCAATCCAGACCGTTTCGCAAAGGGCTTCGGGTCCCGTTCGGTGCGCCTGAGCATGGTAAACGTGTATCGATCATTGGTTGAACGTGCCGTGGTCGAGATAAGCTAGAATTGGCCGATTAGGATTTCTCTAATTGGATCCCTCTATCAGGATGAAGGCTTGGGGATGAAGCGTTGTACGGGTCGGGCTGACCCGTGACCCGCGCTGTTCAACAGTCCTGGGTCTTCGTATGGCGACCCGCACCTTTAATCCACCAAGGGATTAAGCTAAGGGTGGAGTGTCACTCTGGTTAACCCCTCACTTACCATTGGATTTGGATAAAATTTACAATCTATCTGATTAGGGAAGGATTAACATAGAATCAATCTAACAGTCACTATATAAATAAACGTACAGAGTGTGGAAGCAGTAAGTGACATCCAAACATTACAATATAATATAAGTGCAAAATATGGCTCATAATATAAGCATATAAATCCAAATACACAGTCAAGGGTACCTATATTATTACAACAATTAAAGTTTAAATGAAAAAGGAAATGCAAATGCACTCATCCTCACATATAAATCTAAAGACTAGATATGCTCTGGCCCGAGCTGCTGCTCCTCCTCTAGGTATAGCTCCTCCTCAGGTACTGGATCATTTATTCGCTCTACGCCTACCATTGTCGGTTTCACAATGTAGGGCCCCAACCAAAAATGAGAAAATCTTATGTTTGATAATTGTCTAAGTACATTTTAAGCTAATAAATTTTATATGTATTTTGTAATATCACAATTTTACCATTTCTAAGCAATAACCATACAAATA
This sequence comes from Gastrodia elata, assembly GCA_016760335.1. Lineage (NCBI taxonomy): Eukaryota > Viridiplantae > Streptophyta > Magnoliopsida > Asparagales > Orchidaceae > Gastrodia > Gastrodia elata. The sequence continues at coordinate 902,617 of CM028671.1, read as the reverse complement.
TAGGAGCAACTAACAATACAATAGAGAAGGAAAAAAAAACTATAAATAATCGTTTATAACTTAAGCAAAAAGAGAGGTTAAGACATACCTCACATGCAAACTAAATAGGGCAAGGCATATATAAATAACTAAACAAGTACTGAAAGAAATTACTACATCCTAAACATGCTGGTGATCAAAAGAAATATGCAAATTAAATAACATAACTTAGCAATGATACATATAATAGCAGCAAAGTTCTAACATCCTAAAATATATATATAAACAGGACAAAGGAATATCTGACTGAATAAAAATGCTGAAAAGTAACCAAAACATCAAACTGTATATATATAAACATCTGTGTACTAACTGCCATACAGAAAAGAGCTAATCTAGCCTACTAAATATCAAAAGGATCCTAGTGTCATCAAGGAGACTAGGCACAAACTATATAACCCTAGTGTCATGCAAGGAGACTAGACAGATATATAAGGTTTTCTCCTAGTGTCATCAAGGAGACTAGACAAAGAAAACACAACAAATCTTCTCTTAGTGTCAACAAGGAGACTAAGCAAAGAAGATATAAACCAGGTCTTCTCCTAATGACAACAAGGAGACTAGGTAAAGAAGACATAACTGAGAGGCAGCTCTAATACATACAATTATTATTGTTAATCAGTCACTTTAATATTTTTGCAATGAATCTAAGGAGTCTCCATATTTTCTTAACATTTTATTTATGCATCAAAATCTTGTATGATATGCTCAAGGAGTTAAGGCACAAAAATACACAAGGAATGCATAGCACAAAATATCAAAAGTAAGCAAGGGACTCTACTAATATGGTGATATTATTTATTTTCTATTATCCATTCTAACTATTCCAAGTTACACAAGTTCAGGATCACAATTTTCCTACTATCGAGTGTAACTTAGAAATTCATCCTTATAAGTTAAAAAAAGATTAGAACTGATCAGGTCCTAATCTAATTCAATCAAATGATGACTATGTGTTGAATCAATAACTCATACATCATAGTTTTGTGAATTTAGATGTTCTGTGATCTGATCAAGATCTTCTAACCCTATAGATTATGGATTAAATGTTATGAGATTTAAGTTTAATCGCATAATCCAAAAATGATAAGACCTAAGTTCTAGGTTTTATTCTAAAAGTGATCTACTTATTAAGACAAATGCTATTAAGTAATCAAACTTAATAGGATGAATCTACTATCCTAAAACTAAGTTAAAAAACAAAATAATCAGAATATGTTGTAAAATTTTAGGAACTAATAAAACTAAGGTTTCATTCATTGAATAACCCATTTACCCAATAAATGAAATCTAACCTAGGATCTAGTCCTAGTCTCAAGTGTAGTTCTTATGTGATATGTAATATCCTAAGGAAAAAGGACTTAGAGAAATTTTTAGGGATTTTGACAAATTAACCTAAATTTTAATTTTACTCACTTAAATGATTCTAATATAGTTCAAATATTAATTTTTAGTGAATTAGAAGACTAATTAGAGGTTAAGGATTGTTTAACCTAAAATTTGAGCAAAATGACTATTTTGCCCCTACTTAAGGGTCTAAAAAGTCAACTTTCAATTTAAGGCTCCAAATTGGGATTTCTTATAGTCAAATGATTAATGACTGTCTAACATGGAGATAGATGGTAAGTATGCCAAATTTGGATAAGAAATGGGTTATATAGGTCCAAACTAAGGTTTTTGACCTAAGGGGTATTTTGGTAGGTTGCACTTAATGAAATCTAAATTTTTATATAGTTTATAGTTGGTTATTATTCAAGGATTCCATAGAGTCCAAGAACACTAAATTTCGAGGTCTAATGAATTATTTATAGTCATTTGAATTCCTAAGGGTAAATTGGTAATTATTTAATTTTATAGGGTTCAAAACCTAAATATTACTTTAGATTATTGTTGGCACTGAAATTCTAAGGTATCCAACAATTTGCACAATGCATTTTAGGTACAAGGTAGGTTTTGATCACTTATTAACAATGGCAAGGTTTTCAAATTTAACTTTCATATAAAACTTTCTGCAGTGTTCAATTTTAACTTAGCCCCACTATAGTCCTAAGGGTCTTAAAATACCTAAACAGTAAAGTTTTAGCAATTTCAGCCAAAACTGGGCAGTTTACAAAAATTTGGGCAGTTTTCTGGAATTTCTGGGCAATTTGCAAATCTGGACGCTGCAACGCGCTGCAGCGCACTAGAGTGCGTTGTAGCGCTTTTTGCGTGGCAGCGCGCTGTCGCGTTTTCTGCGTAGTAGTGCGCGGTAGCGCCATTACGCTATGACTCGCTGCAGTCCACTGCAATCCGCTATGACCCGCTGCAGCGTGCTATGGCGCGCTGTAGCGGTTCATTTTGCAAATCTATTGTTCAATTAATTTATTTTCACATTTTCTAAAGTTCTGAATTTCTGCTGTAGTCCGCTGCAGCGCTCAACAGTGCACTGTAGCGGCCCATTTTACAATTTATTGTTCAATTAAATTTAAGGCCATTTTCCTAAGTTCTGAAATGTCGCTGCAGACCGCTGTAGCGCGCGACCGCGCGCTGTAGCGGTTTACTTCACAATTTACTGTTCAATTAGTTCTATTAACATTTTCCCCTAAGTTTTTACACCCGCGACCAACCGCTGCGACCCGCTGCAGCGCACTACAGCGCGCTGTAGAGACCGACGGTGATTTCGCCAGGTGCGAAACCCGAGTAGGCCATTTTTCGAGCTTAATTACTCTCAATCCAGAGAGTTCCATGAGCGATGCCATATATCAATGGAAATGTATTTTCGACACCTTTCCATCGACACCAAAATCGGTACGAATAGACCATCCTAGCTATACTAAAAATACAGATAAATGATAGGGTGTACAGAATACAAGAAAAACAGAGCATTTTTCTATGATGTTTTCAAGAGCCTTAATGGCTTCCATACTATGATGTTTTTAAGAGTCTTAATGGCTTCTATACTTAAACATGGATATCTAGAGATATATTCAAGCATTGTAGCTATATGAAGAAGGCAAAAGAGATGGGTAAAGGGGTACCTTAGTTCTTTACAAGAGGAGGAGGAAGATGGAACCTTTGATTTTCTTCAAATACTTTGGAGGCGAAGAGCTGCACTTCCTTCTCCCTTAGCAAGATCCTAAAGAAGGAGGAGAAGGAGGAGGAATGAGGGAAAGTTTTAGCAAATGGGGGAAGGAGCCATGCTTCTTCTTAATAAAGGGGATGATGGGGATGGAGTAGGGAGCTAGGCCATCATTGCCCTATGAGGAAGGTGTCATCATTGGGCTGCTCAAGGTAGGGAGGCACCGGTTGAGGTGATGGCCAGCCAGAAATCAGAATTATAAAAATGGGGAAATTGCGAATAGGGGATCCAATGATTGCTTATTTATTTTCCTTATTTATTTAAAAATTTTGATTTTTGAAACGTGTTCCGAAAAATCCCAAAAATTCACCCCTAGCTAATTTGGGGGTGAGGAATCTAACGGCAAAGTTGGATTTCAATTTTGATGATTATTTAATTATCCTATTTTTTGACGCATTTAATTATATTAAAATAATCACGAAAATCCGATGACTTCCAAACACGTCCAAAACATCACCCCTAGCTAATTTGGGGGTGACCATCGCAACGGTGAAGTCAGATTTCGATTTTGAGGTCAAAATATAACCTCAATTTTTTAATTAATTAAATATTAAAATATTTCAAATTAATCGATTGGTCTCCGAACTATTCCAAACCTTCAGGGTTTGGTTCTAATTACTAAATGAACATGATAGAATGATAATTATGATATGATTAAGCTAGATTTAAGTTGGGTAACAACTTGGGTTGTTACACTTCGGGCCCCGACCGACCCACGCCTATTGTTACCGGGCAGAGCCCATTTTAATTTTAAATCCGCTTAATTAGATTTGTTTTCCTTAAGGAAAATAATCTAATTAATCAAATCATATGAAGATTTAATTAGAAAAATACAGAATATATTAATTAAATAACTTTTAATCCACTGGTCAAAACCCTATGATATTGATCAGAAAATCATCAGGGATCTGAATATAAAACAATATTAAACATCTAATGGTTAAATTTTCTAATTTTACATAATTATTACAAATCTTGATTAAGGTAAAATAGCAATTATACTTAACCAAATTATATATTTAGGGTGTCATTAGTCTCCTTTTGAAGAGTAGAATGAAGGTGCTAAGTGAATTATTTTTCTAATCTCTGTACTTTAACTTATGTCCTAATCTTATTAAATCATGATTAGTGAAAATTAAGGTTTATATATATTGGATCTTAGCAAACTTAGTCTCTTATTAATTATATAATTATATAGAACTTATGTGCTAATTTGTATAAAATCCTGATGGCTAGATTTGTAATTATGTGCTAATCCTTTTGGATTGATTTAGGGTTTGGTTAGCTCTAATCACTTTCTGTTTTTATAAATTTTTCTAATAATATGCTTCATAACAGTAAGGTAAATATATGAAAATAATGTATGCTAATTTATGATGTATAAATTGAATAAATCTGAAATTGGAGAACTTAATCACCTTAATTAATTTAAGAAGTCTTAAGATTTTGATCAAGCTTTTAAGACTTGATCTAAGTCTAAGATTACCACTAATAATACATATTTAATTCACTAATTTGTCATTAATTTATAAATGAACACTTAACCTTAATTAAGATATGAGTAGGGGTCAAATCTTAATCTACTTAAGTAAGATCCAAAGCCTTAAACCTTAATTAAATTGACTTGATTATAAGATAATGAAATTGACATTATTCAAATAATGCATCTGATTTGATATTGATCTTAAATATTTGAATTAGACATGTTAAGGTTAATAATGAAGTTATGTGATTGTTTAAATCTGAATCTAAACTTTAGATTCTTGATTTTCTCCTAAATAAGACTATTTGCATAAGAAGATTAATAGAATTAGATTGATTGAACAAGTGATCTAAATCTAATAACATCCTTAATTTAAATTACATAATCTTAGGATAAGTAATGATCAGATGACTTAATCATCTGATCTGATCACTCCAAGTCTAATGGTAAGTAAAACCTAAAGGGTTAGCATTAGAATTAAGAGCATGAGATCTTAAGTATCTCATCTAAAGATCGTTTCTAAAATAATTTAAAAGCCTAAATTCAAATATACATTGAGGCAGAATAATTTTGTGTAACACATTGAGGTAGAAGCTTAGATGATCCCTTAATCTTAGAAGTTGATCTTAACCTCTCATGGTAGGAATCACCTAAGATATTAGAATGATACCTTTCCTTATGGTAGATCCATATTGAGTGATCTTTGATCACATTTTCTTGGAGCTTTGTGTAGGCCTTACCTATTCAGTATAGGAATGGTAGTCTTGATAAATCCTTACAGATTAAAAAGAACTGTCTGAACCTAGATTAGCAGTTGGTTTAGTATGGTATACCCATAGTACTGAACTTCTTCAATAGTAGTCAGGATTAGTTGATTCACTCTAATATGGAATTATGAACAGGTGCTATCCTGAGGGATTAGACGAATACAGTCCCGTTAGAGTAAATCTCCCAATGCTAAGAGTGTATTAAACATGTACTCATTCCTTAGTTTGATTGAAATACAAATCGCCAACAGGTGATGCCTCCTAGCGAAGACCGCTTGAATAGGTATGGTTCAAACAAACTAAGTAATTAAAATCACCTTCTTTAAAACACTGAGTGTGATTGTGAGTTAGGCATCTTAATGACTTAGCTTAAGATACCAGTCGCCAATGGGCGATGCCTCCTATCGAAGATTGCTTCGTTAGGGTGGCTCAATCAAACTAAGTGAAAAGAACCACCTTTCTTGCAAATGTGCTAAATATGTGTATACAATCAACCATCTAATGATCTTTAAGTAAATCTTCAACTTTAACCAATTTTTGTTCTAGAAGCTAGGAGTCCGAATCTTTTTAACAGGATTCTACACAGTGGAGACCTAGAATTCATTATCGGTATTCAAAGTTTTGTGAATTTCTGAAATTTACTCATATAGAATAGAAGCATGAGCATAAACATGAGCATGAGTTTGAGGAATCATTTCAGTAGTGATGTATTAGTATCAGTAATAAATTATGGGTTACGGAATGTTGCATACATTGACTAAGAAATTTTAGGATGTATCGGCATCACCGTACTGTCTTCCCAATTGGGTGTATGTATACATTAGATTGTACGACTCATAGCCTTTCAGTGATAGTTCCGTTACATACCGTGGCATACCGTATTGTGGCATATTTGGGTGCATTATTCCAGTGACATATAGTACAACATTGGACATTTTTCACATTGATTTCTTAGCTTTTGATATTTTTGTTTACTTTTAGTGTTTAGTTTCGATGCAGTTTTACTTTGCTTAGCCTTTACAGTTTCAATTACATAGTGCCTTTACTATTATTTTATACAATCACGTTTACTTTACTGTCTATTACACTTATTTTAGAACTGCTTAGTTAGTTGCAATGTGTTAGACTTTTTGTCTAATACAGGGTACTTTTGGGATCCGACAATTTGCTAGATCCCGAGCAGCTTGTGGAGACAGGGCAGGATAATCTACAGGAGATCCAAGAGGAGTACGTGGAGCCTTAGTGAATCAATCTTCCACCTATTGCTTACTGCTTATTTTAGTACTTTAGATAGACTTTACATTTTATCTTTTAAATCAGTTTGTAATAACTCTAGATGTATTTTACTTTTTTTTCTAAGACAAATGTTTACTACTGCTTTGTGATGAATGTATTCTGGATGTTTTGCTTTAGCTTCCGCACTCTATTATCCTACTATACTTAGTATTGTGATGTGAGCTCAATCTTTTAGCCTATTTAGGAAGATGGGTTATGTAAGCTCGTCTATCCTGAGTATTGCACCGCTCCACCGCTAATTTTACTTGTATACTTTTGCGCACGGCGATGGGGCGGGGCACTACAATTTTGGCCATTATGAATTTCTTATGATATCTTTTGGACTCACTAATGCACCATTAATATTAATTGACTTAATGCAGTGAGTCCTAAAGCAATTTTAAGAAAATTTGTGATCGTCTTTATTGACGATATTCTTATTTTTTCTCGTACTCAGAAGGATCATGAAATTCATTTAAGAGCTGTATTAGAAACCTTACTTGATCACCACCTGTATGCCAAATTCTCCAAATGCAAATTTTGGTTGAAATATGTAGCTTTCTTAGGTCATGTGGTTAATGCCCAAGGTATTTGAGTATATCAAAAGAAAGTTAGCGTAATCCAAAATTGGGTACATCCCAAGTCAATAACTGATATCATAGACTTTTTGGGACTAGCAGGATAGTACAAAACATTCATTAAAGGCCTCTCTCAGATTGTCTCACCTTTGACTAAGCTGACTCAAAATGCAATATCTATTACTTCGAGTCTTGAATATGAGGAAGCAATTCAAACTTTGAAGGATGCACTCTCCACTGCTCCAGTGGTCGTTCTACCTAAAGATGGTTTAAACTATCAGGTTTTATACTGGTGCATCTGGAACTGGTTTAAGATGCGTATTAATACAATAGAGTTAGGTAATATCTTATGTATCTTGTCAGTTGAAATCTCATGAAAAGAACTATCTTGTTCATGATCTCGAACTCGCATCATTATTTATATAGAGTTCAATATTCCATTTTCATTGATCACCAAAGCCTGAAGTACAACTTCACTTAGTACGAACTAAACTACCAGTAGAGAAGGTGATTGGAGCTTATTAGTGATTATGATCTAAGTTTTTAGTATCATCTTGGTAAAGTGAATGTCATATTCGATGCTCTTAATCATCATGCTACACTATCTGCCGTAATTGCTGAAATTTTGTTAGTAAAGGAATTTTGAAAACTCATGATTGTGCATGTTCATGGCAATATGCTAAGAAAGATGTTATATATGAGCACCATTGAATCCACATTTAATAAAGAAGTCTCCATCTTGCAAATGAAAGATGAGGATTATCTAAAGTTTAAAGCTACAATTGAAGGCGGTCGTCGCTCTGATCTCCAATTGCGTAACGGTGATGTTTATTAGAACAATCACCTTTGGATTCCTAAATCCATGCACCGTGAAGTTCTTATTGAAATCCATCACTATGGATATTCTGTTCACCCTAGATGTCCAAAGATGTATCAAGATTTAAAGCAGTCCTTTTGCTAGCACGGTATGAAGAAGAGCATAGCCAATTTTGTACCCAAATGTCATGCTTACAATCTGGTAAAGGCTGAACACCAAAGGCCCAGTGATCTTCTGTATCGACTAGAGATTTTTGAGTGGAAGTGGCTTGATATCTCAATGTATTTTGTTATGGGATTGCCTCGCACAAAATCCAATGCTGATGCAATCTGGGTAGTCATCGATCGATTAACTAAATTAGTGCATTTCATTCCTATCCGTTAGACTGATTTTGTAGAAAAGCTCGCAAAGCCTTATATTAAAGAAATTGTCAGACTGCATGGTATGCCTAAGTCAATAGAATCCGATAGAGATATTAAGTTTTCTTCTAAGTTTTGGCAAGTAGTGCACCAAGATCTGGGGACTACCCTAGTCATGAGCACAACTTTTCATCCTTAAATGATGGTTAGACTATAAGAATTAATCTGGTTCTTAAAGATTTGCTTAGGCTCTATATTCTTGATTTTGCTGGTTCCTAGGAAGATAATGTTTTGTTAACGGAGTTTACAGATATTAATGATTTTTAGATAGTATAAAAATAGCTTCCAATGAAGCCCTTTATGATAAGAAGTGCTGTACTCCTTAGGTGTTGTCAAAAATAAGAAATGTTTAGCTTTACGGGTCTAGTTGAAGAAACTAACAAGAAAATTCATCTGATTCTATCGAGAATCTGTTCTGCTCAAAATAGTTATAGTAAATATCATGATGCTAACCATCATTCTATAGAATTCAGTGTTGGAGATTCTACTTATCTAAAAGTTAGTCCGATGAAATGTGTCTACAGATTTGGCGTAAATGAGAAACTCAGTCCCATTATATCAGATCGTTTGAGATCTCAGCCAATGTGGGAACATCAGCCTACACACTAAATCTTCCTGATGATTTTGCAACAGTTCACAATGTGTTCCTTTTATCATCATTAAGAAGATGTCTCAGAGACCCTTCTCATCTTGTTCAGCTTCCAGCAGTAGAGATCTAGCCTAATATTTTTTATGCCGAAGAACCAGTTAAAATATTAGCTCGTATTCAAAAGCAGCTAAGGAATCTTTCAATTGCAATGGTAATTATTACTCTAGCTAATCTAAATTAATTTAGGACAAACTAATTTGATTTTCATTCCATTATATTCAATGGGTCATTTAAACATAACCCTAAAAATTTGAAACTAATCGAAGCTAATTTGAGCATTTAAGCTATTTTGCATATTTTAAGATCCTGAATATTTGCTAAAATACATTAATCTCTAAATTAAAATTTGATTGTATTTTTGAATTCCTCACCCCCAAATTAGTTAAGGGTGAAATTTTAGGAATTTTTGGAGATCATTTAAGCCTATTTTAGATTTAATTTAATTAGGTCTAATTACAAATTAGGGTTCCTAACAATACTTAATTGTAATTTTACCCTATTCCAATGGTTGGCTGCCTCCTTTAACATCTAGGATAGCCTCTGGATGTCGTCTAGCTTCCCTTAGCATCCTAGGATGTCCGTGCTTGCGATTTGGACCGGTTGAGCTTAGTCCAGACAGGTGTTTCTCACTGCCTGGACGACATTGGTGCTCAGTGAGGTCGTAGTTACCCCATTAAGCAACCAGAGCTCAATTAGGCCCAATTCCATTTTGAATCTTCTCCTTAAAGTCAATCAAGCCTATTCTGATTTTGTCAGGGTCTGAACTAGCTCCGACTGATCGTATCGATGGATTGAGCTAGTAGCTATTCAAAAACTGAGTTCGAGTAAGGACTCAGCTATCAGCTGCATCCCAAGCCTCATAACCTTGGGGGTTTAACTAGCCTCACCTCACTGATGGTGTAGGGATCAAACCCCATCCATTTGGTGGTCTCTGTGATGAGAATTGACTCCTCACAATAAACCTAAGTGTCTATACTTAGGCCATTTTAGTGGAGTAGCCATCTAGCAATTCAGTGCCTCCCAATGAGGGCTTTCATGGTCAATCGATGTACCTTGACTCCCTGAAGGTGCGGTACTTGATTCCTGGCCGCGACATGCCATATCGATGGCGAATTTGGCAATCCAAGTGCATATCAAAGGTGGGAATCGAGGATGAGGACACGGTCGGGCCAACCCAGGCCCGCGCAGTGTGATAGTGCCAACCCAGTCGGGCCCCAATCTGACCCGCACCTTTTTGGATATTGGGTCGGGCTAATTTAATTCATTTAGAAATTATATTCTTTTTATTAAATACTTGATAAATGCATTTAAATAAAATGCCTATGATTTGATTAATGGAAAACATTCAATCTAAATTAATTGAATAGCTTTAATAGTACTTATCCAAATTGTATGATTCAATATACTATTTTTATCAAAAAAAGCCTGAAGAATATTAATTTACAATAAAATATTAGATCCAATGAGTAGATTTTGAAATTTAGTCTAAACTCTCTTTATTCTTGATTAATGAATAATTAATTCATTTAATATCCAATTTACATGGCTAAAGTCTCTGATTGCTCATGAGATAGAGAAGAACCCATGTATACTTTTTAAATTATTTTAAGAGTTCTAGATTTGCTAATCACCTCTTAATTATCTTAAATCCTGAGTAGTGTCTAGTGACATTGTGTAACCTCTGATTTTAGTAAACCAAATGCATATTACTTTCTTAAGTCTATTAGAACTTATCTATGTGCTTAGAATCTCATAATAAGCTCTAAACTCCTTAATCACTTTTCTTAGCCTTCAAAAATGATTAGTGCTAATTAAACTATCCTTAGAACTAAACTTGAATTTTAAATTCTTATTCTTCTTATTAAATAATTATAATCCTATTATAGCTAATTATAATCAATTTGGATGCTTAAATCTTAAAATCCTAATTTTAGCCTTAAGAAGGGCATTTTGGTCATTTTAACCAAAAGGTGGTTTAAGATCCCTTAAACCTTAAAAATATCATTAAAATGCTTTTAATCAGTAATATACTTTTTTAGGATCATTCCTTGAGTTTTTGAACATAGTTGATTAATCCTAAATGTTAAGTTTAATTCTTCTTGAATTTTACTTAAGTAGTCATTTAAAGATCTTAAGGTGATCTTAAACCCTTCATTTAATCTTGCTTATTGAAGTTTAATCTTATGAAATTAATATTAGTTATTATGATGACCCTAATATTGAGAATCACTTAACTCAACATTGATATGTCACCACAATACCTAATAATAGATTAGAAGAAAGCTAATCCGGATCATTAGATATTGTATTTGGCCAACGATTTAAAATAGGGTCTTAAGTTAAGATGGAAGGGAATTTTATGAATTGTATTATGTAAATTATATATGAAGATGCAATACATGATTTAATATGTGAAATCTGAGTCTACGATTTTGTAATAAAATTTATAAGTTATTAATTTCTTAAAAATTTTGTCAAACTTTTTGTTGTAAATGACTAAAGAAACACTTGCAATGTAAACATACAAGACTTCCACTCTAATGGAAGTTATAATTGAAAGAAAAATAACCTAAAACTAACATGAAATCAATCCATTGCATAGGATTGTTTAGTTTTAATTCTAATATAGAGTCAATCCATTACATAGGATTTACTCAGTTATAATTTTAATATAAAGTCAATCCATTACATGGGATTGCTTATTTCTAATTCTAAAGTAAAGTTAATCCGTTACATGAGATTACTTATTTCCAATTCTAAAGTAAAGTCAATTCGTTATATGGGATTTCTCATTTACAAGTATAATAATTTGAAGTGAGAATACATATATGTAACAATTATCTATCCTAAGGTATACTCAATTCACAACATTTATTATATATATGAAGATAAGAAAATATTTTCAACTTATATATGAAACTAATTTCTAATTCTATAAGCAATTTAGTATTCATCAATCACAATCTACATACAAAGTAGATGTGCAACTAATGACTTGGTTATTCTTTATTTACATGCATTCTTTTACATTCATCCATTCATTCATCATAAGCATTTAAATATAAAACTAAGCTCCAACACAAGTATAGTGAAAGTAAAGTAAATGGCATTAATTACAAACCAACAGTAAACTTAAATGAAAGTAAAAATTAAAGCTCACTTGCAAATAATTATAAGTTATATATTTATGATATTATAAGTGAAAGCAGCTAGCTTTTAGCACTTGGTCCAGCTCCACTAGCCTCCAAATACACCTGATCTATCATATTTTGGCATTTAAATGTGATAGGGCAAAGCCAAGAAATAGAAAATCTGGTTAGACTAAACAGTCTAAGTACATTTTAAGATTGGGCTAAGTATTTTATTGTTTAATTGAATATCACTACTAGTTATAAGATAAGCACAAGCATGGGTGTAATAAAGTAAGCATACAAGTGTGGAAAAGTAAGTAAGAAAAAGATAAAGTGAGTTTGAATACTCACTTAAATGTATATCCTAGCCTGTAAATAAAACAAGGGTTAGAGCATCCTAAATAGGCTAGAAAGAAACTAATGTGCATATGAAAGTAAATGAAGTAAAGCATGTATATATTCAAATGAACTTATGCTAAGTAAGGAAAATAGATAGTGAAGCATTTAAATGTAATTTTAATAACATTTACTATAATCTAAGTAAACTATAAATAAGTAAAGTACAGTACTAAATCATAGAAAATTAATAGTATAGAAATTGAAAGAAGATCTTAAACTATTAGTCTAAGATTCATATAGTCTAGAAGTATGGAAAGTAACGTAGCTAAAAGCTATGATGAGTCTTAACAATCTATAAGATTGAAGAAGATCTCATATGTTAGTTGATTAAAGTTATTTTAATCTATACTCGTTCTACAGGCACATACAGAATGAAGAGAGGAGTTAAACACGTCTGTTTAACATCTAAAGAAAAGTAGGGTCAAAACCTATAACACTCACATTCACCCTCTAAGAATGTGAGATCTCCTTATTACTCCTTTTTAGCCTGCCCTAGGCTGATCCATCAATATAAACTCCTATTAATTTTAATGTGAAAGTTTTATTCATGCACAATATCTTATATGAATGATTGAAATGAATAAGACTCAAAGCTAAGCAAGCATTCAAGGAAAATCCAATAATTGCAACTAAGTGATATCCAATATTATCTAATTTTAATGATCTACTTAATGATTTGAGCTAATTATGCTCCCAATTAACTTTGAGATATTGATCTCAAGTTTCATGTAAATATAGTAGTAGTTGGGGTTTTGAAAATAGTAGTTTCAATTCAATTAATATGATATGACAAAATAATTTATATGTATAATTGATATCATTAGAAATTAACATAAACTATAAGATTCAATTATATTAATTAAATCAGGGTTTAGGTGTCTAGTAAAAAGAGATTAAGATAAAAAAAATATCTAACTTAAGAAATTTGAAGTTAAGGTAAATTCACTAAATTTCACTAACTAGGTTATAATTTGAATGATCTAACCAATCAAGTACTAATCTAGCTAGGTTATAATAAAGTGAAAGGTTTAAAGTAAGCAATTGATAGGACTTAAGAACTATAAGTTCTAAGTATCCTAATAGCTAAAGTTAAGGAATTCAATAGGATTTTTAAACTACTCTAAGTAAAATAGGAATTTCTATTACTAGCTTTTAAAAGATTCAAGAGAAGGCTTTAGGGATTAAGATGAATGAGCTAAGTTCTAATCTAGTCTCTAAAGGCTAGATTTAGTTAATTTAGTAATCTATAATTATAAAGGCATTAAGACTAACTACTCTTAATGGGTATAACTAATATATTTTAGAAATCAACTACAATTTATGTTTAAATCAATCCTAGAGTTTCTACCTTATGGTTGAAAGGTGAATCAAGCAAATTTATAATTGATTCACATAACTAGAAAGTGAGAACTAAGCTCAAACATAAGTAATATGATTTGACATGGGAGATAATAAATATGACATGTTAGCTATCCTAAGGTTTTGTAATACCTAAAGCATGCCATCTAGAAAATTAGAATTATCACAATAGTACTAAGTAAGAGTCAAAAACCTTGAAAGGTGAATCAAGCAAATTTATAATTGATTCACATAACTAGAAAGTGAGAACTAAGCTCAAACATAAGTAATATGATTTGACATGGGAAATAATAAATATGACATGTTAGCTATCCTAAGGTTTTGTAATACCTAAAGCATGCCATCTAGAAAATTAGAATTATCACAATAGTACTAAGTAAGAGTCAAAAACCTAAAATCATAAATTATTGTCCAGTATAATTAATATACATATAATTGAAAGCCTTATATCATAAGGAGAAAAATGTGTAACAACCCAGGTTGTTACTTAGGTCAATTAAGACTAATCTTAGTCTTAATTATGATTCTAGCTCACTAACTAAGTCATTTAGAACTCATCTCTAAGATCTAGGTCAAATCATGAATCAATTGGATCAAATCTTAATTTCTGGAAAATCACAAAACCCTAGAAATTAAATTTTTATATTGATCTTGAATCGAAAATCTGACTTCATCATTGTGTTCACCACCCCCAAATTAGCTAGGGGAGTGGGATGCCACAAATGACACTAAGTATGTCAATTTTGGACAACATTTGAAATTTAGGGTTTTCGGGACTCCTAATTAGGATTAAAAAGTGATTAAGAAAATTAGGTTTCAACTATTAAATTTGATTTCATATTATTATTCCTCACATTTTTGTGAGTGAAATGGACTATTTGATCATTTAATTTGGACATTAAATGATCTAATTATGTCACATGAAATAATGACTTTAATTTATAATTAATTAATTAATCTTAAATATTGACTAATTAAAATATTTATTAAAATAAAAATTAAATTTCATATTATTAATCTACACATTTTTGTGATCAAAATGGTATATAATATTATAATATTTGGATGAGTATATTAGGAATTATAATTAAATGAAAATTTATAATTAAATCATTGATAATTAAATTTCCATCATTGAATCCTTACATAACAGAAATCAATAACATCGCAATAATTAATTGAGTGTAGAATTGATGAAAAGACGGCACAGAAATTTATGAAGAGACGCCTGATGGCAGCGCTGATTTGTCAATGTTAGGACACACAGCAGCCATATAAAGGAGCCGAGTGTCACGCGGGTCCCATAGCTTCCACCGATCAGTCCAGGGTCTGAACCGCACCAGTTTAGAAGAAGGAAGTGAACTAAGAAATAAGCGGTTCAGAACGCTTCTTCCTCAAAACGAACTCGTGAAAATGAGGATTTAGGGTTAGGTATGATTGATGGTTTTAAGGGTTTATGAGGTCGATTCACACGCTAGCATGAAGTTCGAACCGAGGCATGAACACTCGATGTAAATTTGAATAAAAATGCTAATTAAAACATAGAAAAAGAGGATGCCCTAGATTAGGATCGATAGTAAGCTTGAAAACCCCAAGTCATCCTAGGGATTGCATTAGCTTAATAATTTTTAATTTAAGAATCAAGCATTAGGTTTAAACACTATGACTGAAAATAATACTGAGAATGAAGGGATATTAATGGATATACCTGAAGGTTCAGAGCCCTCAATAAAACCTTATCAGCAACCCTAGATGGCGAGCAAGGATTGGTTCGACCCCTCAGCAGACTGGAAGGATGAGAATGCTCAGAAGATACTCAAAGTAATCAAAAAAATGAGAATAGAGGAGGAATTAGGGATTAAATGATCTAGATGCTTCGTCGTACTCCTCCACTCGAAAATGAGAATAGAGGAGGAATTAGGGATTAAATGATCTAGATGCTTCGTCGTACTCCTCCACTCGCTCGGCAGAGTACGACATCTACAGAAAGGTGGAAGATGCACAAAAAACTCAATCTGGTCGTCTGTTCGATCTTTCGATCGAACGGCCAGATCAGGCACAATAGATTCGATTAAATCCATTCCATCAGATCTGATCAAAAGAAAATACGATGGTCATGATTGTGTCGGATCGATGCCCCGTGTGCTAGCCTCACACGCAGGATCCGCACGTTTTGAAATATTAACTCATTAATATTTTTAATTCATATTTTTAATTAATATTTATATTAATTAAATTAAATACTTTATATGAATATTAAATTATACACATTTTGTTACTCAAAATTAAATAACTAAATGCACTCTGAAAAATCCCAAAAATGTAATCAGATTTTTGATCAGAGGTCAATTTAATTATCTTAATTTTCTAGGCATTTAAATACTATTAAAATATTCGGAAAAATTTTGACAACTTCCAAATACTTCCAAAATACCACCCCTAACTAATTTGGGTGTGGTGAGTCTAATGGTGGACTCTGTTTTCAATTCTGAGGTCTAAATAAATTATGCATTCTCAGAATTATCAAAAAATTAGGAAATGTTGGAAATTACCAAACGATCTCCAAACCGCATGAAAATTGAAATGGAGGCTCCTAATACTATTATAAGACTAATGGAAAAGGATTAGAGTCAATTATATCACTAATTAATGAGTAACAATACTAAGGTTGTTACAGTTATCTTATCTAAACTAATTATAATATTTATTCCTAAGTAAATATCTTAATAAAAATCCTAAGTCTAAGTCTTAGATCTTAGATACTTAATAATTATTCATAAAAATCCACTTGAATTATTATCATTTCATCAGTAAAATTCTTAATTGATTGAACCTTTGAAATCCTTTTTGTGGGTTTTAGATTTATTCAACTCATAGAATAATAAAATTATTCTATATATTGAATTTAGATCTTAAATTTATAAGTTTTTATTTGATTATTTTATCTTAGAACTATATACTCAGCCTTTCCATATAAGATCATTGTTAAAATTTTCTATCATTAGAATAAGCTTTGGGTGTGAACCTTAGACCCCCAGAAATTAGTACCTTGGATCTAAAGTTTAAACCACAACTTGGAGTTTAAACCTTAAATCCTTAAATCAAGGTTTGGGCATAATTTATCAAAATATAGCAATTAAATCATTGATTAAATAATTAACCTTTGTAGTCATCACTTCTGATTATGAATTATAACTTATTAAGTTCTAATGTGTTAATCTTTATGGTCATAAATTTGGGATTTTACATGATAGTTGAACATTGGAGATCCTAATATTGTACTATCTCAAAATAGATAGAACATATTAAATTAGATAATAACAGATATCATATATGTCTTGTTGAGTCTTTAGCTTACTTTGAATATTGTTACTTTGCATACCTTATATTTGAGTTTTATACCTTGAACATGTTAGTTGAGCATTGAATATTTGATGAGTATCCCATGTAAATTGGAATGCATATACATCATTAAATTATGAATCAGTTCATTCAGTTCATTTAGTTCATTCAGTTCATTCAGCTCATTCAGTTCATTCAGTTCTTCAGTGCTCAATTTAGTAAATTGTGTTCTAATAAGTTTGTATATTTAGTTCAATTCTTATACAATATAATAGACTAGACCTAGTTCTGTGGTTGGCTAGGATGATATATGTCTGATTCTATAATCTAACTAGACATGGCTCTGTGGTTGGCTAGGGTGATATATATTAGACTTTTCTGTTCAGTGGCTTTATTTAGCCAGCTTCTGTGATGGCAGTACTAATTTAAGCACATTTCTCTTTTTTGATTCTTTAGTCTAATTAGAACTAGCTCTGTGGTTGGTTATGGTGATATATGTTGGACTCTTTCAATCTAGTGGCTTTGTTTAGCCAAGTTATATATTATCACTAATGCATATTTTTTATAGTTTTTTGCTAACTTTCAACCCATTTCAATACAATTATTTTAGTTCAGTGCTTTTCAGTTCAGTTACTTGCATATAGTAGGATGCTAATTTTGTTTCAATTTGCTTTTACTTTTCAGTATAGTTTTATTGTTTTGCAAATCAGCATGTATTCAGATGATCTTGAGCATGTTAGAATGAGTTTTTTTTTAGTATTTTTGAATATTATATATTTATTACCTAACATTTCATTATAGCTTTATTGTTTTTCAAATCAGCACGTTATTGTCTTTACTCTTTTCTTACTGTGTTGTGGATGCGGATGTTATACTTTTAATTGCTTTCGCTACTTTGATATTTTGATGCATAACTTTCAGTTTCAAGTGACAAGTCTTCTAATTAAGGTGGGTTGGGCTTATACCTAACTCAACTATAGTTGGGAGGGTTGCCACACGGTGACCATATTCACCGTGGTCGTAATCATATTAACATCAGTGTTAGCATGACCACAAAGGGTATAGAGCTCCACAGATAGTTTGTGTGGAAAGCAAGTCCTTTCCCTTTTTGCTTCATATGCTTACTATTTGGAATAGAAACTAATATGAATTTATATAGTAATTTGATGTTATAATAATCATTTAAAAATAATATTAAAGTACTCGTACTACTAATTTATGACTTATAAAAACTAAATCATATTAACTCAAAGTACTCAAAAGATTTAAAATATAGGCAATACTCAAACCAATAAAATTATTAAATTCTAGGATTTGATAAATTGGTAGATATTAATAATTTAGTTATGAAAGAATATTAATATCATAAATTTTAATCTTTAAATAAGAAATTAAAATTATTATAACAAGGTTGTTGATGAAATGATTACTAATATAATTTTTCCTAAAATTAAATTAAAGAACAGATATGTAAATTTTCATCATTACCCTCTTTCAGATATGTAAATTTTTAGAAGTTTTACGTCAAATACTTATGTTTGTGCCTATGCTTCCTTTGTTATAAGAATTTGATTTATGACACTAATACACATTAATCATTTAATGAATTGAAAATTTTTGTCATGAAAATTTGTGAATATTTATAGTGAAATTTTTTAAAGGAAAAAAATAAACGTGAATAATGAGGGATCTAGTTATAATAACCAATAGTTATTAAACTGTTAAATATCAAGATTATATTTATTAATATTTCATAATGAAAATATTAATGCTAATAACATAAATTTAGAAACTTTTTAGCTTTATTTTGGAATCTTTTTCCTATTATGAATTATTTCTAGTTAATAATGAAGAAGTTAAATAATCAGAAATTGTAAATTTTAATTTATTTTCTTAATGGAAAAATTATAATTTTTTTGCATTTATCTCATCTAAATTAACTTGTAACAAAATATTCTTTTTTTTTTAGATAAAATGGAAAAAAAATATAAAATACAAATTGAATTTTAAATTTAATGACTTATTAATTTATTTAATTGATTTAGCAGTTTAAATATTTATAAATTACGGCTGAAATTTTCGTTGTAAGACCTTCGTAGTAGGCCAATTTAATTGATATTTGGAGAGTTGTATGAAGATAATTTTATGGTGATCCAAATTTTTATTTTTAAGCCTAGATGAGCCATCTAAATTATCATTTGGTGTCATTTTTCTCTTGATCTCATTTCCTTGTATTATCAAATAAATTTATGGCAGGATTGAGGTCAAATTGCACCTCCTAATCTCCACTTTCAAACACTTTCTTAAGAAGATCTCATCCATTGAAATCCTATCCTATTGCTATTTTAATTACCCTAATTGCTTAAGAATGCTTTTTAATAAATCTTAAAATCCTTTAAAATAATTGAAAATGTTAATTTAGAGGTTCCTTGTTAATTGATAGATTCTCTCTCCTCGCTCTCTCTCTCTCTCTATCTCTAATATTCTCTCTAACTTAGTACACCCTCATTTAAAGCCTGCCTAAGAGCTTGAGAGTTCTAAGCCGTAATCATATCATAGATTTTATCCTTTTCTAAAGAGATTTATCAACTTATCAAGGCATATCAATTTTTCTCGTATCTTAACAATGAAATTTTCTTCAACTTTGTCACAAACTTTTAACTCCTACAATCTTCACATACACATTCTCATATATATTGGTATTAAAGCATTTGTGCATTTTACAAGCTAATGAAGCTTCTAAGGGTTTCAAATCTTCACCCAAAACTACTAAAAATTTTGTTTGAACTTTACCAAGTTTCAACAAATTTTCTTACAACTTTGCATTAGCATATTTCCTATTATATTCATGGTCAGCTAATGCATTTTGAAACATATATTATCCTGATTATTAGAAACAAAATATCTTTAGATGTCACAATTCTATAAAGACGTTAAAGCTTTTATTTATGCTTACAGATTCATGAAAAGTATAAAATTAACTCTTGCACTCTATGCTTTGTAAATTACTATTTTTGTAATATTTGCACTCTCATATGATTATGAAACAAGTTTTATGTTTGTTATGCTTACTAATTTGAATTATAAAGCCTTCAAATACAAGCTTAATTTTGAGAATAAAATCTAAGTCATCTGTGGAAGCTTGTGATTTGAGTCCTTAGCTTGGTAGATCTCATAATCTTATGAGATTTAAGCAATAAATAATATATTGATAGTATCCAAATAGATGTATTTATAAACTCTCCTTCACATCATATGAACTTAAGATGACTCCATGAACTCTTACGGCCACTTAAGTGAAGACTAAGGCATAAGATCATCATCAAATCTCATGCCTTAAATAGTAGCTAAAGTTAGTATAAATAAATCATTGTTCATTAAAACTCACATAAGAGAAGGTATGGTGAATTTACATAGCCATATCCATGCATAAATAGCTCCATACACATGTTGAAAGACAACACTTAAAAACTCAAATAAATAGTAGGAGAACACTTAAAAACTTAACTAGATCACCATATGAATTTATTTTTAATTAATATATTTATGAGTAATATAAAGGACCTAAAGAGATGCTTATTTACTTTCATATATCATATTAAGTCTACAAAATAAATTTTATGTAAATTGGAGACTTGGGAAGGAGATGCTAAGTTGAAGCCCTTAAGATCTTAACATATGTATCTTAGCACCATTGAATTATAGTTAATGTTGTTGTATGAATCCATTTGGAATGAATTCCAATACAAAATATCAGTAAGAGTAACAAAGTACAAATTAGTGAACTTGTTATATAAGGAAACGAGGTTAGCTTGTGTGGAAATAAGCTCCATCCTCATTTACTTCATAAGGTTAATATTTAATATGAAGTTAATTAAATATGATCATATATATTATTTTGAAACTATGTCAATCAAATAATACAATAATAAAGCACTCACATCACAAATTTAGACTAAATCAAAAGCCAATCCTAATCTAGATCTTACACAAACCAACAAAGCATTAAACCCCAAAATGCAAAAAAAATGATAATTAATATAAAATTGAATTCTTTATTATAAAATTATAAATGATAATTAAGAGATAATGAATGTGTCCAAAAAAAATATTTAAATTCTTTATTATAAAATTAATTAATTGATCATCATCTCACATCTCCAAATGTATCATCTACTTTCCATACAAGATTGCAAAAAGTTCATCTGCCAAAGGATGCTAAATTACTGTGAGCTTACAACAAATACATATATACTAAGAGAAGTAGGGAATAGAAAACAAAATAGTATCTGAGCAGAGTGTGCAAACCACGCAAAGCGCTTCACCTCACCGCGCGGATTCAACAGCAGCAGCAGGCGCGAGGCCGCGTATTTTAACGTCGTAGTAGACCTCTTCGACCCTTCGCAAATCATACTTCATGCCTGATATCATAATAATAAAAACTCTAAATCTTCATATTTTTGATATTTATAAAACTAACACTTCATATCCTGCTGAGCTCACCGTCGAACTTCTTGCGCAGGAAGTCATTGCGAAGGTTAAGCATTCGGAAGGCCGAGTGCAGCTCAGTAAGGAACTTGAGCACGTTTCTGGGGCTATCGTAGTCCCCAGCAGTCACTTGATTCACCACGTATCTGGGCTGAAATTTTTTGGATAGATATGTCAAGAGTTTAAATTCAAAGCAAACCAGCAGTAAAACAGATCACATCAAACCTAAACTTTTACTACTCCGCTAATATCCACCCTATCATTGCTGCATTTCTTTCACCAAAACACCACTTCACCTTCCATCCTTCACAGAAGCCTCTAAACAACAACCTTAGCATGAAGCTATGCTACTTGAGTTCAATTCCCTACCACCCCTCAGTGAATATTATCCCTTGCAACCGGTTACATCACAGCACTCCAGTCAGGTTTTGCAATAAAAGTGATGAATATTATTGACTATTTCCCTAGGATAGCTATCAAGCAAACTAGTTCAAACTTGCATATCTTACAGCTCGTTTATATCGCTGCTCTTCATCAAACGAATATGGCGGGCTGTAAGCACATCTCTTCACCCATGGCAGCATCAACTATGCTCTTGAAACGCCAAGGAACACCATCAACCCTCTTATCTATCCCAATGCAGTTGGAGCTCTATAATACCTTCTTATTGGTTGTGTTGCCCAAAATCTCAGCTTCAACATCAACAAATAAAACAAATTTATGCATACTCCAATTACAGAACAATCGGCTGCTTTAAAAGAGTTTTGATATATATCCATTTAACAAATTTAATCAATTAATTTTTCAAAATTCATTACTTTCTAGAATTCTCATGCAATTTCTGCAATGTTTAAGTTTTAATAAAAGTTTTGGTGCAACTTCGACATCAATAACAATTTAAAATTGGATCAAGAAGAATTAAAGATCAATGGAAGAAGTTGAATCTTTCCGGCTGACATCAAAATTTTGCACGACTAGCTCTAAAAGCAACAGATCTCAGAGTTTTCATCTGTGTGATTTAAGCAGGGTTTGTCCTTAGAGACTTTGATTTTCTATGTCAAGAGAGCGAACTTGTTTTGGCATTTATAGAAGCAAAGAAGACGGTTTGCAGAGAAGTTATAGGTAAAAGAAAGGTTGATTCAAGAGAAATGGTAGAAAGCTCATCTTTTTTTATTGAAGTCAATCAAGCAATCAGCTTGAGGTGCAGGGATGATGAGTGTCACCCTTCCGTCCCATGCAACCAATAACCGCCTCTGCATTAAGCGTTGTTATTGCACGCAGAAACTTTGCATACGAGGGCATCTGCATTTCACAGGTCGACTTTGACAGGGTATTGAGCACTTAGCAGCATATTAAGACAAGACGACTGTCGTGGGACATTGTGGGTGGAGCAGAAGAGGCGAATGTAGATCTACCTTGGCTTGAGGTGGGCTTGTAAGAAGCCAGTCACCCTCAGCTGGGGTCTAATTAGGATAGGGACAAGCTCAAGCTGGATTGTATCGGCTTCAACTGGGCGTGATAGAGCTTGAGGCGAGCTTGTGCTAGACTATTGAGCCTGTGCGTACTTTGCACATCAACATGTGAGTGATCGAGTTGTCACAAGGTAGCTAGAGTTATGCCTGCCTCGAATTGCCAATGGCCAAACTGAGGAAATTAGCCATTTTAAAGAGATTTGCTTTAACATGAAAGGTGCATGTGACAGATTTAAGCCATACACAGTTTAGCAGTGTGGATTGTGATACACACGCGAAGAATTAATGTACTTAATGCTCTATATGTGATCTTCTAAGGTATGCAAATTGATTAGTGTAACAATCATAATTATTATTGTTATTATTATTATTATTTAAAAAAATTATTTTTCTAACTAGGCGCCTAGATGTGGTTTGGGGAGCGCCCTGAGCTGGGTCTATAATTACCCCATGTCAGATGGAAATTTTCACCATTCCGAAAAATTCTACTGTTACTCGACGAGATAACTGTGAGTACTATTGGCTACAGCAGCGTGAGAAAACTGATGATTATTCAAATTACTTCTGCAATCTGTTAAGTACATCTAAATCTAATTAAATTATCATATTATTCATGTCCGTCAATAATTATTAGCATTGAGCTGTCTGTTCTTTACAAGCCCTACATTATCTTAATTACTTTGAGATGTACTAGCTTAAAATACCACCATTGATAGAAATTGTGCAATTTGGAAACCTAATTAGAATTTCCATCCTAGTAATTTATATAGTTGAATTCTTAAGTCTTGCATCTTTGTTACTTGCTATGAAATTATTAATATGCTCATATATTCCTTCATATTGCATGTGAATCGTATTTCTCCCATAGGGACAGACAACTTTCATGGACATTTTTTCAATAGCAACGCATGAGATTTTTTTCAAATATGAAAGTGGAAGTACAAAAAAGTTATGTGTACATAAGCCATGGCAGGATGTGATAAATCTACTTCCAAATTCACGATTCCCATGCCTAGGAATGCTAACATAATGCCTTCCATTTAACGTATTGCAACTTGAATTAAAATATCAAAATCCTTTTAAATAATGAAGTAAATCAAGAAATGTGATCATTCTTGTCTCTGCTTGGTTAAAATTCTTCAATTTCATACCCCTTTCAGATGGATTGTATAATGGCTTCACTGCATTAAGTGAACGTAGTAAGAAGTGGGCAAAGCAAAGCCTACCAATACTAATACTCAAGAAAATATTGACAAAGAAATTACATGATATCGTCCTACATATAAATTTGAAAAATGATGTAAAAGAAGTAAAGAGAATAAAAGATAGTTTATTGCTTTAAAATTTGAGTTAAAATTAAAAATATAAAATTAAAATTAAAAATGCATGGTGATAGCAACAAGGCATTAAAGTAAAGATTAAAAATAAGAATAAGTGCTATAAAGAATAATTTAAATGTAAAACTGAAAAAACTTGGAAGATAATAAAATTAACTTGTCGTGAATCCAAAATAACAGTTCGCGCTACTAAAAATGTAGCATTCAATGATTTATATAAATTCTATATATCTTCAAGGAAGAGATATATTTATAAGTTAGCTAAATTAAGAGTTAAAATAATTAAAGATTTTTGATATTTAATAAATTAAAAATGATAAAAAAAATTTTTGAGAAAGATATTCAACATAAATGAATGAATTATTTTACTAAGCTTTTTAATGAATTTGTACCAATACAATTAATAAAAGTGAGTTAATAATTATTAAAATACCTTTAATTATACTTTTATTCGCCAAAATAATAAAGCTAAGATTTGGAATACTTTAAAGAGAAATGGAGCAAAAAAGATGTATAAGATCCAAAGACATCCATATTGATGTACGAAAATGTTTGGCGGCGAATGAATTTTCTTAGCTAACAGGTTATTTAGGAGTTGGTTGGTTTGTGGCAATTTTGGGGTGAAGTAATATAATTTTAGGGATTCCTAAAATTTAGGTGTTTAGTTTGAGGGGTCTTAAAGTAATAGAATTACCAAGTAAAATACGGGGTATCCAATTACCCTATTTTTTCACAAAATTCGTGTAATAAGATTTCACCCAAATTCAGAGTAATCTAATTACCCCTCCTTGCACGCAAGAAAATATCGCAGCAAGCTTCAAGCTTGTCCCGCTTTGTCGCCCCTTTGATGATCACCACAATGACGATTGAGTTAGTTGATGATGGAGCTCGTCGATGTCAACACAAGGAACAAAATTCGGCGCATGATGCAGGCACCATCTTACCCGACATCATCGCAATGAATCGACCCAATTCCATTCACGAGCTTCATTTGCAAGCTAGTCGCAACAAATCAACTTCATCTTCCTTGTCCCCGCTTCGTCACCGGCTTTGTCCGGCCTACCAACGGTCACAGCCGGCCTTTAGCCTGCCATATCCTCCTCTGGTTGGCCTTACCTGTAACGACCCAATGTCGTTGCTTCGCAAAATTAGGTTAGATTCCAACTCAAAAATCAGGATCCCGGGGAACTTCAATTTAGGGCAAACCAAATTACCATTGAATAGAAAAAAAAATTAGATCAAAATGCTCTAGTTTGAGAGAAATCCAGACAACGAAAACTTCTACTTTAATTTCTAAATTATTTAAATTCAATAAATTGAGAAAATTAAATACAAGTCCAAATTCATCGATTTTTGTGTCATTGGGTCAGAATATATTATTTAAAGGCTGCGCTAAAAGTTTCATCGATTTTTGAGCTCCGATTCGATCTCAAATAATTTTTAAACTTTCTAATTCCAGAAATTATTTTAAGATAAAATATTGCTCTGAATCAAACTTTTTTGGCGCGAGGTGTTCGTTTCATCGTAACACACATCGGTGTCAAGTTTCGTTATTTTTGGAGGTTAAACAACAGAAAAATGCAAAAAATTTTGATAAATTTTTTTTTTTAATTTTTCCTGTCTGTTCTCTATTACCAAGCAAAATACGGGGTATCCAATTACCCTATTTTTCACAAAATTTGTGTAATAAGAGTTCACCAAACCCAGAGTAATCTAATTACCCCTCCTTTCACG
This sequence comes from Gastrodia elata, assembly GCA_016760335.1. Lineage (NCBI taxonomy): Eukaryota > Viridiplantae > Streptophyta > Magnoliopsida > Asparagales > Orchidaceae > Gastrodia > Gastrodia elata. The sequence continues at coordinate 876,210 of CM028671.1, read as the reverse complement.
CAAAAAAATATCGCAGCACGATCACGACAATGACGATTGAGCTAGTTGATGATGGAGCTCGTCGATGTCTTCGCAAGGCACAAAATTTGGCGCATGATGCAAGCACCATCTTCCCCGACAGCATCGCAATGAATCGACCCAATTTCGTTCATGAACTTCATTTGCAAGATAGTTGCAGCGAATCAACTTCATCTTCCTTGTCCCCGCTTCATCACCGGCTTTGTCCGGCCTACCAACGATCACACCAGGCCTTTAGCCTGCCATATCCTCTCTGATCGGCCTTACATGTAACGACCCAATGTCGTTACTTCGCAAAATTAGGTCAAATCCCAACTCAGAAATCAGGATCCCGGGAAACTTCAATTTAAGGGAAACCAAATAACCATTAGATAGAAATAATGTTTAGATCAAAATGCCATAGTTTTAGAGAAATCCGGATAACAGAAACTTCTGCTTTAATTTCTGAATTATTTAAATTCAATAAATTGAGAAAATTAAATACAAGTCCAAATTCATCAATTTTCGTGTCATTGGGTTAGAGTAACTATTTAAAGGTTATGCTAAAAGTTTTATCAATTTTTGAGCTCCAATTCAATCTCAAATAATTTTTGAAGTTTCTAACTCCAGAAATTATTTTAAGATAAAATATTGCTCCAAATCGAAAAAATTTGGCGCAAGGGTGTTCGTCTCATCGTAACTTATCTCGGTGTCAAATTTTGTTATTTTTAAAGGTCAACCAATAGAAAATTGCGAAAAATTTAATTAAAAATTCTTTTAATTTTTCCTGTATGTTTTCTGTTCCCCCCGATGCCAAGCGCAAACTCTGTCGCTTAACAGAGTTTGCCAGATGCAGACGGACAGGCGTCGTTCCTTGCAAGCGCCGCCCTAGTCGGCACCAGGTTGCCGACTGACCGGCCGCCAGCTGGTCGTCCCCTCCCTCCCTCTGCTTCCCTTCCTATTTATACCCCCTACTCCCTCACCTTTCCCAATAACAAACCCTCACCTCTCCCTCAGTCAGCCCTCCTGCCAGCCAGCCGTCGGCCCCTCTGTTCCGGCCACCTCACTCCGGTGACCCCCTCCGGCCCCCTTCAACCACGTTCGGCCTCCCTCCAATTTTCGGCAACCCTAACCCTAGGCGAGAGGAAGAAAAAGGGGAAGAAAAGAGAAGAAAAAATTTTGTATTTTTTTTGTTATTTTATGTTCTTTATTTTTTTTTCATTTTTTTCTTAATGATAATTATATTATATATATTTTTTCATTGCATTATTATTGTTGTCATTAATTAATGATGAATAAAAGTAAAAATATTATATTATGACTGCTATTTTTATTCTGTCAATTTCAATTTAGTCATTTCTATTCAGTCTTTTTCTTTCATAAATGATAATAATAATAATAATATTATTATTACCCTCAGTAACTTAAAATTCTATCTTCTATCAAGAAGAGAGAGTGAAAGAAAAACAAAATAGAAAAGAAGAAAGTGAATAGTCCTAAAAATATCATACTACTTTGTTGGCTAAAAAGGCTAATTTAAAATATCAAAAAATTATGCATATTCAATCAACTGTTGTACTTTGAAACTTAAAGAAAAAGGTACCCAGTTGTAACGACCCAATGTCGTTACTTTGCAAATTAGGTCAAAATTCTGACTCTAATGTCAGGATCACAGGGAACTTCAATTAGGGCAAACAAAAATACCTTTATATGAGAATAATTTTTAGATCAAAATATTCTAATTTGGGAGAAATCTGAATAACGAAAATTCCCACTTTATTTTTTTGAACTTTTTAAATTCAAAAAATTGAAAATATTAATTAAGTGTCTAAATTCATCAATTTTTATGTCATTATATTGAATATATTATTTAAAAGCTGCTCATGAAATTTCATCAATTTTAGAGCACCAGTTTGCTCTCAATTAATTTTCAAATTTTAAAACTTCAAAAATTAATTTAAAATAAAATATTGTTCCAAATCTAAAATTTTTGGCACGAGAGTGTTAGTTACATCGTAACACACCTCGGTGTCAAGTTTTGTTATTTTTAGACGCCAAACGGTGAAAAAATAAAAAATTTAAATTTAAGTAATTATTTAAAAATTTCCTTGAGAATTTTCTCTCATTCACCCCCCCGAATCATTATCGTAGGCTCTGTCTTGCGACAGAGCCTGCCAGGTGAGTCGCCTGCACCATTTTTTAGCGCAGGTTGGTCGGCCAAGTGCCGAACCCCCCCGCCATCTCCCTCTCCCTCTATTTAAACCCCCCCACTCCCTCACCTCTCCCAAACAGCAGCAACCTCCTCTCCCCTTCCCAGCCAGCTCCCTCCTGCCGCAGCTCTCCCTCAGCCAGCCAGCAGTTGTCCGGCCACCCCACCCCGGCCATCCCCTTCAGCCGTCCGGCCTCCCTCAGTTTTCCGGCAAAACTATCCTAGGTAAGAGGCGAGGGAAAAAGGAGGAAGAAAATGAGAAGAAATTTTGTCTTTTTGTATTCTTTAGTTCTTTTTCATAATATTTATTATTATGTTAATAATAATGATAGTTTTATTATTTTTATTACATATTCATATTATTATTATTTTCATTAATTAATAATGAATAACAGTGAAAATGTTATACTATTATTTTCATCTTTGTCAATTTCAATTCAGTCATTTCCACTGTCTTTTTATTTCGTACATTATAATTATCATTATAATGATAATAATAACGCTATAATAAATATTACTGCTATCGTAGTAACTTAAAAATCGAACTTCAATCAAAATAAGAAGCGAAAGAAAAACATAATAAAAATGAAAATAATAATTACTTCTAAAAATATTGGCTAAAAGCTAATTTAAAATATTCAAATCTAAATGCAAATTCAAACAAACTTTTGCAATTTTGAACTTAAAGGAAAATGTACCCAGTATATGAATATGTATTAATTTTTACACTTTACTGTTGCTTAGCTTCGTTTTAAGCTAAATTCATATTGAAACTTGGTTGGTTGTTCGGAACCAACATCCCTTTTATAACGTGGTTATTACTGAAAATATGACATCAGTAATATTCATGAATTACTGGAAAAACGACATCAGTAATATTCGTGGGTTACTGAAAAAATGAGATCAGAAATATTCGCGGGTTACTGGAGAAATGACATCAATAACATTCGTTGTGGGTTACTAGAAAAATGATATCAGTAACTTACATTTTGTGGCAATATTTTTCGCAAGAAATTGATTATTCTTTTTATGATATTGTCTTATTTTTCCTACATGTTTATTACACCCTTATTTCTGCTAATCGCATCTCTGATTTTATAAAAGTGTAATATTTTATTTTTTTCTGCCTACTTAGAGTATTATCTAATTACTATGAGTTCAAATCTCGATATTATTTTCTTTACAATACAAAGTCAAGTGCTTCTGGGAGAATTCAAACAAGAACCCTAATTCATACATTTTCAAACTTGCTGAAGAATCTACGGCGCAACTTTACTTTTACTTTTATTTTTATTTTCTTATCGTTTCAATTCATCCTGTGATGAATTTTGTAAAAAGAAGCGTTGGAGATTTTTGTGATCAAGAGCTTTTATGTGTGTTTATTTTCTTTCAAATTGTTCAATATGATCCTGTGGCATGTGAGTATCCAGTGTCGGGACAGTTCTCGCTGAACCGGCATCGGAACATCACACCAGTATATATACATGTATTACTTTTTACACTTTACTGCTGCTTAGCTTTGTTTTGAGCCAAATTCATATTGATGCTTGGTTGGTTGAAACCAACATCATTTTATAACGTGGTTGATAATTTGAATAATGACATTAATAACATACGTTGTTGATTACTAGAAAAATAATATTAGCAACATGTGATTAGTTACTGAAAAAAATGATATCAGTAACGTACGTGGTTGGTTACTGAAAAAATAACATTACTAACCTACATCTTTGTGTTAATACTTTTTGCAGAAAATTAATTATCCGTTTGCATTATTGTCTTATTTTTTTTGCATTTTTATCACATTCTTTTTCCGCTAATCGCATCTCTGCTATTATAAAATGTAATATTTTATTGTTTACTGCGACTTAGAGTATTCTCTAATTATTGAGAATTTCAATCTCGATATTATTTTCTTTACAATATCAGGTCAGGTACTTCTAAGAGAATTCGAACGAAAACTTTAATTCATAAATTTTTAAATTGTTTACGGATCTGCAGCGCTACTTCACTTTTTATTTTATTTTATTTTGTTTCAGTTTCACTTATGTTTTAAAAAGATTAATATTGTGTGAGTTCTATGTTGGATATTTCTGTAATATGGAATTTTGATGAATGAGAAATATCATTTGACTTTTATATGTGTATCTCTTCTCTTTTAAGTTGTTCAATAGGATCCTACAGTTTGTGAATACCTAATCTCAGGACAATTCTCGCTGAATCAGCTCAGGCCTTCACATTACCCAACCAATAATACCTCCAATTGGCATTGCAAAGCCTCACAGAAAAGATTGTGTTTTTATGTTCTTTTTCTTTAATTTTATTTTTTAAATAAATTACAATGAGCTCAAAATACACCCAAACAAATATCATATTATAAATCTCAGGAAACCTTTTATCGTTGTACAAACACTATTATTTGACTTACAATGCATTTAGGTTATCTGAAAAAATTTTGCACTATAATAATTTTACTTCAATAATATTTTACATCAAATCAAACATTCTCTCGATGTTATTTTCAATAATAAGAAAATACCAAATTAGTGGAGAAAGAGTATTGTTATACTTATTTATATGTATAAAGGTGATGCTCAATACTATGTTAATAATAACATAATCAGGTTAATGTACCATACATTGAAGTTTTGGGAGAGCCATTGAACACAGATTACGAAATGAAACTTCTGTCTCAAAAACAATTTGGTTGTATGTTAAGCAGATCTATCATAGAAGGCTTACATATATTAAGATGTTTGATAAAGAAATTTAGAGAAAGAAAATATCTTCATTTGATTTGAATTGATCTAGAAAAGATTTATAATAGAGTACCAAGAATAGTTATTTGAAAAGATTTGGAGAGAAAAAGAGTTTATGTTGCATATATTAATGCTATTAGAGACGTGCATAATGAGGTTGTACATGTTTTCGATCGCAATGTGGCTTTTCTTCTGATGATTTTCCTGTTATTGTTGGATTACATCAAGGCTCAGCTCTTAGCCCATTTTTTTTGCTTTAGTTATGGATGTTTTTACTGAGCACATTCAAGAGGATATTCCTTGGTGTATGCTATTTGTAGATGATATTTTTAAATTAATAAGACTACGAATAAAGTTATAACAAAACATGAGCTATGGAGGACTACTTTTCGTCTCAGTAGATCTAACACAGTATATGGAGTATTAAGTTAATTGTATTAGAAACCCTAATCTCAATGGCATAACTATTGAGGACCATATGATCAAGAAGAGTGAGAGGTTCAAGTACCTTGGTTCAATTACTCAAAAAAATGAAGAAATAGAGAGTAATGTGATTAATAGAACCAAATATGGTTGGATGAAATAAAGCAGTGCTTCTGAAGTATTGTGCAATCCAAAAATCTGACTCACACATAAAAAAAAATTATATAGAGCAATGAAACGATAAGCTATGTTATATGAGGCTGAATGCTGGTCAACAAAGATGTTACTGATAAAATAAGTGTAATAGAGTCGTGAATGCATAGTTGGCTGAGTGGGTATACTCGTAAAGATGGAATGAGAAATGAGTTTATCTATAGCAAAGTTGGAGGGGATTCACTAGTGGATAAGATCAGAGAATGCTTCCATACATAGTTCGGGAATATTATGAGTAAATCATGCAACACCCCTATTAGAAAAATTGGGTTTATGAATTTTTCTCATATTAATAAAAGAGGAAGATAAATAAGAATATGGAAAGAAATTATTATGAAGGCTCTTCAATATTGTGAATGTTTTCTATTTGATAATGCACAATGGAAAAACAAAGAATTTATGTAGTTAACCCCACTTAGGATTAAGATTTGGTGTTGTTGTTGTTGCTTTAAAAATTGTAATTAGTAAAATGACTAATAATACTCTAATTGGTTATGCCCCTTAAATAAGATTGAGGCAATTAGAATAATTTGAAGCAGATAATTCAAGACTTTATTTAGAAGAAATGCAATTTATCAAAGGTGAACTAAATTAGAAAGCTGGAAGAATAAGAAATGATATAGTGAAAGTTGAGAATAAAAGATAGTTTACAGTTTTAAGAAATGTAAAAAATAAATTCTAAGTGTTTATAGCCCTTAAAAAAATCTAAAAGAGTTCATTCAAGAAATTTCTTTAAAAGTTATGTTATTTATCAAGGTGAACTAAATTAGGATGTTAGAAAAATAATTATAAATTTAATCATACTTATAATAAATTCAATTTTGGTAAAACTAATGAAAAAAATTAATATTATAGTTTATTTCAACTCATAATTTTATGGTCATCAATTTTATTAAAAAAAAAAAGAAAATACTATCACTAATAAAAAACAATTATTCTAAAACCTACGTCGATTATTTCTTCAAAAGAGAGGAGATCAATTGTATTATAAAGTTATTCTAATAATTTAGCAACTTCACAACAGTTATTGGTTCTAAATTTGAAACTAAGGAGTTTATAAAAATTATAAAAATAAGTCATGACCATAAACTAAATGATTAAATTTTAATATATATACACACACACATACACATTCACACGCATGCAAAATAGAGTTTTATAACTTCAACAATGAAACATTGAAAATTATTCATATTTTGCAAATTTTCGTTGATTTATATCAATAAAGTGACAGAATTCTTAAGAAATCTAGAAGAACCATTGTAATGACTCTAGGTCATTTCTAGCAATGACCATTGACTTCCTGCAAAATTTCATATCTTCGTTAATTTTCCTGCTAAATTATGTGCGTTAATTACCCGTTGAATTTAATTTTTCATTATTTTCCCCGCTCATTTCCATTTTACGTCAATTTCCCTCCATTTTTGTTTACTAACTTCTGCCTTTTTTTTTACTTTCCGCAAATTTTCGATTCGACTTGTAAACCGTTGCGACAAGATTAATCAAAACATGCTAAGAGCTATTTAGGCTAAGTATAATTATTTTTAAATGTTTTATATTAAGTAATCATTTTATGGATAATTGCTTTATTTTAAACGCTTGGAGACGTTACAAAAGCGTAATGTTCTTCCCTAAAGGAGCAATTAAGGTAGTACTTTAAGCAAATTTTCTCCTCTTCCCGTAATAACGACTATGGAATTAAAGACATTCGCTCTTCCTTCCCGAAATCATCGACAATTAGGTTGGCAGTTTCCATTGGTTGAGTCGACAGACTACCGCCTGGACGATCCTATTTAGGTTCTGCAAACCACGCGAGCTCCCCATTACTTCGTTTTCTTTCTATCGGAAGAAGCCCCAGCACCATTTTGACTCTTTCGAAAATCTTCTCTTGTCGTTAGTCAGCGAGATCAACGCTTATGGTAGGATGAGGACGACCCTTGGCAGACGACGCTTGACAACCTTCCTTCTCTCCCTCTCGATCTCCTAAGGCTCAAACTCTCGACGACCATGTTCCTGTGCGTAAGCTTCTCCAGACACCCGGTCGAATTTTCCCTTGTCAACGATCAACCGAGTGGCTTCATTCATCTATTGCCAACGACACCATCTCCTAGACTCCTCGTTCTCTACTGATCTCTGGAAGACGACTCGGCTGCTTAAGGTATGAGTTCACTTTGTAATACCTCTTCCTTTATAATTCAAATATTATGTTAATCCCAATTAAGGGGGAATAGAGGAAATTTCATTAAAAGTGTACTTGAAGGTCTTAACATTTCTTTTCTTAAAGTTGTACATTTGCATGATGTTGTCTTTAATTACCTCTTAATCCAATCAGTGTCTGTGGAGTAGAATGTTAAATGGAATTTCTATATCTAACTCTTAAATAATCTTTTCTGTATATTACCATCTTGATATGATTGCAACTAGGAGACATATTATCATCTTAATATGATTGCAACTAGGAGACAGTTGGACATCTCACATTATAAATCCTATTTTACTTTATCTTGCCTTTAAATTTTTTATGCTGAAATATATTACTATTGTACAAAAGGATTTTATTTCAATTCACTGCATATGTACTTTCTTAACTAAACCTCTTAAGTGATTAGTACTTTATATGGTATTAGTAAATTGATTTAGATCCTATATTGAATACAGCAAGAATTTGCTTATATCATTTACAATTGTGGGACAAAAGCTCTTTTTTTTTTATGATGTGATCCCATCCATTACTTAGATATTTAATCAAATATAGAGTTCTGCATCTTGGTCTAATTACGTTATACTTAGGAAACTTCTAAATTTCTCTGATCACTTGAGAAAGATCAGGTTTATGATTACCATCCAACAGTCAAATACAAGGTACACTGGATATTAATTTTTATACTTTTCTTTGCTTTTATTGCTGCTCAAGCATCGCTTTGAGCCTGTTTTGTGTTGATATTAAATGCGATATTTTTACTGCCAATGAGGTAAAGAAACAAAATGATATTTATGTATATTGTGAACGTTTGCAAGAGTTCCGAAACGGTGGTTAAATTAGGTTAGGGATGGGCTAGTCCAGAAAGTTATAAGGGTACCATCTGGAGCTTTTGAGGGGGCCCAGGTGATGAACATGCTTTTATTGAACCCAGCCTCGAAGTTTTGGCTTTGCCCATCAAAACTGCTAACGTTGCTTCGTGATATCAAGGCATAAACACAGCATGAATTTTTATGCGATTATCTTTTGAAATTTGGCATGTGACATAACTATGGCAAGAAAATATTTATTTGCATAAATTATGATTATTTTTATTTGCATTAAACCATGTTTTTCTTGCAATTATTAGCATATCATTTTTGCCTTCCATTTTGTTTAAGAGTATATTATTTAATATCCTTTGTACTTATTAGAATGTGCACTAAGACATTATTTTTATAATGTCAGACCAGATACAATTGGAAGAGGCTGAGATAGCTTAAGAATATTATAAGAAATTGTGGTGCATAATGGAAGAATAAAACTTTAGCTTTTATTTTAATTTTTGTATGTTAACAAATACATAATATTCTGTATGACGTTATCTTTAAATTGAATGAATAATATTTCTTATATTTTTTATGGCTCTAAATGTTGTTTATATGCTATTTTGCTTAAGCGCCAAATTGATTGTTATTAACCTAGCTTGGGTCATCACAACTCCTAACAATAAAATTGCTTAATGGTGAAAATAAGATGATCAATAAAAAAAAGAAAGAAGAAATCGCTTTATAAAAAATGGTCTAAATATTTAAATAGATATAAATTAACTTATCATGAGTGCAGAAAATTTAATTAAGTACTAAAATTATAGCTATTTAAAGAATTTATATGCGAAATTGGATACTGATAAGAGAGACAAATATATAATCTACTTAAATAAGAGCTATGATATTTAATGACCACACCAAACTAAAAGTGCATTGCATATATTTGCCAAAAAATACTTTTTAAGAATGAGTGTAAATTGTACTAATATTTTATTTTCATAAGCTTTTTATAAGAAATTGCAATCACAAGATTTTTAAATGAGTGATCTTAGTAGCTCAAAAAATAATTTTAATTGCTACTTTTTTGACAATGAGTAAAACTAAAGTTCAAAATGATTTTATAAATGATAACTAAAAATAAAAGATGATGTAACACAAAAAAGAAAAATGAATTGTGCAAATTATAAAGAAGCTAAGTCGATAAGTTACACTTGGTAAATCAAAATGTAAAATTCAGTTGGTAGTTGCATTTGTAATGTAGCAAAAAATATACTTAATGAATCAAAAGGACGGCACCTAATAATAAAGATGCATGGTGGTGAAAACAAATATTCAAGTAAAAATAAAAAAAACAAACATTATGAGCAATACTTTATATACATATGAACGAGAATAATTGCAAAAAATATAAAGTAATTTAGCGTAAATTCAAACTAGCAAATCGTAATGCTAAGACTGTTATATTTGAGGATTTATACGACAAGTTAGAAACTATTAAGAAGAGAGACATAACTATAAGTTAGCTAAATCAAGAGATAAGAGGGTCAATTACATGATTTGAGCAGAATACATCAATGATGATGATTAAAAAATTTATTATTAAGGATGACAATATTCAATATAAATGAACATATTATTTTACTAATTTTTAATAAAGTTTGTGCCAATACAATTAATATAAGTGAATTTAATAGTTAAGAAAATAATATCAATTATAATTTTATTTGATGGGTTAGTAAAGCAGAAATGCTTTAAAGAGAATGAAGAGTGAAAAGCAACAAAATCAAATGATATCTCTATTAATGTATATATAATGGGTGAGAAAGGAATTTCTTAATTTTCAAAATTATTTAATATTGTTTTGTAAACTAAAAAAATAATAGATGAGTAGAGAATGAGCATTGTTGTACCTATTTATAAATTAAAGATAAAGCTCAAGACAATGCAAATTATAGAAAAATCAAGTTAATGTGATGTACATTAAAGTTTTGAGAGAATAATTGAATACATTTCATGAAGAGATATACTGTTGAATAGATTTACCATAAAAGCCATACATTTACCAAGAGGCTTGATAGAGAAATTTACATAACGAAATAAAGACTTCAATTATTTTTTATTGATCTTGAAAAGAATTATAATAGAGTGCTAAGAGTTCTTTATATAGCTTTGAACAAAAAAAATTGTGTAGCACATATTGGTGTTATTAGAGATGTTTAATGATGTTGTAACACGTGTTCAATCGCAAAGTAGCTTATCTAATAGTTTTCTAGTTATTACTAAATTACATCAAAGATTTGCTTTCTCTCTGTTCATATCTTTTTGCTTTAATAATGAATATTCTTACTGAACATATTCAAGAGGAGATTTTGAGTGCATGTTGTTTCAAAAATGACGTTCTATTAATGGACTTAAAGCAAAACTAAAGTTGTGAAAAATTATTTTTAAATCTAAAGGTTTCATTTAAGCAAATTTATATACAATATACAGAGTCTAAGTTTAAATGCAATAGAAGCCCTAGTCTTGAGAACATAACTATTAAAGATCATGTTATCAAGAAGAGCAAACAATTTAAATACATTGGTTCAACAATTCAAGATAATTGTGAGATAAAGCGCAAAGTGATTAATAGGATCCAAGCTCGTTGGTTAAAATGGAGGAACACTTTTTGAGTGTTGTATGATTGGGAAATCCCACTCAAATTAAAAGAAAACAATTTATAGAAAGCTATACAACCGACTATATTATATGAAGATAAATGTTGGTCAACAAAGAAAAAACTTATCGATAACATAAGTGTTATAGAGACGATGATGCTGAGGTGGGTGAGTGGGTATATAAGAATAACGATTGAGTGGGTATACTCGCAAAAATAGAATGATGAGTTCATCCGTAGCAAAGTTGGAGTAGCTTCAATAGTTGATAAGATTACAAAATGTTACCTTAGATGGTTTTGGCATATTAAGCGCAAACCTTCAATGCCCTTATTAGGAAAATTTTGTATATAATTTTTTCCTATGTTAAAAGAGGAAGAGGAACAAAAAAAAATGGAAAGGTACTATTAGAAAGGATATTTGTGATTTGAAATTTAAGAAGGCGCTTCTATTTGTTCCTGCATAATTAATATGAAAGACATAACTGATCCACCTAGTTGGACAAACGCTTAGTATTATTGTTTTTGTAAGTTAATAAGCTATTCTTTGAAATTTAGAGAGATAATAATTGAGCACATATTAATTTTATGCCATGTATACTAAATATGGAGGTAATGCATATGCTAAAAGGTTTAATAGAAAAAATTATAAAATGAAATTAACTCTGTAATTTTTATTAGTTTGAAAAGGCAAGGGATAAAAAAACAATAGTTCTTTGAAATGTACTTGAAACAATGGCTTATATTACTAAAGTTTAAGTTATTAAAGACACAATGGATCAATAGCAAGTGCTTTAATACAAGATGAATTTTTGAATGATTTTTCTATTTCAATCGAACTATATCAAGATTAGTTCCAAGTTTGTATATCTTTGCATAAATTTCAAGTCCATCATTGAGCACATTCAAGAGGAGATGCTCTGGTACAAGTAAACTGCAAATAAATTTTGCCATAATAATAATACAAGAGATGGGGCTCGAGCAAAACTTGATTTATGGGGAATTATCCTTTAGGGGTGTCTTTGTGAATTCAAATGAAATATATACAGTGCAAATTTAATCATAAAGTAATAGCAACAAGATCATTAAAATTAAAATCCTATCATCAAGAAGAATGAAAGGATCAACTATGTTAGTTCAACTATACAATATAGCAATTAAATAAAAGAGGATGCCATTAATATGATCAAATAGGTTGGATGAAATGAAATAGCGCTTTTCAATACTGTGTGAAGAAAATATCCCACTCAAAATGAGACATGTTTTTAAAACAGCCATAAGACAAACAATATTATATGGGGCAAGTTTTGTAAAGATAAGGATGCTAGATTGATTAACGGGTATGCACAAAAGAAAATGATGAAAAGTAAGTACATTGACAGCAAAGGTTGGAGTAGCTATAGTTACAAATAAAGTCATTTTAGATGATAAGGGCATGTTAAGCCTATAGACAATTAAAATTCCTTAATTAAAAAAGTCGAGTCAATAAATTTTTCCCATTTTAAAAGAAAAAAAATTAAAAAGAGATGGCAAGATATCAGAAATGATCTTACTTAGATCTTGGCAAGTGACTTTTATTTAATGAAGCACAATAGAAATAAAGGATTTATGCAATTGACCCACTTAGTGAAAAATGTTTGGTGGTGGTGCTATTGTTAGAAGTTAGCATGCACAAAAGTTACCATTAATAAGATATTGTTTTTAAATTTATTGCATTACACTTAAAAGGGCCAAAAGAATTTACCTCGTTTCAAAATTAAATAAACAATGAAGGGATTGGAAATTAGTTTACTCCAATAGAATCTTAACATGAAGATAGATTATAAGGAAATTAGTTTACTCCTATGGGCGTTTTAAAGTACCACATTTCCTTCTTGTTTATCCATAGCAAAAGATATAGAACCTTTCTATACAGATTATAAGGAAAACTTCCTTTTAGTTTTTCCAAGCTAACATTGATTATTGAAGAACATCTCTAGTAGTGTATATTTATACAAGACAGAAAACAGAAGGAGATGAAATGCATCTATACCAAATAATAATAGGTGAGTATAAATTTGTAACATCAAAATTCTATCATACTTTATCAACAAGATATGCATCTCTACAGACCGTGCCTTACAAACTACAAAAAAATGTTTCCAAATAAAGCAGTCGCAATCACCCATTTTAGAAAATAAGCTGAAAATGATGCAAAAAAACATTTTTTACAGAGGAATATGATGACATTTAGAAAAAAACAAGAGTTTCATTATTGGGTAGAGAAAGTTACCAATTCGTTGGACATAAAGCACAGACCTGCAGAAGAAAATTAAAGAACAAAATGGCTTTGCGTTAATAAATAAAAGAAATGCACATACCTTCTTAAAGAAGTTAAACAATCAAATTATATTACTTCCCTATCCCTTGTATATAGAATTAAAGTAAAAGATCATCACCTATCTTGATGTTTCAGGCAAAAAAATAATAATCAGTTTTAAATAAAAGAGATTTTATTAGCATGCAAAGATTCACTTATGCGCATACTTCTTGGGCAATTGGCCTTTTAACTTGCCACAAAACCGAAACTACATGACAATTGAAAAGCATAAACCGGTACACAAGGATCCATGAAAATTCCATCATAGTCAATTCAATATCAAGTGTGAATGCATAGATAGAAACAAATCCTTAAATTACACTAACCTGTAAGATAGTCTTCAATATCCAGGCCAAATTCTGAGGGATCCACTGCACATATAACTTAAAATTAGTGTTCAGCAGTGTCCCTTCAATATATATGATGATTTAGACGCCCATAGCGGTATAAATTAATAAAATTGAAGATCAAAATATTGCAAAAAATGTAACTTGGGTGGTAGAAAAATTATTGAGAGCCAGGCTATGAGCAAGAGAAAAATCACTGCAACTTGGTGCAGAGTGTAAGAATTTCAAATCTATGAACGATAACACTTGACTCAAACTACAAAGTATCCCGCCACTTTATTTCATAGGGATAAAGTATTGTTTCGTAGGACAAAAGAAGAATTCAAATAGTAACATGAATAAGCAAGCCATCCAGAAACCATGAAACAATGAACGGTTAAACAAACGTATGAAACTACAAGCTTGAAGATCTAAGATTTATCTGACCACATTAAAATTACGCTCACAATAATATTTTAAAATGATAGCATATCAGTTTCATATAGTTAATAAATTTATTATATATTTAAAATTTAAATTATGCTAACTTTTTAAACAATTGCAACAACAAACTAAAGCTTAATCGCAAAAGGTTGGCTATATAAATCATGTCTCCATGGTACTCTATCAAATAATAGCCTCTCCCTACATTCCAAGTATATGAGATCATTCCTAATAGTTCCTTGTCATGCTTTTTGATCTTTGTAACTTTTTTAACTAAGGAAAAAAAAAATTCTTAATTTTTCAAAACACCAAAGCATCTAACAGTTTTAACACAATATGCTAAAACCATATAAGACAAACTTTCTCTGAACTAATCCTTAACTGAGTCTATACCAACCTTATTGCAACAAATATACTTATATCACAAATCATTTATTATACACTCACTCATCTACCTTAGCATCCTTTCCAACACTTAATTTATCAAAATTCTACTTTGCCTATTCTATTGTACATAACATTGTTTAACTTAGCTATTATAAAGCTTTCCTTCAAAGATAAGAAGAATTTTTCAATCACACAACACACCCCAGATTCATAGAAATGTTCTACCATTTCATCCAACAACAAGGAACCTGATAAATGACATCACCCTCTATTTCACCCAACACCGCCTGCACGAATCTTTCACTTTTTTATGAACAAGATTTTCAATTTCAATTTGCATATCCTTGGCATCATATAACTTGAATATCAATATCAACAATGGTCAAATTTATAACATGATATTCAAGTTATTTGCTTTTATCTTTAACAACTCTTAAGTTATGTTTCCAAAGCTATATTGATATTTTTTTTTGAATGTTACATTTGTAAATTGTAAGGAATTAAAAAGCACATTTTTCTATTAGTAATATTCAATGTTATTTTTTATTGTATTATCCGTAAAGGAACGGAACCATCTATTATTATTTCAAACAACTTGGGTAGTTTTTATTATTACAAAGAATGAGAATTTTAACTATAGAGTTTAAATATTAATTCGTCTCATAGTTTGATTTTGATAATCGCAAATTATAATTTTATTTTCATTTGTTAATTAATGATTTTTGTTATCCTGATTACAACTCCATATTTAAGACATTATGTATTTATTCTTAGCTTTTATTTTTTGAATTTGTATGAAAAGTTACTTATGAGCTATTTGGCATGAAAAAATATGAGAAATTTGAATATAAAGTAATTTGATTACTATGAAATCTGATTATAGTGTAATCAGATTACCTTACGCTCTTTAGTAGTTTTACAGAAAATTTAACAATCTTCTGTTTGAAAGAAGTAATTTGTGAATGCGGTATTTTTAGTAAATATAGGGTAAAATTACCCAATCTTTTTTTTATTTTTTATGGTTTTGTTCGAACGAAATGAACAAATCGTTCGTTGGAACGAATAGTTCCATTGAATCGATTTGAATTTTTTTTGGGATTCGTTCGAACTAACCGCATAATGCATCTAACTTGACACTGCTTTCACATCATGACAAAGAGCCCCTTATAGAGTTAACTAATTGCATAATGCATCTTCCCTAACCTGCACTCATGCTCAAATGCAAACCTAGATGCGCCCAGGCTCAATGTGCTCAGGCTTTTAAATACCCAGGTGCATATCAATCACATGCCTAGGCATGTACCAATCATGTGCCCAAGTGCATATCAATCATGAGCACAGGCGCGTTGTGATTGATGTAGGTCAATCTATAGAAAGATTGGCTAGCACCCAATCAACCCGCCTAAGCGCACCAGATGGACCCAAACCCACAATAAAATGAGCCAAATATGATATAATTCAGGCCACAGATCACCAACTCATACACCCAGACGTACCATAGCCATGCGGCCAGGCGTGTCTGTTTGCCCAAATTAAAAGCATATGCCTAAACCTACCTCCCTCTTCTCATTTGTAAATAGAGGTCATATGCTAGTCTTCCAACTCAGTTAAAAATATTTCTACACAGTCAAAAACATCTCCAAGCTGCCTAAAGATCTAAATGTGCTCTAAGAAATTTCTCAATTGTCGCTTTCAAATTTTAGAAAGATCCAATCTTGAAAACTTCACCTCAAAACTGTAGATGCTTTATTTTTCAACAAATTTCTTTTTGGTTCTTGTACTACTCTTGCGAGGTGTGCAAAAAAATTGTCGCAGCTCCGCCTGACACGGTATTGCGAATGAGATTGGCGAAACTTCGCCTGACACGGTATTGCGAATGAGATTGGCGAAGCTTCGCCTCTACAAAGCTTTGGGAAAGAGGAAGGCTCCATACTTTTACAACCAAAGTTTGCGAAGGAGGATCGAGATCGCTGCGCCTCAGCACAATTTTGCGAAGGAGGAAAAGCTCTGCAACCCCATTGCCAAAGTGCGTGAATGGAGGTATTCTCCGCCAAGGCATTAAGAAGAAAAGAGCTTTCGTAGCTTCATGGTCAAAACGTTCAAAGGAGGGATTGCATGAGCTTCTTTGCCTTCTGTTGGACATCAAATGAGCAACTCTTTTATAAGTGGAATCCAAAGGTGGTGAATCTTTGAAATGTGGGCATACAAACTATGGTTGACACAAACCACAATAAATATGTGTTTTTCTTACTTTACTTTTGGTTTTAATTTTTTCTTTTTTCGCTTACGTTTACAAGTTTTTTCTTTAGAATTAATTAAAATATCTCAAATTCGCTTAAATTAAGCAAAATTTTCTAAGTTTAATTTTTAAATTATAAACCCAATTCACCCTTCCTTTTAGTTATGCTTTGGCTCTAAAAAGCTAACAACAACAACATGATACCATTTTGGTTTTAATATGAAGTATCTACATATTGTTTCTAAGGAATGTTAAGAAACATTCGCACATATGACAATAGGATCCTCCATGTGCAACTCTTATAACAAAGATTCTCAATTAATAAGTTGTTGACATGTTCAGTGTATCATAAAGCAAGCCATAGCTAGCCAAAAGATCTAGTAACTAAATAAATGCCTCTGGTGGTATTCAAAAAGCATAGAACACACATTGATCTCATTGGGAGATCCACAAACTCATCGATCACATATTGTTTGCCGGTGTATGGTCAATCAAACTTTAATCTTATAATATGTTAGGTTAATACAATGATCGTGACAACCCTCATTTCAACTTTCTCTAGGTGTCAATCATCCACTTCAAGCTCTTCAATCATAGTGCAAATGCTTTCAATGAAAAAGCCGAAAAAAGCTAGCAATATCTAGACATTTTAAGGGATTATGAAATAATAAATCAAATAAAGTCACACTTAATCACTGAGAAAAAGATAGTCATGCAAAACCAGATAAATTACATCTCAATCAGCTGCAGCACGATAACATAGAACACATGCTTTAAGAAGTTGATAATGTAGACATTAACATAACAAGATATCATGAAATCAATAGCATATACAATTGAGTCACCCTTTGTTACATCACATCTGGGAAATTTGAATTGGCTCTAACAATGTACCTGATCCATTCCCTCAATTGTTGACCCCAAAGTTCTTTGATACAGCCTTACTATCTAATAAACAAGTCAATAAGTGTAAAAGTTGCCTATGGTGACAAGTTTACAATTTCATTTATTTTATTCATGTAGCCTTCCATAATGAGCATGATTGAATAATCTTCTTAAAATACTGAGTTTGGCCATTCTATGCTGAAACAAGCACTTGAACGTCCTCCAATTCAATAGCGTAAACACTACGACATCAGCACCAAGATTGCGCACTTACATTTCATCAGCCAATGTGCCTATTGTCATTGATATTGTTACAATAGCTATGAGCTCATTGTTTACTTAATCAAATATAAATCCATTCCATGACAACACCTCAACTTCAATCACACTATCGTTCATCGCCATTGGTTTTCCATAAGCGTGCTAAAACTCCTACTTCCACGTGCTTGGAATCAAACTGTAACATTCGCTACACATATCTTCCTCAAAAATTCAATTTGATGAAATATATTTATATGAAACAGGCAAATTTCGAATTATCCAGTCATATCACATGTGTTATTAAATATCATATGGCTTAAATTAAATGTCCAAATATATTAAACTTGAATATATTGCTTGAATTACAACCTCTTAGACCTTGATACTTGCTACAGCAAGTGTGTGACTCCTCGCCCCAACCCCAACCACTTATAGTCATAAGTTGTTAAAGGAATATAAAATCTGCTTCTTATCTTTATACCACATCATGACAACTCCTCTAAATATAATGTATTCAAGTGTCAATTAAAGGAATTACTAATATTCATTCATGCATCCATTTTTGATATATGATTTGAAATGTTGTCATTACAGTTATTTTCTGTCAGCAACTAATCAAACAACTCATTATGACATTTGCGTCACCTTGATATACAAAGCGATCATCAAGGTTGTTCATCATTGTTTGGAATATCTTCAAAGTGCTTTGTTGAGAAGAGAATGAGTCACAATGAAATGCATTGAGACCCAAAAACGCTTTGCTGCCATCATAAGAAAATGTTACAATGCAATTTCACTTTTGCCAAGAATTAATAGCTCAACAAAAACAAATTATTGAATGATTGTTATTGTTGGAATTATCGATAACATTTTCCTTTAACCCTAACATTTGCCTTTATGAATTCAACATTTATGTCAAAAAATCAACTAATAAAAATAAAAGCCTAAGGGTGAGGAAACGAGTGGCCTTCTGCGTGCAAGCGAACGAGTTCTTTTGCAAGCATAAGCGGTAGAGAAGCATTCTACGATGAGCTTCAATCGAAGTTCTTGGCAGCTTCTAATAGTGTGAGCAGTTGTGATGTGATGAGACCTTCAACGGCTTCTGCAAGAGAGCAAATTGTGGTGACAAATGTGCAAATGTTTTCTTCATGGTCCTCAAAGATCCATTCAAAATGCCACTTATTGGCTCAAGAAGATAAATGGACACTAACAAAAGGTGGGTGAATTATTTCCTAACTTAGAAATTTATCTAGAAAAACTTTTACTTGGTTATGCATGAATTTGAGATAATAATTTAAACTTAGGAATACAAGCAAAAATACAAATAAAATAAAGTAATGACTAAAGCTAAAAAGCAATTACAGAAAAGTACTTAAGAATTTATAGTGGCTCAAGTCTCCTAGACTCTACATCTACTCTTCAAAAGTTTGTCTCTTCTGAAATTCACCCAAACAACAAGTTGCTCATTCAATGATTGCACAATAGATCGAGATGCCCGTACAACTACTCCTTTAGATGCTTTGACTATGGAGCTACGAAAGTCTCCTCCTCAAAGTCATCCCAAGGTGAAGTCTCTCCGATCCCTCCACACTTATTGGCCAAGAAACTACGAAGATGCAAAGCCTACCCTCTTTCACAAAGCAGTGCCAAAGCAGAGCTTCCTCAATATTCCCTCAATTGCAAACCATATCTAACAAAGTTGTCAAGGTCTCTTACACATTCTGCAAGTTTAGAGTTATAAAATATAAGAAAGTTAGATAAAATAAAGCTCTTATAAAACACTTGAGAAGATTTTTCAAACTTTCTTAGAGCGCCTTAAAACTTCCTAGAATTGTTTATGAGAGCTTTTTATTGCTGCTAGGGGTGTGGAATAAGGCTGGTAAAGCATTATATTTATGGGTGAAGCGCAAGGATGCTATTTAGGTAAGGTCTTATGGTTGGGTGAGCTTATGCGCCTGGGTGCGATGCTTGCATGTACATTGATGTGTGAGGCAGTGATTTGTGGGACGATTGTTTCCTAATCAGGGATTCTAGATGCGGATCAAGATCCGCTTGGGTGTGTACTACAATCTGTGGCCCTCAACTTTCCTTTCTAAGTTTGCTCGAGCACATGTCAAAACTTGTCTGGGCACATCTGAGCAAGATGATTGGGCGCCATCTGGCAAAGCCCATGAATTGAACCATAGAAACCAAGTGTGTTTGGGCGCATGATTGTTGCGAGCCTGGGAGCATTGCGTTAGAATGTAGATCAAATATATGTCTGGGTGCACCGCATCTAAGCGGCTCATCTAAAGCGTGTGGGTGCATGTGGTGTGATTAGCTCACCCTCTAAGTGTTTATCTCTCTCAAACTTTAGTTACATACAAGCACATAAAAAAAATAATACAAAATATATCGAATACAAAATACAACAAAATAAAAACTAAAGACTTCAGTACTAAAGTTGTAGACTACAAATTTGAACTAATCAGAAACAATCATTAGATAAGAGATTAGTCCAATGGCAAAAATAAAATTAAACTTTGTGATCATCAAAATTAAATTAGAAGGTTGATTGTAACTCAAACCATAGTCAACAAAAACAGTTACTGAATGATTGTTATTGTCGGAATTAGAGATAGCATTTTCCTTTATCCTTTATAGATTTAACATTTATGAATCAAAAAATCAATTAGTAAAAAAAAAACAATAGTGAAGAAACTGGTGGCCTTATGTCTGAGAGTGTGGTTTCCTACGAGTGTATGCAGCAAAGAAGCATTCTACGATGAGCTTCAATCAAATCCCTGTCAACTTCTATGAGTGCAAACAGTTTGTGATGTGATGAGGCCTTCTTCAATGTATGCAAGAGGGAGCAATTTGTGGTGCGAAAGTGCAGAGGTCATCTTCAACTTCAAAGTTCTCAATGATTTTGCTATAAATATGGTGCGAGTGTGCATAGGCTTCAATGGTTTAAATAGCCTTTCGTTTGCAACAATTGAGGCCTTCGCCAACATGCGCAAATGTGGCCTCAAGATCAATCTATCACTAGGGAATTATGGCGAGAATAAAAAAAGCTGAGAATTGAAGTCATAGAAAAGTTCTTGCTAAAGGAAAAAGTTGGGAATTGGAGTTTACTCCACCAAATTGGTGGATTATATAAATCGCAGATTTAAAGTCCTTTGGGGTCTCTTAGGAGGTAACAGTGAATTAATTTGTGACGTTAAGCGGGAGCTAAATTAAATCTCTATTTTGGAAATTTAAGATGTTTCAGAGTTAAATTTGGCCTCAAGGACAATCTATCACTAGGTGTTAAATTGGAGTTTACTCCACCAAAGAGGCCATAAGACAAACAATAAATACATTATTTCAAAAGATTTATGCAATAGTAAAACAAGTTGGAAACACTTCAATGGAGTACATCATAATAAAAGGGCTCACATCCAAGCTTATTCTCAGCTTCTGCCTGCGTCAATAGACTTCCTGACTCCAGCCAATATGAAAAGGCTAACAATGACACTGCCGTCTGTGTCTCGCTCCTCCAATCACAATGATACCTCAATCAACAAAAAGCCGAGAAAAATCTAAATCATATCTCAAGAAAAAGCATATCACAATATCTCTAAAACAGCAAAGAACCAAAAATTCACCGGTAATACTGCCCAGGGCACTCGCGTAGAATCTCAGCGAGCCGTCCATAGAGACCCCGAAGAACCCCAGCCTGAGCATTAGCCTTATTTAACACCTCTGCAACAGATGAAAGCAATCCGGAATAAAAAACCTCAAACACTACAAAAACCCAAGTGTGAATCCCAAACCCAGAACCTGCCACAGGAAGCGACTGGTGCACTAAGAGGAGCCCGGCGTGCATGACACGAAGGGTAGCTTCCATCTCCGATGTCACTGATCGGATTCGCTCGCGGAGGCCTCCGGATTCTTCCAACTGGACTCGGAAGAGCTCGAACTGTGTCTCCATGGAAGAAGGGATGGTAATGGACGGTTCATGGTTTCCCCCAACACCGCCTGCGCCACCACCAGCAGCGGTTGGAGTGGTGTTTTCCATTGGTCGAAGAGGACCTGCTGGGTCGGAAAAGCGGCGAAGGTGTGAGGAGAAAGAAAGCAATGGTGAGAAGAAGAGATATCGGGGGCCGGGGCGGGAGAAATAGAAGAAAGAGCCAGAAGCGGAAGATATGACAGAGCGGAGCACTGCTCCCATCGGAGGATTAGTCGATTTTAAGTTATAAGCATTCCCTTTATATGCATTACTTTTTTTTAGAAATATATTTTGTGAAATGCTACGTCAGTTCGCTTACTTGTAGCTCATGAAAAACCAGCATAAGCGAAAACCTTGCTCCCTTTCTTTTCTTCTTTTTATTATTGCAATGAATTTTCTTTCAGCGGCCATCGATCAAAAGGTTCAAGATAAGCATATTTTCCCGTTTACTCAAGGTAACTTTAGTTGTTCTCATCTTCTTTTTGTGGATGACATCCTTCTTTTTGAAGAAGCCTTCGATAAAATATGCATGGTTTTAAAAAGTGTTTAGAAGGATTTTTGGAAGCCTCGGGTCTCAGCATCAATGTGGATAAGTCCCATATTTTTTATTCAAAATTAGTTCAAAATGTAAATATGCTTTCCGAAATTTGGAATTTCCCGACTGCCTCCTTTCCCATGAAATATCTAGGTATCCCGGTCCTCTCCCTTATGTCAAAAATGTCCCACTTCTCTCCTCTTATAGCCAAACTGCATAACTGGATTTCGGGCTGGGCTCAAAAATCCCTTGCCTATGCGGGGCGACTCCAGCTTCTCAAATTCTCGGTTTGGCCTTTTTTGATCAATTGGTTCAAAGCCACTATCATTCCTATTAGTATAATTAATATTATCAAAAAATTTTGTGCTAATTTTTTAGATCATGATTCATTTGATCGTAAGCTGCACACTTTAGCCTGGATTAATATTGCCTCTCCTACTGTCAAAGGCGGAATTGGCCTCATTTGCCCCTCTAAGCTTCTCCTCAGTTGCAAAATTTCCTTATGCTGGTACATCTTATGTAACACGTCCCTTCTGACAAGTTGGTGGAAAAGCAATAAATTAAAGATAAGCGATCCTGTGAATCCTAACAACAAAGTTGCCTCTCCCTTATAGAAGAGTCTTGCAAAGATATTCGGCATCTTACATCCGCACATTTCTTTTGACACTGACAAAAATGCCTTTACTTTTCAAAATAAGGTAACTCTTATTTTTAAAGATGCTCAGAGCATTCAATTTGCCAATTGGCCAGACGTATCTTGGGCCCCTCACCTCTGGATTAAAGGTATTAAGCTCAAACTGAAATATTATATCTGGAAAGTTTTGAATGGTGGTTACAAAACAACAGATATTTTAAATCTCCGTGGTATTAACTGCAGCTCCTCTTGTCACTTTTGCATTTCCTATTATGAGTCTCACTCGCATCTTTTTTTTCAATGTGACTATACGTTTTGCATTTTAAACAAGATTTTCCTGAGAGAAAATAGATACCTATTTCCCCCTTCTATCTCCCAAATTATCTGTGATACTTCCAATCTAAACAAGAGTAGCAAACGCAGGATTATTACAGCCTTGGGGTTGATTATCGAAGGTATCTGGATTGATAGAAACGCTCGAACCTTCAAAAGTTCCATGTCAAACATAAATGTCACCATTAACAATATCAAGTTCAATTTGATAAGTATTATCAGTAATTGGAAGCATTTTACAAAGTCAAGATTTTTGCAATGCTGGAAGGAGGATCTTAATTCTGGTCATTAATTCGGATGTGCATTGAATCTGCTACTTTTCGTTTATTTTTTGTTTTGGGGCTGCTATTGATTTATTGCTTCCATTAGAGTTTCATTCTCCTGACTGAATTGGACTTTTCTTTAGTTGCCAGTTTACTCTTCCAGTTTCTTCCAATATGTTTCTGATAGCTTTTTCAGTAGCAGTTTTTCACTTGGACTTGTGGGGAAAGTGTGCTTTGGCTGTCAGCTTTTTCCCTAGGCGTGCCTACGGATGGGCTGGGAAGTTCTTTTAAGTATAACGTTGGCTCTCTTTTACTGGTATGGCTTCATTGGTCTTTTGTGGCGTGGATTCTGGTGGTGGACTCTATTTTTGTTGATCTCGATTATCTTGGTGCTATTTTTGGTCTTGCTAGTCTTGGATCCTCTCTTGTGCCGCTGTTGCCAGTATTTCTCAGATCTCTGGTTTTCGAATCTATTTTCTGTGGCTACCCGACTGGTTTTTGGGGGACAATAAAGGTAAATGATGTTTTTGAGACCCCATTCACTGCCGGTGACTTTCTGATTTTGATTCTACACGCTTTGGATGCTACCTTGATCTTCAGTTAGATGCCCAGCGGATCTTTGGTCTCCGTCGGCCTCATTCAGGAGGAGCTGATTTCTTAGTCCCCATCTTTATTTTTTATCTTTTTAACTCTTTTGAGTTTTTTTGTTTTTTTTTTCATTTTTAGGCTATTTGTCTGTTTTTGATTTTAGGATCTTTTCCAGGCAAAGCCCTCAAAAGTTTCCAAAAAAAAAAACGTGGAGTCCAAGTGGCGTTCGTGATTTATTTGCCTAATTCCAATCCTAGATTCTTCTGCAGGTTTCTCTTCTCTCGTTTGTTATTCTTTTCTCGCTGACAATTTAGGGTTGATAAAGAGTAAGTCGCCTATCAACTGTTAGAATTATACCATTTTCTTTTTTTTAAATTTTGTAGGCAACAAATCACATATTCTAGATGAATGCATAGGTTTTTTTTCTTTTAAGGGGAAGGGCCAAACCCACATAATGCCAGCTTCCAAACACAAAGGTAGAGAAGAGAATGAGATATGAACCCATGGCTTTTGAGATCAGAGGGCAAATGTGGCAACTCGCCGTTAGGTTAGCATAGTTAATCCAGCGTTAAGTACTCACTCCTCAAAGTTATATTGGGGTTTAATATAATGATGTATTTAGAAGCATATAAAATACACACTTCCACATTTATTATAATATTTAGAAATACCAGAATAATAAAAGAAATATATTCATTTCAAAGAAAATAATTATTTTATAAAATCTATTACATATTAAACAAAAATTTAAGGCTTTAACAAAATCAGCATCTAAGTTGCTCCATCATGCATTAGCTCCGTCTCAAAAACTTAATCTAGAGATTATTCCTGAACTGTCATATATATATATATATATATATATATGTATATATATATATATATGTATGTATGTATGTATATGACAGGATGAACAAAAAATATATATATTTAATTAGACACAAATGTTTATGCAAAATTTATAGTATATCAAAATTTGTATTTAAATGGTATAATTATACATAAGAATCATATACTAATAAAATATAATATTTAAGTATGATATGCTTGTAAAATTATCATGATTATGAATGTAATATACATATTTAAAATATGTGCTCATTTTGAAAGAAAATACAATATATAATATTTATTATGTTGGACAAAATTACAGAATAATCGAGGAGTTAGATATGTTTATCCAACTATTTGAGATGTGGGTTCCTGACTAACTGCACATTTTTCTTCAAATGCTATGTGTAGTCTCTTTATTTCTCTAGATATCAGTCTGTTCTGATCATCGTAATGTATGTACATATTTAAAATCAATATAAATGAACTCGTGATATTAATTTTTGATCATTTATTTTAAATTATGAGCATAAAATTTTATATAAATATATCAAAGTGGGTCAAAACTTAATAACGATACAAAAATTATAAAAAAAATAATTAAATAAAAATAATAATATTCTTTATTTTATTTTAGTAAAAATATTAATATTAATATTATCTAAATTATTTATCTTTATATATTAAATATAATAATTTTCTTATTATAAGTAATATATATATATATATATATATTAAATAAAAAAAATTACTGAATTATACCAAACCTATGAACTCCTTTTATTGGACTTAACTTTCCTATTATG
Source organism: Gastrodia elata (assembly GCA_016760335.1). NCBI lineage: Eukaryota > Viridiplantae > Streptophyta > Magnoliopsida > Asparagales > Orchidaceae > Gastrodia > Gastrodia elata. The sequence goes on along the minus strand of CM028671.1, from coordinate 850,089 downwards.
CTAAATATATGAACTTTTTTTATTGGGCTTAACTTTGAATATGCATGATCTCCTACTTAAAATTCTAGCATTCGATGTTTAGCATCATAATATTTCTTTTGTCTTGAGCTATAGCAATCTTACTCTTTATTAGATGAATTTTTTTATAGTCTCCTCAATTATATCAAATATGTATAACTGAACATCTCCTACTTCAATTCAGACCAATGATGTGCTATATTTTTTGCCATATAGAACTTCATATGAGGTTATTCTGATACATGTATGATAGTTATTACTGTATGCAAACTCCACTAATAGAATGTGATACTCCTAAATATTGCCAAAATCTAATATGCTTAATCGAAGAAGATCTTTAAGTACTTTGTTTACTCTCTCAGTTTAACCATTTATTTGAGAATGAAAAGTTATACTCATAGCCAAATACTGTCCCTAAATCTTGATAGCCTTTCAAAAAATAGGAGGAAAATCTGCCATCACGATCCGATACAATAGTTTTAGGGATTCGATCAAGCTTGATTATTTCTTTAATATATAATTTGACTAGCTTTTCTATCGTATCTAATTGCTTAATCGGAAGGTAGTGTGTTGATTTTGTTAGACGATCTACAATCACCCAAATCGCATATACTCCAATACGGTTTCTAGGCAATCCTATCACAAAGTCCATAGAAATATCTTATCATTTTCACTTTGGGATATCTAATGGATGTAATAATCCACCTGGGCTTTGATGTTGTGCCTTTACTAAATTATAGACATGATATTTATTAATATATTCATATACATCTTTGTTTAGTCCAAGCCACCAAAAGATCTCCTTAAGATCCCTATACATATTACTATTTCCAAGGTAAATTATGTACCCTAAGTTGTGAGCTTCAGATAAAATTTAATTTCGAATATATGAATCATTTGGAATCTAAATTATTTTTCTATGATAAATTAAACTCTTTTTTGCAAATGTAAGTCTATTTTATAATCATTTTTGATGTCTGCTTGTAGCTTATAATATCCCTTATCATTCTCTTGGGTAATTATTATGCGCTGCATGAATGTAGGCTCTGTAATATTATTTTCAAGTAATTATTTAATTATTTTTCATTAATATGTTTTATGCATATTTTTTGAATTCTTCTATTAATGAACTTGTCATTATAACATTTATGTCTACTTTTTTGCTGATGGCATCAGCTACGACATTAACTTTATCAAGATAATATTGTATGTCTAAGTCATAGTTGTTGATCAATTCCAACCATCGCCTTTATCTACAGTTTAATTCTTTCTATGTGAAAATATATTTTAAACTTTGATGATCAGTAAAAATTTCACATCTCACTCCATAAAGGTAGTGCCTTCATATTTTTAAAGCAAATATTATCGCTGTTAGTTCGAATTCATGCACTGGGTAGTTCCTTTCATGAATATTTAATTGCCTAGATGCATATGCTACTACCTTGTTTTCTTGTATGAGAACACATCCAAGCCCTACTATAGACGTGTTAGTATAAACATGATAATTTATTGTCTCTTGTGGTTGAGTTAGTACTGAGGCAGTTGTTAATGCTTATTTTAACTATTAAAAAGATTCATAACATTGCTGACTCCAAATGAATGAAACTGCTTTCTGTGTTAATTTAGTTAAAGGTACAACTATTTACAAAAATTCCTTTATAAATTTTTGATAATATTCAGCTAAACTGAAAAAACTGTGAATATCTATCACGATCTTTGGTTGGGGCCATTCCTGAATGGCACTTATCTTTTTCTAATTGACCTTGATTCCTTTGGCATCCACTACAGGGTCTAAAATAGCTACAGAATCCATCCAAAATTCATATTTAGAATATTTGGCGTAAAGCTAATGATGCCTTGGAGTTTCTAGAACAGCTCTTAGATGATTTTCATGTTCTTCCTTGCTCTCAGAATAAATTAAAATATCGTCGATGATAACTATTACAAACTTATCCTAATACGATCTAAGAATTCCTTGCATTAAGTCCATAAAGATGGACGGAGCATTGGTTTGACCAAATGATAAAATCATGAACTCATAATGCCTGTAGTGAGTTATAAATGTTGTTTTTGGAATATCTTCCTCTTTGATTCTTAATTGATGATAATATAATCTTAGATCTATCTTAGAAAATATCTTAGCTTCAGATAATTGATCAAATAAATCATTAATATGTGGTAGATGGTGCTTATTTTTAATGGTTACCTTATTGAGTTCACGATAATTGATGCACATGCGCATCGAACAGTCTTTCTTATTTATAAAGAGCACTGGGGCTCCTCATGGTGACATGCTTTATCGAATAAAACCTTTTTCATTAGTTCTTATAATTATTCACTTAACTCTTGCATTTCTTTGGGTGCCATGCGGTAAGGTGCCTTTGCTATTGATTGAGTGTCAGGAATTAACTCAACTAAAAATTTGATTTCTCTTTCTGGTGGTAATCCATACAATTCATCAGGAAATACATCTTCAAACTCTTTTACAGTTTGAGTGTATGCTAAAGGAGCTTCGTCCGTCTTTTCTCCCATAATTGTTACTAAGTATGCATTACACTGCTTTCAAATTAATTTTTCTGCTTGTTAAGCGTTTATTAAATATGCTAAAATGCCTAGATTTCCCATAAATACTTCAGGCTTTCTCCCACCCTTAATAATGACCTTCATTTTTTGATAATCAATCATAACTTTGTGTTTATTATGCCAATTCATTCATAGAATGATGTCAAAATTTACTATAGGCAGTTCTATCAGATTTATTTCTTATGCATTGCCATTAAATGGTATGTTGCAGTTGTAATATTTTTGTGCACTCATGAGGGCACCAGATGATTACTCGACATTCAAGATTTTAGCTAAGTTGTAATATGATAGTTCAAGAGTTTTGGCAAATCTTTTTGAAATGAATGAGTGGTTTGCACCAGTATTAAATAATGTGCCACAAGATTTATCATTAAAATATAAGGTGCCTAGGGTTTAAAATAAAAGATAATTATGCTTTATTTAAATATAATATGAAAGATACTTATAAAAAGAAAGAATATTGTACATGATACCACTTCATTATCTTTTGGGGCTATAACTGGGGTGAGGGTATAGATCCTCACATGTGCAACTTGCTGGGGAGCAATTGGTCTTCCCCTTTGATTAGCAGTTGGTGCTTTAAAAGCAATGGGTGGACATCTCCTTTCATTGAAGCAGTTGTATGTACATGTGGCGCCCCATCCCCCTAATCCACAAGTTGGGTCAATAAGAGGTGCGCCACTCTGGTAATTTCTTCAATTATCATTGGATTATGTATAATCCACAATCCAATAATAAGAGAAGGATGTGCCCAAAATATATACAACAGGATCAATCACTAAGTAAATATAAATGCAGAGTGCGGAAGCAAGAAAGAAAAGAATATACATCCAACTCACCATAATACAATTAAGAATTAGCAAATATGCTACTCAGAATAAAAAGTACAATAAGAAAGCATAGCTAAAGGTATCTATATTATTATAATAATGTAAATGGGATTTTTTAATGAATGAATCTTAAGTTTTATTAGTTTATAGACTTTTACAACTTATTTTGATTATTTTGTCATTTAATCCTAGATTCAGAATAAGAAGATTCATCCTATTAAGTTTAATTTGCTTAAAAGGATTTACCTTAATCAATAGATCACTTAGAGATTGAAACCTAGATCTTAGGTCTTACCTTTGGGATTATGTGATTTAGCCCAAAACTCATGATGTTAAATCCAAAATCTCTAGTTGTAGATTTTGCTAGCTAATAGAATGCCTGAACTCATAAAATAAGTCATGAATATTTTTCATAGTCGACATTGATTAAGCATATTAGGACCTAGCTAGTCCTAATATTTTGTAACCTATAAGGACGTATTTGTAAGTTACACTCGATAGTAGGAATTGAAGATCCAAAACTTGTGTAACTTAGAATAGTTAGAACGTTTAAATTAAACAACAAATGATATCATCATATTTAGTAGAGTCCCTTGCTTACTATTTAATTTTGAGCTACGCATCTCTTGAATTTTGTGCTTGTTTTCCTTGGACATATCATATAAGAAAAACATTGTTGCATGAAAATGAATACTTAGAATATTAGGAAAATATTTGCATTTGGGTTCAATTTATGGTGGATTATGGTGCACATTTACTCCAATGGATAGGGGTAAGGTGAGATCAGGATGCTTAACATCACTCATTGAGGAGAGTATGTTAAGCTTGGGACCCGTTCAGTCTTGCAAACATGCTTGACCCCTCAGTTATTTCTAAAATTGTCCATAAAAATAAAAGTAAAATAACTAAAAAATATATATTTATATAGTATTATCTACCTCTTTAGTCATACAATATTATTGTGATATACTTGCCCTAGCCCATAAAAGCTATGGGGATATATATATATATATATATATTGGGCCAAATTGGCTAATTCTTTTTGATATGGCAGTTATACATTTCCTTCAGTTTCAGCTCACTGTCTATTAAGTTGATGACATATTTATTTCAATTATCTGTATTTTCTATATTTTACCTGCTTACTTGAGTAGATGCTTATATACTTAGAATGCTAGACTTTACTGCTCATATTATATGTACCATTTTTATATTAATGTTTTAAATTAGCATATGTCATATGATCATCAACATATCTAGATTAGACTTTTCTTTTCAGTATTTTTACTTACTACATTATATATGTATATGCCCATTCCTTGTTTAGTTGCTTGAGGTGTGCTTTTGCCTCGATTTCTTGCTTAATTATAAAATTGCATTTATAACTTATTCATATTCCCTTTTATGCTTACTTGCTCCCATGCTAGATAGATGTTAACTTTATTTAGAGTAAAATGGTGATATTAATAAATGCTTAATAAATCACTTGCCTAAAATGTACTTAGACATTTTGTCTAATAAGATTTTTTTTTCTTTATTGGCTGGGGCTCTAGCATTGTAAAACCGATAATGGTAGAAATTGAGCAGCTTGAGGATCCTGTACCTAAGGAGGAGCCTTACTTAGAGGGGGTGCAGCAGCTTGGACCAGAAGATATTTAATTGTCTTTTCCTTACAGTGAGGATGAGAGTATTTTCATTTTATTTCATTAACTTTAATTGAAATTATGTAATAATACAAGTACTGTGACTGTGATTTACTTTCTGTACTTTATTATTTTTTGAGCTATCTTATTTTATTTCATGTATGATGTATGATGAATGGATATAGCCTTTACTTTTCATATGCTTCTGCACTCTATATGTATGTTAGATTTAGTGACTGATTCTCTTCATTATTATGTGCACATCCTTACATTAGCAGTAGATTGTGGATCTCACCTAATCCAATATTGAGTGAGGGATCTGCACGAGTAACACTCCGCTTCTTAGCCTAATCATTATGGGCTTGGGGAGTAGGGGTGCCACATATGTACAGACTGCCATATCAGAATCATTGGCCAATCAGGCCATAGTAAATCCCCATAGCATCTCTGGGCTATGGCAGTACATAACAGAACATCATGACTGAGGAGGCAAAAAATACAAATGTAACAAATTTTAGTTATTTTACTTTTGCTCCTGTGAACACGTTCAGAAGCAGCTAAGGAATCAAGCATGTTTGCAAGACTATACGGGTTCCAACTTAACAATACACTAATCAATGAGTAATGTTAAGTTATTCTTATTTCTCCTTACCTCTAACAATTGAGGTAAATGTGCACCAGAACCTGCCAGATAAATTGAACCCAATGCAAATATTATTGTAATTATTCTAAGTTTTCATTTCATGCAACAATGTTATTTAATATGACATGATCAAGGTATTGGCACAAAATACAAGGAATGCGAAAGCACAAGTAAATCAAAAGTGAGCAAGGGACTCTATTACATATGGTGACATAAGTTATTATCTACTTAAATTATTTTAACTATTCTAAAGTACAAGAGATCAGGATCTCCAATTTCTACTATCAAGTATAACTTAGAAGCATGACCTTATAAGTTAAAAAGTAATTATAATTGATCAGGTTCTAATTAAATTCAATTAATATCGCCTATAAGTTAAATAAGAAATCAAAATGTCATAGTTGATGAATTTAGACGTTCTAAGCTAAGATTTAATCAAGATCAATTAAATTAGGAATTCTAAATTAAACACCATGAATTAGAGTTAATCTCATAATCTAAAGGTAAAACTTAAGATTTATGGTTTATTTTTAAAAGTGAACTAATGATTAAGGCAATGCCTATTAAGCAAAAATTAAGCTTAATAAATAAATCTCCTAGTCTTAATCTAAGGTTAAAATATAAAATAATCAAAATCAAAGTATGAAAATCTAAAAAAACTAATAGAACTAAGGTACAATTCATTGAATAACTCACTTTATTCAATGAATAAAATCTAACCTATTATATAATCCTATTCCAAAGAAAAAGATCCTAATGTGTAGTGTAGATTCTAATAAACTCCTAATATAATGACTTAGGGAAATTCTAAGAGTCAATATACTTTATTTCAATTTAATTCTACTTATTATTTTAGTTCAATTAAAAGGGTTAAGGATGTGTTTTAGCAAAATAAGGTACATCATCCTTAAGGATTTTCAAGCTATTATTAGAATTTTTATCAAATTATTCAAATTATGAGATTTATGACTTAAATTGATTATAAATTAGTTTTATTACTATTTTTAATGATTTAAATGATATTTTAGGGGTTAAGAGCACTTAACCTAAATTTTGGGCAAAATGATAATTTTGCCTATACTTAAGGGTCTAAAATGCTACTTTTTGATTTAAAATTTCAAATTGGATTTTATTAATGCCAAATGATTCCTTATTATCTAACATGAAGATAAACAATAAGTTCTCTAAATTTGGATAAGAATTAAGCTATATGGGTTATCATTAAGGATTTTGACCTATGGGGGGGGTATTATGATAATTTTATCTACTAAAGTCTAAAAATTTGCATAGTTTATTATTGTTTAATGTTCAAGGATTCTATAGAATTTAAGAACACTGAATTTTGAGGTCTATTAGTTGATTTATGATGATTTTAAGTTTAAGGGTTAAATATTAAATTTTTATGGTTTAAGAAGGATCTAAAACCTAACTTTTCTATTTGAGATCCAAATTTAGCAAATTCAGTAACTATAGCTTTCCTATATCACATTGAGTACTTTAATTAGGAGTAGACCCAAATTGGACCTTAATTAGTCAAGTTATGACTTAATTAGGGTTAGGGGTAATTAGGGCAAATTAGGGTTTCTAGTGATCAAAACCCTAATTTTATTTTAATCTATTGCTGGTTATGATTTTCTAATCTAAATAGTATATTGGATGACCTAATTTTATGTCTAATTGACTAAGTTATGGTTAAATCAATTTCTAAATTATTAAGGGGTAATTAGGAGAGGTCATAAAAGTGATTAATCAAACTAATGGTCCAACAATAAAATTAATACATTCAGATTAAACTAGACACTACTCACATGATTAAAATGAGACTTATATTGACTAGATTTGGGTCATTAGGTACTAAGTTATGGCTAAGGAAAGTTTTGGTTCAATATGTAGAAGTTCTAAAATATCACTATGTTGTCTAGGCATCACACAGGAAAATTAACACTACCATAATATTTCTCTCATTTTTTTGAGCAAAATGAGATATATGTTTGATATATTTGGATTATTAGTTTGCAAATTATAAGGGTTTAAAGTTTCTGATTTAATTCAATTAAATTAAATTAATTAAGTTTATTGTTTAAATTAATAAAGCTAAATTTATTAAACATAATAAATAAATAAATAAAAAATAGTAGCGAGACCCAATGCAGACATGTGGCAGCCATAGATTGGAGGTCTAGATGACGGGGACAGCGGCGGACCCACCGAGCTACATGGCGGCTTTTCAGTGGCACGTGCTACTTTAGGTGGGTCCCATGGCTCCTGACAGAGGGGACAGCCGCGGCCCCACGGCTGCGCACTCGTACACGCATGTGGCTCTTATAGCGGGGCGCACAGGTGAACCGTGGGGTGCCAGATGGCATTGTGTGTCCCACCAATCCAACTCGTCTGCCAACGCGGACAAACTATAGTGAAAGCGGGTCGTCCCCGAGTCAACTCGGCCCGACCCGGATATTTTTCCTTCGCCTCCGCCCCCACAAGCTAGGGCATGGCTTTAGCCAACGCTACCGGCGACGGCGGGCACCAGCCCGTATGGCTGAAGGTAGGTCTCGGTGATACCTACCCGATGGGATTTGGTTCGACCCCAGAGATGGTTGGAGGTGCAAACTAGGTCGAACCCTAGCGATTAGGGTTCGATATAAATGAAGGCACTATGGATCACTGTTGATCCACCATGCAATTGGGCTGATCGGACCTGATCGAGTATGATCAGGTCTGCTCGATTGCTAATTTATAACATGCAATTACTTTACGAAAGATGAATGGCTCAATCTGAAACAAGGATCGAAGAGTGGAGTACCTTAGGGATCGATGGCTTTGGGGACTTAGGGCTTGAGCAAGATTGATCCAAGCATGATTCACCAAAATCTCCATCCTCAAGCGTTGGTGGGGAGTCTTAAGTGAAGCTAGGCGAAGTGATCGAGGTTGGGGACTCGCAGGTTGGGCGAGTGGGGTGGCTGGGCTGCCGCGTGTCGGGGGCGACACCCGCGAGGGAGACGAGGGGATCCAAGTTGTTCGATAAAATGACGCACGCGTATTCGGTTGGCAGATCCGAGACCTGACCTTATAGCGTGGCACGGCGGGGATCCAACCTGCTAAGCCATTTAAGGCGGGTCCCTCCTGATTTAAATATATAATAATAATAAATTAAAATTTAATTTTAATTTTATTAATTAATTTTAAATATTTAATTGACTTCCAAAAAATTTCAAATATTCACCCCAAGCTAATTGAGAAGTGAGGAACACAACGACGAAGTCGGATTTCAATTTTGACTAATATTTTATTTTAATAATTTTTGGGGTATTTAAATATTATTAAAATATTCGATTGATTTTTGATAACTTCCGATTGCCACCAAAACATCACCCCTATCTAATTTGGGGGCAATGAGCGCAATGACAAAGTCTAATTTTTCTTATGAGGTCAAAATAATTAGGTAAAATTCTAAGATTATTGGAATTTCCAAAATTAAGATTTGATCTATTTGACCCCTAATTTGGACTAGGTCTTGGTAGTGAAATTCTAAAGAATTAATTAGTGCACTAAGATCAAATCAAGACTATGATTAGTACTGAATTGGGTAATAACTTAGGTTGTTACAGTACATGAGCTGGTCTGGCTACTAGTATGAGTTATTGCCTTTCAGATGATATGGGTACTTATCGTTGTATCAAAGAAAGATGAGTGATCCATTGATTGTCCACTGTATGGGTTGCTTGACATTGCCAAAAGTTATGACTAGGTCATCCACAAGCATAACATATTCTGCTCTTGTGATAGTAATTATTGTAAGGATGTGGTCGGTTGCATTTTCTAGTAAGTGTTCACTGAGCTATTTGATAAACTCTAGTTTGAGGTGGTCTTGGTCTCTTGTATTCAATTTATTATATAAGTGTAGATGGGAGCCTTTTTCTTAGCTCTCCTACTTCTTCTTGTTCCCATATTCTAATATTTTTTTCATTTTTAAGCATGTCTGAGAATTTGGAGATTCGAAGAGTCATACACATTTTCTTGATAGAAGATTTTAATCATTTTAAAAATTGACTTTATCAAGCAGACTCGATGCTCATTAGTAGTAGTGTATAATAGAATAGTCTTTGAAATTTAATTTTATATTTGGTGACACTAGGGTTGCTTTGACATAACTTTATGAACATATCTTCCATGATGTCTTGAGCAGAAGGATGTATGTATTTGCATCTGAAGGCTTTGACAAATTTTTCATATTAGATATTCTCAGTAAATATGCTTACGAACTATAAGCTTGTAGTGATTTTCCACCAGTGTTCTGCTTCTCCTTCTAATTTAAAGATGATTAATCTAATTATATATGTAGGTGAGAATTTCATGCTAGCTAGTATTTTTCTTATCTTCTTTATCCAATTTTCAACATCCATTGAATTAGCACTTCCATTGAATATTAATTATTAGAGTCTTAAGAAGGCTTGAAGTAGTCCATCTATCTCGATGTTTGGGAAATGGGTAGCTGATAATATAGAAGTATGATTATTTATATGAGGTTTTTATTGTGTTTGAAGCCTTAAAAATATTTGATTTTATGTATCAACACGCTCCAATAGAGCATTCACAATATCAAATAAATTGTTGAGACGGTCCACGAAAGTATTGGTGGATATCAGATCTTTTAAGGGTGTTCCGACGATCAAAGAAGAATCTTTAAGATCCATCTGAAAAATAAGATTTTTATTATTATACTTATATTGTAGTAAATTTATATAAGTATCATTATCAAATACTAGATGAAAACAAAAATATCACTAATAGCTAGAAAATAAAATAGAAAATAACTAAAAATATATTATTTTAGCTAGGTTATATATCTACTCTCTTATTCTTTTTTTGATTTATATAAGTTTTGAAAATTCTTACTCTCTATGTTTTTCTTTTATTTATTCTGAGATTTCAATTGAATGAATAATGTCTTATACACTTTTATATTAATTTTATCACAATCATGCTCGAATACCAACTGTGGTGGCCCGCCACTGGGTTAGCATAGCAAATCCAGTGTAAGGTGCTCACTCTCATGATCATATCGGGGATTAGTATAATAATGTATTTAGAGACATATAAAATACATACTTTCACATTCATTGCAATATTTAAAAATATCAAAATAATAAAGAAAATAAATTCATTTCAAAGATAATAATTATTTTATAAAATATGTTACACACTAAGTAAAAATTTAACTTTAAAAATATTAGTGTATAAATTGCTCCAACATAAATCAGCTCCACCTCAAAGACTTGATCTAGAGAATGTTCATGAATTGCCATATATATATATATATATATATATATATATATATATATATATGTATGACAGGGCGAACTAAGAAATAAAAAATAAAAGGAAATATTTAATTAGATACAAAGCTTAAAGTAAGGTTTGTATGATATCAAAATTTGCATTTAAGCAGCATGATTATGCATGAGAAGCGTATACTAATAAAATGTGATATTTAAGTGTGATATGCTTGCAAAATTATCATAATTATAAATGCAATATACATATTTAAGATATGTGCTCATTCTAAAAGAAAATATAATAATATATAATATTTATTATGTTGGATAAAGTTACAGAATATTTGAGGAGTTAGATACGTCTATCTAACTATTAGAGATGTAGGTTCCTGACTAATTACACACTCCCTATCAAAGAATATGTGTAGTCTTATTATTTCTCGAGATATCAACATGTCCTGGCCTAACGTATTGTCTGTACAGATTTGAGATCAACCTGAATGAACTCATGATAATGATTTTTAATTATTTATTTCAAATTCTGATCATAAAATCTCATATAAATATATCAAAATAGGTCAATGCTTAATAGCGATACAAAAATTTCAAATAAAATAATTAAATGAAAATAATAATATTCTTCATTTTATCTTAGTAAAAATATCAATATTAATTTTATTTTGGTTAATTATCTTTATATATTAAAAATAATAGCTTTTTTATTATAAGTAATATATATATATATATATATTAAATGATAAAAAAATTACTGAATTAAAAGTTATAGAAATTAATAAACATATATATATATATATAGAAAAAAATGATAGAAATGAAAATTACAAAAATTAAAAAATATATACATATATAGAAATAAAAAAAAATGATAGAAATGAAAGTTACAGTATTTAAGAAATATATAAATAAAAAAAAATGACAGAATTGAAAGTTGCAGAAATTATGAAATATATACATATATAGAAAAAAATAAAAGGTAACAAAAATAAAAGTTATAAAAATTAAGAAATATATATATATATATATATATATATATATATATATAAAATGACAAAAATGAAAATTGTAGAAATTAGGAGATATATACAAATATAAAAAAAAATGACAAAAATGTAAGTTGTAGAAATTATAATATATATATATATATATATATATATATATATATATATAAATGACATAATTGAAAGTTACAGAAATTATGAATTATGTACATATATAGAAAAAATATGATAAAAATTAAAATTGCAAAAATTAAGAAATATAATCATATATAGAAAAAAAGAAAATGACAGAAATGAAAGTTGCAAAATTAGAAGATATATACATATATAGAAAAAAATATAGAAATGAAAGTTGCATAAATTAATATATATATATATATATATATAGAAAAGAAAAAAAATTGCATATGTAGAACTGCTTTATTTCAGTATTTATTGAGTTCTAGTTTTCTTACTGCTTTCCTGTCTCCAATACTCAGTTTTCAGCTCCTGTTTTACTTTGCTTCCAGTTTTGTGATGCTTTAGATTTTCAGCTATTTTAGTGTCTTTTTATAGCGCCCCACCCATCGTTGTGCGCAAAAGAGAAGTAATCAATCGGCGGCGGAGCAGTGCGCTACTCGGGAAGAAATTTTCCATCTCTTCAAATAGCTCATAATAACACTAAAGGCTGCTTACTCAACCTCAAGAAGGATTAAGAGCTAATACTTAAGATAAGAATAGTATTATTATTCTAAGTATTAAGTTAATACATACATTAGATTATGAGTCTAAGAAAGAGAAGTCCAATATATATATATATATATATATATATATATATATATATATATATATATAAACATTAGCATTTCCAGTATGCCAATCACATCACAATACTAAGTTTAAGTAATGTAAAGACAAAGTGCATAAGCTAAAGTAAACATCTAGAAATATTCACCAGAAAAACTGAATAAAATTATTCATCTTAGAACAAAAAAGTAAATACATCCATAAATTATTACAAATGATTTGCTGAAATATACTGAAATAAAGTCTAAGTACTGAACTGAAATAACTAATCAAAAATAGTAAAGCTGAAGGAGAAATCCACCAAGACTTCACAAACTCCTCCTAAACGTCCTCCTGACCTGGCTCAATTAGTTACTCAGGATCTAACAAATTGCCGGATCCCAAAAGTATCACGTATTAGACAATAAGTTTAACACATCGAAATTAATCTAGACAGCTCTAATTATTTACTTAATATTTAAGTAATATAAATAAAAATGTATAAAAACTACAAAATAGTTAAAATTTTGAAAATAGTATAAAACAGAAGTAAAGTAAAATTGAGTTATAACCTGAATACTGAGTGTAAGTAAAATAGTAAATGATCTGAATCTGAGTAAGTAATACTGTAAAATTGCATTGTATGCCATTAAGATTATGCATCTAAATATGTCATTGTACTGTATACCACTATGGCGGCCGCCCCTTCTAATCATAAGGCTTAAGGAGTGGTCGTCACTAAGCACATCTCATACTTAACATTAGGTTGGAATTTAAGACTCCAATCCAATCTTAAGGAAAAGAGGTGCTTTTCTAAATAAGGTAAAGATTAACAATTACTTAATGAGTATCAGAGTGCGGAAGAAAAATATCTACTGAAGTAAACATCCATACTATAAAATAAAGACATCCAGCTCAGAATATATACAATGTAGGAAAGTAAAGTACAAATAGTTCTGTAATATTACAAACATTTAAAGTTAAGAACTGAAATGAAAAGAGTCGCTAATCCTCACAATGTAAAACTAAAGTAAAGCAATCTAATAAGTAGACTAAGGTCCCTCAGTAGTCTGAACCTCCTCCTGGATCTGCTCCTCAGTATGCTCAATCTCCTCAAAAAGCTCTGAATCTACCATTATTGGTTTCATAAAGGTAGGGCCCCAGCCAACAAAATAAAAATCTTGTTAGACAAAATGTCTAAGTACATTTTAAGGTAATGAATTTTAATGTATTTTAATGATATCACAACTGAAATTAAGCAAATCATAGCGGTAAAGCACAAAGAAAGAAAAGAATAAGTCATGAGGTAGAAACATACCTCAACCCAGGCTGCAATACAAGGTAAGTAAAGTACAAATGTAAATCTACTAAGTACAAAGAAAAGTTCTAAGAAATATGATCAAACTAACATTCCAGTTATAGTATAACTAAAAGTACTATACTGAAAGTATAAGACTAGCATCCTAACATGCTTTCAAGTAAATAAAATGACTGACATACAAAAAGTTCTGAAATGTAAAGGAATTGCAAAAAATGAAAAAAATATGAAAGGAAGAAAAGTGTACTGAAATGGTAAAGTAAAGTAAATCTGAAATATAAAGAAAGTATGTAAAGTAACTGTAAAGAGTCTGAAAAGTAACTGTAGCTTAAAGTACTGTACATGTGAGATATTATTACTTAGTCTGCCAAAAAGTAAAGTCCATCTGGTAATCTAGGAGAAACATCCCAGATTAAAGTAAGTTCCACCAAAGAGGCATCTAGGAGAAATATCCCAGATCCTAAAGTAAATCTACAAAGTATCTAAAGGGCATATAGGAGAAACATCCCAATGCCAAAGTAAAGTACCATAGGGGAAATTCCCTAGGCAAAAGCAGTCCTAAAGTAAAGTCATACTAAGTGGCAGGCTAAGTAAAATATAAACTATAAGTATTATGTTGTTTATTAACATTTATTTTTAAAATTATGCATATGATATGTGAATATAATTCAAAGTATATATTAATGTATATGTCAAGTTTATGTTAAGCATGTCCAAAGTATAAAAGGCTCAAAAATAAGGAAAAGCATATCATTTCTAATCCAAGGTAATAAATAATACTACTCAAACTTTGTGATATCACATGTTTTCTAATTTAAATGTTCTAACTACTCTAAGTTACATAAGATTCAGAATCCTCAATTCTTACACTATCTGTAACTTAGAATCACGAACTTACAAGTTAAACATAATTAGGATTGGCCACATCCTAATTATAACTGAATCAAAGTCGCCTATAAAGTTAAATAAGTAAATCAATTATCCTAAGTTATTATTTCATAAATCCCCAAAATAAACCTTGATTAGCCAAATCAAGATTTAAAGAATTAAGAATCAAACTCCAAAGAATGAAGTTTAATTCTTAATCACAAGGCTATCCTAAAGGGCTAAGGTTTAATCCCATCTCACAGATTAAATGTTAAGGCAAATCTTATTGAATTAAGTCATATTCAATAGGATAGATTTATAATCCTAATTCTAATATTAAAAGACCAAAAAATTAATTAATAAACTATGAAAAATCTAATAAACTAGTAAGATCAAGGTTTCACCTTAATGAGTAACCCACTTTACTCATTAGATGAATTCTAACCTAAGATCTAATCCTAATCTTAGGAATTAAAGCTCTTAAGTGCTAAGAGTATCACTCAGACACACATCCTAACTAAAGTTATAAGACATAAAGGATGATCTAAGAAGTTCAAAAGAAATGAAATTTCTCTCATAATTTACTTAGGTTTTATTTAAGACTTAACTTAGGAGTTTCTTCAATTTTCTAGTTATTCAGCTGATTTTATTCACGCGGGGCCCGCCAAAATTTGGCTAATGACACACATGAGGCCCAGCTGAAACCCACGGGCCATCCTCGACCCGATTCAGCCCGCACAGACCCCGTTCTCGGGACGGCGTAACCAAGAGGTCTTCGGCTAGGGCAGTCGCTACGACCACCGAATTAACCCTGCCGGAGTCCGATTCGCTCAGCAGTGGATAGAGTATTGTCAGTCCTTCCTATTGACATCTAAATCGCAAGTAGGGATAACTTGAATCATTCATAAATCTAAACCCTAAATTAGCCCTAATCTAGGTTGAAGAAAACCTGATCTTCCATTCACTTTATTCTTCAATTCACATGATCAGCATAATTGCAAATCAAACAATCATCATAAATTAAACTCACTGTTGTAAGGTATGCTTATGAATTAATTGATTGATGAAAAAGGAAGGAAGAGGGGTACTTTCTCTTGTAGTTGAAAATGTCCTCGGATCAAAGAGGAATGCGACTCCACTGGCTTGCGAACGCTTGCCCCGATTCCCCATCTTCTGCAGTTGCACCTATCTATGCCAGTTAAGAGCTCGAGGAGGCTCCTTTGGCAGCAGCTTGACGCGCGGTTAAGTCCCTACGTGCCGCGTGTGAGCCTGAGCAGCACGCGTCGCGTTGCGGCCAACCTGCGAGGAAGACGGCTTACAGCCATCTGATTCAATCAGACGGTGCAAAAGATGCTTTGTCAGATCAAGTAGTGCCGTATGCATAGGGAAACGGTATAAAAGAAGAGCAAACGGTAGTCGTTAAGTTAATTAAATATAATAATATTATATTAATTAATTTGATTTCTTTAATTAAATTGAATGATTAATTAGTTTCTGAAAATTTTCAATAAATCACCCCTATCTAATTGAGGGGTGAGGAATGCGACGGCATGATTAGATTTTGATTTTGACAAGTATTTATTTATTTGATTTTTCTGAGTATTTAACTAATATTAAAATATTTGTCAAAAATTTAACGACTTCCAAATGCACCAAAAACTTTACCCCTAGCTAATTTGGGGATGGTGAACGCAATGACGAAGTCAGATTTTCGATTTGAGGTTAAAATAAAAAGTCAATTTCTAGATTTTTTAAGATTTTCTAGAAATCAGGTTTTGATCTATTTGATCCCTGATTTGATCCAAATCTTAGAGGTAGGTTTTAAATGATTTAATTAAACTACTAGAACCATAATTAAGACTTAGATTAGTCTTAATTGACCTAAGTAACAACCTGGGTTATTATAACCTCTGATATGCAACCAAAATATCATTGAACTATAATGGATATACAGTCTACTGTCTACATACATCTTATTAGGAAATACAATTTACCATGATGACTAAATATCCTAAATTTTCCCTATTGATGCATGCAACATCCCATAATCCATACATAATCACTGATACACATACTCATGCTTATGCTTATGCTCATATTATTAAGACTATATGTCTTAAATCCATAAATATTGAAAATTACCTTAAAGTTAGATTATGAATCTCTTGTCTCCATTATGCAGGATCCATATAAATGGATTCTAACTCCTATCTCTATATCGTTAAGTGGTTTTACTTTATATTTCAATTAGAATCATCAGCTAGAAAGGTTGTATATATATAGTTGGTATGTTTCCGAGAAGGGTGAATTTAATACTTAGTTTGTTTTAAATTGTGCTTATCGACGTGCACGGCAATTGGAGGTAGAACCCGATTATAGTTTATTCCCTCAAACTGAGCTATTAAATACCATAACTATAAGAATACTGAGTGTTCTAAGAAGGGTGACTTGAGATACTTAGTTTTTCTTAAACTGTGCTTATCGATGTGCACGACAATAGGAGGCAGAACTCGGTCACAGTTTATCTCCTCAAACTAAGGATTTCATTTCCCTTAATCACAACACTCCTAAGATTTGAAGATTTACTCTAAGCGGGATTGTACTTACCCAATCCCATAGGATAAGACCAATACCCTATAATCCTACTTATAGTGATTCAACAAATCCTGAAATGCTGCTGAAGTGACTCAGCACTATAAATATACACTATCATATTCAACTAATAATTTGGGTTATAATAATTCTATTTAATAATAATGAAGTATCAAAACTATGACTCTTTACTTCATTGAATGGAATCCTACACAAGGTTCCAAGGATGTGACCAAGAGATCACTCAATATAGGTTACTACCTATGGGAAAAACTCATTCAATATGTTTTAGGTAGTTCTACCACAATGGTCAAAGACCAAGCATCTAAGGCTAAGAAGGAGCATCTAGGTTCCTACCTCAAGTTTCAATAATAAGATCTTCCTACCTCAATGTCATATCAATTGATAAGTCTTAACAATTATTGCATTAATAACCTAAGGCAAGATCATAAAGATCTTACACTTCTAATAAGAAAGGACAGTTAAGTCTTATATTTTAACTAATTCTTATTCTCTTAAGTTTGAAATGATTAGATCAGATGGCCAAACCCATCTGATCAACACCTATGCTACAATTATAGGATACCATCAAGAATATTATTAGGAGTTGATCATATTACAAATAAGTATATTTTTATGGTTTATCTCATGCTAATAGTCTTATATAAGAGATAATCGTAGATCTTAAGGTATATGTCCAGATACTAAATCACATAATTTCCTTAATAATCTAAGCACTTCTAATTCAATAATTAAGATCAATGTTAAATCAGATGTATAATTGGAATTATGTAAGTTGAATTATCTTTCAATCAAAGTTAATTAGTCAAGGTAATTAAGGTTTATATCTTAATCAAGATAAGTTATGGTTTAACTCTTAACTTAATCAAGTCAAGATCAATTATTTAGTTTAAGGATCAATGACAAATTGATGAATTATTGATGCATTATTGGTGTTCACTTCAAGTTCAAGATCAAGCATTGATTGACTTAATCAATTCTTAAGGTTCCTAGGGTTAAACATTGATTAATAACAAATTAATTAAACTAAGGTGTCCAAACTAAAAATAAAGTTCTTAAGCATTCATAAGCATCACATTAAATAAAATAATGAGTAATTAAGATTAATCAACTCTTAAATCAAACCTAAAAGGAATTATCACTTGATTATTAATTTAAAGTACTTAAATTCCATGTAGTTTGGCTATTAAGTTCTACTTGGTCATATAAGCAATCAAAAATTCTAACATTTACATTTGGCACAAAATATTAAAGCAATTCCTTAGAAGATTTAGAACATGCTATTCATGGTAAAATGGTAGATTTCCCATTGAAATATATCTACACATTCATATAATACTTAATTTTATTAAAATCAAGTTTTATTTTGATATATTTTGGCCCCATTAGGGTCTTAGAGTCATTGGAATGCGAAAAATCACAAATTCGGGCAATTTCAAACAGTTCTGGGCACTTTTGAACATTTCTGGGCGCTACGGCGCGTTGTAGAGCCTAAAAGCGCTGCGGCGAATTTTAGTGCAGTAGTGAGAGCCGGGCGCTAGAGCGCTCCGTGGCCGAGAGCCAGGTGCTACGGCGTGCTACGACGCATATTTTCCTGAGGCGCAGGCACTATAGCACACTGCAGTGCTTTCAGGCGCCGCAGCGCTGCGGTGAAATTCAGTGCTGCAGCACATTTAATTTAACTTCATCAAATTTATATGCCGCTGTGATGCGCTGTAGCGCGCTACGACGGACTCAATTAGTAACTTCAGGCGCAACGGTGCGCCGTAGCGCCTGACGGTGATTTTGCCTGTGCAAAACCGTGATGGGTATCCTTTCGCACTCAAATACTCTCATTTTTGGGCACCTCACGTGCGGTGTCATATACCGATTGAAATTTCTTTCTGAGACTTTTCCATTGATACCAAAATAGACGTGAACATTATATTCTAATGAGCAAAAGCTGGTGCCTTAGCTACGAGTATATAAAGTTATACAGTTTTTGACAAAAATTTTAATTTAAGAATGAGCTTCAATCAGACTCATTGAGTCCAATTGAAGCTTGACGATCGAACTAGACTTCAAACAATAGCTACTTGAAATGCCATTCACAAAATTTTGATAAATCAATGGACAGAGTAGCCAAAGAAGAGTATAGCAAAAGGGTACCTTGGCCTTAGAAGGTATGGAGGAGGAGGATTATGATTTCTGTAAAAACTTGGAGAGGAGAAGCCGCTGCAGTGCGCTACAGCAGGTGCCAAATTTCTATCTTCTTAAGGAATTAATTGCGGCTGAGACAAGACCCTCAGCCCGCTGCTTGTCTCCCAGCTGCCATATCTTCTGCAGCAGAATAATTTTTAAGAGAAAAATATAGGTTTTGAAATGATTATGAGACTTAAAAAAGGAAAATTTGAATGTAAGAGAGGAGATTTACTCTTCTATAAATGTAGCTTCTTTTTACAAGAGAAGGGTTCCCAATTTTCACTCAAAAATTCAAGCTTTTTAGAAGGCTACATAGAAGAAGAAGGAGACCTCTCCAAGGGAGATTGAAGAGACTATTACTAGAGGAGAACGAAGTCAAACTGCACTAAGGAGCTAAGGGAAAGGAAGAGATGAAGAAGATGAGAGATCCAGAGAACCCCATTGAGGGCTATTCCTAGTACACTCTAAATTTGTGTTTGAATATATCTGTAATGGAAGGCTAGACCCCCTTGGGGAGGGTTGGGCTGAATCCATTATGATATGTAAGGGACTTAAATAAATGTTGGAGAACTTCCTCAAGCATTGAAATAAGAATTTGTGTTTGAATGACTTAATGAGATCACTAAGAAAATAATATTGTGAACTAAATGAAAAATATGTTAAGTAATTATAACTATAAATATGAACATCAAAATTAATGTCTTGTGCTCCATAGCTCATTACTTAGTTTAGAGTTGGATATGTGTGCATTGGTGCTTAGAATTATATAAGAAGTTCTTGAGCCAAATTGCACCATGCTCTAGGCTCAACTAAGAAATCGAAGCATGTGAGCTAAGACCCACTAACGAAGCTCTGTTACTCAGCATACATGAAAGGAGAAAGAGAATTTATTGAGAGCTCATGGATGATGTGACATAGTCTATAAAGCCCAATGAAACTACTTCCTTATCTGAACTGAGCATGACGCGCATGATGCTCGTTAGTGGAATCAATGCTCGTGAGATTGTCTAACTAAAACTATTATTTTGGCACCCTAAATGTAGAAAAACTGAGATGCCCTAATTGCGATCTCATGATGATTTTTGTGCTAAAATTGAGCCCTAGTGTGTTCAATTCATACATAAGATTTGAACTTATAGGAATTAGAGGTCAACTCTAAGGAATGCAATGTGCGCTTGATTATTTAGCATGATCATGAAAGAATGAGAAGTGCTTAAGAAGTAATTCAATATAAGTCCCTATCAATTCACATGGAGAAAGCCCAACCCTCCTCTCTAAATTAAAAAGTTTTTTAAATCAGAATTATTGCTTGTTAACGAAACCAAATCAAAACTG
This sequence comes from Gastrodia elata, assembly GCA_016760335.1. Taxonomy (NCBI): domain Eukaryota; kingdom Viridiplantae; phylum Streptophyta; class Magnoliopsida; order Asparagales; family Orchidaceae; genus Gastrodia; species Gastrodia elata. Next base: position 828,998 of record CM028671.1, on the reverse strand, counting down.
AAATCATACTGTTTAAATATTATTAAATATAAATATATCTCAGTAACAAAACACAAAATTCCCTAAGGATGATAAAGCTCAGAACTTATCTTCTAAATTATTACTTCAAACCACGTACACTTGCTTGCAAGCGTAGATGTGTATTCTACAATCTGTCAAGTTTTTGGCACCATTGCCATGGAGTGGTAATTGTTTTGTTTTAAGGATAATCTACTAGTAAATAGTGATTTAAATAAATCCCTTTGCATATACTTTTTATTTTGTTATTATATTTGTTTATGTACTAATTTTTAGCTTAGCTGACCATTTACTTTTCTTTCATTTATTGAACTATTAAACAATATTACTATACTTGTTCTCCATAGCTTAATTTCTAAATCTATATGAGTAGAAGAAATTGCACTGAATATCTTTTCGATCCAAAAATTGAAAGAACACATCTACGAGCTAAAGAGAACAAGCCATCTTAAATAACCAACAAGCTATTATAGAAAACTTTGAAGAAATTCCTAGAGAACCTTTAGGAGAACCACGGGGTAGAGCACTTAGAGATTATGGCATTCATCACGTAATTGTTAGGCCAAACATAGAAGCCAAAAATTTTGAGATCAAACCTTCTACACTCTGTATGGTTCAAAATAATCAATTTGGTGGGTTAGCCAAGGAGGATCCTAACTCACACATTTCAAACTTTCTTGAAATATATGATACCTTCTAGTTTAATGGTGTTTTTGAAGATGTCATTAAACTTAGGCTTTTCCCTTTTCCTTTAAGAGACATAGTCAAGAGTTGGCTCAGCTCTCTCCCAAATGATTCTATCCGTACTTGGGATGATCTCGCTAGGAAATTCCTAGTGAAATATTTTCCTCCGATGAAAACTGCTCGGCTAAGAATTGAGATAACCAACTTCAATTGGTTTGAAGGAGATATGTTATATGGCGGGTGGGATCACTTTAAGGAATGCTTAAGGCGATGCCCACATCATGGGTTCCCTTTATGTATGCAAGTGCAAACCTTTTACAATGGTTTGAATGCTCCAACAAGGACACTCATAGATGCGGCCGCCGGTGGCTCAATTAGTGGCAAAATCCAAAAAGAGGCTTACGACCTCTTAGAAGAAATGACAAACAATGCGTACCAATGGCCTTCTGAATAGCTAAAAAAGAAATCAATCTAGATGAGTGAATCAAACCAACTAACAGCTTTGCAAAACAAAATCCACGCATTAAACCAATGAATTGAAAAAATGAATGTTAATGTTGTTCAAAAAACTCATTGTGAGTTGTGCGAGGGAAAGCATGCTAGTGAAAACTGCAATCTAAACAATCCTTTTGTGCAATCAAACGCTGAGCAAGTTAACTATTTAATGAACAACAATGCCATGAACAATCTTTACTCTAACACATATAAACTGGGGTGGAAAAATCACCTTAATTTTTCTTGGAGTAATAATAACAATAATGGAAACCTTAATAGGGGTAGTTCATTAAACCAACATAGTTACAACAATGGGAACAATTTTAATCATCAACCTACAAATTTAGAAAGAGATTTTAACACTTTTAAGGCGAAAACCATCCAGTTTATGCGCAGAACTGAGGTAACAATCACCCGCCATGATGCCTCAATCCAAGGGATAGAGGCATCCCTCACATTGAAGTACAACTAAGATAGATCTCCAAGCAGCTGACCACTCGGCAGTAAGGAGCATTGCCTAGTTCTACAGAAATGAATCCACAGGAATTGGTGAGTGTGATTTATTCAGAAGGGGTGGAAGGTGTTGACCATATTGAAGGTAGTAATTCTCTTGAAAATGAGCGAGAGGATAGAGAAGGGGGTAGGAATATTAATTTTGAAAAGCTCACAGCCCCTAAGTGCGAAGACCCGGGGAGGTTATGCATTCCTTGCGTGATTAAGAATGAAGTACTTTTAGATCTCCTGTGTGATCTTGGTGCCTCGGTTAATGTCATGCCCTACCATATTTATGAAAAACTCAAGGTAGGAGGGATGGAGTACACCTCTATAATTCTTGAATTCGCTAATTTGGAATCATTAACTCCTTTATGTATTGTAAGAAATGTTCATGTAGGGTTATGGAGCTTCATTGTTCCCATCGATTTTATCATTTGTGAGTGGGATAGGTGGAACGTGAACTCCATAATAATCTTTGTAAGACCTTTCCTCATGAGCACCAAAGCCATTATAGATGTGTGCCGGCGGGTAATGAGCATAAAAGTTCAGGGTAGGTCTAAATTGATAGATCTTAAGCTTACCCTTTTCAAACAAAAGGTTATGGAATTAGAATTGAAAAGGAAAGCTAGGGAGGAGAAATTTCATAAAACTCTCACCTGAAAAATTTAAATCTAAGTGAAAGGAATCCTGATGCTAGCTCTAGCACATCTTTCGAAAGTGAAAATAAGGAGAAAATGAAATAGAAGGAAATGAGGAGGGGAAAGAGAAAAAATGAAGTTTCCTCCAAAATTGAAGGCATGGACTGTGAAAGGAATGGTGAGGGTGTGGGTTTGAGCACACTTTATGTTAGTGCTCACCCCAATACCTCAAAAGTTTGGAAGTAAAGACCTCCTGACCTTTCTAGCAACAAAGAGATCCTAAACGAGTCTAGTTAACGATGTAAAACTGAGCGCTTCTTGGGAGGCAACCCAAATAAAAAAAAAAAGAGTTGAAGAAATCAGGTATGCCACAACACGCTACAGTGGGATGAATTTATACCTCAACAGCGGCAGCGCGCTGCAGTGGGTAAAATTTTAAAATTAAATTGCCACAGCGCGCCATAGCACGGTACAGCGCGCTACGGCGGAAATTGCTGCTATAAAGCGCTGTAGCGTGCACTGGCTCAATTCAAAAAAATTTCAAGTTGTAGCTGCTGTAGCGCGCCACTAGGATTTGGTCCAGCTGTAGCAATTTTGATTGCCCAGGGAATCTAATACAGTCAATAATTGCTTTATTTGGGATTCCTAGGCAGTCAAGGAGAGGTGCTGACAAAGCTGCCCCCTCTCTTCCTTTTCCTAATTATAGCTTGTCACATTTATGGCATGGAGGAGCATCTTTGACCAGATTTTCCTTGGCTCTCATGCATGTGTGGCTATTTAAGGGGCTTAAGGGGGGGGGGGGGGTGTAAAACTTGCACCTTCAGATTTGTTCTGCTCCTATTTTACTCATTCTCCACCTTCCTTGAAAATTTCAGCATTTCTTCAATTCAGCATGTCTTCTGGAAGGAAATCCATCCCACAAAAAGGATGTCGAGGCCTCCACATCTAGTGAAGCCTTTAATAACAAGAGGTTCTCCTCCGCCAAGGCCGAGCAAAGGTTCACTTTGGTTACTTCTCGGCAGAAGCTCGTCCCGGAAAAATATTTCAGGGGGGTCTTGTCGGTACCATATGAGCAAGTTGACCCCCGGGGATGGAGGGAGATGGCGACCACTCCAACTGTCTCTTACCTGACTATTGTTCAGGAAGTATACGCCAACGCCATTAACTCAGCAGGGCATATAATTTTTGTTCGGGGAAAAGGAGTAATTTTTGGGCTCGAGCAAATCGAGCAATTTTACAGGTTGAGGGAGGTCAAAGAATGCTCTTACTTGACCCTCATTGAATCCTGCTATAACCCTGCTGTGCTTGCAAATGAGCTCGTCTGCAATGATGTGGATTGGAAAGGAAATTTGGCCAACATTCTTCGAGCCCTCCTCACGGACTCGAGTAGTGCTTGGCTAGTTTTCATCTCTAGATTCTTCATGCCGATGGGACACCTTAGCGAAGTGACTCATCCGAGGGCGCTGCTCATGTGTGCACTCCAAAGGCCCGGAGAAATTTGTATCTCTGACATCATTCTTGAGCATCTCTAGAATGCCCTGAACGGGTCATGCACTGCTCTTGCGTTCGGGTCATTAATCTCGGGCATCTGTGTGGCCCAAGGGGTCAAGATCATTTTCTCTAACACCATCGTCCCTCTTAGTGCCCCTCTTACATGAACAAATTTAAATGTCCGTTTCTAAGAATATAAGAAGGCTAAGATGAGGAGGGGAGAAGAAGGAGAAGCTTCAGCTTCCACCGACCGTACATACTCAGAAAAATTGTTGATGCGAATCTATGCTCAACATGATGACTTGGGTAAGGCTATGACCATCGACATGCAGTTTTGCAAGAAAGAAATTACCCGGTAGTGCGAGTTACAATCGAAATTTCATGAAGCCCTTAGAATGATGTTCCAAGATTGGAGCTTGCAAGAAGGACCGGATGGCTCTTTGCTACCATAACCACCTATCAGCGACCATATCCCTGTAACAACCCAAGTTATTATTTAGGTTAATTAAGACTAATCTAAGTCATAATTATGATTCTAGTATCTTAATTAAGTCATTTAGAACTCACCTTTAAGAATCCAGTTCAGATTACGGATCAAATGATCAAATCCTGATTTCTAGAAAATCTAGAAATCCTAAAATTTGAACTGTCTAATTTGACCTCAAATCAAAAATTTGACTTTGCCATTGTGTTCATCACCCCAAATTAGCTATGGGTGATATTTTGGAAGTATTTGGAAGTCATTGGATTTTCATCGAATATTTTAATATTATTTAAATACCCTAAAAATTCAAATAATTAAATACTCATCAAAATAAAAATCCGATTGCACCGTTGCATTTTTCACCCCTCAATTAACTAGAGATAATTTATTGGGAATTTTTTGAATGTATTTAATTATTTAAATTTTAATTATTAGGATACGTATAAATTTAATTAAATAATAATATTGTTTAAGTTATTTAACGGTGCCGTCATATACCCCTAACGCCGTCACCTTGAATTCTTTATGCGTCTTCTGATTCGACCGATCAATCGATTAGTCTGATCGTGCGATCGGACGGATACGATGTCATTGTCCTTAGGGTCCGGTGACAGCGTGTCGTGGGAGGGACTGCGTCGCCCTAATCTTCTCCCAGCGTAGCGCCAGGCACCTCATACCACCGCTTAACACCTATTTTAAGGCCTTAATTTATTCACTGCCTCCTTTCGCACGATTTGAATCTTGCAAAATCGAAAGGAGTTTCCGGTCAAAGCCCTAAGTTCTGTCAGTTGCTCATTTGAGGTACTCCCTACCCTTCTATTATTTTCCTTCAGCATTCTATATCAATAATTGCATATAGTGTTAGGTGCGATCGATTGAATTCTCAATCAATTGCATTGATTTACCCTAAATCGCGCTCGAGGTCATTTCGGGAAGACGAGACAACGCCGAGCTGGGCCGTTTCTGGCAGGGTCTGACCCGCGCTCCTGTGCGTGGGTCCTTGTCATTCGTCCTCAGCCAATGACTCCTCGCCACGTATGGATGGACTACGCCGGGTCAAGCCGACCCATTGATTCGGGTTGGCCGCTGTGTCAGCCGGCAGCGGACCCTGCTGTCTTTCAAAGCAGGCATCAGTGGGGCCCGCCAGTCAGATCCCAGTGATTTGCAGCTCGCAACGTAGCCTCTGTGGGGCCCACAGTTGCATTCGTCTGTCGGTGTGGGTCCCACATGCAGAGAAAACAAATTAATTTTAAAATCATATTTATATATATGTATTATATATATATATATATATGAATATTTATATATATAATACAAATAGCATAAAAATATATATTGTAAAGCATATAATTATATAAATGAATATATTCTTATATATATAAACAGAAAAAGGATTACTATTAATTAAATAATAGATTATTAAATTTAATAGTTTTGATTTAATTATTAATCAGCTAAGTTAATATGCATTTAATTAATTCAATTAAATCATAAATATTAAGTACCCATAATTTACAAAATGTATGTCCAAATTACACAAATAAATATATCATTTTAATCAACAAAAATCAAAGAAAATTATGGTGCAATTTAAATTCTAATATGATTAATAATTCACATAGTGACATTTAGGGTATTCTTATAATTATAAAATGTACATAAATATCTAAACTATTATAACTTTGTGTGTGTTTACCCAAACATACTCAATATGAGTCTTAAAGTATGATCAGTACCTCTAAAATAATCTAGTAGTATTCAATCTTCTGTTTGGATTAGTATTTGCTTAATCACGTTTATGACATATCCTTGATTACCCTAATTAATCTTAGAGCTTCAATTGACTATAACTTCATCAATTGAGCTTTAAATTAGGTATTCTATTATACAACTTTGATCAGGAAGACCTAATTAACAATAAACTACAAAATATTTTAGATACAATGGTTAGATCTCTTAATCAACCCTAATTACCTTAATACTTGATTAGTGAATAATAGCATAATTAGTAATCCAAATTAAGTAATCTTATTTTTTGATTACTCCTAGAGTAGAATATAACTTAATGGTGTGGTTGGTTCAGTGATTCTATGATTAATTTCATTAATCACTCACTAATTACTCTAAAATATAATTATTAACCCTAAAACTTGTATTGGCTATAACATAGCTAATACTTATCAAAATTTAATGATTTTAGGTTCTATGAAAACTTTAGAAAATAATCTTTAATAAACTGATAGAAAAGTTAAATTTCATTAGGTCAAATTACCAAATTGCCCTCATAAATCAAAATTCTTAATATAACCTTATTAGGCTTAATACTTATCCAAAATAGATGTACTTATTGTCTAAATTCATATTAATTAGTAAGTAATCATTTCACTTCAATGAATTCTAAATTAAAGCCTTAATCCATAAAGTTAAATTTTAGATCCTTAAGTAGGGGCAAAATGATCATTTTGTCTAAATTTAGGTTTAAGCACTTTTAAACCTTAGATTTATAATTAAACCTCTGAAATAAGTATTAGAATTTATTTGGAATCATTTTAGAATATTTAAACTCATAAAAATGATATTTTAAGAAAATATCTTTAAAATCTTTTAATTATCCTAAGTTCTAATTTAGGTCTCATAAGGTGAAATTAGTTCTCCTTATGTCCCCCATAAGTTAATTATATCATAATAATAGTTAAGTAATATATCAAATTTAAAACTTAATATTCTCTTTAGGACTTTCCTTCAAACCTTTAGGATCTTCTTCTTTAGGATATATCATAGAAATTTATGTTATAGTTCATCTATTAAGTAAATAGGTATTTAATAGATGAAATCTTAGTATTATAGTTTCTTAGAATTTTATCTTTTATTATTGATTATTTTGTATTTAAACTTTAGATTTAAGATTAGAGATCCATCTTATTAAGTTTAATTTTGCTTAATAAGATAGCCTTAATTATAGTCCATGAGATTTGGGTTTAACTTTATACCATTAGAATTAGAACCTATTAGATTAAGAAGTTAAAATCAAATACTTGGATTTTAACATCTTAATCCTCCAATTTTGATTCATATTAATCAAGATTGGCTTGGGACTCGTAAAATCATCAAGTAGGATGTTTGATTATTTATTTAACTTAAATAAGCATCATATGATTAATATATGTTAGAACTTGATAGTTCAAATTTCTTTTAACTTATAGGACCGATATTCTGGATTTCTACTCGATAGCTGAATATTGGAGATCCTAAACTTGTATAAGTTTAGATTAGATAGAATGACTTATTTAGAAAACAAATTGATATTATAAAGATTATTTAGTGCTATTTAATACCTTGAAATTAGTATGCTTTGCTCTCCTTATTTTAGACTTTATACTTTGACACATTATATAGAACATATTATATTTTATATGTTAATTTGATTCATTCATAAGGCATATTCATAATTTAAAGAAAGAATTTAAAGACATAACTTTTATATAACTTATAGTAGAATATGCTTTACTTAGTCTGCCTGGACAATTTTACTTTACTTTTGCACTAGGATGTTTCTCCTAGGTGCTTAGATGATACTTTACTTTTGCTTTAGGATATTTCTCTTAGATGATCAGTAGATGCTTTATGGCATTGCTTTAATCTGGAATGTTTCTCCTAGATGAAACTAATTGGAAATAATTGATTTTAGATCTGGGATGTTTCTCCTAAATATTTGTAGATGGACTCTTTTAACAGGCTTTTACTTTTAGCAGGACTAAGTAAGAATATATCCATATGAGTTAAACAATTTTACTTTACATTTTCAGCATACTTCTTTGAATACAATATTTTCAATATACTTCTCATTTATACAGCACTTTGGTTTTATACAACAGTTTTCTTTAATCTTGCAGTTTTTCATGAAAATTGTACCTTTTAGTAGATTATTTTCATTTGATGGCATGTTAGGATGTTAGAACTTTATTTTCAGCACAGTACTTTCATTTTATATTGTAAACTAACATATATTAAATTGATCATATTACTTAAGACTTTCTTACACTAAGTAGATTTTATTATGTGTTACTTAACCTTTTTCTGCAACTTGAGTTGAGGTATGTGCTTACTTTCACATTTTATTTGAGTTATATAATTAAGTTAATTATAACTCTTGCCACTTTTCTTTGATGCTTTTCTGTTCCTAAATTTACTTAAGTTAAGTTGTGATATCATTTAAATTAATAATTTGCAGCCTAAAATGTACTTAGACATTTTGTCTTACAATATTTTTCTTTTGTTGGTTGGGGCCCTATCATTGTGAAATCGACAATGGTGGATTCTGAGCTTTTTGAGGTTGTGGAACCTTCTAAAGATCTGGTTCAGGAGGAGCGTGCAGAAGAAAACTCTTAATTCTTTCTTTTGCTTTGTGAGGATTGAGTGACTTTACTTTCTACTTAAACTTTTAATGTCATTTTGTAATAATACAGGAATTTAAACTGCTTTTCTTTTCATGCTTATATATTCTGAGCTGTATAGTTCTTATCTAGATTGTATGGATGTTATTACTTGTCTTTCTTCTGCACTCTGATATACTATAGTATGCTCATTAAGTGATTTGCTCTCTTATGCTCTTCATATTAGGGCATATCTTCCATTGACATTTGATTATGAAGGTTTATTCCTTAATCTAAATGCTGAGTAAAGGTTTGCCCGTTGACGACCACCTCTTAATTATGATGATTAAGGGGCAGCCGCAACAATCCCGAACACCCGTTGTCCTTGTGACTACACCTACCAGAATGTGGAAGAGGAAGACGAGGAAGAAGGCGAGGAAGATGAATAAATTAGGTTGTATTTTTTCTTATTCTCATTTCTAGTTTTGCTTTTTTTGTATTTTGTTTCTTTTTTTTTTTGAAGGAAATAAGTTATGGAATCTCATATTTTCAAGATCTTTATATGATTCACAATTGACAAGTTTTTCTAAATTCCTCAAGCCTTTGAATGTCAAGAAAATATCATTTGGAAATTAATTGTCAACAAGAATTTGCTTAATGAAAGATGATAAAACTATTTGACAGCATTAAATCATCTAAATAAAAGAATGATCTCAAGTTGTATCTAGCATCCAAATATTTAACAAGATCAATGCTAAGGTCTAAGTGTGGGGGAAAACTTAGAAACCAAAACTAGTGATTAAAAATAATTGAGTAAACTAAAGAGTGTGCTTGGCTCCTATAAAACTTCATGATCACAAATAATTAGAATTGGGATAAAAGAAAAATATCTCTCCCTAAAGCTAAAAAAGAAAATAAAAATAGAGATGAAAAAAAATCTCTCCCAATGAAAAAGATGAAATAAGATGATGAAACTATCTCTTCTCAAATTTTAAGTATCATTGTGATTCATAAGAAGGAGCACATATGACACAAAACTCTTGGTTACTTACTGCCTCACTAGTTTAGTGAATTCTAAAGAACACCTCCCATCTTGTAGCATAAAGCATTACAAAATTTAAAATTAGAGACTAGTCAATCAACCTTGGATCATAATCGAAGTTAGAAAAATTTAATGATAGAAAATTTACTAGTCATTTCAGTTAAGCATAAGTTTTGAACTACAATCAATTTCACATTGACATTACTTCTTCACTCTCATACCTTAAAAATAGAAAAATCATTTTTTGAGCTTACTCGAGGACGAGCAAGGATCTAAGTGTGGGGGTGTGATCTATCTATAATTTATATCATAAATAAAGGAAAAATCTCATACAAATCCTTATTAGAAATAGCCCACATTGATCAAAATCTGCTTATTTTTAGATAAAATGTGAGCCCAGTAATTTTTGGGAGAATCTGGAGTATTTATGCAATTTCTGGTAGAAAATTGCTGCAGCGCTCTAAAGCGCGCTGCAGAGTGCCACAGCCGCTCCGGCTACTAGCAAGCAGAAAGCACTAACATAAGGGGATTTCTAAAATCTGGAGTGATTTCACTACCACGCGCCACAGCGCGCCATAGCGCTACATCGGGTAGGTTTTCGAACTTAAGCCGCTACAGCGTACTACGACGGGTAAGTCTTCGAACTAGAACCACTACAACGCGCTACAGCATGTAAGTTTTTGAACTTCAACTACTACAGCGCACCGCGGCGGGTAAGTTCTCAAACTTAAACCGCTATAGCGCATTGCGGTGGATAAGTTTTCAAACTTGAACCACTACAGCACGATACAACAAGTAAGTTCTCGAACTTAAACCGCTACAGCGCGCTGCAGTGGGTAAGTTTTCGAACTTGAACAGCTACAGCACACCGCAGTGGGTAAGTTTTCGAACTTGAACCGCTACAGCACGCTGCGGCAGGTAAGTTTTCAAACTTGAACCGCTACAGCGCACCGCGGCATGTAAGTTCTTAAACTTGAAATGCTATAGAGCGCTACAACAGGTAAGTTTTTGAACTTTAACCGCTACAGCGTGCCGTGTCGAGAAAGTTCTCGAACTTAAACTAATATAGCGCACTATAGTGGGTAAAATTTTTGAACTTAAAACAGCAACAGTGTGCTGCGGTGAAGAAGTTTTTAAACTTTAAACCGCTACAGTGTGCCACAGCGCGTTGCAGCGCGCTACCGCAAATGGAGTTCGAAAGACAAAAATGCTACATCGTGCTACTGCTGATGGAGTTACAAACTTAAACTGCTATAGCGCGCCATAGAGCACTGCATCGGGTGCTGAATTTCTATCTTCTCAAGGCATTAATTGCGGCTGAGACAAGACCCCCAACTTGCTACTTGTCTCCCAGCTTCCATATCTTCTGCATCAGAATAATTTTTAAGAGAAAAAGAAAGGTTTTGAAATGATTATGAGATTTAAAAATGGAAAAAGAGATGTTATTTCATGTCTTAAGTGGGCTGAGCACTAATGAAAGTAGAAATATGGAGGGAAAGAGCTAGAATTTGAATGCAAGAGAGGAGATTGACTCCTCTATAAATGCAGCTTCTTTTTACAAGAGAAGGGTTCTCAATTTTCACTTAAAAATTCTAGCTTCTTAGAAGTCTACATAGAAGAAGAAGGAGACCTCTCCAATGAAGGTTAAAGAGACTATTACTAGAGGAGAATGAAGTCAAACTACACTAGGGAGCTAAGGGAAAGGAAGAGAAGAAAAAGAGTAGAGATCTAGAGAACCCCATTAAAGGCTGTTCCTATTATACTCTAAATCTTGCTTTTGATTTTTTTTTAGTGGATTATGAAAGGGTCTTCATCCTTGTATGTATTTCTTCTTGTCTCAGCTGTAATGGAATGCTAGACCGCCTTGGGGAGGGTTGGGCTGAATCCATTGTGATATGTAAGGGACTTAAATGAATGTTGGAGAACTTCCTCAAGCATTAAAATAAAAAATTGTGTTTGAATAACTTAATGAGATCACTAAAAAAATAATGTTGTGGACTAAATGAAAAATATGTTAAGCAATTATAACTACAAATATGAACATCAAAATTAATATCTTGTGTTCCATAGCTCATCACTTAGTTTAGAGCTGGACATGCATGCATTAGTGCTTAGAATTATGTGAAAAGTTCTTGAGCCAAATTGCACCATGATCTAAGCTCAACTAAGAAGTCAAAGCACGTGAGCTAGGACTCACTAATGGAGCTCCATTGCTCAGTGTATGTGAAAGGAGGAAGAGGATTTATTGAGAGCTAATGGATAATGTGACATAGTCCATGGAGCCCAATGAAACTACTTCCTTATCTGAACTGCACATGACGCGTGTGATGCTCGTTAGTGGAATCAATGCTCGTGTGATCGCCTAACTAAAACTATTATTTTGGCAACTTAGATGTAGGAAAACTGAGATGCCCTAATTGCAATCTTATTAGGATCTTTGTGCTGAAAATGAACCCTAATGTGTTCATTTCATACATTAGATTTGAACTTGTATGAATTAGAGGTCAACTCTAAGGAATATAATGTGTACTTGATTATTTAGCATGACCATGAAAGAATGAGAAGTTCTTAAGAATTAATTCAACATGAGTCCTTATCATTTTACATGGAGGAAACCCAACTCTCCTATCTAAATCAAACGGTTTCTTAAATCAAAATTATTGCTTATTAACAGAACCAAATCAAAACTGAAGTCATACTATTTAAATATTATTGAACATAGATATACCTTAGTAACAAAACACACCATTCCCTGAGGACGATAAATTTTCGAACTTACCTTCCGAATTATTACTTCATACCCGTACACTTGCGTGCAAGCGCAGATGTGTATTCTACAATCTATCACTAAGCAAGATAGTAAATATGGAGAAGAGTCCACCAGTACTCCACGAACTCCTACTGGATCTCTTGAGAGTCCTCCTGACTCGGCTCAATATGATGCTCAAGATCTAGCAAATTGCCAGAACCTAAAAGTACCACGTGTTAGACAATAAATCTACATCAAAATTAATTTAAACAGTTCTAATTATTCACTTAATATTTAAATAATGAAAATAAAATTGCGAAAATACTGTATCAGACTAACCCACAGGATAGAACACAAATATAGTCCTATATTAAAATTAATCAACCAAATTCTGAATACTGCTAAAGTGATCCAGCACTATGGGTATACACAACTAAACTCAACTAATAGCTTGGGTTCAAATAATATTATTTAATCAATAAGGATTACCAAGGCTATGAGATTTAGACTACAAGAGTTGAATCCTACACAAGGTTTCAAGGATCACCAGATATAGGTTACCACCGCATTAAAAAATCTCATTCTAAGTACTTTTGGTGATTCTACCACAAGGATCTAAGATCAAGTTTCTAGGGTTAAGAAGGAGCATCTAAGTTCCTACCTCAAGATGTCACGATAAGTCCTTCCTACCGCAATGTAATAATTATTATTAAGGCTATTATTATTAAAATAGAAAAACTAATGTAAGATCATCAGGACCTTACATATCTAACATATATGCTAAAATTTATAAGTTTTATTCATTAAGCTTGTTTTGATCAAATCAGATGGGTAAACTCATCTGATCAATACTAATACTACAAATATGGGGTATAATGTAGCGCCCCGCCCCACCCCGTCGTCGTGCTCAAAAGGTAAAATAGATTGGCGGCAGAGCGGCGCGCCACTCGGGAGGAATATCTCATCTCCCCGAACGGCTGAAACAGAACCCGTCTGAAGGGTTGCTGACTCAACCTCAAGGAGGGTTGAGAGCTAATACTTAAGATAAGAGTAGTATCCTTATCCTAAGTATTAGACCAATACATACATTGGATGTAAAATCTATGAGGAATCTAATATAGGTATAAGATATTAATATTTCTAGTATACTGATCACATCATAATATTAAGTATAAGTAGTATATAACAGAGTGCAGAAGCTTAAAGCAAACATCCAAAAACATTCATCATATAAGCTGTATGAAATATTCATCTCAAAAAAGAAAAGAAATTACACCCATAATTATTACAGACAATTTACTAAAATACAGACATAAAAGCTAAGTATTGAACTGAAATAAACTAAGCAAAATAGCAAGCTGGAGAAGAGTCCACTAGAGCTCCATAAGTTCCTCCTAAATCTCTTGGGTGTTCTCCTGACTTGGCTCAATATACTGCTCAAGATCTAGCAAATTTTTGGATCCCAAAAGTACCCTGTGTTAGATAATAAAACTAATCTAAATAATTCTAATTATTTATTTAGCATTTACATAATATAAATAAAATTGCAAAAAAACTGGAAAGTAACTAAATGTATAAGACTATATAAAACTGTATAAAACTGAAGTAAAGTAATGTAAAGTAAAATAGAACTATAAACTGAATACTAAAAGTAAACAAAAATAGTAATAAATCTGAAACTGAGTAATGATCTATAATACTATGTTGTATGTCACTAATATGGTGCATCTAAATATGCCACAATACTGTATGTATTGATATGCAACTGAAATATCACTAAAATGTAATGAGTTGTATGGTTCAATGTATACATACATCCAGTTGGGAACTGTGATGCCGATGCATCCTGAAATTCCCCAATCAATGTATACAATATTCTGTAACCCATAAATCATCACTGATACTCATACATACTCACTAGTACTCAACATCATGCTTATGCTCATGCTCATGCTTCTAAGCTACATGAGATAAATCTAGGAATCCAAGAAAATATTTTGAAATCTGATAATGAATTAAAAGTTTCAATTGTGCAGAATCCTGCTAAAAAGATTTTGACTCCTAGATTATAATATTAATAATTGGTTAAAGTTGAGAGTTTACTTTAAAATTATTAGATGGGATGATTATATACACATATTTAGTATATTTCCAAGAAACGTGGTTTTTAACACTTAGTTTGATTAAGCCACCCTAATGAAGCAATCTTCGATAGGAGGCATCACTCGATGGCAATTTGTATCTCAAGCTAAGTCATTAAGATGCCCAACTCATAATCATACTTAGTGTTCTACAGAAGGTGACTCGAATTACTTAGTTTGTTTAAGCCACGCCTATTGAAGCGATCTTCGCTAGGAGGCATCACTCGATGGCGATTTGTATTTTAATCAAACTAAGGAATAAATCCCTATTTATAATACGTTTAGTCTTAGAAGATTTACTCTAATGGATTGTATTCGTCTAATTCCTCGAGATAGCACCTGGTCATATGTCTATATTTGGAGTGAATCAACCAATCCTGAATACTATTGAAATAATCCAGTATTATAGGTATACCCTACTATACCCAACCAATTATCTGGGTTCAGAATATTCTATTTAATCAACAAGGATTTATCAAAGCTATTAATCATTACTCTAAATTGGTGAGTCCTACACAAGGCTCCAAGGATATGAACAAAATATCACTCAATGTAGGTTGTTATCATAAGGAATAATTTTCATTCTAGGTACTTTAGGCGATTCCTACCACAAGGTATCAAGTTCAACTTCTAAAGTTATGAAGGATCATTTAAGTTTCTACCTCATTAAGTTACAAAAGCTCTTCCTACCTCAAGGTATCAATAATTAAGGTTTTTAAATATTTCAAGAACGATCCTATAGCAAGACCCTTGAGATCTCACTTTTATACTTCTTAAGTTAACTTTCCAGGTTTACTTAATAAACTTGGATTAAAGTGATCATATTAGATGAATAAGATCCATCTGATCATATTCTATTATATAATTATGGGATAAAATCAAATATATTATTAGAGTTAGGTCATTTCATAAAGCATTACAATTTTATTATCCATCTTATGCTAATAATCTTATATAAGAGAAAATTAAAGATCTAAAGTTTAAATTAAAATGATTCAATCACACAGATTTAATATTAATCTTAGCACTTCTAATTCAAAGATTTAAGATTAATGTCAAATCATATGCATTATTGGAATCATGTCAATTGAATTATCTTTTAATCAAGGTTACTTGATTAAGGTGAATAAAATTTAGATCTTAATCAAGACAAGTTAGGATTTAACCCTTGGCCATACCAAAATTAAGATCAATGGTTGATTTAAAGATCAATGATAAATTAATGTATTATTGGTATATTATTGATGTCAAATTTCAGATTTAAATTAAGTATCATTCACTTAATCAAGTTCTTAAGATTCTTATGTTCAATCATAGTTTAATATCAATTTGAGTAATTCAAGGTGTCCAAATCAATGCTAAATTTCTCTAACATGCCTCCTAATATTATGAAAGCATAAGAATATAAAGTGATATAGAATAGAAGGTAATTAAGGCTAACTAAATCTTAAATCATACCAAAGGGATTAGCACTTGATTATAAATCTAAAGAGCTTAAATTTTATGCAATTTGGTTATTAAGATCTACTTAGTCAATATAAGCATTCAAAGTTTCTATTCTTTAATATTTGGCATAAAATATTTAAGATACATAATAGATCAAATTTGATTTTCACATAAAATTTTAAATAATGCTTAATTTTACTAAAACTAAGGTCCTATGGATCTTAAAATGCGAAAAATGTGAAGTTTTGGCCATTCCGGACAATTTTGGACACTTTCAAGCAATTCTGGGTACTACGGCGCGCTGTAGTGCCTTCTGGCCAAAAGCCAGCGCTACGGCGCTTTTGGGCATTTCTGCAAATCTTAGCAATGTGGCGTGCCGCAGCGCCATGGCGCTCGATAACGCGCTACGGTGGATTTTCATTATTTTAATCAAAAATATTTTTTTGCATCACAATTTATTATGCCACTGCATCACTCTATAGCACGTTATGGCATGCTATGATGTGCTATGATGCGCTATGGCAGATCAAAGTTCGAAACTTTAGGCACTACAGCGCACTGTAGTGCATGACAGTGATTTCGCCTGTGCGAAAATTGTGATGGGTCTCCTTTCGCACTTAAATACTCTCAATTTTGAGCATCTCATGTGTGGTTCCATATACCAATGGAAAGGTCTCAAAAGACCTTTCCATTGATACCAAAATTGGCATGATTGCGTTAAGCTATCTAACAAAAATTGTTGCCCTAGCTACAAGTATGCAAAAATTTCATAGCTTTTAACAGTTTTCTAATGGAGAACAAGCTTCGACCGAGCTCATTTGAGTCCAATTGAAACTCAACAATCACACATAAACTTCATACAATAGCTAATGAACATGCCATTCATAGTATTTGATAAATCAGATGAAGAGAGCACATGAAGAGTAAGCAAAAGAGTACCTTAGCTTTGGAGAACGAAGCTAACTCTATTTTCTTCAAGAACCTTGGAGGAAGGGAGCTTCTTCTTCAATACAAGGCTTAGCAATGGAGGAAGGAGGAGAAGCTTTAGCTTGAGCAGAAATATAGGATATGGAGGGAGCTTTAGATTGACATCAAGGAGTGGAGGAGAGGAAGCTGATCTCCACTTATAGGGGAAGAAGAAGGGGGAGGCCATCATGAGCTTTCACCTCAGCAAAGAGGGGAAGGAGATGACTCCTTACGTCAATCAAGGAAGGGGCACCGAATGGTAGGGATGGGCAGCCATAAAAGAAAAAGAAGGAAAGAGGAAAATTAGAAAAATAAGAAATAAATATTTATTTCTTTTCTAATTTTCAATTTATTAAGAAATCAGATTTACTAAACGCGCCCAAAAAAATCTCAAAAATTTACCCCTAGCTAATTTGGGGTGGGAAATTTAACGGTGAAGTTGGATTTCAATTCCGATGATTATTTAATTATTCTAATTTTTTGGGTATTTAATTATATTAAAATATTCACGAAAATCCGATGACTTCCAAACGCTTACAAACATCACTCCTAGCTAATTTGAGGGTGACGATCGCAATGGTGAAGTTGGATTTTGATTTTAAGGTCAAATTAATTAACACAATTTTCTAATTAGTTAAATATCATTAAAATATTCTAAATAATTGATTTAGCTCCGAACTGCTCTAAATTTTTAGGATTTGATTCTAACAACTAGATGAACTTAACGGGATGATAATTAGGATATGATTAAGCTAAAATTAAGATGGGTAATAACCTTGGGTTGTTACAGACTCCCCCACTTAAGAATGATGTCGTCCTCGATATCATTACTAAGAAGGGAAAAGAAAGTATGAAAAATTTAGGAACTGAAATTTTGAATTTTAACAGTACCTGGATTTTCAAAGAGACTTGGATTTTTCTATTGTATATCGGCCTCTCTTTCTCAAGTGGATTCTTCAATAGAGCGATTACTCCACTGAACCTTTACCATAAGGATACAATGATTTTTCAGTTGCTTTTGATCATGAGCTATGATTCTGATAGGCTCTTCCATATAAGAAAGATCTGGCTGAAGAGATACCGCTGTAAGTTGGATTAGGTGAGAAGGATTATGAAAACACCTTCGCAGAGAGGAGATTTGGAACACATTATGAACTGCAAAGATCTTTTCAAGGATTTTTAATCTATAGGCTGTAGAACTGATTCCCTCCATCACTTCAAATGGTCCAACGTAGCGGGGACTTAGCTTCCTAGTTACACCAAAATGAAATACTCCTTTCATTGGACTCATTTTGAGATACACAAAATCTCTGACATTGAACTCCAAAGTATGATAATGGGCATTGGGATATTTGCTCTGGTGATCTTGAGCTGCTTTAATTTTTTGCTAAATTAATTGCACATTCTTATTTGTTTCTACAACTAAATTTGAATCATATAGGTGAACACTACCTATTTTAAACCACACTAAGGGCATGCTACACTTTCTGCCATACAAGGAATCATACGTAGCCATGTCAATACTTGATTGGAAACTATTGTTATAAGCAAATACAAACAAGGGAATATGACCTTCCCCAAAACCTCCAAAATCCAAAATACATAGGCGAAGAAGATCTTCAAGAACTTGATTACTCATTCAGTTTGACCATCTGTTTGAGGGTGAGAAGTGGTGCTCATGGCTAGGGTAATTCCCAAGTCTTGAAGCATAGCTTGCCAAAATTTAGAAGTGAATCAACTATCACGATCAGATACAATAGACCTCAGAATCCTATGAAGCCTGATTATTTCCTTGATATACAGCTTCGATAATCTTTTTACAGAATTGGTCTGACGCATTGGAATGAAATGTGCTGATTTGGTCAGTCGATCGACTAAGACCTAAATTGAATTGGCACCAAATCTTGACCTAGGTAAACCCATAACGAAGTCCATAGAAATATCAAACCACTTCAAATCAGGAATTTCCAGAGGATTGAGAAGTTCTCCAGACTTCTGATGTTCAACTTTGACCAAATTGTAAGCCTAGCACTTTACTACAAACTCTGCCACATTTTTCTTCATTCCAGGCCACCAGAATGGCTTCTTCAGGTCTTGATACATTTTAGTACTACCATGATATACTTAGTAACCAGAATCATGGACTTCCACTAAAATCTCTTGATGAATGGATTTCGGAATCCATAGGAGATCTCCTTGATTGATTAAATTACATTGCAGCTGCAAATCAAAGTGACGACCACTTTTGATCTCCATTTAAATTTCGGATAGTCTTCATCCTTTGTTTGGGAGATGGAGACATCATGATAAAATGTTGGTTCAACGATACTCATAGATATCAATTCGCTTAGCATAGCACAAAGAACTGGCCTGATATCAAGACTTCTAAATTCTTTCTCTAAATGACTAATGAATCCATACTTTATATCATAAATAAAGGAAAAATTTCATACAAATCCTTATTAGAAACAACCCACCTTGATCAAATTTTGCTTATTTTCAGGTAAAATATGAGCTCAGCAAATTCTAAGAGAATCTAGAGTATTTCTGTAAGCTCTGTACAAAATCCACAGCAACGTGCTATAGCGCGCTCCAGCGCGCCACAACGCGCTTAGACCACTAGCATGCAGAAAGAATTATCATAAGGGGATTTCTGAAATATAGAGCTATTCCGCTACAACGCGCTATAGCACGTCATAGCGCGCTACCGCGGATGAAAGATCGAAAGTGAATCGCTACAGGACGCTACAGCGGGAGAGTTTTCAAAACTCAATTGCTACAGCATGCTGCAGGGGGCAAGTTTTCAAACTTAAACTGCTATGGCACACCGCGATGGAGAAGTTTTCAAACTTAAACCGCTACAGCACGCTGCAGCGGAGATGTTTTCGATACTTTAACCGCTACAGCGCGCCACAGCGCGCTGCAGTGCACTACCGCAAATTGAGTTCGAAATACATACCGCTACAGCAAGCTGCAGCGATGATGTTTTCTAAATTTTAATCGCTACAGTGCACCACAGCGCACTACCGCGAATCAAGTTTGAAAGACATAATGCTACAGCACGCTACCGCGAATGGAGTTTCAAAACTTAAACTGCTGTAGCGTGCCACAGCGCGCTACAGCGGGGCACCTAATTTTGGTCTTCTTAGAGCATTAATTACGGCTGAGACATGACCTCACAACCTGCTACTGTCTCCCAGCTGCCATATCTTCTACAGCAGAATATTTTTTAAGAGGAAAAGGAAGGTTTTGAAATGATTATAAGATTTTAAAATGGAAAAGAAGTTGTCATTTCAAGCCTCAAGTGGGTTGTGCACTCATGACAACTGAAATATGGAAGGAAAAGCCAGAATTTGGATGCAAATAGGATATTGACTCCTCTATAAAAATAGCTTCTTCTTATAAAAGAAGGGTTCCCAATTTTTACTAAAAAATCCTAGGTTTTAGAAGGCTGCATAGAAAAAGAAGGAAACCTCTCCAATGGAGGTTGAAAGAACTATTGTTAGAGGAGAACAAAGTCAAGCTGCACTATGGATCTAAGGGAAAGGAAAAGAGGAAGAAGAGGAAGAAACATAGAGAACCCCATTGAGGGATATTCCTAGTAACTTCTAAATCTTGCTTTTGATTTTTTTTTAGTGGATCATGAAAAGGTCTTCATCCTTATATATATTTTCTTCTTATCTTAGCTGTATTGGAAAGCTAGACCCCTTGGGGAGGGGTAGGCTGAATCTATTGTGATATGTAAGGGACTTAAATGAATGTTGGAGAACTTCCTCAAGCATTGAATTAAAAATATGTGTTGAATGACTTAATGAGATCACTAAAAAATAATGATGTGGACTAAATGAAAAAAATATGTAAGGTAATTATAACTATAAATATTAACACCTTAATTAATGTCTTGTGCTCCATAGCTCATTACTTGGTTTAGAGCTGGGCATGCGTGCATTGGTGCTTAGAATTATGTGAGAAGTTCTTGAGCCTAATCGCACAATGCTCTAAGCTCAACTAAGAAGTAGATGCGTGTGAACTAAAACCCACTAACTAAACTCCGTTGCTCAGTATACGTGAAATAAGGAAAATGATTTATTGAGAGCTCATGGATGATGTGACATACTCCATGGAGCCCAATGAAACCATTTCCTTATTTATACTGCGCATGATGTGCATGATGCTCGTTAGTGGAATCAATGCTCATGAGATCATTTAACTAAAACTATTATTTTGGTAACCTAGATGTAGGTAAACTGAGATGCCCTAACTGCGATTTCATGAGGATCTTCATGCTGAAATTAAACTCTAGTGTGTTCATTTCATTGCACAAGGTTTGAACTTATAAGAATTAGAGGAAAACTTTAAGAAATGCATTGTGCACTTGATTATTTGGCATGACCATGATAGAATGAGAAGTGTTTGAGAAGTAATTCAACATGAGTCCCCATCAATTCACATGGAGGAAACCCAACTCTCATCTCTAAATCAAGCAGTTTCCTAAATCAGAATTATTGCTTGTTACAGAACCAACTCAAAACTGAAATCATACCATTTAAATATTATTGAATATAGATATACCTTAGTAACAAAATACACAGTTTCCTAAGGATGATAAATCTCAGAACTTACCTTCCAAATTATTACTTTATACCACGTACACTTTTGTACAAGTGCAGACGTGTATTCTACAGTCTGTCAAAGACTTGAAGCTATTAAGGAGGAAAGCGTAGCATGACGACTGAGTGCATCTGCCACAACATTTGTTTTTCCTGAATGATACTGGATCGATAAATCGTAATCACTTATTAACTCAATCCATCTTTGCTGATGATGATTGAGTTCACGCTGAGTGAAAATATACTTTAAGCTCTGATGATCTGTAAATATGGAACATTGGATGCCATACAGATAATGATGCCAAATCTTTAAAACAAAGATTATGGCAGCCAATTTCAGGTTGTGAATGGGAAAATTTTTCTCAAGTGGTTTTAACTGACAGGATGCATAGGCAATAACATTTTCTTCCTACATTAGAACACAACCCAAGCCTGTCCCAGATACATCGATATAAACTTGGTAGTTCAAACCTTTTTTTTAAGCAAGGCAAGAATTGGGGCAGAAGAAAGTGTATCTTTTAACGATTGAAAGATATTCTCACATTTTGAACTCCAAATGAATGGTACTACCTTCTGTGTCAACTTTGTGAGAGGAGATGCTATCTATAAAAAGTCATTAACAAATTTTTTATAATACCTTGCCAGACCCAAGAAGCTTCTGATATCAGTCACAGACTTTGGCTGTGACAAATCCTGAACGGTGCTAACTTTATTTTGATCAACTCTGATTCCTTGTGCATCTACGACATGACCTATAAAAGCGACTGAGTCAAGCTAAAATTTGAACTTGGAATATTTTGCATAAAGTTCATGGTTTCGGAGTTCTTGCAGAACTAATCTCAAGTGCTTCTCATGATCAGCACTACTCTTTGAATAAATCAAAATATCGTCGATGAAGACGATGACAACTTTATCTAA
Source organism: Gastrodia elata (assembly GCA_016760335.1). Classification (NCBI taxonomy): domain Eukaryota; kingdom Viridiplantae; phylum Streptophyta; class Magnoliopsida; order Asparagales; family Orchidaceae; genus Gastrodia; species Gastrodia elata. The sequence continues at coordinate 806,448 of CM028671.1, read as the reverse complement.
ATATGCTTTTAGTACTCACTGCTTTAAGTCCATAAAGATGGATGACACATTAGTTTAATTAAATGTCCATAACGTATTCTGAAAGCTGTCTTTTCTATATCCGCATCTTTAACTCTTAGCTAATGATAACCAGATCGTAGATCGATCTTTAAAATACCTTGGCTCCAGATAACTGATCGAATAGATCATCGATTTGCGACAAAGGATATTTATTCTTGATGGTTACTTTATTCAGTTCTCGATAATTGATGCACATACGCATCGATCCATCTTTTTTTTCACGAATAAAACTAGCGCTCCCCAAGGAGATGAACTTGGTCGAATAAGACCCTTTTCTAGCAGTGCTTGAAGTTGCTTGTTCAACTCTTGCAACTCCTTAGGCGCCATACGATACGGAACTTTTGATAAATGTTGGGTTCCCGGAAATAATTCTATAGCAAATTCTACTTCTCTAACGGGGGGAAGACCGGGTAGGTCTTTAGGAATAACATCGAGAAATTCACAAACTATTCGATTCTCAGAAATAGGCACGACTTCTTTCTTTTCTCCTAATATTGTTATGAGATACGCATCGCATCCCTTTCTGACTAGCTTTTTTGCTTTCATAGCATTAATCAATGATGCTTGAGTGCTAAATTTTCCAATGAACATTTTTGACTGACTTCCACGACCCAAAGTAATTTTCTTCTTTTAGCAATTTATGGAAGCACCATGTTTACTTAAACCAATTTATGCCTAGGATTATTTTAAAGCTTGCGATTGTTAACAAATTAATTTAGCTCCATATTTTTGTTCACCAATAGGAATATCTATGTTACAGAATTGTTAGGACTACATACGGGTTCCTAAAGGTAACCCGATGCTCAACGAGTTTGCTAATCGATAGGTTGGTAGCTTAAGAGTTTTCACCCAACTTTTTGATACGAAGGAATGACCCACTCCAGTATCAAAAAGAATATTACAAGATTTATCATTTATCATTAAGGTGCGTAAGACTGCAATAATTTGATAAGAATTGCTATTCAAATATTAGGAAATACTGAAACAGTAAAGACTAGATACTGAAACAGTAAGAATTGAATAAAACTTAATTTAAAACATACCTGAGACAACGTCATTGTCTTCAGGTGCAGATGCAGGAGTTAGCATATAAACTCTCGCAGGAGCTGATGATTGCTTGCCCTGAGGCCACTGTCCTTAGCGATTATAGGTCAGCTTTGGCGCAGGAGCAGATGCATTCTTGTTGGCTGTAGGCACGGAAGCTGACATCACTATTTAGGCTTGAGCTCGACTATTTAAAGGCTGCAGATGGAAGACTTTATTACGACCAGAGTGATCGGTGAGAATTCCATTAATATTTGCTTAGAGTCGCACTGATAGAAGCGATGGCCATCTCGACCATAGGTGAAACATAATTGCCAAACTTATAGCAGTATGGGTGTGTAACAACCCTAGTTGTTATCTTAGCTAAACTTAGATTAATTAAGCTAATCCAAGCTTTGATTTTGATTCCATTGGATTCAATGGGTCATTTAAACCTAACCCTAGAAATTTAAAATCAATTGGAGCTAAATTGGAAATTTTTGTATTTTGGCTATTTTTGAGCCCTAGAAAATACTTAGAATAGTTTGATCTCCAAATCAAAATTTGAGTTTATTTTTGAAGTCCTCACCCCCAAATTAGCTAAGGGTGAAATTTTGGGAATTTTTGGAGGTCATCTAGTCACATTTTGGATTTAATCTAAATTGGTTTAATTACAAATTAGGGTTTCAAACAATTTATAATTGCAAATCTATCCTTTCCAACGGTCGGCTGGTTTCCAAACCGCGGGCGCTATCTGGGCCGTCCGTTCCGCGGATTTGATCCAACGGCCCGCGCCTTAGATCGGATCCGTCTAATCTCGACCATTCCATGGTTTCGAGATTCTTATCCAACGGCATCTAGGTCTCTGTCTTAAGTATCCCCGATCGCCCGTTCGATCCTCAGATCTAATCCAACGGTCGATCCAGCCTCCTTGCGCGGATGTTAGATGTCGGGAGATCAGAGCCGTTTCACGTCAACTAGCGATCCATCAGACGGCCCTGGCGACCCCTGCGACTGTGGATCATCTTCCTCCCCAGCTCGCGCCCGACAGCCAAATTTTCCCGTACAGCCACGTCCTCCAGCCGGTCTGCCACTCCCGAGCCACATCAGAAAGACTGTTGCGACCTTGCCCTAGCCTCCCTAGCACTCCCAGCCAAGCTTGTGGCCCGATCCACTCCAATTATGGAAATTAAGGGAGCACCCTCGGGCCGAGCCTAAGCCATGACTCCAGACCTCGACAGCCACCCTGGACCTCCCAGCTACCTATAAATACCCCCAGCACCTCTCAGTGAGTCCCTTTGCTCACTGAGACTCCTCAATTTCCCCAGCTGAAGCCTCTGGAGCTCCCGTCTCTCTCAGCATTTCTCGTCGACCCGAAGGCTTGAACGGCTAATAGAGGGCCCGTCTGGTGTTCAGACCCCCTATGAACCTTTGTCTACTGGTTAGGAAGCTCCATCACACTTCAATTCTCCTTGGCGAAACCTGCAACCCCATCCTCAGGTACAGCCTTTCCCCATTAAAATTTCTTCAGCTCAACTTCGTTTCTATCTTCTGGATGAGCTCTGGATGTCGCCTAGAGAACCCTAGCCACCTAGGAAACCTAGTGTAATTATCGTCTGGGGCTAAGCTAGCTTGAATCGATCGTATCGATCAATTGAGCTAGCGGCTGAGCCAATGGCTGAGTCCGAGTAAGGACCCAGTGATTGGCTGCACCTGATGTTATGAAATGTTGGGGGATCTGCTCGTCTCACCTCCCTGAAGGTGTAGGTATCGAGCTCCAGCCAGATAATGGCCTCTGTGAGGAGAATTGTCTCCTCATAGTGCACCTGAAATGCCCGTATCGAAGGCGTCTCGGGTGAGTAGCACCCCGTCGATCCAGAGGGATTCAGATCGGGGTTCTTAGTCCAATCGATGCATCTAGACCCCAGGAACGTGTAAGGATCAAGCTGAGCCGCCGCGTCGTCTGAGCGCCGAGAATTTCAAAGCGGAAGCTCGCCTGGGAAGGACCCGTCGAGAGGTTGAAGATGAAGTCCGGGACGGGCCGACCCCAACCCGTGCGGTTTGATTTCGGGCCGCGTCTAATTAATTAATTATAGGAATGTATTTTCAAAGGTTATGCGATTAATTAATTAAATCATATGGTTTTAATTTAAATAAACATTTAGAATAAATTATTTTAAATAACTTTGGCTATACTGATCCAAATGGTATGATCCAATATACCATTTGAATCAAAAAAAATACAAGGAATCTAAATATAAAATAAAATCACAGATCCAATGGTTAGATTTAAAAATATTTGCCCAACTCTTTGTCGTCCTTATTTAAATCATATTAAATTAAATAAATATCTAAATGAGGAGATTAAGGGCTCGATTGCTCCCTGAACCCTAGAGATTAATTTCAGACCTTTAAAACTAATTTTAGATATTAATTTCTCTTAATCACTCCTTAATCACCCTAATTAGGGATTAGTAAAATTAAACCTAATTAAGCCTCTAATCTTGATAGATATTGTTCCTAATGCTATTCTAAGTATTCTAGAATCATTTGGAAAGGTTGGATTGCCCTAAGATGCCATAAATTATTAATCCTCAAAATTTAGCTTAAATAAGTGATTAGTGCTAATTAGCTTAATTAAGTTGTCAAAATCCAAGATAAGTGTATTTCCCACCTTATTTATTAGTTTGGGACACATTAAAACAGATTAGGAGTAATTTGGACAACCAAATCCTAAAATTCCAATTTTTGGTCTTAAGAGGGGCATTTTGGTCATTTTGATCAAATATGCTTAAATGCCCTATAAACCTTGAAAATTTCAGTAATCTACCCTAACATAAATTAGATATGTTCTCTAAATTCTCATACCAATATTAATGTTAGTGTGATCCTTAACTTAAGAAATCTTCACTTAAGCCCTTATTAAGACACTTAGATCTTAAGTAACCTAAAAGAGGTCACATAGTTTAAAGCTTAAACCAAATATCTAAGATTGTCAATTATCACCTTAATGAGTTCAATATAGTTAGATTATATACCTAAATTCTAAAAGAAATACAAATGGAAACTCCTAAGTAAAAGTCTAGTTCAAAGTCTAAAGTGATCAAACATCAGATCCTTAGATCTTAGATCTTAGACTTAGATCTTCAATTTGAATTGAACCATCTCCAATTGAAATTCTTTAAATGATTGATTGTTTAACCCTTTGAAAACTTCCATGTGGGTATAGGATGATTCAATCTCTAAAGATAATGAGATTATCTTAAAAATTAATTATAGATCTTAGATTCTCAAATTCTTAATTGATTATTTTATCTTATAATCAGTAGAATAACCATTCACCAAGTTCATAGTTCTTGGATCTTTTAGCTTATAGGATCCTTTATCATTAACTTTGGAATAGAGTGTGAACCCTAGATCCCTATTAGGACATCCCCTTGGATTTAGGTTTTGAACACCAAAGTGGAGTTCAAATCCAAGATCCTTAAATCTTGATTTACTTGATTAAGATTTGGGTAAGAGAGTAAAATATTAATAAACTAGGTCGTTGATTTATTTACTTAAACTATATAGTCGTCACATGATTTTGGATTAGAATTTGTTAAGTTCTAATATTAACTTTAAGGATGTAAATCTAAGATTCTACTCGATAGTTGGATATTGGAGATCCTAAACTTGTATCTTCTCAGAGTAGCTAGATTTGGTAATTAGATAACATCAGATATCACATGAGTTTAGATTGAGTCCCTTACTTACTTTGATTGGATTTACTTGGCATACCTTAGTTATTGAGCCTTATTCCTTGAGCATAATAGGAGAACTTAGGGTATGGATGATACATCCTAAGTTACTACTTGAATTGCATATCATTCAGTTTTGCCTTATTTATAGTTGGTAGAATATGTCCTAGCTTAGTCTACCTCTTTAGTAGTAGTATTGTATAGATTGGACTCAGACCTAGCATATTTGGATGGCTAGGCTGGGGATTGATTGATTGATACTGGAGGCCCTATATGGCCTATTGGCTGGTATGGCAGTATTATGTCTTAGGCTTATTACTACTTTAGCTGGATTATTCAATATTATTTTCTATTTTGCTTTACCACATGCTTCAGTGGCCTTATTTTCAATACTTACTCGCTAGCCACATGTCTCAGTGGCTTTACATATATTGCTTTGCTTTTGCCACATGTCTCAGTGGCCTTTTCTTTTCCTTTTCTTAATTAGCATGTCGTATGTATACTCACATGGTTTACTTATATATATTAGCATGTTTAGGATGCTAGAATTGTATGTTTTCAGTACTTGTGTTTCTTTTATATACCCAGCATGTGTTAATATGATCATAAGCATGTTAGGTTCAAAATTATATTGTAGTTGTTGTTTCTTTTTAGCTTTTAGCCTCACCCTGTTTATTTCACATTGTATGTTCTTCATACTAGTTGCTAGCTATAAATGGATGGTTTATAGTTACTGTTTCTCCATAGCTTGTTGCGCCTATTAATGCTTGCATGTTTAGCTAATTTAAATGTGATATCTTTAAAATATTCAGTTCATTAAAATAGCCTAAAATGTACTTAGACACTTGTCTAACTGTAACCTTTTTATTGGCTAAGGCCCTGGCATTTGTGATACTGACTAATGTCAGATCCGGACGTGTTCGTTTCATTTCTACATTTCGATGAGTTACTATATTGTTTTCCCTTTTTCTACTATGTATGCTTGTGGATCTTACTACTCGCCTATTGCTTCCGCCACTTTGATATTTACATATATATATTGATGGATGTTATAGTACTTGGTGACAAGTCCTTGGCTTAAGACAGGTTGGGTTTACCTAACTTTACTTAAGTTTGGGGTTTTCCATAGTTGGAGCACCGTACTTCCTTGTTATTAGTACGGGGGCCCCACAAGGTGAGAACGCTTACATTCGAGAACTTCAGATCGGGGTTGTTTTGCTTCGAGATTGAAAACATTAGCCACCCTACGATGACAAAACTACTCTTTCCTTAGCTGCACAAACTTAGCCTTACGCTTACAATTCATTTAACCTTGAAATCCTTCTTGGAAGCGAGCCACCTCGATCAATTCTGCCAAATTTTTGATTTGGCGGGACACTAGATGGGCTTTTCTAGAGTCCCTTAGCCCTTTCAAGAATTTGTGGCACCTAGCCGTCTCAGTTCTAACCAAGTTTGGAACAAAATGCGACAGTCTTCGGAACTCTTGTTTGTAGTCGAATACAGATTTGTTTCCTTGAGTGAAGTGGAGGAGTTCGTCCTCCAGGATTGCCTATGCCAATGTTGGAATGAATGCTTCATGGAATGCTTTCAAGAACATATCCCATGGGATCTCTTCTAACTTGTAATCAGCAAACTTACTATTTTGTTCATTCTCCCACCAGTACTCTGCTTCCTCTTAAAATAGGTGGGTGACCAAGTGAATAGCTTCTGAATTTGGGCATTTAATGTTGGCTGGGTTATTTTCAGCTATCTTGAGCCAGTTCACAGTGTCTATTAGATTTAGCACTCCGTTAAACGTGGGTGTTCTGAGATGTAAGAAACTGTGCAGGATCCCATCTCCTGTGAAATATGAGGATGATGAAAATCCTAATTATGGTACAGATTACTGATGAGAAGATATAATCAGAGCATGGGTCTCTTGCGCCTGCTGCGCATTGCTTTATATTAGTGCTCTTTTCAGATTAACCATTGGATTTGTTTCCTTGGGTTTGCTAAATGACGAAACTGCATTCTTAATTGGGGTAGGAGCTGAAGTAGATTTTGGATTCATGACTGCAACAAAGATTGAATTTAGCGAACAAAATAAAGATTCATTATCTTTTTCAATCATCAATTTCTCAAAAGAGAAGTTACATAGGTAGAAAAAATGATAAAATGATATGAAAGCAAGATATGATATGAAACATAAGGACATCAACTACAATATTCTGATTTAAAGGCAGCACAAAAATCATTGAATGTTACTACTTGATGCTTCCTAGCTAATCTTCTATATGTCCATAACCACCATCTATCAACAGAACCTCCACGCAGAAATCCCAAAATCTGGAGATGGTAGTCATCAGAATAAGCAGTCTCTCGAAAAGCAATGGTCATACAGTCCAACCACTCTTTGGCAAGAACAGGGAGAATCTGTCTGACGAATGGGAAGGAAATGAACTGATTTGGTGAGTCTGTCGACAATCACCTAAATTGAGTCAGAACCAAATCTACACTTAGGCAGATCGACAATGAAGTCCATGGAAATATCAGACCATTTCCATTCAGAAATGTCTAAGAATTTGAGGAGTCCACTAGGCTTCTGATATTTTGCTTTGACTAAAAAATAGGAATGTCACTTAAAAATAAAAATGGCAATATCTCTCTTCATGCCAGACCACCGGAATGATTTCTTTATATCATGATACATCTTACTACTTTCAAGATAAACAGGGTAACTAGAGTTATGGACTTCTGAAATTATTTGTAACTGTAAACTTTTAGAAATCCATAACCCAATTTTCTGAAAGATCACACTAGTTCTTCTGAAGGTCGGACAAACTAAGATCTTATCTAGCACTTCCACTCCACGAGGAGATACTCCTTCCACGATCCTTCCATAGATTTTGCCATCCTAGAAATCATCTACCCAATACTCGTCGAATAATCTAAGGTAGTAGAAGAAATCGAATAGCTAATATTCCATCCCTAAAATTTTATTCAATTAATAGTTCTAGTTTTCCACTTATTTTAGTTATAAGCACTTAATATGTATATTTTACTTCTTTAAAGTCCGTTCAGATTTTAAGATGTCCTTTATTACTTGTATTTAACCTTTAACCATATCTTACTTGCTTATGATTCGTTCAATTCCTAAGATATCATTTCTAGATATTCTTAGTTTCATTTCTAAGATTTTAGTAGGATGAACTATGGATGATGCTTTTCTTACACTTAGTGATTAGGATCTTATCTGTTACAGAGAACGGATCATAAAGTAGATAAAAACATTTTCTTATTAGACACTTTTGTGATACTTCTCTGATACCAACTATAGCTCCCTACCCCATCACCGCACGTAAAAATAGGTAACATAATCAATTCGATGGCAGATTGGCGTGCCACTCAGGAAGGAATATCCCAACTCCCTGAATAGCTCAAACTAACACTGAATGTCTGCTAACTCAACTCCAAAGGAGGGTTGAGAGCTAATACTTAAGATAAGAGTAGTATCCTTATCCTAAGGCTTAGATAAATATATACATTGGATTTATATTACAATATGAAGAATTCAATATATGTATAAAATATCAGCATTTTTAGTATACTGATCACATCACAATACTAAGTATAAGTAGTATACAAATAGAGTACAGAAGCTAAAGCAAATATTTAGAAATATTCATCACAGAAGCTAAATGAAATATTCATCTCAGAAAAGAAAAAAAAACACATCCAGAATTATTGCAAACTATTTACTAAAATACATACATAAAATCTAAGTACTGAACTAGAATAGTAACTAAGCAAAATAGTAAATCTGGAGAATAGTCCACTAGTGCTCCAAGAACTCCTCATAGATCTTCTGAGAGTCCTCTTGACCTGGCTCAATATGTTGCTCAAGATCTAGCAAATTGCTGGATCCCAAAAGTACCATGTGTTAGACAATAAGTCTAATACATCGAAACTAATCTAAACAGTTCTAATTATTCACTTAACATTTAAATAGTGAAAACAAAACTGTAAAAATACTGTATAGGTAACTGAAAGTATAAAACTATACAAAACTGAAGTAAAGTAAAGTAAAGCTGAACTGTAAATTGAATACTAAAGTAACAAAAATAATAATGGATCTGAAACTGAGTAAATAGCATGTAAAATTGTATGGTATGCCACTGAAGTTATGCATCTGAATGTGCCATAATATTGTATGTCATTAATATGCAACTGAACTATCACTGAACTAGTATGAGCTATATGGTTCAATGTCCTTATACATCCTATTGGGAAATATAGATTACTGTGATGTCTGAACATCATGAGTTTCCCCTGTTGTTATATATGATATTATGTAACTCATAAATCATCACTGATACTCATACATCATGTTTATGCTCATCCTCATGTCTCTACAATATATGACTTAAAATCTAGAAAATCTAAAAATGCTTTAAAATTAGATTATGACTCAAATGTCTTCATTGTGCAAAATCCTGCTAGAATGATTCTGACTTCTAGGTCTAATTTCCATGATTTGTTTTTACCAAGGATCTTACTTAAAATTATCAGTTATAAAGTTTGTATATACATAGTTGTATGTTTCCAAGAATGGTGAATTTAACACTTAGTTTGTTTTAAACTGCACTTATCGATGCACACAATGATAGGAGGCAGAACTCGGTCGCAGTTTATATCTCAAACTGAATTGTTAAATATCCTAACTACAAGCATAGTGAGTATTCTAAGAAGAGTAACTTGAGATACTTAGTTTGTCTTAAACTGAACTTATCATCGCACATGACGATAGGAGGCAGAACCCGCTCACAATTTATATCTCAAATTAAGGATTTCATTTCCCTAATTATAACATACTACTAGTGTTATAAGAAGAGTGGTTGAGATACTTAGTTTGTCTTAAACTACACTTATTGATGCACACGATGATAGGAGGCAAAATTCAGTCGCAGCTTATATCTCAAACTAAGTATTTAAGTCACTAATTATAACACTCTGAGGGTTGGATGATTTATTCTAAGTGAGACTATATCCGACTAAGCCCGCAGGATAGAATATAAATATAGTCCTATATTAAAATGAATCAACCACATCCTGAATACTGCTGAAGTAATCCAGCACTATGAGTATACACAACTAAACTTAACCAATAACTTGAGTTCAGTCAATGCTATTTAATCAATAAGGATTACTAAGATTATGAGATTTAGACTACAAGAGGTAAATCATACACAAGATTCCAAGGCTGTGATCAAAATGATCACCCAATATAGGTTACTATCACATTGGAGAAATCTCATTCAAAGTACTTTAGGTGATTCTACCACAATGATCTAAGATCAAGTTTCTATTGTTAAGAAGGATCATCTAAGTTCCTACCTCAAGGTGTCATAATAAGTTCTTCCTACCTCAATGTGTTAACAATTGTTAAGGCCATTATTATTACTATAGAAAAACTAATCTAAGCTCATCAAGACCTTATATATTTAACAACTATGCTAAAATTCATAAGTTTTATTCATTAGGTTTCTTTTAATCAGATTAGATGGGTAAACCCATTTGATCAATACATATACTATAATTATGGGATATAATCAAAAGTATTATTAAGATTTGATCTTGTGATAAGTTAACTTAGTTTTATAATTAGTTTTATGCTAAGAGTCTTATATAAGAGAAAATTAAAGATCTAAAGTTTAAGTTTAGATACTTAATCACACAAGTTCTTTAATTAACTTAGCACTTCTAATTTAATGAATTAAGATCAATGTGAAATCATATGCATTATTGGAATCATGCAAGTTAAATTATCTTTCAATCAAAGTTACTTGATTAAGGTTTAGATCTTAATCAAGACAAGTTAGGGTTTAACTCCTAGCCTTACCAAAATTAAGACCAATTGTTGATTTATAGATCAATGACAAATTAATGTATTATTGATGTATTATTGATGGTAAATTTCAGATTCATATTAAGTTCATTTACTTAATCAAGGTCTTAAGATTCTCATGTTCAAATATAGTTTAATATCAATTTAGTACATCAAGATATCTAATTAAATGTTAAAGTTCTCTAACAAATACCATAATATTATGAAAGCATAAGAATATAAAGTGACATAATATATAAGGTAATTAAGACTAACCAAATCTTAAATCAAACCAAAGTGATTAGCACTTGATTACAAATCTAAAGAACTTAAGTTTCATATAATTTGGTTATTTAGTTATACATTAGTCATACAAGCAATCAAAGATTCTATCATTTAATATTTGGCACAAAATATTTAAGACACATAAAGAATTTTAGCACATGCTATAAAGGATAAATTTTCACATTTGAATTTCACCTAAAATTTTATACAATACTTAATTTTACTAAAATTAGGTTCAAATTTGATATACTTCAGCCCACTAAGGTCCCAGGGTCCTTAAAATGCATAAAATGTAAAGTTCCGATCATTCTAGACAGTTCTGGGAAGTTTCGAACAGTTCTAGGCGCTACGGCGCGTTGTGGTATGCTACGACGCGCTGCAGCGCTTTCAGGTGCTACGGCACGCTGTGACGGAAAACTTTCTGAAATATGGGCGTTGCGGCGCGCTGCAATGCTTTCAGGCACTTTGGCAAAAATCAATGATGTGGCGTGCTGCAACGCTTTTTAGCGCTCCGGCGTGCTATGGCATGACTAACCCAAGAGCTGGGTGTAACAACCCAAGTTGTTACTGTAGTGAATTAGGACTAATCCTAATCTTAAATATAATTATACGTGCTAATTAGGTCAATTGGAGTCAACCCCCCCTTAGACCTAGTCCAAATCAGAAGTCAAATGGATCGAATCCTGATTTTTGGGAAATCCAGAAACCCTAAAAATTTGGCCAATTTAAATTGACCTCCGATCGAAAAATGGACATCGCCATTGCGTTCATTGACCCCAAATTAGCTTGGGGTGAAGTTTCCGTGTCAATCGGAAGTCGTCAAAATTTTGATGAATATTTTAATAATAAAAATACCTCGGAAATCGAGGAATCTAAATACTCGTCGGATCGAAAATCCGACCTCGCCATTGCGTTCCTCACCCTTCAAATAGCTAGGAAAAACATGTTCAAAATATATTAATTTTTAATTAAAGTTAACGGCGCCGTCTGATCGAACGAATCCATCAGGACCGTCCGATCTGCTCGAATCGGACGGCCCGTAGCGCGATCCACGACCCGCGACCCGGGCCGATCCGGGCTGTCCACGCGTCGCGGGATCCGACGGTCCGGAAGCCTTCATCTTCGTCTTCTCCGCCCGACGCCACGTGGCGCGCCCCGCCGACCCTCCGGGCCAACCGGCGCCCTCCCCGGCCTCATCGAGGTCGCCGACGCGACTATAAGGCCTCGGCCGAACTCTGGGCTCCGGGTTTTGCGAACCCGAGTCGAGCCCCGCCCACCGTCGAAATCAGGTATCCCGATCTCCCTCATTTTGCATTCAATGATTGCAATTTACATTTCGAAATGTTATTCCCCGAGCCCGATTGATGATCCATCGGCTCCGATCTAGGCTAGCCCAACCGGATCGTCGGCAATTAGGCTAGGGTCCACAGTAGAAACCGTTAACCCGAAAACCCTAGGACCTAGGGTTCCGTTTTGCCGGCGATCCCGGCCACCTCCAGCGAAGGTCCCCCCACCGACGTGTAGGCCTCGTCGAGGGCTACCGTCGGCCATGCGGGCCGAGGTGGTCCGGCGCCCTCGGGACGTCTCCGCGAGGGAGACGAAGTCCGGGTCGGGCTGGGTCGACCTGAGCCCGACCGATCGCGTCGGGTCCGCGTAAGCCCCGGGTGGGGCCCACTACGCCATGTGGCAGCCTCCGGGCCCGCCACGTGTCAGGTGGGGGCCCACACGCCAAGCCCGCGACCCATCGGCTTTGGCCGTGGGGCCCACCGCACCACGTGGCAGCCACTGGGCACGCCATGTGGCATGTGGGGCCCACTGCCCGAGCCCGCGGCTTTTCGGCTTCGGCCGTGGGGCCCACTGCGCCACATGGCTGCCTCCAGGCCCGCCACGTGTCCCGTGGGGCCCACGCACCGAGCACCCGCGGTGCTTCGGCTCCTCTGTGGGGCCACTGTGCCACGTGGCAGCCTCTGGCAGTGCCACGTGTCAAGTGGGGCCCACTGCCCAGTCACCCGAGCCGACTCAGCTTACCCGTGGGGCCCACAGTGCCACGTGTCTGGTGGGGCCCACTGTCTGTTAATTCAATTAAGTTAATTACTATTAGTGATTAATTAATTATAGTTAGTGGTTAATTAAATTATGATTAGTGTTAATGACTTTGGAATATTAATATTATAATTAATTAATTATAATTAGTAATTAAGAGATTAATTAGGATTATTTTAATATTAATTAAACCTTAACAATAATTAGAATAATTAATTATTATTAAACAGTAAACTACAATTAATTATTCTTAATTAGATATTAATAGGAGATTAAGGTTAATTAAATAGTAATTAGTGCTAATGACTTTACTATAGTAAAATAATAATAAATATGATTTAATTAGTTAATTAATGGATTAAATATTGTTAATTAAAAATTAAGCCTAATTAATCACAGATTAATTAAAGATTAATAAATTTAAAAACTATATATATAAACTTTATGAATGAACAGTAAAATCATTTAATTTAAATAAATGAACAGTAAAATAATACAAATTGTATTTTTGAATAGTAAATCTTAAAAGTTTAATAACTTTCTATAGGATGATCCAAACATAGCCAATATAGGTCTCAAAATACTCAGAAAAATATAATGAATCAAATAACATAATGTAAAAATTGATTTCGAGTTACGCATAACGAGGTAGCATTTTAGGACCTCTTTAGGACCCCATAACTTTTTACCCAATTATTAGAACATAATTAATATGGGTCTTAAAATACTCAGGAGAGTGGCCACATCACTGTAGTAGTATTAGTTTTCTCATTTGGACATCAGGACAAAAAGTTAACCCTAGAATTCTTAGTGAAAATGACCAAAATGCCCCTAGACTTCAAATAACCATAACTTAGTCAAATCAACTCCAAATTTAAAAATTCAAGATGCTAACTAGTTTAGAATTCTAATATCATCAATAAACTAAAATAAAATTTAGGATTTGAACCCTAGAAATTTAGGTAAATGACCAGATTACCCATGGTCTTGTTTTGGTCATAACTTGACCGTTGGGAGTCCAATTTAGGCGTACTTACTGTCTATCTTCAAGTTAGACAGTAAGAAACCAGTTGGGACTAAGAGAATACAATTCTGACCCATAAGTCAAAAGTTAACTTTTTAACCCTTAAAGTAGGGGCAAAATAGTCATTTTGCTCTAAGATTGGACTAAGTACCCCTAACCCTTAGTTAACATTCCAAAACACTAAAATTAATGTTATAGTCATCTTAGTGACATTTAAGTGAGTGAAATCAACCCTTATGTTAGATTCCAATAATCTTTCTATGTCTTAACACTACACTTTAAGGACCCTTCCTAAGACTAGGACTAGATCATAGGTTAGAGTTCATTCCTTGGGCAAATTGGGTCACCCAATGGATGAAACCTTAGTTTTGTTAGTTTTTAGACTTTTCTTTTATTTTACAACTTGTTCTGATTATTTTATCTTTTAACCTTAGATTTAAGATAGGAGATTCATCCTATTAAGCTTGATTACTTAATAGGATTTGCCTCAACTAGTAGATCACTTATATAATAAAACCTAGAACTTAGGTCTTAACCTCTTTGGATTATGTGATTAAACCTAAATCTTATAGTATTTAATCCATAATCTATAGGTTTAGAAGATCTTGATCAGATCTTAGTTAGAACGTCTGAATTCACAAAACTAGGACGTATGATTTATTGATTTAACTCGTAGTCATCTATTTGATTGAGCTAGATTAGAACTTGATCAGTTCTAATCCTTTTTAACTTATAAGGACGAATTTCAAAGTTACACTCGATAGTAGGAAAATGGTGATCCTGAACTTGTGTAACTGGGAATAGTTATAATGGTTAATTAGAAAATAAATGATATCACCATGTTTAGTAGAGTCCTTTGCTTCTATTTGATGATTGTTGCTATGCCTTCCTTGTATTTTTGTCTTAACTCCTTGAGCATATCATATAAGATTTTAGATGCATAAATAAAATGTTAGGAAAATATGAAGACTCCTTAGATTTTTGTGAAATTATTAAAGTGGTTGATTAAAGATAATAGTTATATGAGCTGCCTCTCAAATATGTCCTTATTGCCTAGTCTCCTTACGTCGCTAGGGGAAGGACCTGCTTTGTTGTGTGCCTAGTTTACTAGCCTCTTTATGTCGCTAGGGGTACACCGTTGGTGCCTTAGCTGTACTGGTGTTAAGGTTACTCTGTATGCTTAGCTTACTAGCCTCCTTATGTCATTAGGGGCATACAGTTGGTGCCTTAGCCGTGCTGGTGCTAAGACCCTTCGCTTGCTTTTGTGTGCTTAGTTGCCTAGCCTCCTTATGTCGCTAGGGGTACACAATTTTATGACTTAGCTGTGATGGTGCTAAGCTCCTTTGATATTCGATGGGTTAGATTAACTCTTTTCTATATGGCAGTCGATGCACGGATATGTATATACAGTCATGTTATTTACTTTTCAGTATTCTTATTCAGTCAGCTACTTCTCCGTACTGCTTTTATATTTATTTAGGATGTTAGAATCTTGCTGCTATTTATATGTACCACTGCTGAGTTATCTTATTTTAATTGGCATATTTCTTTTGATCACCAGCATGTTTAGGATGTAGTATTTTTCTTACAGCTCTTGCTTATTTATGTATATCTATATGCCTTACCTTGTTTACATTTGAGGTATGCCTTAGCCTTCCTTTTGCTTAAGTTATAAATGATGATTTATAACTTTTTCTTTTCCTTTGTATTGCTTGCTGCTCCCTTATACATTATTGCTTAGATGATTATAGAATGGTGATATTACTTAACACGTATAAAATTTATCAGCTTAAAATGTACTTAGACAATTGCCTAACTAGATTTTTTCTTTTTTGGCTGGGGCCCTACATTATGAAACTGACAATGGCAGAACTTCTTTAGTTAGTTGAGCAGGAGTTAGGAGTAGAGCCATACCCAGAGGAGGAGCCCATGGAAGAAGCTGCTGTTTAGCCTTTTATTCTAAGTGAGGATGAGTGTCTTTACTTTCTTTTATTTAAACTTTTAAATGATGTAATAATACAGGTACTGATGACTGCATATTTAGATTTTATACTTATGTTCTGAGATACATTTCCTTATACTCATGTTGTGATACTTGGATGTTATGTATATTGAAAATTGCTTCCGCACTCTGCATATTTACTTAGATAGTGACTGAATGTTTGATTTTATGCTTACTCCTTGCCTTATTAGGTGGATTGTGGATTTCATCCTAATCCAATTATAAGTGAAGGGTTAGCTAGAGTGACATGCCATCCCTTAACTGAATTCTTATGGATTAAGGGGTGGGGCGCCACACTGGGTGCTACGACGCCTAGTTCCTTGACGTGCAGACGCTACGGCGCGTTGTAGCGCTTTCAGGCGCTGTGGCGCGCTGCGATGGATTTCATTTAATTTCATCAAAAATATTTTTATGCTTCATCAAACCATTATGCAACTGCGGCGCACTGGAGTGAGCTACGGCACACTGTAACGGACCCGAATTCAAAACTTCGGGCGTTGTGGCACGCTGCAGCGCTCAACGGTGATTTTGCCTATGTTAAAACTGTGACAGGCCTCCTTCTACACCCAAATATTCTCAATCCAGAGCATGCTACTTGCGGTGCCATATATCGATAGAAAGTTTGTTCCGAGACCTTTTCATTGATACCAAAATCAGTATGAACAGATCATATTATCATTATAAATAATTAAATTAAATCCTAGATAAATAGAAATCAAACAGTTTTCTTGACAAAAAAATTAATGGAGGAATGAGCTTCAATCAGACTCATTTCAGTCCAATTGAGGTTCTACGATTACACCTAGACATTATGCAAGAGCTAATGAAAGTATCATCTACAGCATTTTGATAAATTAATGAAAAAGTAGCCAAAGAAAGAAGTAGAGCAAATGAGTACCTTAGGCTTTAGAAGAGGAAGAATAAAACTATGTTTTTCTTCAAGAACTTGGAGGAAGGAGAGCTTCTTCTTCAGCACAAAGCTCAGCAATGGAGAAAGGAGGATAAGCTTCAACTTGAGGGTAAAGAAAGAATTGAGAGGAGGGTTGATGCTTCTTTTTAAATAGGAAGGAGGAGATGTGATAGGGCATGGGCTAGGGAGAATGGGAAGGGGGCTCTGCCCCTTGCGTAGAGGGAAGCGCCGAAAATGAATTTTTCTTAAATAAATAATTAATTATTTATTTTCTAATTTTTAATTTGCTAAAAATTCAGATTTAATAAGCGCACTCCGAAAAATTCCAAAAATTCACCCCTAGCTAATTTGGGGGTGAGGAACTCAACGGCGAAGATGGATTTCGATTCTGACAATTATTTAATTATTCTATTCTTCTGGTGCATTTACTTATATTAAAATATTCGCAAAAATCTGACGACTTCCAAACACGTCCAAACATCGCCCCTAGCTAATTTGGGGGTGTGATTGCAATGGCTAAGTCAGATTTTGATTTTGAGGTCAATTTAAATACCTCAATTTTTTAATTAATTAAATATTAAGATAATCCAAAATATTTGATTGAGCTCCGAATTGCTCAAAATTTTCAGGATTTTATTCTAATGGCTAGATGAACTTAACATAATGATAATTAAGATATGATTAAGCTAAAATTAAGTTAGGTAACAACCTTAGTTGTTACACATATACTGATAGAAACATCTTTCCAAGATCTTTCCATTGATACCCAAATCGGCACCAAACGATTATGTTATCAATGCAAACAGTGGAGTTAAGGAACTAGGCGTACAGAAATTTGTATTTGCAAATTTATATCTCCTTTCTTAATATTTACAAATTTTAATGAGCTTCTATATCTTAAATACAGCTTTATAGATAAGCAACTAAGGTAACATGAATTCTTAGATATGCAAATGAGCATAAGAACAAAATGGAATAACCATTAGTTTAACCAATGGAGGGAAAGGGGGTACCTAGGATTGGCAAATGGAAGCTACTTCTAGGGATCCTTGGGAACTTGAGAGTTTGAGAGGCTGGAGAGCTTCTCTTCAATAGCTAGCACATCAAAAATGGAGAATGAGGGGGGGGGGGGGGGGCGAGAGAGAGAGAGAGAGAGAGAGAGAGAGAGAGCTTGAGTTCCTTTAGCAACTTCTGCAGGAAAAATGGGGAATGGAGCTGAAGGGGGGGTCTTTTAAGGAGAATGGAAGCCTGCCATTGGATGGGATGGGCCTGAGTTGTCCCATCCCAGCTGTGAAGATAAGGGGATGGCAGGAGGTGGCGAAGAGAGGAGAGGCTGAGCATGGCAAGGGGCTAAAGAGAAAGGAAGCTCAGAAATGCAGCAAGGATGGGATGGCTGTGGGTCTTAGGCAGGGAAGAAGGAGGGAAAAAAGGATGGGAAAAAATGGATTTTAAATAAATTAAAATAATTAGTCTCTAAAATTATATTTTATAAATGATCTTCGAAAAATCCCAAAAGTTCACCCCTAGCTAATTTGGGGGTGAGGAATTCAATGGCGAAGTTGGACTTTGATTCTGATGAATATTTAATTTTCTTATATTTTGGGGTATTTATATACATTAAAATATTCGTGAAAATCTAACGACTTCCAAAACGTCCAAAACATCACCCCTAGCTAATTTGGGGGTGACGAGCACTATGGCAAAGTCAGATTTTGATTTTAATATCAAAATAATTAGGTCAAATTCTAGGGTTCCTAAAATTTTCAAGATCAGGGTTTGATCCATTTGACCTCTGATTTGGACTAGGTCCTGGTGGTGAATTACTATGATTTAATTAGTGCGCTAGAAAACAAATTAGGACTTAGATTAGTCCTAATTGGCTAAGGTAACAACTTGGGTTATTATTATCAAACTATTGAATCCTTACTCCATTGGGGTAATTCCTATATAAGGTTTCAAGGATGTGACCAAAAGTTCACTCAATTTTTAGGTTACTACTAACGTTAAGGAATCTCATTCTAAGTTCTTAGGTGATCTTACCATAAGGGTCTACGGTTATGCATTTAAAGCTAATAAGGAGCATCTAAGTTCCTACCTCAAGATGTAAATAATAAGTTCTTCCTACCTCAATAGATTATCTATTAATATGGCTTGATAATTATTGAGTTATTTATACTAAGGCAAGATCATAATGATCTTGCACTTCTAACATAAAAGGAAAAAATCTAGACTATAGGAATTTCATTGATTTCACAACTCTTATCTTTTTTAGATTTGATTTGATCAGATCAGATGGGTAAACCTATCTGATCTCCATCTATGCTATAATCATGGGTTTTAATCATGTATATTATTAGGAATTGATCATCTTGCTAATTAATATAGTAATATAATTTATTACATGCTAAGAATCTTACTTAAAGAAAATCAATGAGTTTAAAGATAAGTATTTAGATCTTCAATCACATAGCTTTATTATAGACCTTGTTCAAGATTAAGATTGATTTACTTAATCATTTTCTTAAGATTCTTAAGTTCAAACATTGATTTATAATAATTCAATCAATTAAGATGTCCAAATATGTATGAGAGTTCTCTAACATTCAATCTACTGTTATTAAAGCATAACAATATTTAAATAAGTAAAATAAAAAATAATTAGGGCTAATCAAACCCTAAATCAAATAAAAATGGATTAGCATATAATTACAAATTCAACTATTAAAAATTAATGAAACTTGGCAAATGTATTCTATTTAACCATGTGAATAATTAGAGACTATGTTTGTTAATTTTAATTAAGTAGAAACTCTAATTTTCACTAATCAAGCTTTTACAAGATTATGGCATAACAAAAAATATAAAAATCAGAAAATTAATCCACTTAATGCATGCATTCTACAAAGAATTAGAATCATTATGGCACCTAAATCTTGTAATTTGACTAAGCATAGACACTAATCAACCGTAATTAAGATCTGGAGTAAATAGGTAAAATAAGAAAATCCAACCATTGAAAATGTAATATTATTTTATATTTAGGTTTCTTGTATTTTTTTGAACAATTAATATATAATTTTATAGGGTTTGGATGCGAGGATTAAAATTTATGCAAATAATTTATTCTGAATTAATTTAATTAAGGATTTGCTTTCTGTTTTATTTTCCTTAAGGAAAATAATTATATAAATCAATTTTTATTTTTTAAACGGCGGCCCATAATCCAAATCGTGCGGGTCGGGGTCTGACCCGGCCCGCACTATTCTTCTTCCCCCAGCGCCATCCCCCGACCTCAGGAATTAAGGTTCGCCCTATTTTGCAAAATTTCGAGGCTCATGGACACGCTCGAGCCCCGGTTAAATCCTTACACCATCAGGATTCTATGGCGCACCAATATAACCCTAAATTGAGGATCGGGACGGTCGAAACCGCTAAGAGGCTACTCTCCCCAATTCAACTAAGTCCTGAATTAGGGATTTCACAGTGAGGAGAAATTCTCCTCACATAGATCATGCCAGGGTCAGAACTCAATAGCTATATCATCAGGATAGCTAGACGCATCAAATCCCCAAGCTAGGAAGATCTGAGGGTGGCTGGATCTCTGGGTCCTTACTCAGACCAAATTCTAAAAATTTCAAAACTGGTACGAGCCTGAGCTAGTTACTGGGTCAAGCTCTAATGACTAGAACCTATCGATCCATTGAGGATTGATGAACGATTGGGAAGTCAAATGAAGGGAGACTATGAGCCCACTCGACTCATAGTTGAAGAAGAAGGTACTTGGAATGATTGAGCAAGCTTGAATCAACTATTAGAGGGATAATCAGGGCTATCTGAGCTTCCAGATAGTGCGAGGGATCATAAACACCAGGACTACCATCTATCAACGGTACGCAGGCAACTGGATCACCAAAGAGACATCAGACAGACCGATAATGACGAATTGGGGAAAACAAATTCTCGAATCAATTGGTAATAAAATGGCTCATGGATAGAGTTCTAAAACTATTTATAATCTCAGTAGAGGGATGGGAAGGTTCCAGAGACTGAGGCTTAGGCTAGAGGCAGACCGAGAGCTCGGGCCATGGCCGAGCTCTAAGTTTCTAAATTGAGCTTGGCCGGGCCACGGGGCCAAATTGAGTTAACATGCCGTTGAGGGAAGATCCCCAATGACATGCTGAGGTGGAACGGGGGATTTGGGGACAAGGTCTGGGGTGGGGTACGTTGGATTTTCCCTGTCGGGAGCGCGAGCGAAGTGGGGACGAAAATCCACAGTCTCGGGTGCCTCGAATGCCATATGATCAATGGATCAGATGGCACTACGACTAGAATAACTAGGATTCTAATGGTTGGTTGCAGAAGCAATCTGGACCGTAAGATTTACGGGGTGGATCTGACTGTAGATTCAGATCTGTAGATCCACCCCGTCTAGCGTTACAGTGCGCCGTAGCGCCCAGAAATATTGAAATGACCATAACTTGGTTATTTGAACTCCAAATCAAAAAATTTAAAATGCTAGATAGCTTAAAAGTTTAGTACTAACAATAATCAAAAATAATATTTAGGTTTGAAATTCTAAAAAAATCAGAAATGACCAAAATACCCATAACCTTAATTAGATCATAACTTAACAAATTGAAGACCAATTCGGGTCTACTCTTAGTTAAAATACTCAGTGTGATATAGGGAAGCTATAGCCACTAATTTTGCTAATTTGGACACCAAATGGAAAAGTTAGCTTTTTGACCCCTCTTAGCTTAGAAAATTACCAAATTATCCTTAGAAATTGAAATGGCTATAACTAATTCATTAGACCTCAGAATTTAGTGTTCTTGGACTCTATAGAATCCTTAAATAGCAAGCAACAATAAACTAAATAAAAATTTAGATTTATTAGGTGCAATTTACTAAAATATCCCTTATGCCAAAAACCTTAGTTTAGACCTATATGACCCATTTCTTATCTAAATTTAGTGTACTTACTGTCTATCTTCATGTTAGACAATAAGGAATTATTTGGCAATAAGAAATCCAAATTTGGAGCCCTAAATTAAAAAATATCTTCTTGGACTCTTAAGTAGGGGCAAAATAGTTATTTTTCCCAAAGTTTAAGTTAAGCATACTTAACCTCTAAATTACCCTATAAGTCAATAAAACTAACATTTGAACTATAATAGGATCATTCTAAGTGTTTATAATCAGTTTTTAGTTCAAAATATTATATTTCCTAAAATTCCCTCTAAGTCTTTTCTTAGGACTTTGCACCTCACATTAGGATTACTCCTAAGATTGAGACTAGCTCATAAGTTAGATTTCATTCATTGGATAAGTGGATTATTTAATGAATGAATCCTTGGTTTTGTTAGTTTCTAAATTTTACAAATTATTTGGATTATTTTGTCTTTCAACTCTAGATTCTGGATAAGAGATTTATCCTATTAAATTTGATTTGCTTAATAGGATTTGCCTTAATCAATAGATCACTTTTAGACTAAAACCTAAATCTTATGTTTTATCCTTTTGGATTATGTGATTAAAGCCCAATCTCGTGGTGTTTAAATTCATAATCTATAGTTTAGTAGATCTTGATCAGATCTCAGATGGAAGTCAAAATTCATCAAATTATGATGTTATGATTTATTGATTAAACATGTAGTCATGCTTGATTGGATTAGATTAGAACCTGATCAGCTCTAATCCTTTTAACTTATAATGTCGTGCTTCTAAGTTACACTCAATAGTAGGAATTGGAGATCCTGAACTTATGTAACTTAGAATAGTTATAATGGTTTAAATAGATAACAACAGTGTCATAATGTATATAAGAGTCCCTTGCTTATTTGAGTTATTTTGTTGCTATGCATTCCTTATATTTTGTGCTTAATTCCTTAGACATATCATTAAGAAAACTTTGTGCATTAAATGAAAACTTATAATAATTAGGATAATAGTTGCCTTTGAGTTCAATTTCTAAGTGGATTCTGGAGCACATTTACCCTAATTGATAGGGGTAAGGAGTAATAAGGACACTTAACATTACTCATTGAGGAGTGTGTGTTAAGATTTGAACTTGTATAGTCTTGCATATGTGCTTGACTCCTCAGCTGTTTCTAGACATGTCCACAGAAATAAAAGTAAAATAACTAAAAAATTCTATATTTGTATTTACTGCCTCCTCAGTTCTGCTGCTGTTTCTGTCTGCCCTAGCCCAAAAAAGCTATGAGAATTTCTGTCTACCCTAACCCAGAAATGCTTTGGGAATTTCACTGGGCCCAATTGGTCAATTATCTGATATGGTAATCTTTACATACTTGTTTCAGTTCTAGCTTATTATGTACTGTATTATGATGCGTATTTCACTCAACTGTATTTCCTTACTTACTTGCTCACTTGTACTTATTTATAGGATGCTAGACTTTACTGCTTACTATATGTATCATTTTTAGATTTTTATCTGTAACTTGCATATGTTATGTGATCATCAGCATATTTAGATTTAGACTTTATCTTTAGTACTTTTACTTATTGCACTGTATATATGTATATGCTCATTCCTTGCTTAGTTGCTGATGTGTGCTTTTTGCCTCACATTTGTATAGTTTACTTTTTATTATGTTTAAATATAAAAATACTAACATTAATAATTCATGTAAAATATTTAGCCTAAAATATTCTTAGACAATTGTCTAATAAGATTTTCTTTTATTGGCTGGGGCCCTGGCATTATGAAACTGATAATATTATATTCGAATAGATTTGAGGAGCTGGGTGCTGAAGGAGAGGAGCCTTATTTAGAGGATGAGCATCAGCTAGGAGAGACAGGCGCTGCCTAGATTCTTTTTAGCCTTCTGTGAGGATGAGAGATTTTATTCAGTCTTTTAAACTATGCATTTAAATATTATAATATTACAGGTACTATGACTATAATTATTTTTCTGCACTTTATTATTTATTGAGCTATGTTGTGTTTCTTACTTGATGTATGGTGAATGGGTGTAATGTTTATTCTATTTTACTTCCGCACTTTATTATTTATTGAGCTATGTTGTGTTTCTTACTTGATGTATGGTGAATGGGTGTAATGTTTATTCTATTTTACTTCCGCACTTTATATGTGTATCATATTTAGTGACTGATTTTCTTAGTTATTCTGTGCACGTCCTTCCCTTATTAGTGGATTGTGGATCTTACCTAATCTAATGATAAGTGAGTGGTTTGTCAGAGCGATACTCCACTCCTTAGTCTAATGACTATAGACTTAAGGAGCGGGGCGCCACACAACCTAAGGTTATTACAGCCATAATTATAAACTTAGAAAAACACTAGAATTGAATGTATATGTAAGTGTGGGGAATGGGTCGTCCTTAATAAACATGGGTTGTTACACCATATAAGTCACCCTATGGCAAAAGTGTATGAAACCACTTATATGTCTGAGGAAGTGGACAATTAACATTCAGGTTCAGGCTTGATCATTGCTACTATAGAAAAATTCTAATTACGAGTCATATTAAAATTGCGCAAGATAGGCAAGAAAATATTTTAATGCCAAAAATTGAGCTGTGAGTTTTGATGTGTTAGCTTAGAGGTTGGAGAGTATATTATGCTTTTATTAAGGTTAATCCTTTAAACCTGATTAGTCATTTAGAGTCTCGAGTAAGATTAGTATAAGGCATTAGTTGTAGAGATTTACTTCATATGAGCTTACACTCTACTTCATATGAGTGTTGGCATTAGTTGCAATCAAATCTATTAATTGTCAACCAAATCCATAATTCAATGGATGAAATAAGAAGACAACTTTTTTCTTGACATGAGGCAATTATACCTCATCTGTTAGCATGATAATTCATTAAAATTAAAGCTTTATTTTGCATCTCAAGTACCATGATTTAGTTGGAGAGATTGTGGCAGTTGTAACCAAACATTATTAACGAATTTGTTTAGTATTATGCGCTCATACGTGACCGGGAGATTCATAAATACTCATTGGTCTTTTGAGATGTTTTTGTATTGTTGTGCTGCTGGATTCAAATGGGGTCTGTCAAGAGCACAAGTTTGGGTCATGCAGCTCAAATGCATTTGTCCTTTCAATTGAATGATGATGCTGATAGAAATTGATAAGTGGGGGACTTGAGGAGTTCGTATTTTAATATGTGCTGAAATTGAGGAATTTTGGATTGGGTGATATTAAATGGCTGTGTTACTGTGGTTTGATTTTTCATTGAGATAATAAGAAAGGTTACTGTGTTCCTGTCTTCCTCGATCGCGATCCTCGGCCATCACAAGAACTAAGCGGGTAATATGCATGGATGGTGTGACTCATCCTTGGTTGGGTCGGATTATGAATCTAATTTTTGGACACTTGCTTCAATGATTCTAAAGAACAGGGAGTATTTCGTCTGTATCAAACCCAAAAATACATTAGATACGTCATATATATATGAATATTATCTATGGAGTCGATCGCTCTGAAGTTGTAGAATCCCATATATATATATATATATATATATATATATAGTTAAAGTTTTCTTATGTTGGATCACTCTGAAGTTTTCTTTATACCCGCACTTGTGAATACATTTCTAATATATAAGTTGATGGAAACTTTTTGATCAAATGATGCACTAACTTTGCCAATTATAATGCACGGGTGAAACGTGAGTTGCACATGAGCGGATACGTAAAGCAATGAATGCATGTACACCCATACAACTCTACTAGCCAAGTGGGTGAGAATATTTTTGAGGCCTTGTTAACTTGGCTAATAAGACTGTAGAATGTGGATTAGAATGAATATAAAAGGTAAGGGATCAATAAATAAAAAACTTCAAACTCATAAAATAACGAAGAAGAAGAAGATTCTTTGTTTCCAAAGCAGGGAAGGAGTCCTGAGGACAGAGGAAAAGAGTTGCAGAGAAAAACCGCCATTGTTGATGCAATCAACCACTTTAATCTGTCCAGCTTTTCCAATCGATGCATTGTTTCTCACTCATAATGTGAAGCTTGAAAAGAAAAAAAAAAAGCAGTCATCTTTTCCAATTTCAGTGCGCATGATTCCTTCGCCCAACCCAGCGTTCAAGTTGTGTTTTTTTTCTCACAAACATAAATAATTAAAACCTTTTAAGGGGAGTAGTATGAATCTTTTCTTAAAAAAGGCATCATTTTCCGCTGTATTTTTCATTATAAACATTAGAAATATGCATGGAATCAACTCTATTAAGCTCAAACATGATATTAATTCAATAGTGGGCAAAACAGAATCAACTCTATATAAGCTTGAGATATTACTTGTGCTAATAAAACTGAAATGAGGGCTCGCAGTACTGTGCAAGATTCAGTTCACGTGTCATAATATCAAAAAACATGCATATCAAGATTGGCGCTGCACAAGTCATTCTCTTAAATGAGCAATGGCAAGCACCATACACAATATAATATGTATCATCGTAGATGAATCTGTTATACCTTAACATTCAATGTAACAAAGCTCGAATTTTTTGTAATCAGATAGTATTTCATGGTAATCTAAAAGCATCATCAACTTTAGTTTATTATCTTCAGGACTATGTGGACGATTGTTACAAGATCTATGTTAGAGCAGCAACACACACTCTTAAAATAATAAAGATCTATGTGGAGAAGAAGGTGAAAGGGAGAGGAAAGGGTAATACACAGAGATTTTCAGGCATCGCAGACGAGCATAACGATGCAGCGGCGGAGAATGTAGAACCTCCCTCGCTGCTCTCTGGCAAGAAAGCGGCAGCGCCTGGCAAAGGAGCAGCAGAAGAACCTCTTTCTCTTCTTTCTTCCCGGCATTGCTGCTGCTGGGCTGCTTGCTGAGAGATCAGGCTGCTTGTTGTCACACATCTATCTATCTATCTATCTATCTCTCTCTCTCTCTCTCTCTCTCTCTCGCTGTGTGTGCAGAGGAAGGAAGAAGACAGTGTATGTAGTCTTGTATTATATGCACGACTCTCTTTTGGACTTTTCTAGCATTAATGATATGGGCTGATTTCATACACGATCGCGCAGCTTTATCACTGCAGCCACTGTTAGTTCACACTTTGCAGAGAGAGAGAGAGGGTGGGGGGGGGGGGGGGGGAGGGGGGGAGGGCGTTTTCTTTGGCATGCACAACCCTCGCGGATTCTGCTATTGCAGCATTGCTCCTTTCGGTATAGATGTGAGCGTTTCTCCTGCCTTTGAAATTAATACGGATGCCCAAAATACACACCTCTCTTTTTCTCATTTATTAACTGCTAATCTATTCAATGCTCATTTATTAAGCTTTATTATATATTTTTATGTTATGTTTCCATAGAGCAGAAATTAAACTTCAGAGTTCAGTCGGAGTCAATTCAAATTTAACTTTTTCTTCACAAATTATTATATTATGACACATGACTTAATTAAGAAATCATAGGAAATATATTTTTACTATTATTTTTTAAGTCAATTCAGAAAATAATATAAAAATTAAAGAGAAAAACTTATTCAATCAAATTTGAATATTTGGATAAATTTTTTTGTAAGTCCCAATCATAGTATTTAGAAAAATATTACTTAATTCTCAAATATCTCTCAAAAATTATGGATGATTAAAATTTTAGATTTAAAAAATATATATTTATAGGCCCCAAGTAAAAGTGAATTTAATAAAAAAAATTTATTTCACTTAACTTCTTAAATCTTAATCATCAATAATTTAAGATTTAAATTATCCATAAAATTATACTTTATTTATAATATATATCAAAATTATTATTATTAAATATCAGAAAATCACATTTAATAAAGTTTGTGTTGTCAATTAATTTTAAGCCAAATTAAATTTGAGGGCAAAATTGTCAAATATAATTAATTAAGAGTTGAAAAATCTTAATTGCTCATAAATATTTCTTAAAAAGTATGAATGATTAAAATTTATAATTTAAAATATATATTTTTATAGGCTCTATAAATAAAAATTAATTTAATAATAATTTTTTATTCTATTTAACTCATAAATTCTAATCATCCCTATAGTTATGAAAAGTCAACACCATTTAAGATTTAAGGTTTTAACTCGTAGAATTTCAGAGTGTTCATTTAAAATTGGAAGAAGTTAAGCCTCACGTTTATATAATCGGTGATTGATCTGTAATTATTTAAATAAAGAGATTCAAAATATACAAATAATAATATCTTACAAAAAAAAAAGCTTAGGCACAGTTGATTAAGGTGCGCAATAAATAGAGTTGGACCCAGCGGCATACGTGTCCAGAAATTAGGGCCATTCAGTACAGTTCCTGGTCAATTTAGGTAGTCCGTATGAATGGGCGGGTGACCGTCATGATTTATAAGGCCTGGAATTTCATTCATGTATGTATGATTTATAGATGAAGTGAAGCTAAGTTCAGTGCATTAATGGAGCTTATCTTTCAACCTTCTTATGCTATCAAATGCATACTAAGCTTAGATTCATTTCTTTCTGCATTTCTCTTACTATATTCTTTTGAGTTTGTAAAAGCAAAATATAACTATTGGCCCGCCCAATGCCATAAAGTCAAAGAAAATGGCTTAAGAAGTGAACACTGTATAATTACGCGTGGCTTTAAAAAGCTTTATTATTTTCATGCAATGCCACTAAAGGTAACAAATGTTCCCTCTTCCCTCACTCATTTGCTTTTACTACTCTGAAGTATACTCTCCTGTTCAAAGGTTTCATTTCTAAGTTCCATATTAAGGAAACCTCCTCACCTCAAAGTTCCAATGGTAAATAATCCTTCCTATTCTAAGAGTGATACTATGTATCACACGAATGAATGGATTGACGATTGTTCATACTCTTCTGAACTTATAATTTAGAGTGGGATTTATACATATTATTTACTCAAGAATTCTAAGAGTGATACTATGAACACTCTGATTAACTGAAAAATACGCGCATAAAGATTGATAGTTATATACAAAGGCACAGAAGAAGCATACCATTCACCATCCCATTGCATCATCTCAATTGCACATGCATTCAAATCATCCTTTATTTTTTCTTAGACTTTTAGGCTTAGCTTAATATTATTTTACGAATAAATATTTCTTTAAATAACTTCTAATATTTTTTTATAAAATATATATATTTCTTAAGTGAAAGAAATTATTTCATATATTTGAGAAAGAGAAATAATATTTAGATCGAGACACAAAAAAAATTTATCCCAATATAAATTTTAAAAATAATATTTATATTATTTTAATATAAATAAATAAATATAATATTTAATTATCGTTGGATTGATTTTTCTGAGTGCCCGCATCAAAAACTACCAAAACTACTGGTGGCGGTATTTAAAGAGAACAGCGCTGGTGGGGTCGGGGCATAATAATAGCGCATGAATTGATGGCGGGACCCAGAAACGTTGGCCACGTGGGAGGTCGATGCGCAGGAGGAGAGAGCACGTGCGGGGAGGGAATCAGATTTCGCTCTTTTCATAGGAGAGGGTACACAACGCACCGCACGTGGAGAGGCTCTGCGGGCCCCGCCAGTCCTCGCTGCCGCGCCACAGCTGGCAATATAATTCCCGGCATGTAAAATCCTGGTGGTAGATGCGTAAATTAAGAAGATTGCGGTGCCTGCGGAAGCAAATTTGTCTTTTTTTATTATTTATTTAAAAAAAAAAAAAAAGCACAAGCATGACTGCTGGAGGGTAACATGCGGAGGCAGTGCTGGTCGCTGAAAAAGGAAGGCTCTCTTCCAGCCCTCTGCTGCACTGCCACCGCAGCATCTGCTCTTTACCCTTTTTTTAAGAATGTTTAATAAGAAAATACAATTAGTATAAAATAAATTCACAGCTGAATAGTATCAATATCATCCAACCCACAATCTGAAATAAAAATGATGCTGCTGACTTTCTATATAGTTCAGCGAACTGCAACACAAACCACAGATTGGCAGCATAACTCGCAGTGAAAAGTGATCGATTAAGCACGATTTGTGCGCTTTCCGACGCGGAGGGCGAGGCCGACGTCAATCTTGAGAGAGATGTCTATCGCCTTCACCGAGTGCGTGAGCGCCCCGCTGCAAGAGACTGAAGTCAACAGCACAGAATAGATGAAACATATAGTGGCTCAAGTCATCAGATGTTAATGCTTGCTTTATTCTGTGTTAGAATTGTTGGGCTTGCAGTTTCAGAGTTGAAATTATACGCTCATCTTCCTTTCATCTTTTACAGTGTGTGTTTTATAAACTAATTTTGCAAATACAGATAACTTTAATTTTTTCTATTCTTCAAAATATTATGAACACTGCAATGAATTTAGCAAAAAAACTCATCAGAAGAATTATATTGATACTAATTTCATCTAATCATACAAAAATGCAATAGAGCTACTAATCACAATAATATATGTAATATAATTTTAACTATACTTTAAAAGTGTATTAAGAAATTAATTAACTATTCTAGTAATGGAAGCTGTGTTCATATATAGACATATCTTTGGTTAAAATTGTAATAATGACCAAATATATTTTTGGGGTCTAAAAAAAAAAGAGTCCTTGACAATAGATAGTTTGGTCTTATACATGCGTGTAACATAAATATAGCAAGCTTTCCATTCAAATGCTACATGAATCCCATAAAAGTAAAAAAACAAATATGCTTTCCACTCAGCATTGGAACTACTTTGATAGAATTAAGATCGGTTAAATTATAATGGTTGTTTCTACTTTATGGGGAAGTAAGCTATCCACATTCAAAATAACTGTCATACGATTCTAAAAATTCCAGGTTAATCAACTATAACTGCTTTCAGCTCCAAGCATGGGTTTAGTGTTTCTGATGGATCTAACTCCTGTAAGAGATTGCAGTGAAGGAATGCATGTGTTCTTATCAATAAGAACATTAACATCAAATGCAAAAATATATAGAGCAGAACCTTAATATATATAATCCATAGTACAATAAATCATTAGATAGGGCATATAGTGATCAAACACATGCTACAATCCCACTAGACATTTCAATAATAACATCAAAATTAGCATAAATCTTCTTTTTTCTTCAAAATCTCAAAAGAACTTCCCTTGGTACTTTATCATAAGACCTTTCAAAATCAATAAAATGTAAATGGCAATCACATTAAATTTCTCTAAATATTTCCATCAAATCTTTATTTATATATAAAATTTTCATGATAGATCTACCTGAATAAAACCAATTTTATTTTGTGAATTCAAATATCCAGTTGTACTCTGTATCCAATCAAGCTCTCAAAATTTTAATATATAATTCATTAACTTAATTCCCCTAAAATTTAAAGTCTTAAACATCCCATTTACTCTTGTAACTAGGCGTAACAATGCTCAATTCATTCAGCATCCTTTTGGTCTTTAAAATTATTTCCTATACTTTCATGAGTCATGAAATCATTTTCTTACCCAAACATTTCACACATAAAAATATCATCAAAACACATAGTTTGTCTAACCTTCATCCCTTTTTAATTCACAGACCCAAATTTTACTAAACCGTTGAAAGCAAGGTGCAACTGGTATTATTTTTCTATAACTGCAAAATTCACTCATATTAATTTTACTAGTACAATCTTCAATTAGAATTTTACACAATAAATAATTCATCTATATTAAATATTTTTATCCCTAAATAAATTTTTATCACCATCTCTAATATATTTTATAAGTCAAGTCATTAGTTCACCTTATAAACATAGCTAATGTTTCTTTATCCCCAATAATTTTTAACTTTATAAATAAATCATCAAATGTTTCAATCTTATCATATGAATTGCAACTTTAAATTCATAATAAACAAATTTTTATTTATTTCAATTTACATTATTCTTATGTGTAAATCTTTTTTAGAGCAAATCTTTTCTCTTAATCATTTTGCTTGAATGCATGTCTTGCTTCCACCACCAAACATCTTTACAACTTAAGAGCTTCCTATCACGTCAAGTATGTAAATAGCTACCTAGTATATACAAATAACAATCAAATTTCATATAAATTTTACTTCACCCTCCAAATTCATTGTTCAAGATTTAAAATCACTTTTAAGAAATTTATATTATTTCAAATATATTTATATTTATTATCATTTTTTTACTCTATACTTTCAAATCTTTGGGTTATCAACTAATAACCTAAATGATTTTATGATCGTTAAAATATAAAAAATTTCATTTAAAAAAATATTTTTAGAGTTATAAATGCTTTCTTTTATAGTGACAACATATTCACATCTTTTCTTAAAATAAATCTAAATAATTATAAAATTATAAGTTAAAGCAAACTACATGTCATCATTCCTTCATTAATCTATCTAAACCAAAACTACAATGAGCATCATTAAATTATTTAGCCAATCTTCTAATATGTCAATTTAAATCTCATCTTACAAATAATATTACCTCTTGAGAATTCTTTGAAATAACTCCAAATTGAGCTAAAATTTTCTCTTATACTCGTACAATTTTTGTTTAAGAAGCATAAACATTTGCAATATTAAAATTTACCATATAAATTATATTCTTAAAGAATACAATTATGTCTCTCATCTATTTATCTTTAAAATGATTATATCCATGATAAAAGCAATATCATTTCTATATGATGATTTTTATTGAGTATAAGAGTTTAAAACCTAATCTCCTTTAAATGTCATTTTTATTATATTTACCCATTATAACTAAGCTTATTTTCATCATTTAAGGTGATATTGAAGCTCTCATTTCATGATTAAGCTTAGATCACCGATGTTAATTTATCGCCATTGTTAATTTATCCATCGTTGTTTGAAAGGTGATCGCGTCTGTTAATAGGATAACATGGGTTGCCCATTAAATTCACTTAATAATTTAGCAACCAAATATACAATGTGTTTTAGATGACTTAGAAGAAATTATTATAGCTTTAATAACTTAATTAACACTCCTAATATAAATAACTTCTGTTTATTACAATTAATGAATTAAGGTAACTAGTGCACAAGGTTCTTGCACCATCAACGCTCAATTTTCAAAGGAAGATCTATTAAAAGATAATCAAGGTTTTATAGTTGCAAAAGTATACCATTGAGGTTAACTTGAGGAGAGCATCTCATATCCTATTTGCTTAGCATTACAAGTTTCCATGCAGCCCAACTGGTACACAGCAAGAAATTTGTGGTACACAGCAAGAAATTTCCAGTGACACTATAACGACCCTAAGTCATTTGGACAAAGGACGTTAAAATCCCCGCGATATCTAATTTCTATTGTTTACCCGCTAAATCAATTTTTCTATTACGTATTGATTAAATTTGAGAAGTTTCTCAAAAACAAATAATGCTAAAATGAAATTTTAGCTTTGCCATTATTCTCAAATTTAAATGCCAATTAGTAAAGTATTTTAAAATTTCTTACCTCCCGAAATTAAGATAGAAAACGCTTATTCCAGAAACGGTCAGCAATTAGAGCCGACGATTCTATCAAGAAAGGAATGATTGAATGCAATCGAGCAGCGACCTACGCGTTCGTAATCGACGCAGGACTGTCGACGGTTTTGAAAGGAGGAATCGACGAGCCACACTATACGATCCGTAACTTGCGCACATTAATAGCGCAAGAAATGGACGTGCTTACGCACGTCCTATTAAACCTCCGCAGAACTAACGACCCCTCACAGCAAGCTTCCCTCAACTCCTCGCTCTTTTTTCTTCATGCCGTGATAACTCGGGAGAGCCTCGACCTCTCGACGCTCCTCCCGATCTCTCTTGTCCAACCCACGACGCTCGCCTAAGCCGACGGGAACGACTGAAAGTCTGCAATAGAGACGCAGACGAACAATCTAGAAGCCGAAGATTGCTCTTCCCGCACAAATTTCTTCTCTTCCGCTCGATTTTTCTACGCTCGATCTCAAGAATTCCTCGTTAACTAAGGTACGAACCTCCCTGCTGCTTGATTTTTTATGTATAAGATAGAAACTTAAATGTGTATTAGCAATACTTCATGTTAAAGCTCAAATCAAATTAGCAAATGAATACCATATTAACAATAGTTAATAATAAAGATTTATGTGAGGAACATAGAAATATTAAAATCTCTGTTCCCAAATGATCATGGCCTGTTGATGTTAAATTACCCAATTAACAATTTGGTCAAAATCCTGTCATGAATGAATTTTATGTTTCTATGGTTGCTGATTTTTTTTCATAGAATAAGATAGGAAACAATCCAACATAATTGAGATCTTTATTTAATAATACTCATTGCAATTTCTGTTTTAGGCAAAGAGGTGCTATTCATTTTAAATTCTGAAATCAAAACATGTGGTAAAAATTTACCAATCAAATCTCTATTCAAGACTTGATGTACTAGGCTGATGTAATCTCAATTTAGATCATGTGTCAATTTCATATAATGGTTGATCATATGAAAATAGAGGACAATGGAACTGCGTTAAGGTTGTAATAAAATTACAATGAAAGCAATATGCTGATACTACTATCTTGATTGATAACTTAAACCTTCTATGTTTATATTCCTGAATTCCAATTAAGGATGGAATATAAAAAAGGTGAAATGGACATATCTAATGGAATCTGTTGGCAACAGTAAATGTATTAAATTTTTTTTAAACATTCAACATCAATTTCGTTGAATTATCATCTCATGGAAAATTGGAATCTTTACATCATGAATTAGGCTCACGTTAAGTTACTTAGGATTTTGACGCATATCGAATGAGGAACTATAAAATCATTATAGTCATATTTTGATTCATTAGTCTTTATCCTATTCACTAATGTGTCAAATGAATTATAAGGACTTATAAGATTAAACTATATGCATAGTTGTGCATGTATTCGTATGTGAGACTGATTATTCATTAGAGTCTAATGAAAATTATAAATATAATTTTTGCAGATACATCAAGTTTGTGAGTGATTCGTCTTCTTATGTCAAACACAAAGGTACACTGGATATACTCTTATTTGCTTTTTTTTGCAGCTTAAGCATTGCTTTGAGCCTATTTCGTGTTGTTATTAAATGCGTTATTTTTACTACAAATGATATAAAAGAAACAAAATGATGTTTATATATCTTATGAATGTTGCAAAGGGTTCCAAACGGTGGCTGAATAGGTTAGGGACGGGGCTAATCTATCGGAAGTCATAAGGGTGTCATTTGGAGCCTTTGAGGGGCCCAAGCGATGAACATGCTTTTATTAAACTCAGCTTCAAAGTTCTAGCTTTGCCCATCAGAACCATTAACATGAATTCATGATATCAAGACATAAACACAAACATGAATTTTTATGCAATTATTGATAAAAAAAAAATAATCATGGCAAAGTAATGTTTATTTGCAGGAATTATGATTATTATTTGCATTAAAATCATGTTTTCCTACAATTATTACCATATCCTTTTCGCTTTCCGTTTTCGTTTAAAGTATGATATTTAATATCCTATGTACTTAGAATATGTATTAAGGTACTATTTTTATAATGTCAGATCAGATACAGCTGGAAGAGGCTTAAGAATGTTATAAGGAATTGTGGTGCTGAATAGAAGATTAAAACTTTAGCTTTTACATCCTTTCAAAATATAAATATTTATTTTGTATGCTGTCAAATATGTAATATTCTGAATAATATAATGTTAAATTGAATGAATGATATTTCTTATTCTTGTATGGCTCTGAATGTTGTTTAAATATATTTTGCTTAACCACCAATATGATACTGCGGAAAGATGCACCTATGTTAGATTAGTTGTTACTAATCTAACATGGGTCATCACAGACAAAAAACTTTAACTAGACTATGAAAAAAATAAAGTAAAGAGACCATCCAAGTCAATCATTGGTTATTGAGTAGTATGATAGTACAAGGCTTGAGCATGGTAAGTGGAAGGGACTACAGAACTAGGGAGAACAGAATAAGAAAAACCAAAAAAAATGGCTCGGATAAGAAATACTTAATTGTTTAAACTAAAATGCCTCAAGGAAAAATGTCTTCTGCTCATTATATACAACTAATCTCTGATGCAAGGAAGCAAGTTGCCTTAGCAAAAAAACAGTAACTAAACAATAACTACAACCAACCAGTATTTAGTTGCAGAGCAAGTATACTTAACAGGTAGGAAAATTTCTCATCGCATTAAAAGTGCACACAGCAAAATAAAATGGCATTTCAACTTTTTTCTTTTGTTATGATCGTACAAGCCTAATTTTACTTCTGTATATTGTCAGAAACGTACCATGAAATGTAAGTTACGCCAGTTTCTCCAATTTTCTTCGCAGTTTCAAGCGAAACATTACCGGAAGCCTGTTATAAGATATCAAAATTCAGCAATAACTAAAACATCAAAAATATATAGTGGGTTCACGAGGCTTCCTATATATGATAATTTTTTCTTGCGTGTGGAGGATTCTAGCTTGATATTGTTCCAAGAGTGGAATTAGAAATGAAAACTGCTATTACTACAATAACAACAACAAATCAAACCTTAATCCCACAAGTGGTTCATGGGATTAGCTACAAAATTTAGACTAAAAAACACAATTTTAGCAAGATGCATTTCAATGGGTGGCCCGATATCTGAGTACTAGAGATTCTAATAATAAATGGATAAATTATCTAGCCTATAATTGATGTAAAAAAATAAAATAAAAAGCCATTCCGGTCATTCTACTTGAGCTCGGATGCTCACCTTTGCTCATGTTTGGGTTTTTTCAAATCCTGAGTTTCATGCCTACATTATAAGATGCACAGTACATGATTCAACATCACTTCTATTGATGGAAAAAGAAGCTAAGAAACAACTACAATATCTCATAAAAAGAACTGAAGCAAAGAGGCTGTCAGCAAGCTCGAGGAGACCAAATTTGGTGCATCACATAGAGGAGATGATGCTGGTTCTATTAGAAGATTGTCTGTCAGTTGGTAATGGTGAGACAGTCAAAAGTGGAGTTCGTAGTAAAAATACTACAATATCACAAGGCCTAGAATTAATTTCTCAACCTAATTTTGAAATCTAAATCTTTGTTTGATGCTCAAGTGAAACCAAACTGTCTTTACTTCTTTTAACTCAAAAGCAAGCAATTCATTTGTGTCTACTTCTTTTGTTGGCCACCTTGTGCTGTCACATTTGTGTCTTCATAGAAAATTTTTCAGTGAGTTGGGGCTGTTGGCTCCCTACAACATTGGATTGATTGATTTTCTTCTTATCCTCATCAAACTCTCGAATGATGAGGATTATACAAGGTTTTCTCGGGAGGCTCCTATTTCATTTTGAACCTTCACATGAAAATCCTCAAATAGGCGCTTTCATTTGATCCTAGGAGTGAACCTCCTATTGCTCCTGTGTGGATATCTTTTCAATTACTCAAGGTGCATTTGATAAACAATGCCATTCTTTTCTCTCTGAGCTCATACTTCAGGAAATCTCTTAAAGTAGATTTTGCAACTGCAAATCTATTTAGGTTGTTCATTGCTTGGGTTCTTGTAAAAATCTATCTAATCAAGCATATAGAAAATGAAATTTTTATTGGAGGAGAAACTAATGGTTACCTACAAAAAGTAAGCTTCGAAAACTTCCCTTCTTTCTGCGCGTATTGCAATATCATTGGGCATAATTCTTCATGTAGTTTTAAACTTTACCCCCACCTTTAAACCAGTAATAAATCCAATATGGGCGTGCGTTCCTATTCCCAAAGGTCCCTCTATGAAACACATGGCTTATGTCCCAAAACAACCACCAATATTGGCAACTTCAAAAGATCACATTTCCTTAGAGGAAGGGCCTAAGGTGACAACTCTTGTTGAAAAAAATTTGGAAGTTCAAATTGCAAAATTGTTGGAGGTCGATTCAGGCAAGGATGATTATACTACTGTTGGTTGTGACTAGCCTGCTAAGTCCGAGGCAATGGAGGTTACTACCCACTTGATTCCGGCATTTGGGAACCACTTCGGAGGATCGGATGTTCCACCCTTGTAGGTGGTTGATGATGGGTGTGAGTTGAAAATTGAGATTGTTGGTGAAGTCATTCCAACGGGTAATGATGATTGCTCGGGTGCTACTTCATCTCAGACTGAAGCTTCCTACCAGATGTTGGTAGAGGTGACAAAGAGTGTTAAAGGATAACCTATCAGATTGGGAGATATTAAATAATTCTGAAATCGGATGATTCATTCGATTATACGAATCGTTTGAATGATTCGTTCGTTTCATTCGAACAAAACCTAAATTCTGAAAAAAGAATTAGATTAGAGTAATCTAACCCCCTAATTTACTCAAAATACCACACTCTCAAATTACTTCATTCCAAACAA
Source organism: Gastrodia elata (assembly GCA_016760335.1). Lineage (NCBI taxonomy): Eukaryota > Viridiplantae > Streptophyta > Magnoliopsida > Asparagales > Orchidaceae > Gastrodia > Gastrodia elata. Next base: position 768,178 of record CM028671.1, on the reverse strand, counting down.
AAAAAAATATCTCCTGAAAAACTACTAAACATTAGTAAAGTAATATGATTACCTCAAATCTCATAGATTTTCTCATGCCAAACAGCCCCTAAATCATTATAAGCAACAAAAAATTCTTCAATCATAAATATTATTCAACATAGGATTATACTTTTACATCATCAAAAGATTATGAGCTTGTCTTTTCTTTATTTTTTGCCATCAAACAGAGGTTATTTCCTTCTCTTCTGTTATGGAGTTGCTCTCTAACTCTGAGTTGGCCAGAAGGCTTTCTTCTTTTGGCTTTTCTTCTTATACTAATCCATCTACATGAAGTGTTTTCTCTCTCTCTCTCTCAATCAATTCTTTCTTCTTTCTTTAGCTTTGGGCATTCCATCAGTATGTGCCTTTTTTTCCTTACATTCATAACAATTAATATTATTATCAAACGTACTAATAAATTTTACCTTTGCCTATGTTTGGATATTGTCTTCTGCGTTCCATTCCTTGATTTTTCCTCATTATTGATTTATATTTTCTTGTGATGAAGAAGAGTGTTTTTTGTCCACGCTTTCACTCCCGTTAGATTCTCCAATGTTGAGAATTATTCCTTTTTCTTTCTTCTAGGGTACTTTAGTTTCTTTTCTTTTAGCTAGAGCTTATTCATAAGCAATTAAAAATCCCAATAACAAATCTAAAATGTATGTTTTTTAAATCCTTTGCTTTCACATTAAAAATAGGCGATTACATTTACATTTAATTGTAAGGCTTTAAATTGTTCTTCAATCTCTTCACTATGTAAAGTAGAAGGTTCTGTTTGTAACCTTTTTGGACTATGATCCATATGTGATAGTTCACAAAATTAAAAAATCTTCTCATTTCATTTTCTTGAAATTAAAGCAAATATCAGCAAACATTGGAGGATGGATGTACGTGCACACTCAATCGCGTGAACATTCTTGTTCCCCAATAGTGCCATTAAAAGAGACAAATCTTTACTCTACTAATCATGAGATTGATTATCATAGAGACACTAATACTTGGCTATAGAAGCTATTAATTTGAAAAATCTTTTGAAAAATAAAAACTTAATTTTTTATTTGAGATAATAAGAGATTAAATATTATAAATATTCAATTAAATAGATAAAGAAACTAACACAATATAGAAAATAAAAGAAATAAAGATCAAATGAACACTGAAAAATTATAGTGGTTTGAATCCTCTTGACCCTACATCCATTCTTCAAAAGTTATCTTCTGGCAATCCACTTCAAGATCACTTCTTCACAGGCAGAGAAGCATTCCCTCCTTTGCAAAAACTTGGACGCAGAGCCACGAAACAAACTCTCATTCCCAAGTATAGATGCCTAAAAGATTTTTTCTAGCACAACCCAGCTAGAGTTGAGCAAAAAATTCAAAGTACAAAAATAAAACACAAACTTATAGTACCTTTTTTAAAGTAATTCGAGATAACTTCCTAATCTTTAAGCTTTTAAATAGAAAAAACTTAGAATAAGATAGTCGTTTGCTTTTGAATATTCTTAAATAACTCTAGAAGAATTTAAGAACTAAGAGTTTGAGTTGGGTCTTGAGAATGTGGCATGGGTCCATATTTATAGTGGAGATATCTGGGTTCAAAATATGACAATAGTAATATTTGAAAATCAAAGATATGTCTGGGTGCACAATATAATATTTGGATCTAAATATTTTTTATTGGGCTAAACCTGCTATGAAAATTTAAGAGGTGTCCAGGTGCATGGTTTGTGCGTGTGAACAAAGGCCAGAATTAAGTAAATTTAAATTAGGGTATTTATGTGTTCTTTTTACTAAAACTCAAAAGCTTAGCAACTTTACAAATTAATTAATTTAGTTCTAAATTACAATGTTATAAAAGTAAAATACATGTCTTTTAAATCAAAAATTGAATCTGATGGCTTGATTCCTGATGCATGAAATGCTAATAGTCTTTGGAATATTTAACCAAAAAAAAATGCTAATATTCAAAAGTTATTGTATAAATGGTTTGTTATAATTAAAAGAGAAGCATCCACTTAGCCGAATGTGCAAGACTCTTACTGATGCAGTATGAAGGCCTACATGAGAGTGTGTGATGACACAAACATATGTTAGGAGCCTAAAGACTCAAGTTCTTTCATTTTATTTACATTTTATTTTATTTTAATTTTTTTCATGAATAAAAACTTGGTTAAATGACGTGTGACTCATGAGGGTGATAAGGATTGACTTAATTTTTGTGTAAAATACATCTTAGTACTTCATGAGAGATTTGGTTTGGATTGGTTTATGATTTTTATTGTAATTTGACATGTCTTATGTGACTATAAATAAAACTCCAAATCTCTTGTATCAACGCACAACTGAATGAAGTTTTCTTACAAAAGTTTGGCTTGAGAGCTCTTGGTTTTGGTATGGATAGCCAAAATTCCGATGACGAGAATAATCGGTCTTGGTTTTTCTATTTTCTTATTGTTCAAGCTGCCATCTTTTTATCTCCATTTTATTTCGCCAAAATTTGCTTCTGTTTTGGCCATCAAACACCCCTCCAACGAAACCTACGCAAGCCCTGACGCCCTCACACTTCGCTGCCAATAACCCCCTCAAACAACTACTAAAAATCCTATAAAAATATTCCTTCGATCCCTAACATCCCCATAAACATTCTCCAAGAGTTTTGTCCGATTTCGACTTCATTTGACCAACCAAACAACTTCCGAAAGTTGTACAGTCGCTTATGCACTCATAATCATTTTTTCTTCAATTTTGCGTCACCACCTAGAGTAAACAAACAGTTGTCAAAAAATAGAAGCAGCAGACAAAGGCAGATGACTAGAGCAAGCAACCAATATTGGACAGCAATCAATGGTCAATGATGATTGATGCTTGTCAATGAATTAATGTAGTTGAGGTTGAAACAAAACGCCTAAAACCTATTTTAAAATATTTAGTAACACCTAAACAACCCTTTTTGGGTGTTTTAGCGGAATGTATTTTGTTTTTAAGAGATAACATAAACACATTTTCTTGTATTATTGCATGTTAAAAATATAAAGTGATGCTACTTATGCCCTAGCTTGGCTGCATGAATCCATAATTTTTTAATATATTCTTCATATGTTGAGAAAAATAAAATCAAGTGTTCAAAGTACCCAAGAAAACCTTGAGAAGGTAAAATGTCACCACAAAATTGTTGAAAACTCTTTTTTGATGTTTTAAATGATAATTGAGAAACTTTTTGGCCTACCTTATATTGAAATGAGAGGAAGAGAGAGGTAAATTAAAATTAGAAGAACTTTATGTATATTGCATATGTTGTTACAGCATACACGTATATATAATGATGTGTAACATAACATATGTCGGTTACAAAATTCTAATTAATGTCAAGCCTTCAATGTGACATATGTCTGTTACAAATTCTAATCAACGTCAAGCTTTCAATGAGCAACCAACAGTTTCATTCTAATCTCTGTAACTAATAATGGTTTATAATTCTAATTATTCATTGCTACAGTTATATTATGATATCCCCCAATAAAGTGACAGTGAACTCTTGAACCATCAGCTTATCTCGTAGGTAGTAAATCAGAAGAATGAAAGTGGCTTGGTGAGGATGTCTGCTATCTGCTCATTTGATGGTGTATAATATATTGCGACCTCGTTATTTTTGACATTGTCCCGAATGAAGGGGCATTCCACTTCCACGTGTTTTGTATGAGCGTGAAATAACAGATTGTTGGCGAGAGAGATAGCGGACAAGTTGTTCAATAGATTTTTGTTGCTTGCAATTGAGGATGTTGGAATTTTTGAAATAGTTTGAGAAACCATACGATTTTTGTAACCGTTGAGGCAAGCGCTTGGTATTCGGATTCTGTGGAGGATTGTGCTACTATGTGTTGTTTCTTGGCACTCCAGTTAATTAGAGTTTGGCCCAAAAACACACAAAAACAGGTTGTAGATTTCCTGTAAGTAGAGTCTCCTGCCCAATCTGCATCTGAATGTCCGTGAAGCTCCATGATGGAAGGAGTGACGGGTAGCCCAAAATGAGAAGTGCCTTTGATATACACCATAATACGTGTTTTAGTTGTGTGAAGTGGATGCTATAGAGAATGATGCATATGTTGACAAATACGGTTGACAAGATGACTGATATCTGGATGCATGATGGTAAAGTATTGAAGATGGTCGGCGAGTTGCCTATAGATGTGTGGATCAGATAATGGGTCAAAGGTGGTAATGGATCTGTTGGCTGAACTTGCAGAAGTAGTGGCCGATTTGCAGTTTGACATTCCAACATCCTAAAGAATCTGGGCTGCATAAGAATTCTAGGACAAATGAAGGTCATGGGAGGTTTGTTGACTAGAGATACTGAGAAAATGTGAGGGGGAGCCAAGATTTTTCATTTTAAAGTGATTTATCATAGTTGTAACCGTTTGTGTAAGGAATGAAGGGGTTGTGCCTGTGAGGAGAAGTTCATCGACATATATTAGTAGATAGGCACAGTGTGAGCTGTGTCATAGACGTATAGTGAGGGATCAGCTTTACTTTGAGTGAAACCATATATTGAGGAATTCGATGATGATAGAGAACCACTATCAAGGGGATTGTTTCAGCCCATAGAAAGCCTTTTTGAGCTTGCACATGTAATAGGGTTTATTGAAACTGATAAAACCCTGAGGTTGATTTATATAAATTGTTTCATTCAAAGAGACATGGAGAAAGGCATTTAAGATGTCGAGTTGTAATACATACCATCGTGATGGGCGGCTATAAGGAAGAGTACGCGAATGGTGGATATTTTAGCAGCCGAGCTAAAGGTTTTTGGGTAGTCTAACCCATAGGTTTGGTTGAAGCCTTGGGCCACCAAGCAAGCTTTGTTACAAGCAATAGAGCCATCAGTATTGTATTTGGTGAAGAATATCCATTTGCATCCAAAGGCTAGTTGAGACAGGTTTGGGGGAACTAAATCCCAAGTTGTTGGTCTTTGAGAGCCATAATTTCAATGGTCATTGTTTTTCTACAGTGATCAAGTTTGTTTGCTTGGGTGTAGGTAGTGGGATCGGTTTGTAGAGGAGTCTGGACGATGAGATCAAGTACGGGACGATGCTGAAGAGCACATGTTCTAATTTGAGTAAGCATTAGATGTGAAGGATGGTGGGGGAGATGGAGGATAGAGAGGTAGTGTCTGCTATAGGTAAGGAGTTGTTGGTGGGAGAATTAGGTTGGTTAGATGAGGTAGAGCTTTGAGAACTTTGTGAGTTTGGAGAGGTAGAAAGAGTGGGTAATGATGATGGTATGGGCTGATGTGGTTTGGTAGAGAAAGATGGGAATAGAGTGGAGGGAGGAATGAACAACCGAGGGTTATTATTTTCGGAGATTGAGGAAGTTGATGAAAAGAAAGAAGATGGGGTTTGTGTGTGGAAGTGATGTTCAAGGAAGTGTACGTTGCAAGAAATAAAAACTTTTTGTGAGTGGATTGAAGCATTGATATCCTTTGTATGTAGCGGAGTAGCCGATGAAGGTGCAGGGAATGATTTTTGGGGAAAGTTTGGATTGTTGCTGAGGTGGTAGAAGTGGGTAGCAAGTGCAGTGGAAAATATGAAGGTGAGTATATGTAACGACCCAATGTCGTTACTTTTCAAATTAGGTCAAAACCCGCCTCAGACATCAGGACTAGGGGAATTCAAATTAGGGCAAACAAAATTTGCATTAGATAGAAATAATTTTTAGATCAAAATGACCTAGTTTGGGAGAATTCGGATAACGAAAACTCTCGTTTTAATTTTCTGAATTAATTAAATCAATAAATCAAGAACATTGAAATACGTGTCAGAATTTATCGATTTCAGTGTCGTTGTGTTAAGAATATTATTTAAAGGCTGCTCGAAATATTCTGGATGGTGTCATTTAAATTCAATGAATGATATTTTTGATATTTTTTTATGGTTCTTGACGTTTTAAATATTATTTGAATGCTATTTTGGTTAATCGCCAATTTGATCCTGCAAAGACATGTACCCAATGTTAATCGCCAATTTGATCCTGCAAAGACATGTACCCAATGTTAGATTGGTTGTTACTAAACTTAACATGGGTCATCACATAGACCGTTACTGACGTTGGAGATGTGTAAGGATTGGTCATTGTCGATGGTGACTTTGTCGTGGCCATTATACGAGTTTAAGATGGAGAGGTTGCTGAGATTGTTGGTCACGTGATTCTGCCTCTCCAAGATCTACCATGGCCTTTGCATCAGAAACATTGATGATAGGATTTGTTGTACATCATGGTGGGCCTCGTATTGCATATTGATTTCTTCATTGCAAAGCAAAGAATAGCGATCGTCGAGACTCAAAGGTTGGATATTTGTACTGATTGCAATTTTGAATGCTTGATATTGAGCGGGGAGGTCGTTCAAGGTGTAAAGAATGATTTCTTCGAGATCAATGGTGGAGCCGACAACTGATATTTTATATACTATTTCTTTGATTTCGGAGAGATAATGTATCATGGATTTGTCTTGCATTATGACATTGTGTATGATATTTTTGAGTTAATTAATCTTGGACATATTTGTGGATTGGAAATGTCTTGCAAGAATCTGTGAGTCTTCATGACAAATTTTGGTGGTAAGGATGTAGAGTAAAATGGAGGAGAAGATGGTGGAGAATATGACAGAGATCAAGTTTCGATTGGTGGAGGTTCATAATTCAGAACGTGGATTTATGTGTTGATTTTCAGCTCCATCAGAAAGGTAAGAAGGTGGCTTTGGCGAGGTACCATAGAGGTGGCCGTGAACACCGTTGACTTTGAAAAGGTTAAAGATTATCGTTAAATTGGGTAATTGTCGAAGGTAAGGGGGTGGTTAATTAGGTTCTTTATATTATTGATCAAGAACGTAAGGCTAGAGGGAAGAGGGTTTGGAACTTCTTCATTTTTTTGTACGACGGTGCTGCTTGCCTTACTGGAGGATATGATGCAGCCATTGGTCGGTAGTAGGAATGGTGAGAATGCCTTTTTTTTCTCAACGAGAGACGTCCGTCACTGATGGTTCATATTACAACTCAACGTCTCAAATGCCTTTCTCCACGGCTCTGAATAAAAAAGATTTTATTAAACAACCTCGGGGTTTCATCGATCCCAATAAACCCCATTACGTGTGTAAGCTCAAAAAAGCTTTTAATGGGCTAAAACAATCCCCTCGACAATGTTTCTCTATCCTCAATGTCAATCCTTCAATGAGCAACTGGCGGATACAATCTAATCTCTGTAACTAATAGTAGTTTCTAATTATGCTTAATGTCTAGCATTCATTACTGCAATTATATTCTGATACCTTAAAGTTTAAGAGTTAGGATTTGTTATGTTTTAATCAAAGCTTGAACCCAAAACCTTGGCAACAATTTTCAAAGGCACTTGCCAATTGGATTAATCAGCACTTAGGGCAATAAGAAAGAACTCGTCAAAGTATCCCAATAACATAAATACTTTAACAGAAGAATTTTCAAGTACCAAAATGAAGATGACCAAATTAATATCACGTACTTAGCAAGATGCCAGATCAAAAGTTGTAGATAAGTTTGGGTATAAAATACTAAAAAAACAAATGGGCCTCAAACAACAAAAAGTACCTCAGTATCAAATCTTCCATCAATCATGTCAACAGCTTCTTTAAGCATAGTTACATCAATATCCCCATTTGGTAGAGGAATCACCATGTTGTCCAGCATTATTCGAGATATTGAGCACCACCTAGTTTGGCTTGCATAGTTAAGAACCTCCTTCACTTCATCCATTGTCCTTGTTTCAACCTAATCCATGAAAATTCAGGACAGGAAATAGCGCTTCAGCATTGCAGAATCATGAGATATTAGAAATCCGGGTGCCATCAATAAAGCTGAGATAGACAAGATAATGAGCACAACAGAAAATTATTGACAAAATGGTAAATGTTGAAATACAAGAATACAAAGTTAAGCATTGATAAATAAGTTAGAAAGTTTAATGAGTTCTTGATTAAAATATCAATATAATTAAAAGCATAAAAAAATGTTAACAATCACCATCTGTATATTAAGTGCAAGAGAGGTTGCATTAAGGAAAAGCCTGAAGCACTGAAATTTAAATAGTGGGATACAAGAAAAAAAAACAGAAAGAAACTATTCGTTCATTAACTATAGACAAATGCAAACTGCCGTTTGACTTAGGAAAGCTTATTGGCTCTGTCAACAAGTAAACAAACGCTTTAAAACAAGCAGTGAAAGCAAGAACACAAATAATAAGAGTGCTTAAAGTATCTGCGTAGGATGATCAAAACAAAGTAAGTTTAATGCAAGAACATTGGAAATAAGAAGTACCAGAAAGGTGCTTTCTGAAAACATACCTCAACAGGCAACTTAAGATTTTTTTGTTCCAAAAATGAATCTACAGATTTAATAGCATTTGCAACACCTCCAGCAATTGAGATATGGTTATCTTTTATCATCACCATGTCAAACAAGCCAATTCTATGGTTTTTTCCTCCACCAATCAGTACCTATGATATTACAGATCGATCAGTGAACACACAGCAAAACAAGCAAGTGTATTGAAGATGGACAAGAGCAAGAGCTGGTATAGACCGCCCACTTATCCACCAAGCGTAAACCTGGTGCAGTTTTCCTCGTCTCTAAAATATATGCTGGATATGCAGCACTAGCCATGGCCTAGTAGAAATAAAGTTTTGTTAAAAAAGAGAATATCAAAACCCATGGTGCAGCTACAGGGTTCAGAATAACAACAAAGTTAACTTCAGCTAATGAAAACAAGCAATCAAGTTATTAATTGATGAATATCTAGATATAACTTTAGTAAATGCCAGGGAGAAGAAGTATTTTATATTTTTCAATAAACTAAAGCGTAATGATCTAGCTTCGTATCTTCAGTTTCGTTAGAATTCTAAACAGAAATTAAAGCAATCATACTTGAAAGGTGTGTTAAGTTCTTATTGTAAGGAGTTGACATAATAAAGCAAAGAAAAACATTAAGAACTAAAAAATGTCCAAACCAAAAAAGCTAGAATTTATGATCAAAACTTCGAAGGTTGATTCTGAACATGCAAAAAATTTCAGGGGAAGAATCAAACCCGAAATTTCCAAATCATGATTTTAATTAAAGAGGCAAATGAAAATACCTTGGTAAATGTTGCTATCCCACTCATTCTCTGCATAAAGTTCAGGACAATCCTTTCAGCAACAACGATATTGTATGCACGTCCTTGACATAAGAAAAACAAAGCAAGACATAAAGATTATAGTTAACTAGCATTAATTACTAAAGCATATACGTTCCCAGTGCAAAAAGCCCATAGCATCTCAAGGTTTGGGAAGGGGTTGATGTTGAGGGAGGATAAACCAAAAAGAGACTCAATGTTGTACTGGATAAACAAATAGTCAACCACTTAAAACCCAAAAGTATAAACATCTAGATGAAAGCTAACAATTACTATTTAAACACAATTATTTCCAACTTATGATGTAAGATAAGCATGATTTAACAGAGCATGCAGGCAAACTCATATTGCATAGTAGATAGACAATTTATTCACCAAAGAAGTAATCTCAGTATCTAATCATTGCCCAATGCTTGCCATCTAGATAACATAACTATACAGAAAACAAATATTCATGACAGAAAAAAATTTACCATATACTTTTCCAAATCGCATGCCTTTATAAATGCAGTTTCCATCTCTTACAGACCACTCAGCCTGACAAAATGAGTTCATCAATCTAAGATAATAAAAAATTTAGAAGTAAGAAAAATGGAGTTACCTTTATGAAGAATTGAAAAATCAGACCTTCAATGAAGGATCCACCTGATCAAAGACCATCTCTGCAAGAGCAATTCCTGCAATCACACCATCTTCCTTTGCAATGAAATGGGCTTCCACTTCCATTTCTGAAGGAAGAGTGGCCAAAGAAGTTACATCGCCTGCATTCCAAAAGGCAAATAAGATTACTTATGGATGGTATCACATACGAAACTCCTAAACACAAAAGAAAGCTTGAAAATTTTTATGCATGATAAGCTTGTGTATTAATAAAGAAGTTGTTACCAGAAAAATATGAAATGCCATAACATCCTATTTTAAGGATATAATTAGAAAGAGTACAGCAACAACAACAACTCCATTAAGTTTTAATCCCACTAGGTAAGGTCGGCTACACTTAGAAAGAGGAAGAAAAAAAAAAAAATTAGCGAGAAGTGTTTTAGATTAAAAAAGAGAGTATCCAATATAAAAGAATAATGTGATGCTCTAGTATTGAGTCGAGTTGAGTCATATATAGTTGATTTGATCATTCGTGTTGAGTTAATTTGCTTTATATTAGTTTTATGGATCATTTAGCAGGCTAGTTTATTGTATCATATATTTTATGTAATAAAGACTACAAATTGTGAATTAAGTATGTGCCGTCAATCATATGCAAGTGAGAAAAGATTACCAGCTAAACATATAGCCTAGACCATCAATTATCAACCAAACCCATGATCCAACATCATTTAAACCCAAGCCAAACCACAATTCCTACTTAAACTCATTTGAATAATAGCTTTCTCAATTATAATCCTAACTTTATCTTTAAATACTCAATTTTAGGTAGCCTAGTGAAATCGACAACTTTTTTGTTGATATTTCTTTACACCAAAATTTGTGTTGACCCTCAAAATTCAATTTTTTCAAAATGTCAATAAAAAACTCAATATTTTTACTTTTATCACATTAATTTCTTTTCATATACCTAAATCAAATCATTACCTGTTTTTACTTTTATAAATATAATATTATATTTTGAATCTTATATTTTCTTCTCACTATTTATACTAGCTGAGAACAATGAAAAAATTGCCAACATTTTTATGAATTTTTCAAATATTCACATCTCCTTTGACCATTTTCAATAATCTCTTTAAATTTTACCACTTCCTTTCATGACTTGCATTTATATAGCATGCATGTTAAGAATTTATTGATTGTATAATTGTTAGCTAAAATTACATGTGCCTTGTGAAAATAAAAGATGAAGAAAATGAATAATGATTTACTTCATGCTAATTTCTCCTTGTGCTCTCTTTGTAAGTCCTTTTATAAAAAGTACTCAAAACCTAAGATTGGACTTTTCCTCAAGTTTTTAACCAATTTCATCAGCCTTTTAAAATTTACAATTTTGCCCCTAATGAGCCAATTCGCAAAATCATAAATTTAGAGTAAAAATTGTACGATTTTATTTTTAGGAGATGATGCCATAGCAATACGCAAAAGAGACATTTTTGTGAGTTAAAAGAAGTGCGGATAATACAGCACCAATTATATTGATATACCAAATGATAACATGAAATGGCAACAAGATAGCATGCAACCAAACAGCCCCTCGTTCTAATCAGTTGAAAACAATACTTAAAATTGAGCATGGCTCTTGGCCGAGTAGAATCTTAAACCTAAATCTCAATTTTTTTAAAGTATTGCTGAATAAAAAACCTTCCGGGAATACAAAGAAGGAAAAATGCATACCTCTGTCACCAGCATCTTCAGCGAGAGCCAGAGCAATGATGTCCTTCAGGTCATATGTAGGGTGTGATGGCGGCCTGATCGTCAGAGAGTCTGCACATGCCGCATCCGCCGCATCAACCGCACCCATATCACCAAAATTCCACCGCCTGGATTTCCGAAAAGAATATGACTAACAAGAAATTAAGACCGTCTTAAAATACAGGAAGAAGACGCACCTCTTTGAGACAGAAAGAGGAAGAAAAGCGGTGAAACGCCTAAAGGCATGGGCATTGTCGGCGGCGAGGAAAGGAAGAGAAACCAAAGCAGAAATAGCCGACATCGCAGTAGGAATTAAAAACTAAAAGCTTGCGCGAGATTCCCACGTTTGGGTTGCTTTGTGCGACGCGATTCGCGCGCTATTGTCGAAGAAGTGTACAAATATCAGTCACTAAATATTTACTTTAAAATTTTAAAATTCTAAATTTAATATATTTATTCATACATATGTACTAAGTGCTCATCGTATTCTAGTTTTTCTACTTTTAGAGAGTTGATCAGAAAAACTTGAGCGCTAAGTTTTCTGATGATAAATGACTTCGCTTGACTTCTATTTTCAAAGTTGATCTTCTTCTTTTTGAAGTTTATGGTGGCGTCATGCTTGCTTAGTCAATTCATTCCTAATATATACATCAAAATTTGCTATCGTCAACTAACTTGACTTCAAATTTTTGATCGTCGATAGGTATGATGAGGTCGCAGAATTGATGTGCTTGCATATGGTCTCCAGATAGTAGCCCTATGCTTAAAGACTTAGCTACTCGATAATATGACAGCTTAAATGATTTTGCCCAACTTTCATATGGATGTATGCGGACTAAAATTGAGTGACTTGCTCTAGTCTCGAATAAAACATTGCAAGTTTTTTCATTTACATATAAGGCGCCTAAATTTAGGATTACAAAATTCACTCGCAATAATAGAAAGAAAATAGTTGAAAGTGTATGCGAAGTGAGCACGCACACTCTAGTATGAGCGAAGGGTTGTCGATTTTGATTTTCCCGACCCTAGTAATTCTGTGCAAGAGCAGAAGCAACTGTTTTCCTTAGTGCTTGAACAGGAGCAGGGGGTGGCATAACTGCGATTGCATGAGCTCTACTGTTCTGAGGTTGAGAACGGACGACTTAATCTCTTATGGAGCGTGTGATGATAGCTACATTAATTGTCTTCTCAAAAATGTATTTATAGTATCAATTGTCTTCTCAAAAGTGCATCTATAAAAATGCTTACTTTGATTTTATTGCTTTGCACACATTATATTTAAGCATTATACCATGGAAATATTAAGTTGGACATGGACTATTTAATGAATAGTCTGAGTCAATTTTGAAATGCATAATCATTATCAGTCACAGTCAGCACATTTAATGCTTTGAGTTATCAATTTAGTAGAGTGTCCTAGTTAGTTTTTCTTTGCAATTCTATTTTTGAGATAGAATTTTCTTGGATCTAGCCATGTGAGGCTTTGAATGATACATGTCTAATTCTATAGTCTGGCTCAGATATAGCCATGAGTGGTCTAGATAATACATATGAGACTTTATATTTAGTGGCTATGTCAGTCAATTTTTTATTATGATAGTACTAATCTAAGCACAGATCTAATTTCAGTATTTATTCAGTTCAGTACAGTTTCAGTGGCTTTATTAGCCAAATTTTCTATTATTGCATCCTTACTTGTTACTTTCTGTTTTACATGCTTTTTGCTACTATTTTAGTATTATCTTTTACTTATACTTATAGGATGTTATATTTGATTTCATGATATGCTCAGTTTCTATTTTACATCAGTCCATATGTACTTTGAGTTGAATTAACATACTTCAGATGATCATATGCATATTTAGAACTTCTTTTTATTATTTTCAGTTTTATATACATATATTGCATAATCTTGTTGCAACTTCTAGTTGATGTATATTTTCTTGCATACTTTATTTCGTTAAGTTATAAATATTTTATTTATAGCTATCTAACTTTCCCTTGTTGCTTGTTGCACTCATGCAGTTGCTTAAATGTTCATTAAATGTGATAACTTAAAAATAAAAATTTCATTAAATAAGTTTAAAATATACTTAGATAACTGTCTAATACAAGTTTTTCTTTTTTTTGGCTGGGGTCCTAGTATTGTGATACCGATAATGTCAGATTCAAAGTTGTTCGTAAAGGTAGCTTCAGGTGAGGATCTTAGCTAGGGGGAGAACTTTCATGCAGTTGCTGAGGATGAGTGATATAGCCAAAATTTGTAGAAAAAATCTAGTATTTAAACATTCATATCACTATATGTTTCTCTATATTTTGAGTAGAAATTGATGTCTTTTCAGGAAAATGAAGAAAACAAACTACAAAGGCTGATTTACCAAATTCTGGACAAAAACTGTTGTAGCGCGCTCCAGCGTACTACAGCGCGTCATGGCGTCCCCTTAAAAATGTCTTACCTAGAAGTAGAACTACATACCTAGAGCAAGACCGCTACAGCGCGCCACGGCTCGCCACAGTGCGCCACAGCGTCATATTAATAAGAATAAATTAAAACCATATAAATGAGTAATTGAATAACAAAAATGCAAGTTGCACGCCGTAGCACGCCACGGCGCACCGCAGCGCGCCACAGCATCATTTCTTGTTGATTATTAGAACTTTATAAATGAGTAATTGAACAGTAAATATGCAAGTTGCATGCTGCAGCGCGCTACATCATCATTTCTCGTTGATTATTAAAATCTTATAAACAAGTAATTGAGTAATGATCCTGCAAGTTGTCCGCTATAGCGCGTCATAGCGGGTGAATTTTCATTTTATAAACTATAGTAAAACTAATTGAACGGTGATCCCGCAAATTTGTCCGCTGTAGTGCGTCGCAGAGCGCATCAGCGTACGCTGCAGCGACCGAACGAAAAAGATACTAACTTATGTGCAGGAAATACGTTTGGAGCACTGCTTCCACAGCACACCACAGCGGAACAAGAATTGAAACGCGACTGCCATAGCGCGCCACAGTGGAACAGTAATTGAAACGACGTTGCCACAATGCGCCACAGCGCGCCGCAGTGGACAGCACAGAATTTTTCAGAAAACTGCAGTTAAGAAGCATGGGGAAGGCCACAAAAATATGACCTTTGGCCTCCTTCAGCTTCTTGAAAACTGATATATTAAATCCATGCTGAATCCAAATAGTTTAAATAGATAAAGACATTAAAAAGGATTATAATTAAATCAAGGAAGAGGAAATATCACATATTAAAAGCTTTGAGGCTGAGTGCATCCCTATTTAAGGGTCAATCTCAAACCTTGAAAGGGTTCTAACTTTTGCTAATCAAGACCTAAAAAAAGGCTGCAGGAGAAGAAAAGAAGGAGAACTCTCTAAGGGGAAGAGAGGACCAAGAACAAGAAGAAGGGAAAGACAGCAAGGAACGAAGGGTGGAGCTTCAAGAGAACAGCACAGGAAAAGTAAAGAGAATCCCAGAAAACCTTCGGATAATTCCTTGTATTTCTCATAAACTCCCATGATTAATTTCTTACCGTGAACTGATGGCAATGTTCACTTTTCTTTGTATGTATGTCCTTTCTTGCTTAGTAATAGAACGCTAAAAACTTCTTGGAGAGGGTTGAGATGTAGCTGTAAAATTATGTAAGATATATGTTGGTTGTATGAGGACATTATTTAAATGAAATGAAAAACTATTTGTGTTGTTGAATTTATTATTGAATGAATGCTTGCATGAACTGAATTCTAAATTAATTTAAATAAAAGAGCTTATGTTCCAATGCTAATCAATTGGGTATGAGCAAGGAAGGTAGTGCGAGTATAGCTGAGAATTTTGTGACAGAATTCTCAAGGCTCACTTGCACCCTCCGTTATTAGTTCTCCCAAAAGATTGATGCTTGAGAACCAAGTTCTCCATTAACTTTGTTCTGCTGCTCAGCAAAGTAGAAGAGATGAGAACATATTGGGAACTTCAATGGATGATGTGACATAATCCAATGACCCAATACATCCTCCCATCTAGCTAAACTGCGTGTGAAGCGCATAACGCATAGTAAATGGAATCTTGCTTGTGAGACCATCATAATTAAAAGATATCTTTGGTAATTTAGACGCAGGGAATCAAAATCTAACTAATCGATCATTATCTCATAAGAGTTTATGTGCTAAGGGAGAACCCAAATGAAGTTCTCTTTGTGCACTAAACTTGAATCCAATGTAATTGGAGGGTACTCCAATTCTAATGGTGTTCACTTGATTTAATAAAGCAAATAAATTGAATGTCTACATTCAAACAATGAAGTTATATAACTAACCCTTGCATATATTATAACAAAATCTCAACTCTCTCATTTTTAATCAAATAGTATCTTTACTCAAGTCTTATCTATTGCTTGCTAATTAAGAACCAACAATAATCAACCAAAATTATATCTAGGCATCAGTGAAAGAAAATACAACTCGGTATCAAAACAACTGTTCCCTGAGATTCGATAAATCTCGAAAACTAAACTTTTCACTTATTACTTCAGATCATGTACACTTGCGTGCAAACGCAGATGTGTATTTCCGTCTGTCAAGTTTTTGGCGCCATTACCAGGGAATCGGTTATCGTTTTGTATCAAGTACAATTATCTAGTAACCAGTGATTTAGAATTACTTATCTTGTGCATATTTTTATATAGCTGTAATTAATTTCTTTATTTGCTTGCTTGAGAAAAGTTAAGAAATTTTTTTAAAAAGAACTTGTGCTAAATTTTATTGCATATTATCTTATTATAAATTCTGCTATCATTTGTGGTGAATATTTATTGCTGAATATTGATTGCTGAAACTGATTCTAGTTAGTGATATCTTAACTACATGAGTAGGAGAAATCTTACATAATTCTTTTATGATCCCGAAATAGATAGAACTTATTTGAGAGCTAGGAGAGAGAAAATCATTTTAAACTAACAAAATGCGTAAATGGAAGACTTAGAAATGTACCCAGCATAACCTATGGTAAATGCTAGGGGAAGATTTCTTAGAGAATACGCACTCCCCACGGTAGAAGGAGTTTAAAATGTTATTGTTAAGATCTCCTATACAAACAAATAAATTTGAGATAAAACCATCTACTTTGAACATGATTCAAAACAATCAATTTAGTGGGATGGCATCGGATGACCCGAATGCACATATTTCAACTTTTTTGGAAATATGTGACACATTCTGATTTAACGGGGTATCCGATAACGCCTTAAGATTGAGATTATTCCCATTCTCACTGAGAGACCGAGCTAAAATTTGGCTCAGTTCTCTATCCGATGAGTCTATAAGGACATGGGATGACTTGGCAAGGAAATTCCTAGCCAAGTATTTTCCTCCTGCTAAGACTGCCAAGCTGAGAAATTAAATTTCAAATTTCTCTTAGCAACATGGTGAGAACTTGAATGATGGCTGGGAACATTTTAAGGACTGCTTAAGGCATTGCTCGCATCATGGGTTTCCTTTGTGAATGCAAGTGCAAACTTTTTACAATGGATTAAACGCACCCACAAGGACCCTCATAAATGCAGCTCAGGAAGATCATTTAGTAGTAAAACCCTCGAGGAGGCCTTTGATCTCATCGAGGAAATGGCTAACAATACATACTAATGGCCGATTGAGCGACTAAACTCTATCAAAAAGGAGGTGAACTGTAATAACCCAAGGTTGTTACTCAGCTTAATTTAAGCATAATCATATCTTAATTATCATTCTGTTAATTTTATCTAGCTATTAGAATCAATCTTTAAAAATTTGTCGTGATTCGGAGCTAAATCTAATATTTGGATTATTTTAATATTTAATTAATTAAAAATTGAGGTATTTATTTTGACCTCGAAATCAAAATCCAACTTCACCGTTGCGATCGTTACCCCAAATTAGCAAGGGGTGATATTTTGGACGCGTTTGGAAGTCATCGAATTTTTGTGAATATTTTAATATAATTAAAATACACCGGAAAATAGAATAATTAAATAATCGTCGGAATTGAATTTCGACTTTGCCGTTGAATTCCTCACCCCCAAATTAGCTAGGGGTGATGTTTTGGGATTTTTCGGAATACGTTTATTTAATCTGAATTTTTAATAAATTAAAAATTATGAATAACAATTAATTATTCATTAATTTACTTTTTCTCTTTTTTTATCTCTCCTTAATTTCATCTGGCCATACCCCATCATTTGGCTGACCCCTTATCTCCATATTGCACATTGAAAGCTGAGGCCATCCCTCTCCCCCCTTCTTAATTGCAATGCTTGATGGTTAAGGCTATCTCCCTCCCCTTACCTCATAACTCCATAATTCATGGCATTCCCCTTCCTTCTTCTTCTTTAAGGAGAAATCTCAGCCCTCCTTATTTTATTTGCTGCCAAACTAAAAGCTTCCTCTCTATTTCCCCCATTGTTGAGCTTGGTGCTGACGAAGGAGCTTCCCTCCCTCAAAGGTCTTGAGAAAAACAAAGGTTTCTTCTTTCTCTCCCAAAGGCTAAGGTACCCTTTTGTTTACTCTTCTTATACCCATTTTTTCTTTTTCCTTGGTCATTTTATTCCTCTATTATGCTTATTTTTATATTTAGACATCTATTATTAAGTATGGAATCCATTATAATTCTTCAAAGTAATATACCTCATGCTCTGTTTTTCGTTCACTCTGCATACCCTTGCCTTTATCACCATTGTTCATATATCTAAGATGATCCGTTTGTACCAATTTTGGTGTCAATGGAAAGGTATCGGAAATACCTTTCTATTGATATATGGCAACACTCATGGAATGCTCTGGATTGAGAGTATTTGAGTCTGAAATATGACCCTTCACGGTTTTCGCACAGGCGAAATCACCGTCGAGCGCTACTGCGCGCCGTAGCGTCCAAAAAATTCATTTGACCATATATTAGTCATTTATACTTCAAATCCAAAAATTTAAAGTGCTAAATATCTTAGAATTTCAGTGTCAACAATAATCTAAAATAATATTTAGGTTTTGAACCTTAGAAAAATTAGAAAATGATCAAAATACTCCTAATTTTAATTAGATCATAACTTGACCAATTAAAGTCTAATTTGGATCTACTCCTAGTTAAAGTAATCAGTGTGATATAGGGAAGCTATAGCCACTAAGTTTGTTGAATTTGGACATTAAATGAAAAAGTTAGCTTTTTGACCCCTTAGCTTAGAAAATTACCAAATTATCATTGGAAATTGAAATGACTATAACTAATTCATTAGACTTCAGAATTTAGTGTTCTTGGACTCTATAAAATTCTTGAATAGCAACCAATAGTACACTGCATAATAATTTAGATTTCATTAGGTGTAATTTATTAAAATGCCCCTTAGGTCAAAAACCTTAGTTTAGATCCATAAGACTCATTTCTTATCCAAATTGCATGATTAGGGTGCCATTAGTTTTCTTATACATAGTAGAATAATGTTCTAAGTGATATATTTTTTTGATCTCTATATTTCAATTTGTACCATAATCTTGTTAAACTATGATTAGTGAAAAATTGGGTTTGTAATCATTAGATTTTAGCAAACTTAGTCTCTGAATAATTGTATGATAAGATAGAACTTATGAGCCAAATTGTATGAATTTTTGATGGTTAGATTTGTAGTTATGTGCTAACCTTTTTGGATTGATTTAGGGTTTGATTAACACTAAGTATTTTTTAGTTTATGAAATTTTTCTATTAATATGATTCATAATAGTAAGGGAGATGTATTTAAATCATATATGCAAATTTAGAATGTATAAATTGAATAAATAAAAAAAAAAGAACTTAATCATCATAATTAACTTAAGAAGTCTTAAGACTTTGATCAAGCTATTAAGACTTGATCTAAGTCTAAGATTACCTCCAACAATACATCCCAAATTCACTGATTTGATATTTGATTTATATATAAATATTTGATCTTAATTGGGCATGAGTAAGGGTCAAACCCTAATATAGTTAATTAAAATCCAAACTTTTAAATCCTTAATTAAATTGACTTGATTATAAGATAAGAAAATTGACATTATTCCAATAATACATCTGATTTGGTATTGATCTTAGACATTTGAATTAGATATCTTAAGATTATTAATAAATCTATGTGATTGATTAATCTGAATCTAAACTTTAGATCCTTGATTTTCTTCTAAATAAGACTACTAGCATAAAAAGATAATAGAACTAAATTGATTTAATAATTGATCTGACTCTAATAACATCATTGATTTAAATCCCATAATCTTAGAATATGATATGATCAGATGACTTAATTATCTGATCTGATCACTCTAAACCTAACTATTAAATGGAACCTAATATGTTAGCTTTAGAATTAAGGGTATGAGATTTTAAGTATCTCAGCATATGATGGCCTCTAAAATATTTTAAAGACCTAAATTTAAATATACATTGAAGTAGGGGAATTTTGTATAACTCATTGAGATAGAAGCTTAGATGATGCCTTAACCCTAGAAGTTGATTTTATCCCCTCGTGGTAGGAATTACTTAAGATATTAGAATGACACTTTTTCTTGTGGTAGAACCCATATTTAGTGATCCTTGATCACCCTCTTCTTGGAGCCTTGTATAGGACTTACCTATTTAGCATAAGATATAATAATCTTGATAAATCCTTGTTGATTAAATAGAATTGTTTGAACCTAGGTTATTGGTTGGTGTAGTATAGTATACCCATAGTACTGGATTATTTCAGTAATATTCAGGATTGGTTGATTCACTCCAATATGAACTTATGACTAGGTGCTATCCCGAGAAATTAGACGAATATAGTCCTATTAAAATAAATCTTCCAAGACTAAGAGTGTTATAATTAGTGAACAAGATCCTTAGTTTGAGACATAAACTGCGACCGGGTTCTGCCTCCTATCGTAGTGCGCTTTGATAAGTGCAGTTTAAGTAAACTAAGTATCTTAAGTCACTTTGCATAGACCACTAAGTATGCTTGTAATTAGGTTATTTAATAGCTTATCTTGATATATAAACTGTGACCGGATTCTGCCTTTTATCGTAGTGTGCTTCGATAAGTGTAGTTTTAAACAAGCTAAGAGTTAAATTCACATCTCTTGGAAACATACAACCATGTGTATACAACTTTTATAACTAATGATTTTAAGTAAACTCTCAATTTTAACTAATTATCGAACTAAAACCTATGAATCAAAATTCTTTTAGCAGGATTCTGAATAATGGAGACATTGAATTCATTATTAGATTTTAAAGCATTTTTTGGATTTTTTTTTTGAATTTACCTCATGTAGTTTAGAAGCATGAGCATGAGCATAAGCATGATGTGTGAGTATCAGAATGATGTATGAGTATCAGTGATGATTTATGAGTTACTGAATATTGCATATATTGACTAGGAAATTTCACGATGCATCAGCATCACAGTAAACAACATTTCCAACTGGATGTATGTATACATTAGACTGTACTACTCATAGCAGTTCAGTGATATTTTAGTTGCATATCAGTAGCATACAGTGTTGTGGCATATTCAGATGCACAGTTTTAGTGATATACAACATAGTTTTATAGATCATTACTCTATTTTCAAATCCATTACTATTTTTGGTCTACCTTCAATATTCAATTTACAATTTAATTTTACTTTACTTTATTTCAATTTATACAGATTTATATATAATTTTATACTTTCAGCTATCTTTATAGCAGTAATATAGATTTAATTACGTTATATAAATATTAAATGAATAACTAGAACTATTTAGATTAGTCTCGATGTGTTAGACTTATTGTCTAACACGAGGTACTTTTGGGATCTGATAATTTGCTAGATCTTGAGCAGTATATTGAGCTAGGTTAGGAGAACACTTAGGAGATTCAGGAGGAGCCAGTGGAGTACTAATGGACTCTTCTTCAACTTTACCTTTCGCTTAGTTTAGTTCAGTACTAGCTTTTATGTCTGTTTCAGTAAAATATTGTAATAATTCTGGATGTATCTTCTTTTTTTTTTCTGAGATGAACATTTTCATACAGCTTCTGTGATGAATGTTTCTAAATGTTTGCTTAGCTTCCGCACTCTGTTATATACAACTTATACTTAGCATTGTGATGTGATTAGTACACTGTAAATGCTGATATCTTATGCTTACATTGGATTTCTTATGTGTGTTTCAAATCTAATATATGTATCAGTCTAATACTTAGGATAAGGATACTACTCTTATCTTAAGTATTAGCTCTCAACCCTCCTTGAAGTTGAGTTAGCAGCCCTTCAGAGGGATTTTGTTTTAGCTATTCGGGGAGACGGGATATTCCTCTCCGAGTGGCGCGCCGCTCCGCCGCCGATCTGATTATACCTATCTTTTGCGCGCGGCGACGGAGCGGGGCGCTACATGAACAATCTAAATGAATCTAACCAATTGGTCTCCTTGCAAAGGGAAGTAGAAATCCTAACTAATAAAATTGAGACAATGAATGATAGTGTTGCCCATAATATTAGTTGCGAGTTGTGCGAGGGAAGCCACAACAGTGAATACTGTAATTTAAATAATCCATTCGCCCCCTCATAAAAGGAACAAGTAAATTTTATGAGAAATAACAACATGAATAACAAAAACTCCCACAACAACCCCTACTCCAATTCTTATAATCCGGGATGGAGAAATCATCCCAACTTTTTTTGGAGTGAGGGGAATTCTCAAGGAAACCTCAATGCCCCACAAAAAAACTAGCCAATGCACAATGGAATTAATTTGTATAAACAAAATCAGAATAATAAACAAGATGACGGTTTAGAAGAATCATTTTGGGCGTTTAAAATGAGACGATGCAGTTTATGAAAAGGACTGAATTAAATTGAATCGCCATGAAACCTCTATTCAAGGAATCGAGGTATCATTAAGAAACATTGAAGTTCAATTAGGATAAATTTTTAAATAATTGTCTGCTAAACAGCAAGGTATGCTCACTAGCTCAACTGAATTAAATCTTAGAGAAATGATGAGCATTATAAGTGTAGACACTAAAAAGAAAACCTGCATCGATCATAATAATAAGAAAAAGAAAGTGCCAATAAGGATTCATAAGCTGAATGATAGAAGGGAGATTGTAGCAACAAAGGGTGACCCAAGTAGATTGAATATTCCATGCATAATCGAAGGCAAAGTCCTTTTAAATCCCTTGTATGATCTAGGGGCTTCGGTGAATGTTATGACATGGTACATCTACACCAAACTTGGAATAAGGGGGATGGTGGAGACACCTATAATTTTATACTTGAAAACCGTCGCAGTGCGCCACAGCGGAATTATCTGCTGCAGCGCGCCACAACGGATTTCGTTGCTACAGCGCGCCGTGGTGGATTTCTTTGCCACAGCGCGCTGCAGCGAAATAGCTTAGCATGATTGTTCCAAGGGCGCCATAGCGCACTGCAGCGCGCCACAGCACATGGCGGAAGAAGCCCAGCTGAAGCATATTTGACTGCCTTGGATTCCCAAAGCAGTCAAAGACGCTACAACACGCCTTAGAACTCCCAAACTGCCAAATGTGCTGGGAAAAGCTGAAATTTTTCATCTTTTTTGAGCAGAAATCAAGTCACACTTATGGCATGCATTGAATCCATCTTTGACCTAGTCTTAGTATGCCATAAGTGTGCTTAACTAACCTTCCAGATTTTTTTCTTTCAACCTTCTATAAAAAGGCTTAGAGGGGTGGGCTGAAGGTGCACTTCATTAGAAACCTGAATTCTTCAATTCTAAAACCCTTCAATTGTCCTTAAAATCAAATTCTCTCAATCTACCCTCACCATAATCTAGAGAATTATGTCATCAAGAAAGAAAACTGTCGCTAGCAAGGGAGCTTCTACTTCCACATCTGGTGGATTATTCAATAAAAAATGGTTTTTTTCGATTGAAGCAAAACAACGCTTCAATCAAGTACTTATCAAAAGGAAGCTAATTCTCGAGCGGGGATTCGGGCTCCCTTGCCCCATACTCCCGAACCAAAAATTGAACCGATGATGGACCCATTTTGTGAGTCCCACAAATTCCACATACCTCTCGTTAGTGCAGAAAGTGTATACCAATACAATCATGCGGTGGGGACAAAATCTTTGTGAGTGGAAAGGCTGTGGAGTTTGGGCTCAAGGCCATCGAAGATTTTTACATATTGGGTGAGGTGGAGAGCTGTATATATTTTTGTGGCGGCCCTGCCCTGTCGTGGTCCTGTTAACCCTTAAGTTAACAAGATTACGATAGAGGGGTCACCAAATGACAAAGTCCCCACTTAGAATTGAATTAGACACGTGTTCTAATCCAACTTAAATAAGAACTTTACCATTTAATCCATAAGAACTATCACTAAATGACTATACATGAACTCAGAGTGCGGAAGCATAAAAAGTATAACATCCATCCAATACAGTATAAATACAATATTACAGAATAAGTAAAGTGCTGAAAGAGAAATATAAACCTGTATTATTACAACAATTAATAAGTTTAAAAGAACTGAAAGGAACTCTCAATCTCACTGAAAAAAAGAAAACTAAAGCTATAAATCTTCAAGAACGGGCTCCTCTCCTAATGGCAAGCTCTCCACTAGATCTGCTGCACCAACAAACTCAGAACCTACCATTATCAGTTTCATAATGGTAGGGCCCCAGCCAACAAAAGAAAAACTGGTTAGATAATATGTCTAAGTACATTTTAGGGCAAACAATTTTATTAAGTTAAATAAATATCACCATAAAAACAGAACTGAGCAAAATAGGTGCAGAAAAGCGTACAAAATAACAGTATAAAGTTATAAACAAATAGTTTATAACTAAAGCAACTAAGAAGTAATACATACCCCCTCCAAGCAACTGCAACAAAGATAGGTAAATAAAAGAAAAGTAAAACTGTAAGAAAATACAACCTAAATATGCTTATGATCAAACAGAATATGCTAGGTGACATACAAAATTTAAATAGTGAAAAACTAATAACACTAACATCCTATGTGAGCATATGAAAATAGTAAGTAAAACTAGCATCCTATATAAAAACACGTGCATGAAAACTGTAAGTAAAACAGTGCTGAAATACAGAATATGCAAGTAAAATAGTAATTGAAAATGGAAACTGCAGTGACCATCTAAGTCACTCAAACTGAAAACATACTCAGCAAATCTTAACCTGATGAGCTAAGAAACTCTGAACTGAACATCACTGAAAACTTTTAGCCTGATGAGCTAAGACAGAACTGAATGTAAGTGTACTTAAATTAGTATATCCATATTAGAATCCTGACTCTATAGTCAGTAGGGCGAGAGTCTATCCATCTATCATATGGATTAGGCATGACCAATAGACTATCGGATATTAAACCCTCGAAAGGTTGCCGACCCCGAACGAGTTGATCGAAGAGGTATACTAATCAAGCTACACCTTACCAAAATTACTCTCAACTAGTACTCACCATGTCCAATCCTGATTAAAGAGCGCAAAATCTATTTCTCGCCATCCTGGGAATTATTTCAACCAGATATGGATAGACTTACTGACAATAACAAACCAGTGTGCTATGCCGAACTCGAGGATTGGAGAGGCATACTAGTTAAGCCACAACTTTCTAAAAAAAAAACTGAAAAACATCGATCAATCATGAATGATATGTATGCAATTCAAAATCATGAGATATTTATCAAATATCCTATGTCCAATATATGTGTACAAGGTAAGGGGCACAAAACAAGGTATGCAAAGCATCAATTCAAGGTGAGCAAGAGACTCTATCTAAAACACAGGTGATATCCGTTGTTGCCTACTTATTCGTTCTATCTACTCTAAGTTACATAAGTTTCAGACTCATCAATTCTTACACATTCTGTAACTTAGAATCACGAATCCTACTAGTTGAATATAATTAGGACTGGCCACGTCGTAATTATAACTTAATCAAAAGATGACTATTTAGTTAAAGTGAATAAATCATCGACCTAGTTTTGTATTTTAATTCATCCCAACCTCATATTGATTAGCCAAATCAAGATGAAAAAATTAAGAATTAGACTCCAGATGGTGGGGTCTAATTACTTAATCTAAAGGTATAATCTAAGGGTCTAAGTTTAGAACCCAAATCTCACAGATTAAGTAAAGGCAAGTCCTAATGATAAATCAATTCATTATCATGAATCTCTATTCTTAATTCTAGAGTTTAAAGATCAAAATAATCATTTAATAAACTAAGAAAATTTATAAACTAGAAAACTCAAGGTTTCACCTATTGAGTAACCCAATTTACTCAATAGATAAATTCTAACTTAAGATCTATTCCTAATCTTAGGAAATAAGGTTCTTAAGTACTAAGAGTATCTCTCAAGATGCACATCCTAACTAATATTATAAAGACCTAAGGAAATGTCTAAGAAGGATTAAAGAAGGAGAAATCACTCACTTAAAACTTAGGAAATTTTCCTTAAGGAGCAAATTTTGAGATTTTAATCAAAATCTAATTTAGACTTGGATTTGATTAATTTCAGTTCTAAATCATTCTATTTACTGATTTTAGTGATTAGAAACTGAATTTAGGGCTTTTAAAGGCTAAACCCTAAATTTGGGCAAAATGACCATTTTGCCCTTACTTAAGGGTTCAAAAGATCAAATTTTGATCTAGGGCTTAAATTCTAAAATTTTCTTTTGGAAAGTGATTCTTACTGTCTAATGTAAGATTAGATAGCAACTAAATTAATTTTGGGTGATTATTAAGCCATATGAGATCAAATTAGTGAATTTGACTCATAAGGGCAAATTAGTAATTTAGCTAAGTGAAAGTTAAATTTTCTTTCAGATTATTGTTCTTTACTGTCTAAGCTTTTCATAGAATCTAAATTTGCTAAATTCTGATAAGTATTGGCCAAGTTATGGCCAATACAAGATTTAGGGTTAAAAGGTGATTCAAGGAATCCTAAATTATGGGTCAAAATCCTAACTTTGTTAATTAGTGTTCAAATTAAGCAAAATTAGTGGCTATAGTTTACAAATAGTCCACTGATCATAATGACATGTGGTAGGCTCAATTTGGACCTAATTTGACTAAGTTAAGACCTAATTAGAGTTAAAAGTGATTAGTGAGTGATTAGCAAAATTAAGCACTCAAACACTGATCCAATCTTACAAATAGATTTTAAATGACTCTAGGAGTCCTTTGAAACTTAAATCACTCAATTTGGATTACTAGATTTGCTAAATTGAAATGTGCTTGAGTTTAAGTGTGGGAGTGAAAAATCTAAAAATTAAATTAAAGTGGCAAGAGGTGAGTGATAATTTGAAGTGATATGCTCCTGTAGGACTTCGTGATCACAAAGACTATATTAAGGGATGAAAAAAAATGGCTCTCCCTTTAGAAAGAAATTTGAAGCTGAAAAAAAAAATTAATATTTAAAGGGATGATGAAAAATATCTCTCCCAAGCTAAATAAGTGAACATTTAGGATGAAGAAAAATATATCTTCTAACATATTAAAATATCCTTGTAAATCATAAGAAGGAGCACATATGGCACACTACTTAAAAGACTCACCAATTGAATCATTAAGGTTAGAATTTTAGGATCACCTCCCCATATTTAAACACTAAGCATGACATTTTGATAGTAGAACTCGGAGACATGAAAAAATTTTGACTAGAGTATGCTTAACGTCCAAATTCATGATACATGAGCTTAATGCATTGAATCCTCAGACAAGGACAAATTTAGAAATTCACATTTATTAAGCTTACTCGAGGACGAGCAAGAATTTAAGTATGGGGGTGTGATATAGCCGGAATTTGTAGCAAAAATTTAGTATTTAAATATTCAAATCACTATATATTTCCATATACTTTGAGTAGAAATTGATGTTTTTTCAGAAAAATGAAGAAAACAAACTACAAAGGCTGATTTACCAAATTCTAGACAAAAACCGCAGCAGCGCGCTGCAGAGCGCCATGACGTCTCCTTAAAAATGCCTTACATGAAAGTAGAACTGCAGATCTTGAGCAAGACCGCTGCAGCGTGCCAATGCTCGCCACAGCTCACCACAGCGCGCCACAACATCATATTGATAAGAATAAATTAAGACTATATAAACGAGTAATTGAATAGTAAAAATGCAAGTTGCACGCCGCAGCATGCCACGACGCGCTACAACGTCATTTCTTGTTGATTATTAGAACTTTATAAATGAGTAATTGAATAATTAATATGCAAGTTGCACGCCGCAGCGCGCTACGGCGGCTACAGCGTCATTTCTCGTTAATTATTAAAACCTTATAAACAAGTAATTGAATAGTGATCCTGTAAGTTGTCCGTTGCAGCGGTCGCAGCGGGTGAATTTTCATTTTATAAAACTATAGTAAAACTAATTAAATAGTGATCCTGCAAGTTGTCCGCTGTAGCACGCCGCAGCGCGACTCAGCGTACGTTGCAGCGATCGAACGAAAAAGATACTAACTTATGTGTAGGAAATACGTTTTGAGCACTGCTGCCACAGCGCGCCGCAGCGGAACAGGAATTGAAACGTGGCTGCCACAGCGCACCGCAACGGAATAGTAATTAAAACGATGCTGCCATAGCGCGCCGCAGCAGACGGCCCAAAATTTTCCAAAAAATGCAGTTAAGAAGCATGGGGAAGGCCACAAAAATATGACTTTTGGCCTCCCCCAGCCTCTTGAAAACTAATATATTAAATCCTTACTGAATCCCAACAATTTAAACAGATAAAAACATTAAAAATAATTAGAATTAAATCAAGGAAGAGAAAATGTCACATATTAAAAGTTTTGAGGCTGAGTGCATCCCTATTTAAGGGTCAATCTCAGACCTTGAATTGGTTCTAACTTTTGCTAATCAAGACCTAAAGAAAGGCTGCAGGAGGAGAAAAGAAGGAGAACGCTCCAATGGGAAGAGATGACCAAGAACAGGAAGAAGGGAAAGACAGCAAGGAACGAAGAGTGAAGCTTCAAGAGGACAGCGCAGGAAAATTAAAGAGAACACCAGAAAACCTCCGGGTGATTCCTTGTATTTCTCATAAACTCCATTGATTAATTTCTTGCCGTGAACTGATGGCGATGTTCACTTTTCTTTGCATGTATGTTCTTTCTTGCTTAGTAATGGAAGGCTAAAAACCCCTTGGAGATGGTTGAGATGTAATTATAAAATTATGTAAGGGATATGTTGGTTGTATGAGGACATTATTTAAATGAAATGAAAAACAGTCTGTGTTGTTGAATTTATTATTGAATGAATGCTTGGATGAACTGAATTCTA
The DNA here is from genome assembly GCA_016760335.1 of Gastrodia elata. Classification (NCBI taxonomy): domain Eukaryota; kingdom Viridiplantae; phylum Streptophyta; class Magnoliopsida; order Asparagales; family Orchidaceae; genus Gastrodia; species Gastrodia elata. The sequence continues at coordinate 739,296 of CM028671.1, read as the reverse complement.
AATTAATTTAATTAAAAGAGCTTGTGTTCAAATGCTGATCAATTGAGTATGAGCAAGGAAGGTAGTGCGAGTAGAGCTGAGAATTACGTGACAGAATTCTCAAGGCTCACTTGTACCCTCCCTTATTAGCTCTCTCAAAAGATTAACGCTTGAGAACCAAGTTCTTCATTAACCTTGCTCTGCTGCTCAGCAAAATAGAAGGGATGAGAGGACATTGAGAACTTCAATGAATGATGTGACATAATCCGTTGACCCAATGCATCCTCCATCTAGCTAAACTGCGTGTGAAGCGCATGACGCATAGTAAATAGAATCTTGTTTGTGAGACCATCATAATTAAAAAATATCTTTGGTAACATAGACGTAGAGAATCAAAATCTAACTAATTGATCATTATCTCATAAGAGTTTATATGCTAAGGAAGAACCCAAAAGGAGCTCTCTTTGTGCACTAAATTTGACCCAATGTAATTGGAGGGTACTCGAATTCCAATAGTGTTCACTTGATTTAATAAAGCAAATAAATTGAACGTCTACATTCAAACAATAAAGTTATATAACCAACCATTGCATATATTACAACGAAATCTCAACTCTTTCATTTTTAATCAAATAGTATTTTTACTCAAGTCTTGTGTATTGCTACTTAGGAACCAACAAAAATCAACCAAAATTGCATCTAGATATTAGTGAAAGAAAATACAACTAGGTATCAAAATAACCGTTCCCTGAGGTTCGATAAATCCCGGAAACTAAACTTTTCACTTATTACTTCAGACCACGTACACTTGCGTGCAAACGCAGACGTGTATTTCCGTCTGCCAGTGAGTGTTCTTTTCTTTTAAGCTTTTAACTCAGTATTGTAATAACTCAGTAAGTGTCATTGGATTGATCAATCCAATCCAACTATAGACGGTGAGATTAATTTCTGCCACTAGAATGGGGGGATTAATCTTCATCATCGGATCAACGACTCTAATCCAATGATTGCAATTCAACCAGACCATGGGTGTGATCTACACTATTGGATCAGTGATCAATCAACACAACATTTAAACCTAATCAGAAATTAATTTTTTTATATTTATTTTTAACATTGCGGATCAGGTCTTCAGTCGTCAAATCTACGATTAGATCCAATGCAGATTGGCAGCTACTTAAGTCAAATGTAAATTTTTTCTTACAAAGTAATATTTAATTATTTTATAAACAAGAGTTATAAGCATGCCATTTGGAAATGCATATAATTTTTAATGTGATTCAAATATACTTATAGATTGTTCAGGATTTTGTACATTCACTAGTTCACAAGGGGGTTCTATACATAAAATTAAATGCTAAGGAATTATGATCAACTTCTTTCATATAGATAATGGGAAAGGAACCATAGTTAGTAGATTAATTATCCAACTTCTCAAAGTTTTTTCTTACTTGTTTGCAAATATATGGCAATTGAGAAAATGGATGAAGTATAATATAAAATGTATTTAGTGGAAACATGAAATATCCTTTGTGTTGATCTAGACTCGTTGATAAGCCTCTATTGTGCATGGGAACAAAATTTATCTATATTTTCACAACTATTTTTATGATTGATTTATGCAATTTGAGCTTAAGTTTTCCACAAATATGGAATTAAGTATCCGATTTATGATAGAATGTGTTAATGTTGTAAATCATTGCATCTTTCTTGTTGTATTAAACTACTTGTTAAAATTTTAATTTATCAATTTTGCTAAGCTTATAAACCATGAATGCCTTGTGGGGTAGGGATTCTATCGATTCACAATCTATTAGTAGGCATGCTAATAACATTGGAAATCTTAAGCTTAGAGTTGAGGTAAATGTGCTCGTAAATTAAAAATTAGGCTGGGAAAAGTCTATGCAGAAGCAATCCAGTGAGGCTTGTGAATTTCCCTTTTGAATCTACGTCAAATCTAAAATAAACTGCAGCTTAAGTGACAGAAGTACCAAATTCCTTCATAAAGATGACGTCAAGACTTATGTTTGAACTTTTTCCTAGCCTTTCTTCCTCTCCTGTTTTCTCTCTTAAATTACTTTGCCCTTATGATGAGACTAGTGTAGAGATTTGGGAAAATTAACTTTTTTTTGTAGGAAATAAATCTGCTTTATGAAGAGAGACTCTCTTATGAAAAAACTTCCCATTGTTTAAGCTAAGAACTGATAAAACTACACAGACTGAGAATTTGAACATTTTGAAAGTTTCATTAAGAATATCATAATCATCCAAAAATCAATAATATTAACAGATGCCTGATTTAGGCTTAGCTTAAGCTAAGCATAATAAACAAAGCTATGTTAGATTTAATAAGCCTGTTTCATTTTTGACTGCTTAAAACACTATTAATTAACTAATTAATTAAACATTCAATGAACCAATCATAGTGCTATATAATATGAACAACAATAGCAATACTTGATAAAAATTGACTAATACAACATATAAATATATTAACAAATTAAAATTTTACTAAGATGAATATAATATTTACAGTTCATTCAAATCAGCAAGCCATTATCAAGAAAAATAATAATAAACGCACAAGTAAAGGTGGGCCTAAAGACGTTAAGAGGCTTGTTATATCCGAATATCGTCCAGGGATATTTCCTCTGCGGACAGCAGCTTCAGCTTCTGCGGTAATATCAGAATATAAATATATATATACATGTTTGAAAACGGAAGGTTCACTCGAATTTTTTCTCTCCTATATAAATATATATACTAACAGATATACATACTTTAGACACATTATAATTCATAAGCTTTTTATATCAAATATGTTATTTTTCATTTTGATTTAAAAGTAAGAAAGAACTAACGGTTATAAATTGGGCAGGATCATCGAGGCTGGTCGACCCAAGGATCACTTCCCTCTTTAGTTTTGAGGTTAGCTTATGAGCCACACGGAGCTGTTAAATAAACAAAAAACAATGTAGGACATGAGAAATCTCAAATATGATAAAAAAAATCAAGTTTTTGAAAAAGTATCCCATTTTATTCAACTAAGCAGTACCAATTAAAATGTTAAGCAAATGAAACAAACTGTTGCCGTAAACATAAAAACTTTGCATGCCAAATAGCAAACAACACATTGAAATAGATTAAAAAGATGGATCCAACCTCGGATCGAGTGGCTCCGCCAATGATGAAAACAATGATGCGCTGGCCCATGCCTTTCAATTCACTGTGGGTGCGGTGAAGCACTGAATCGCTGAAATTATTTATTTATTACGAGGAATTCAGAGCTTGAAGGAAATGAATGCGTTGTATAGGGGAGGAGAGAGGACCTGGAATATCCATCGTCCGAATTACGGGGCCGGGCCCAAGTAGCAGTGCTACGCCAGGATCTCACGGAATGGGCTGCAGGCAGCCGCTCATTGGACCCGCTGTTCGAGGTGGTTCCATGAAACGAAGGGCTCGGATCATTCATGCACTGGAACTCCTTCTTAGGCAGATCCCCCTTGCTCAGCCTCTCAATCAGTTCCTGTTGTAGACACAGCTTTTGTTATTCAAGCTTGCTTTATACCCTATAGATGATAATAATTGAGACGTTTATAGAGAGTATCATTATAATCGTTCTCAGGGATATTATGAGAAGGCATTTCAATTTGTACTTTCTAATGCATGTCTGAAACCCATATAATACTCTCATTTTTTTCTGTATCTTTTTAAATGATTAGTAAAATTCATAAACTAAAAATGATATTTAATTGCTATGTTCTTCGAGGTCTCAAATATCATCCTAAACTTCATATATCTGCCAAATCTGTGGTTGATAGCAAAGTCATGCAACAAACTATTTGTTATTCTTTAGAACAACAGTGATTGCTGTAATCCAAGAGCCAGATTTATAGTCATCTAATAAAATTGTCTTCCCTCAAACTTATATGACTCGTCATATCAGAGAGCATGATAAAATACTCCGTACATCTAGGCCCCTTCAACCTTTGAAGGAAGAACAAGTTCTTCACATCAAGTCATTAGATTGCAGGGAGATCTTTTGAGTATCCACAGAGCCAGGTAGACAACGCAAAGGCCGCATCTCTGGATGAAGACGAAGCTTGAAGCATGCCCAGTATGGCATGCATGGTCTACAGTGTGACAATGTGAGCAGTATTTTGACGGACTTTGAAATGAAACAGTCTCATAGAACCCAAAACAACCAATGCATCCAAACCTTCAAGGGAAACTCCATAGTAATATAATGTTCCACCAGTCTGAGACTACACACAAGCAGCAAATGGAGTTGACGCACAAAATGAAGACGTCATAATCATATCCTCAACCAAGTCAGTTGGGGAAGGAAGATCAACCTGGCAGAGATCAGCAGTAGAGCCAATATTGGAGACTAAGGGAAAGAGGTTAACGTCAACCTTGCCCTTGGCCACTCACCCCGCGCAAGTGGCGACCCATACAGACAAATTGGCGGTAGAAGAGTCGAAAATGACCACAAGAACCACCCGACAAAACCGAGAAAAACAACCAGAGCCATTCATGAAGGTCCAGCAAATGGCATGAGTGTTGTAATGCAGAAACGAGTAACAATTCGATGAAGCCCTAGCCATGGCGACTAGGCCCTGAGAAATGGCGAGCATCAGGATGACAGGGGAATCTTATTATCCTTCTACATATAAAGAGCTCACTTTTTCTCTGACATCCTCTGCCACACAAAACTTGATTTAAATAGTACAGACTATACCATGCTGCAAAATAAAGTCACATATACAGTACACAATTATATATTGTACTGCCCTCCACTCCATTGCAATAAAAAGTATGAGTGGTAGAGAATACAAAATAAATTGCACTTTTATATGCAAAAGAATATTAAGGTTCCTCATGTATCTATCAATATATATATATATATATATATATATATATATATATATGTATATATATATACATATATATTCATTTATATAGCAATCATGGATGCTTCCCATTCCTGTGAGCTATAGCAGTCATGGCTAGACCATCCTTCATTCCATCTGTTCGACGCTGCTTGTCTCCCACATGTCTTCGTTGTGGATGCCATCCATCGCTCGCCTAGCAATTTTTCCTTGTTTGGTCAGTTCAGCTCCTCTCATTGTGCTCTATTTTCCATCGACCTTGAGCATTGGTCATCATGCTCTCGATCACCAGTCAAATATCGCTAGTTCTTCCGTTTTTTCATTACTTTGTCATTGTCAGTTGGTCTTGGTTGATGTCATTCGCCCTTCTCTTTGGGTGCTAAGTCGGGGTTCCGCATTGATAATGGTGCATTAGCATGGGCATAGTTGCAATCGGCCTTCTCGGTTACCTTCTGTTTCCCCTTCCCTCTCCGATGTTGACCTTTGCTTCGGTTTCAAATCATAGTAAAGGGACTTGGCCATCCAATTTTGGTGGGAGTATGGCTAGCACTTGTTCAAAACTCGAAATCCGCTCAAATTTTGATTCAACTCGAAATCGAATCAAATAATTTTAAATTGAGTCATTAGTCTAGTCTCGGGCTCAAAAAAATTTTGAGTCGATTTTGATTGAGTTCAGGTCAACTTGCTCGATGTAAGATTTGAGAAGACTATATTAATATTAAATATATTTAGTATGTATGTTTAGCAAAATAGTGTGTGCAAGTTAGTCGGTTTGAGAAGTAATTCTAGAAGAAAAGGTCATTGGTTCAAATCTCCTCTCTTTCATAGTATTTGTCATTTGATTTTTTGAGTTGAGCTCAAAATTAATATAAAATATATTTAATATGCAATCCAAACTTAGTTGTGTCCAGCTTAGTTGTTGCGGCATAATATTAAAAGGGAGGAGATCACAGGTTCAAGTGATGTAAAAGTATATCAGAGCTAACGGGAAAGTAGGAGTGAGGCTTGTTATTAAAATTTTAATATGTTCGAGTTTTAGAAATCAAGCTGAGGTGATTTACATGGCCATCTTTTAATTATGTGCCATGATGAAATACTTATTTGCAAGCATATCATTATTTTGGAATCCTTCTGTACACAACAATATGATCTATGTATGTAAGACTACTTTTATCATTCATGCTTAACATCAAACAAAAAGATTTCTAATGTCATGCATGAGCTTATATTACTTTATCAACAATTTTAGAATAATGCATCTTTTCATTGAGCCCAATTTTGGATGAATTTGTATAAAAAAAAAAATTAATAAGGTTAACTTACTGTAATTTAGCAAGATTCTCAATCCTATTGCTGCATTTTTTGTTGTCCATATACCAATTGTATTTTGGAGCTTGATTGGATCAGCTCGGGATGTACTGTCAACCTGATCCTCAAATTTCACCGGCCGAGCTAGGGGTTTGGGGGTGGAGCCCAAAAAATATTTTTTTGAGTATTGTCATCATTTTGTAATATTTGTGTTGGTGCTCTAGCCATTATCTAGATATAGTTCTATTAAGTCTAAGGTTGGGCAGGGTATTGATCTTGGGTGACCATCATCTTCTCCCAAGGGAGAGTGAGAAATACGTAATTCATTCCATATTTCTTCATAGTGGAACTTCTATGGTGTAGTGTGGCTCCGTAATTTTTTTCAATTTTAGGTTTTCTATATAAATATAGTATTTTTCATATTTATTTTTTGCTGTGATCTATGATTTTGTTTTGTTTTTTGCTCTAGTACTTTTCTCTATACATATAATACCTTGAATACTATATTTTTCAAGCACGCATATATTTGAAAGAAAAGTCTAGATCAAACTTTCATAATTTGGCCATTGCGATAAGGTTTAAATGAATTTATGTCAATAGTTAAGATGCTGTTTCAATTTAAGGAAACAAAATCTGAGTATAATGACACTGCATACCAGTATAATAGGGTAAAACTTCGATAGTTGCCATGTTTCTTCTTCATCAGATCGGTCTTTCCTAGCAGCATGTTTCTTCTATAACCATTAAGCAGACTGGTTAGCAAAATATATAGCCAGATGGAACAAAAATTCAAATGCAGCTAAGATTAGTAAAAATAAAACTCTAGTGCTCACCTTATACACATCAAATCGGAGTGAGAAGCCTCCTGAAGCTTTTTTGGTCTCTGGCAATGTCAAGTATCTCATATTATGCACAGCAATTCTGTCATCAGCCGAAAGCCTAGCTAGCTGAAACGCAAAGAAAGTTCTCATTGAAATTGTTTTTGGATTTGTAAAATTTGCAGAGGCTTTAAGATGAGATGTGGCGCCGCCCTCCAGTTCAGAAAGGATTATCTTTTAAATTCACGGTCAAACCAATCCATTTGTCAATAAGAAGGATCAAACTTGCAAAACGCAAGATCCAGAAAAAAATGCTCGAGGTAATTCAAATGTTTTCATTAGAGAAAATAGTTATAATTTCCTTTAGGTAAGAAAAAGAGTTAAACATTTTAAGATTAAAATACAAATTGAGGCTTCAATGTGAGTGCAAAACCATATAGTTGAAAGAAAAAATTGCAATTCTAATAACTACACAACCAAGTTTATAGCATCGGCGCAAGAGAAATCATAACATGCAACAAATTTAGCCGTGAATATTCATGACATGGAAAAGTTATTAAATTTTATATCAATTTGGTCCCAATTTGGATTGAAATTTAAATAGCTGAGAGATTAGATTGGGAGTGTTGAATAACTAGAGAAATGTTGGTCAACATGGAATAGAAGGGTCTATTTTGGCAAATCTCTCAGGTACACTACCACAATAAAACAAATAAATTATAAGAAAATTGCCGGTTAGGTAAAATTCTACAATGAATATATAGAAGCCGATATCAAAAGTAATTGCAACCTTTAAAGTTTACACATGTCTATCATTTCTTTTGTACCAAATTATTTTCAGTTATCATAAGGTTTGCCAGAACAGATTTACTCATTGTTCATAAAATGGTTACAACCACCAGTACTTAGCACCTTCCTGAAACTGGGCCAAACAAATTGTCGGAATTGTGAATTCAGAAACGTTCCGTCCAGCAAGTAAACCATGGACAAAATATGTTTAAGGGAAACCACAAACTACATAGAAAAATGCATCACAATCGTAGCATAGGCAAATTCCTTTTATAAGTTATTAGAGAAATCATGCACTTGGACACGAATTCCGTAGCTTATTTTAATTTAAAAAAGATCTGTTTTCAGAAGTTCGAGAGAAAAATAACAAATCCTTTCATAATAAATACAACAACAATAAAAAAACAATAAGAACAACAATAAACCTTAGCCCCATTAAGTCGGATATGCTAAATAAATTCTTTGTATTCATTGTGCTTGATCAAATACAAACACCAACCGAAGCTCCAAAGTAAATGAGGGCATCCCTAAAAGTTCCAGGATGTCTATTTTGTTCAACTCATTCTCCTCTAACAAAGGCATAATTCATTAACACAACTTTCCCAGAGATATCATCTGCGTGTCTATGTTTAATTAGTTAGATTCATTTTGGATGACTGTCTCTCAGCTTATCCCAAATGGAGATACTATAATCTTACTACAAATGTACGCATTTCTCATCTCGTCCTTTCACATTTACGACTCAGCATCCTCATCTCCAAAAATTTATTTTAAGCTTCTTCTTTGTAGATCAACATTCTGTCCATATAACACTAATAATGTTATGGTTGTTCTTTTAAAAACAGTCCTCTAATTGAATGGGAGTTTTCAATCACACAACACCCAGGAAGAGATTCTCCATTTAATTCATCCAAGATGCTAGAACCCATTAATCATATAAATCATTTTGCCCTCTATTTTGCTATTCTTTTGTATGATAGAACCAACTAAGATCTCTTACTCTTTTCTTTATAACAAAATCTTCAATTGGCATTTTCTAGATAAAGTTAATGAACTTGCACTTCATATGTTTTGTTATGAAATTACTAATATGGAACCCTTTGCATTTAAGAGCACTTCTCCAATCCTTGATAGTTTGCTTTAAATCAAATTATAGTTTCATTAAAAATTAAAATATCATCTGAAACAACATACACAAACGCACCTCCACTTGAATGTGGTTAGGGTGAACATAAAAAATAATAAAGAAAGCAAACTAAAGCTGATCCTTCATAAAGTTTGACTGAAACAATAATATCCTTTTGCAAACCATCTAAACATATGATATTTCTCCATTAAACATCTTTAAGAACTTAAATATAATCAACACAAACACTGTTTCATTCCAATGCTGTCCATAAAGCTTCTGCTCGTACTTAAACATAAAGCTTTGCTAAATCAATGAAGATATATGAAGTGTTTCTCTCTAAAATTCTCAATCAAACATCAACAAATATATGCCTGCATAACCAATCTCTCAAGCATAAAAGCAGACTAATTCTATGAAGTTATCTTGTCATAATCTGAGTTTGATCACTCACTCCCAAAGTCTCATATTAACTAAATTCCCCTATAATTTAAGCAATTTTACATATTACATTAGTTCTTATTAATAGTATCACATCACTGCAATCATCTATATCCTTTTAATCTTCAATATTAAATACTTGATGCACAAAAAAACTCCATCACCTAAGCATTTCAATTCATAGGAATTCATTTAATCCCACAATATTTCCACAGTTCATTTTTTTAAAGCATTGTAAACCTTAGCTCAACTCACTAATCAAATGAAATAAAAATTAGTATTATCTTTTGAGTTCCGACTGCACTTATGTGATCACATTATCATAAATACATTGAAGCTTATGCAAATAATTCATCTATCATTATTAAATGTTCTCATTCAAAAAGGTATTTTCTAAGAACCATCTGTAATATATTTCACATTGGTGAAGTCTAGATCTTTTTTATCTCTTAAGCTTTGCTTATGATAAAATAAAAAGCTATCCAATTTTTTTGATATATTTTGTGGGTTTGCTTATTGATAGATTTTTAAGAAACAGCACCCCTGCCCAAAAAATAGCAGGAACTTTAAGAAACTATTTCAAAACTAGAGTGAATCAGTTTCTCCCTTTTTCACATGGAAAATTTGTGCTACCCCTCGCATTTTATCACCATTGCAATCTTCACAACAGCCACTGCCATTTGCTAGTTCCCCCACCATTGTTGTCATATGCTATTGGCCATTTCCTGTTGGTGCTATCGGCCTCCCCCGCCTACAGCACTTAGTTGTCATCCCCCTCTCCCCAACATGATTGCCTATCACCCCCAGCCACAGCTAGATTCCATCAACTGCCAATGCCCACCATCTATCCACATGGTTTGCTTCAGAAGATGCATTAGTAATTATATCTTATGTACGGAATGCAAGAGCTAGATCATCAAACAATACCAGCGACATCAGCTTTATGCAACAAGTTTAAACACAATAATCTGTAGCAATTTCTTCAGAAAACTAAAGATGTCCCAACCAAATCTTTAATAAGATAGTTTTTACAAGTGTGTTGTTTCATATAAGCTACAATTTAGCATCACTAACCACATTCTTGTACTCATCAAAAGTTAAATTATATCTCCTCCCTATCTCAGTGTTCATGGATTTAAACTATTGTTCACAACAAGTATTGTCTTATTAAATTTTTCTTAGACATCTTATTTCCAAAACCAAGCATCATATTTTTAGGGGCTCTTTTCTATTTTCTTCAAGAACATCTTTTTGACCACATAAATATAATTAGCAATCATTTGTCACATAAATAATATCCCCCCACCCCCCTTAATATCCCATAGTCTAAACCCAAGCTCTACTCCTGAATACATCTCTATTTATTTCTTAAAAATTCCATGATTAGGGCTTTCCATCCATCATAAAGAATAGAATAACAGGAAAAAGGCTGTACATTAACACGAATTAATGGTTGATACAAACATACAGAACAAGAAATGGTGCCATTCGATATAAATTACATTAATAAAGCAAGGAAGAAGCTTTGACAGAGAAAAACCAATTAAGGAAGACAGTATTGTCCTTAAAAATGGGATTTGCTTAAAAAAGAGAGCAAAACAAAGCTCCCCATATTGATTGAAACAAGCTACTTACTGATTACTTGAAAGTATTGGAGCCAAACACATAAACACGATGCATATATTTTTGAAAGCATTAGAGAACAGACAACTCACTTGCATCAACTTTTCTCCTTGATCTCCATCAAACTTTTCAGGGAAGATAGAAGCATATATCATCAATAAACGGATCTTATTCTCGGGAGTAATATCCTGTATAATATGTCCACTTCCAATTAAAAAATGGCATAAATGTTTGATAGTTGTGAATGTGATGCCTCACCACAAGCAATAGATAACTTTGCTTACCTGCTTTGTTCTAAGAAAATTGATCAAGTCTTTGGTCCCTGCATCTCCGAAAACAAGATCCTGTTCAAGTTGCCCAATTTCACGAAGTCCATGCTCTCTGATTACTTGGTTAATCTTACCTGCAATCTGCATCAGATTTCATAGCAAATATCTAGTAAAATATTTAAAATTAACTAATTTTTAACTGGAAACAAGTCGATGAGAAGATGTTTCTTGGGATAGAGATGTCAACAACTTTCAGCTAGCCATTTAAAGGAACATTTTAAAAACCAAAACATAAAAGTAATATCCCGTCTATAAATTTATAATATATGACTTAAGGAATCGCTAAGTTTGTTATGCTGATTCTGTAGCTACCCAAATGAAATTCTGATACATTATAAATAGAACAGCTTTTCTAAATAACAGTGATAGAAACAGCAATACGCAAACGTCTGGTGGTAGTGAATGAAATTTTGGCAATATAGAAGCAAGACAATGCAAGCAAAATCAGCAATATGGACTAGTTCATTAGGCGATGCAACAGAGGTGTACTATATAACAGAGAAGGAACAGGCATTGCTTACCAAATTAAAATTATGAAGTCTCACCATATAACCATGATGGAGGGCAAGTACGAATTAGTGAGCCACGCCATCTAAACAGGACCCATAGTCACATCCATGACATCATTTGTAGCATGCAATTTCACCAAAATGCATTGACAGATATTGACCTAAAGACTGGTCTAGCTGTCTAACTTTTTGATGCTCCATAATATATATATATATATATATATATATATATATAATTATCATTGAACAGTTGTAATTAACTGGGCAGGGACTGGCATCCCTGCACGCAACTATGCCATCCATGAGTTTGCTCGATCAAGTGGAGAACACTTGACCAACAACACATATCATAAGTTAGGAGTATGACAACTAACAAATGAATAACAGCAAAGATTCAGTAAGATCACATTAGATTGGAAAGAAAATACATATATTAGATTCGTACAAGTCAAAAATACGTATAAAAGACAATCTAGAAGTTACAGAAAAACTAGCCAAAAGATTAAAAATCAAAATCCCTTAACATTTCATCCTACCAGCAATTTTTAGGTAAAGGAACAATGGTTTTAGAAAGTTGTTAGCTCCATTCCAATATGGTTATAGACGTCAGCCGCGATCTAACTGATAAGTAATTCTAACGGGCAGATCAACAAGATTTTCTGGAAGACGGCCGAACCTAAGCACATATATATAAAAGCCTCAGTACAACATTAACCGGGATCAAACTCCACGATATCATCAGCGAGGAGGTTCAAAAGCGTCCCAGGAAGCATATCTCCCATAACAAAAGAAAAACGTCATGTCGGGCATACATAGCGTACAAATTAGCCACCCGATTCACATCGCACAATCATAACAAATACCACTTTTCAGGGTTAATGAGATCATGCCACGTGGAAGTAAGCTTATGAGTAACCTGAGACAAATTCCATTGTGCCTGAGCAAGAAATGTCCGTACAATGCATAAACCCAAATGATATAACAAGCTGTTCATAATGTCCTATGTGAGTTTTAAAAGCCATCTTCCAAGATTGTTTGCATGCATATGAGCTTAGTGGAATTCCAATTTCATATCCAACTTAAGAAAAAATCTTTAAACAATTTTAGCTAATCTAGAAAATCATCAATATAAGGCAAATGTAGCCAATAATTTACTTTAACTTCATTAATAGCTCAGTAGTTTATACACATTAGCCAATCTAGTCTTTCTCTGGCACCACTACAACAAAAAAAATCACAAAGTGATGTGCTCATCAGAATTAAGCCTTGCTCAAGTAACTCACATACTTGCTTCAATATTTTAGAATTTTTTAGACAATTTCTATATATTCTAAGATAAGGCAACATTAAGTTTAAGTATAACTAAATCTCATGAGCCATTGGTCCCCAATCATATTAATTGTCAACTTAATGTTGCCAGATTCCAAGTCCTGGATGAGAAAATGGGAGTTGGTTATTCAAGAGTGGGTTCACTCAGACTACGACTTGTGTCTAGGGCTATGATACTGATGAGGATATGGAGCACTTTGTGGCCCATTGCAGATACACGAGGGCCATACTGAAGATCTTTGTGAGTTTGGCCTGCTGCCAGCTACTCTGATCTCTTAGGACCAGTTTACTGCTATGTACTTGACTGCTACTGCATCTCGCAACCGTCGTTTCAGCAATCAAGTTGTGGCATACTCCCTCTATCAAGCTTGACAGAGTAAGACTGAGCATTCTCACAGCCGTCCATACCCGACTCTGCTGGTTTGTGCGGGTTCGATCCTCTCTGCATTGGTCAGTGATGCTCTGCATGACGGGTATAACTCCTGGGGTTTCACGGCCCACCAAGACCTCTCCACCTCCTTGAGATGGTGCCCCCAGACCCGTTGGCTGAAAGCCAACATTGATGCTTCCTATAGATATAGCGAGCCTGCTGCCTTTGGTGGAGCTGTGGTTTGCAACTCATAAAATCACTTGTTCGCTGTTTGCTATAGCCCATTTACAGGCCCTGTCTCCTATTCAGACTGAGATGCAAACGATTAATATTCTGCAATAGGCCCTCCTGCCCAGAAACGCCAATACTGAAGGAGTCATCATTGAGGGCGATAGTCTTGGAGCGATCCGGAGGCTTTGATGCCACTGGAAGAGGACTCTCCAATCACGAGGCAGAGAGCGTCATGCTGATCACATTGCTTTCTTATTGGATCTTCCTCGCATTATCTTTGTTCACCGTTCGCGCGATGTGAATCGGGTGACGGATTTTTGTAATGACCCTAGGTCATTTATAAGAAAAATATTAATGTCCCGCAAATTTCAGTTTTCTTTCCGTTTAGATCATCTCCTGCTAAAATAACTCTTCGGTTACAAATATTGATTAAGAAAATTTTTCAAACTCAATGCTGAAATAGGAATTTATATTTGTCATTAAAACCATTTCCCGCTAAAATAACTCTTCGGTTACAAATATTGATTAAGGAAGTTTTTTAAACTCAATGCTGAAATAGAAATTTATATTTGTCATTAAAACTATCTCCCTCAAAAATAACTCTTCAGTTGCAAATATTGATTAAGGAAGTTTTCAAACTCAATGCTGAAATAGGAATTTATATTTGTCATTAAAACCATCTCCCGCTAAAATAACTCTTCGGCTACAAATATTGATTAAGGAAGTTTTTCAAACTCAATGCTGAAATAGGAATTTATATTTGTCATTAAAACCATCTCCCGCAAAAATAACTCTTCGGTTACAAATATTGATTAAGGAAGTTTTTCAAACTCAATGTTGCAATAGGAATTTATATTTGTCATTAAAACCATAATCAAATTTCAGTTTCCCATTAAAACTCCCGTTAAATTCAATTTTCAATTTCAATCCTTAATTTAAAAAGTTTTCAAATTCGTTTAAAGCTGAAATAGAAATTATAGGCATAGTTGTGCATGTATTTGTATGAGACTAATTATTCATTAGAGTCTAATGAAGATTATAAATACAACTTTTGCAGACACAAACTTTGTGAGTGATTCATCTTCTTAAGTCAAAACACAAAATGTACACTGGATATTACTTTATGCTTTCTACCTTTTTGCTGCTTAAGCATCACTTTGAACCTGTTTTATATTGTTATTTAATGCGTTACTCTTACTGCTAATCATGTAAGAGAGGCAAAATGATGTTTATCTATCTTGTGAATATTGCAAAGAGTTCCGAAACGGAGGTTGAATTAAGTTAGGGGTGGGGCTAGTCCATCAGGAGTTATAAGGGTGCCATCTGAAGCCTTTGAGGGGGCCCAAGTAAAAGTCATGCTTAACTGCATATATGATGCCATCTAGAGCCTTTAAAGGAGGCCCAGGTGAAAGTTTCCATCTGGAGCCTTGAGAGAGGCCCAGGTGAAGGTGCCATCTGAAGCCTTTAAGGGGGGGGCTAGGTGAAGGTCATACTTAACTGTATTTTATGAACCCAGCCTCATGATTCTGACTTTGCCCATCATAACTGCTAACATTGCTTCATAATATCAAGTCATAAATATAAATATGAACTTTTATGCGATAATTGCTTTCCGTTTGAAAATTTGGCATGTGACAAAAGGACATTTATGTTGCAGGAGACATGATCATCTTTTATTTACAATAAGCTATATTTTCCCTATAATTGATCATCATTTTTGCCTTCCGCTTTGCTTTAAGTATATTTTTAATATCCATTGTATTTAGATTGTGCACTAAGGCATTATTTTTATAATGCCAGATCAGATACAGCTGGAGGAAGCCGATATAGTTTAAAGACATGATGTGGCAAATTAACGAATTCTAACTGCCCCTTCAAGGGATAACTATTTTTGTATAATGAAAGCTATGTAATAAGGTTCTGGATATTATTTTGCTTTAAATTAAATGAATGCTATTTCTTACACTTGAATGGCTCTGGATGTGTTTAACTGTTATTTTACCTAACTGCCAATATGATCCTGTGGAAAGATGCATCCGATATTAGATTGGCTGTTACCAGCCTAACATGGGTCATCACATTTTTGTTCCATGTTAACCCGACAGGACGATTTTTCTTTTGTTATGGGAGATATGCTCCCAGAGAGGCTTTTGAACCTCTTCGCTGAGAAAACCGTGGAGTTTGATCCCGATTGATTATGTAATGATGATTTTATATATTTATGCTTAGGCACGACCATCTTTCATGGATGAGCAAATGGGAGAATTGCATTAGGTAATTGAAAAAAGAATATTTTGTCAACCCCTTTATGCTATGAATCATTTGAGAAATTGAGCTAAAGCTAGAGCATCTCTAAAAAGCAAAGAGCTATATTATCTAAAATATGGATACTGCTGAAAGAAACACAAATATAAGCTAGCCAAAATAAAAGATAAATAAATAAAACTTGACTCAAATAAAATTTAGAAAAAATAATGATATTTTTTCAAGAATAAAAATATTCAATGTAAATGTATAAAAATTTTTACTAAGTTTATAGGTAAAAGTTATAATAATACAATTAACATAAATAAATTAGTAATTATAAAAGTGATATAAATTGCACTTTCATTTAGTAGATAGTAGGGGTCATGTAGTTCCTTTCATAAGCCTAAGTTGTTCTGAATGCTATAAAACTCTACTCATTTAAACTCAAACTTCTCTAATCTTACTCTAATATCAATTGTGATGACCGCAAGATCCGTTAGACCAGGTTTGATCAATTATTTATAATTTCATTATGCCCCCACCAAGAAAATATCATGGACTCGCCTCTGCTTGGAAATAGAAGGGCCTACTGTTGCTGGGAAGCAGGAAGGCTTGCGGTTCCGGATTGGAGACTTGAAGCAGAGTAGTTAAGCAGATGATCTGTTTACATGAAAACAAAGTGTAGGTAGCAGCTGACTAGCTGCAAGTGCTGAAGATGTGTGATGGAGCAGAACCTGAGTCTTCGGAGATCAAAGGGAGCAGGGCACGATTTTGGGAGGAAGTATGGGGGATGGAAAAAAAAGAAAATAACTGGAATAATGCTTTTTGTATTGTTTTTGTTTTTAAAATGTTTCATTTGAATTTCAGAAAAAAATAATGTGTCTAATTTAAAGTTAATTTTGTTTTAATTTGACTAATCTGTGAGGTATATAGGCTGAATCAAGACTAAACTTAAACTGCATTTGGAAAGAATTTGAAACGGATATATGTTTTATTTAAATGTGGGCTTAATTAGAGTACAGAATTTGGATTGCATTTGAAAGGAATTTTGAAGAATTTGAATGACGTTTGAGTAGTATTAAAAAGTTTGTTGCAACTAAAGTGAATTTTGGATAACACTCGTTAAATTTCATGTTCCACCCAAATATTTTAATCTACATATCTAGCACCATTGTTTTTCAATATTACAAATTAACACTCTGAGGATATTATTTTATAAATAAGGGAGTATAGATGGATGTTGATTTTTTAGATCTAAAAATTTAGGTGTCTTGCATGTAAATAATTAAATTTGACTGTTAAATATGAAATTAGCTTATCATTTTTTTTTAAATGACAAAAGATTAAATGATCAATATGATGATGATGTATTTCTTAAGAGATTTAGCATTTCCATTGTCGTGGTTAATCCTCGTCCAAGTGAAGCACAACTATTGAATAAACCATCTTGGTGATGATGCAAGCTTATTAATCAACTGCAATGTTTAGGGAACGTAAAATTCTCTTCCTATAAATGGTGTCAACACATTAGCCGGTGATTCTTTTCATCAATTTATAGTATTTGGAAAGGCTACAAAAGTCCGGACAAGATGAAGGCATCATCGGCCTTCAAGAAAACCCATCAGTTTTCCCTTTGGAGAATACTTCCTCCCCTGTGAGAAATGATGAACAAATAAACCGATTCGTCCAGGAAGTTCAATTTCCTATAAGTCTTTTCCTAAAAGAAGATTTAAAAAGGGAGGCTTCGTTTCACAAATACAAAATACAAGAAGACAAACGAAGGAACAGATGAGCTAACCAAGCCACCTAGGATGTTTCATAATTACCTTGGATATAGTTTCTAAATGAAGAATTAACTTTGAGCTCACCTCCAGGATGTCTTCGTCTTAAAAATGCTTATGTATCTAATGCCAGAGAGGGTTTCTGGGATAATGAAAAATTGCAAGAAAAAGCAATAAAACAACACAAGTAAATAAACTACTTAGTACAAACTAGAAAAACATCAAACAGAACCAATAAATGACTAAAAAGCTTAGTTTGGATTAGAAAACTATTGAATCTTCTTGTAATAGAAAGCAGCAACAATTTAATATGCTCAAAAATAAATAAAAATTAACTAAATAGAATATGATGCGAAGATAAGTGAGAATTCTGATAAAATAACTAACTAAAACTAACTTCAATATGTAGGGAAAGCTTGTCGATTTGTTCGCTGTATTGAGGTAATGCTTGAACCAATTTCTGCAAATCTCTTGTTGAAAGTTCACTGCCATCTCTGAAATGAACAAGAAACATACGATAGCAAACATAAACTACAAAGAATAAAAGAGAAGCAGTTCCAACTTTCAGGACACGCAAAAAACAAATTTTGATATTTTTAAAGAGTTAGTTACACAAGCTAGGAGCTCAACTAAATTCAGCAAATAGCAATACTCAAACTTCATTTTGCAAATTCTTGCAGCCATTCATTAGATTTTAATTTTGTTAGACTGCATATGTGAATAAAAAAAACTGCCCTTTATCTGAAACTATAAGAGTATTTAGCATCAAAAAATAAAGGCCTTAGTTTAAAGATCCCAATTGTAAAACAATAGATCAAGAGATTATAATAGAATATTAGCTCAATTACCCATGGCTCAGAAAAGCACAGGAACATTCACAAATTGTTAGGTTTTGTTAACAGAATCTTTTTAAAGTCAACTTGAATGTATTAACTAGACTTTCCTTTGATGATTGGGTCAATGTTTACTTAAATTTAAGGTCTAGGGTTTCCAATGATCACAAGTCCTCAAAGTTAATTACCACTCCAAGCCATAGAAGAGTACTCTCAGTTAAGAAGTGTGACTATAACTTATGGTTGAGCATATATAAAATGGTGTATGATTGGATAGAAAAATATAGACCCAATCAAGATTCCATGGTTCTTCATCCCAAGTCAACATATAATTCATCCTAGGTCAACATAATCCAATCTATCAATATTAAAAGAGTTTAGTGATACATTTGGAGATTTTAATTAGTAACTATAGGCAACCTTTTAGATATCCCAAGCAAATTGGGTGAAAAATGTTGAAGCTTTAATATTTGGGTTCAAAATTGACTCAAACAAAAGGCTAGCCATAACATTTTAACTTAATAGTTTAGCATATCTTCAAGGGCCTAGAGTCCAAGATGAGTGTACAGATTTAAGTTATACAAAAAGGAGGCTTTATTTCACAAATACAAAACTGATTCATTAAGATCAAGTTATAGTACTTGGCATAGTCTACTTATAATCATTTAGATTAACATAAGATAAAAATATCAAACTTAAGATCATTTAGATCATCAAATCATATTACTTGAATACTTTACTTGGGATTAATTATATCAACTAGAAATGGAATAATTATTCTTAGAGTGATTCAATTAAGATCAATTAAATCTATTAGTAATCAAATTTCTTAACATATTTTATCTGTCATTTAGATCTACTAAATCAAAAGATTAGCTTAGCATAATCCACCTAGAACCTTTGAATTAACAAGGAATTAAACTAACAGTTTAGTTTGACATAATTAGGATCATTTTGATCAACAAAGAATCAGGTGCATAAAACTTAAAATAATTTAAAACTAGATCATTTAGTTATTTAACTTTACATAAGATCATTCAAATCATTTAAGAATTAGATAAAATAACCCAAATAGAATTCTTTAAATCTACTAAGAGTTAAATTATTAAATTTAGCAATATGATAATTTGACTATGATCAATTAGATCAGTTAGAAATCAGATCTTTAAGCTTAAATGACTTACTAAGATCAATTAAAAATCAAGCAACAACAAATTTAGTATGATTCAGCCAAAATTATTTAAATTTACAAATAATTAATAAAATCTAGATTCTTAGCTAGCATGTTTGATCTACTAGAATGATTCTTTAATTTTTTGTTTGAAAGTTTACTTTCTATACGTAGATACTTTACTATACATCATTTTGATCATTTACTTATTTTGCAGATAATTACAACTTCCAGGTAAAGAGGTTATGCTTTGCAAGAATAATAGTGCAAGTATTATCATTGTAATATCCAGAGATCTTAATTATTAATATAATTGTTATCATTATTATAACTATTATTAGTGTTGCATAGTCATTATTAAATAATAATAATAATATTTTTGTTATGTCAAGAGCCCAGACCCATCTAGTTGTGAGCCCAAGAAAATTAGCACGTCATGCCCAAGAGCGTCATGCTCAGGCATAATGTAACGATCCTATGTCGTTACTTTTCAAATTAGATCAAATCCCACTTCAAATATCAGGATCCCGGGGAATTTCAAATTATGGCAAATAAAATTTTCTTTAGGTAGAAATAATTTTTAGATCAAAGTGCATTAATTTGGGAGAATTCAAATAATAGAAACTCCTGCTTTATTTTTCTAAATTATTTAAATCTAATAAATTGAGAAAATTAAATACGTGTCCAAATTCATCAATTTTTGTGTCATTATGTTAAGTATATTATTTAAAGATTGCTCGAAAAGTTTTATCGATTTTTGAGAGCCGATTCGGCCTCAATTAATTTTTGAAGTTTCAAACTTCAAAAATTAATTAAGAATAAAATAATTGTCCCAATCGAAAAATTTTGGCTCGAGGGTATTTATTACAACGTAACACACATCAGTGTCAAGTTTCATTATTTATGGACGCCAAACAACAGAAAAATGCAAAAAAATTAATTTTAAGTAATTTCCTAAATTTTTCTTCACATTTCCTCCTCCCCCAATGGCAGGATCTGATCATGTCATATCTGCAGGCGTGGAAGCTTCCACGCCAGAGCGCCTTTCCTGCGCCATTTAAGAGCAAGAATGGTCTTCCCATTTGGGCGACCAGCCCCCTCTTCCTCCCTTCCTCCTCTCTATAAATCCTTCTCCCTCCTAGCTATCTTTCTCCTCCCTCACAGCAGCCCTCCCTCCCTCCCTCTGCCAGCCAGCTTCCAGCCGCCGCCCCTCTTCCCCGGCCTCCCTCCGTTTTCCGACACATGAACTTAGGTATGAAACGAAGGAAAAGAAAAAGGGGAATAAATGAGAAGAGATTTTGCTATTTCTTCGTTCTTTTATATTTATTTATTTACATATACATAATAATCATTATTATACAAATAATAATGATAAAATTACATCATTCATATTATTATAGTTCTCATTAATTAAATAATGAAAATTGTACAAATATTATAAATTCACTATTATTTCAATTCAAGCATTTTCTTCTGTCATTTTCTTTATTTAGTATTATTATTATTATTATTATTATTTTCTGCAGATTATTTTTATAGTTATTTCCATTTTTGTCCTTTCTTTTATATATTATTATTATTACATAATGATAATAATAACATTATATAAAATATAATTACTACCCTCAGGTACTTAAAATATTATCTTTTATCAAGATAAAAAAATGAAAGAAAGGCAAAATGGAAAAAAAGAAAGTAAACATTTATAAAAATATCATATCACTTTTATTTTAATGTTAACTAAAAAGCTAATTTAAAATATCAAAAATTTAAATGCAGATTCAAACAAACTGTTGAACTTTTGAACTTAAAAGAACAAGGTATCAGATATCTTTCCTTGCTCTTGTTTAATATACTTTTTCTACTTAGCATCGCACAAATTAAAAATGCTTTTAAAAGTTACATAAAATGATATATGAACAAGTTTGTATAAGTGAGTAGAACGGGTTCCATGTTGATATATTTTTAGTTTGATCAGACAATTGCTAAGACGGGGCTGTCCGATATCGAGAGTCATAAGGAGCCTATACTGATAAGATTTTGAGGGGGCATGTATAGAGGGAAGTTAGGATATGTAACACAAAAATGAACTCCCATTTTTCTCGATTTTGTACTTGCCCAACAAAATCATATTTTACCTCAGATATTAAATGCCAAAATTCTATATTTATTTTTGTGGCTACAATTACTTTTATGCTAAAATTTTAGTGCAACTGAAACAGGTTTGGAGGGATAATTTTATACAATTTTTATTTCTTGTCAAATTATTGATTATTTTGCTTATTATTTAACATTTGTTAATATGACATCTATCAGTACTTAGTTTTACAACTAACTGGTATTCAATTACCCGCACTTTTAAAACATGCCCAGATCAGGAGTTCGTCTTAGAAGAAAGGTACTAAGAACTAAGTAGCGCTGATACTGCTTCCTGCTGAATTATCGCTCTTTTTGACTCTTTTTAAAAATTTGTAACTTTTTATTTTGATCATTGTAATCAAGAGACTTATGAATTAATGAATAAATGAGTCATGTTTAATGTATATATATGTCTCTTAAATTACTCAATATGATCCTGCGGTTAGAGGACTTGTTATTCACACAACCGGTGCTAGATTAGCTTCCGCTGACCCAGCACCGGGTCCTCACACATAACCTAAGGCGCACCCAGGTATGAGTCAGATAAGTTTGGCCCAAATTTTCATTAAATGTCTTGTACAACCTAGTCACTCACCCAGGTGAGTCCAACCCACACTTAGGAATGATTTCAGAGCCTATATAAGCTCCATAATAAAAAGAAATTTCATATTTTCCTAAACATCTATAACTACTATGTAGAAATTTTGAAGCATTTGAGTTTGTTATAATATTAAGAGAGGAGAGTCATTCTTAGACTAAAGAGTGTTACTTATCATTTTTGCAATCTACGAAAGATACATTTAAACCTAGTTGATTTGGTATATTGTTTGTACTTGCCAAAGGTCATTAGCATTGTGATATCCATTTGAAAAAGTGATTATATCTAGACTATTGCAAGATCCTACAAATTAAAAATACTTTGTACAATTTTTGATAGCTTGATCATTGCATGATCAAGCATATTCTTTCTTTATTGTTGCTTATAGCATGTGAATCAATAGAAGTGCATTAAAATTATGCATCTTGAGTAACTCATTGAAATTGAATTTTAAATTTATAATAAAATTGTGTTGGTATTGTGATTACCTATCATATGGAATATTGATTTAAATAAGTGGTTACTTGGCATGAAAAGATTAAGTAATAAAAATGGTTACGAATTGAGAAAATATGTGTTCATATATATTACTTTTCCAATCAAGTTGTATGTACGCTCAATATGAAGACTATCAATCTAGTTGTATGGGTCGAACAACTCTTTTGTGGCTAATTCGTTATATATATACTACTCAAGTCAATCTCATTCTATTATTGTCTGGAATGAGCAAGGGGTTTCTTCTAGTAGATCTGTCAGGGCTAGAAAAGTTACAGATTCACTCCAATCAAGTTGTTAGTGGCATCAAATTAAAGCTTGCCAATTGATTTGTTCGGGTTAACAACTCCTTTTATGTGTCTATTTCATTAATAAGCAAGATGAAATGAAGTACAATAATGTAAGAAGTTTAATTGTGATATATTTCTAATATTCTTGCTAGTACTTAATTAGATTGCTACATGTTTTTTACATGTTGTAACAAAGTTAAATGTTATTAGAGCACTGCTACCTACAAACTAACAATAATTGGCATGCGAATGAGATTTAATCAAATTAATTATTTATGCACACTTCATTGAACATTTTCAGCTTCAATATTGTCAAGTCCCAAGCCCTGAATAAAAAAGGAGGGTTGCGTTAGGTAGTCGACAACTAGCGTAAAACTTTATCGAAACCTATTATGACACGAATGATTTAAGTAATTGTGTTAGACTAGGGCAACCCGAACACACTGCATTGCCTAAAATAGTGAAAAGTGTGCAAAGGTCGCTACATCATTGCCCTAGTGTAGTGCTAAATAAGCAAGGATTCCTGTAATATGAACAAATGCAGGCAAAAAAGCTAATCTTTAATTCTAAATTAAGATTAAGTAATTGGAATATTGGGACTCTCACTAGCAAACCTTTTAGTTAGTTAATATTATAATTAATAGAAAGATTAATATGTTATGCCTTCAAAAAACTAAGTGGGTGGAAGAAAAAAAAAATGATAATTCATGCTTTAAACTCTGGTACTCCGGTAAGACTCATCTTAATAATGGCATGGGTATCATTTTGAATAAAAATTTACAAGATATTGTGGTGGAGGTAGTGAGTTAATGTTTCAAATTCATTTTTTTAAAGTTGTGGTGATTTTAGAGAAAAAGAATATGATGGTGGAAACAAGGACACGTGATGTCAATGTAACGAAGGGAATCACACCAAAAAAATGAAAAACATGAGTGGTAGAAAAGAAAAGAAAAGGAAGAAATATGTAGTGAAAGGGAAAAAAATACAAAACACAAAAAATACACAAGAGATTATCAGGATTATGCTCACTCCAATGGCCATGTTGCTATGCACACGCATAAAGTTGAAGTCATTATCCACATCACTTTAGTAATTGTTTAGCAAGAGCACTATTCTCACAAAGGAGGAAAAATGATTCTTCATTCCCAATCCTTCCAAATGACATACATTGGCTATTTATAGATGTAGCCCAAAAACCCCAATTTTTCAAAAATACCTCAAACAACGGCCTCAAAAAAAATGTTGAATACAAAATGACACGATATCAATTGATAATAATTGGGTCACAACACGACCCTGAAAAAAACATATATAACACTACTCAATAACAGACATGCATAAAGTTACTGCTCAATCCCCAACAACTAAGCTCCGTATAAAGGCTCGAAACATGGGCTACCTCCTTGCATGAACTTGTCCTACATCAGAGCCTCCTCCACCAAAAAAACTATACTCTGCAGAGTTAAAGTCTATATAATAATTCAAGATGTTGGGGACCAACTTTTGAAGCTTCATCTTTGTCATCCAAGTATCCTCGGAAGGTGGCATTCTTCCAACTAATAAAAAGCTGGTGATTTCCATGTAAGCGTGCATCAATCTCATCGATGACAATAGATTCTATTCAAAAAGAGAATATGTAGGAAAATAATGCTATGGCTTGCCATCTTCCCCTGCAATAGTTAATTTCTGCATTTTTTAAATAATATCAGTAGAATCAATGAGCAATGAATCACAAAGGTCTCTCAAAATTTTAGTGACACGAAAATAGATATTAAGTTTATATAAAACTATCAACACCCTTTTAGTGGCATAACAATGCTCTAAAATGCGTTGAAAATTGCTTCATTGCATCGAATCAAAAGTCACCAATGGGAGTTTATGCTCAAGCTGACTCAATGAGCAATGAATCGCAAAGGTCTACAAATACAATATCACAAATGTCTCAAAGAGCATCAGATTGTGGGCCTTCTACATTTTGCTAGGGCATGACCTTAATATAGAACTTAAAGGACTAATAAAATGCTGTGTTTGGAAAGGATGAGAGTAGTAAAATAGAGAAAGAAGAAGAAAATTGGCTTAGGTAAGTTATAATGAAGAATTCCTAACCATTGAGCACGATTGTGAACAATTCTAAAACATTGATTGAAAAAATCATGTGGCTGAGAATTACTTCATGGATGCACAGGGAAATGGCTTGTAGTCATGGATATGATGTCAAGATCTTGAGATAAATGGAGTCAAGACATGCAAATTTGACAGTGTGATTGAGCAGCAGTTCAACATCACATGGATACATGGGACTACTAATCTAAATCGTAGATCATAAATGCAATTGGAGATCATGCATGAGTCATTTGTGAAAAGCGAAGAAATCAGAGACGTGGAGAAATCATTGTCGCTAGAGCATGGATCAACACAAGCACAAGGTTACGCGTGATGTTGATAATTTACACATGACCCGCAGATGAACTGACTGCATGCAAATACTGTGTCCCCAACTGACAGCTTGCACAAGTTGCAAGTTGCTGGCATATGTGGCTACTCACCTAGTCGGAATTGCTAATTCATTGAAGGTGAGGATCATGGGACACAGGTAAAGAACTAAAGAGCCCAATGTGAGCTAATACATTCATCATCATCATTTTTATCACTTTTACTAGATATTTTGTTTATATTATAACCATTACTTTTTTAGTAAACTATTATTCTAGGAAGTCACCTCAAATTTTCTACAAGATAGGACACTTTTTGCCAACAGTTAATTCACTCACATATTTCAACCAAGAAAATTCTAGCTGGTATTAACAAGTAGGGTTTGATCCTCTTGAATAAACCAAGAGGTATGTATCAATGTAACGACCCAAAGTCGTTATTTTGCAAACTAGGTCAGAATCCCGTCTTAGGAATCAGGACCCGGGGAAATTTCAATTTAGGGCAAACAAAACTACCAATTGATAGAAACAACTTTAAAGATCAAAGAGCCCTAATTCAGTAGAAATCCGAAAGACGGAAGCTCCCGTTCTATCTTCGAAATTTCTAATTTCTGAAAAATCAAAAACATTGAAATGTGTGTCCGAATTCGTCATTTTCAGTGTCGACGTGTTAAGTATATTATTTAAAAATTGCTCGAGAAGTTTCATCAAAATCTGAGCGTCGATTGGATCGTGGCCAATTTTCGAAGTTTTAAACCCCTAAAATTAAAATAAAATAAAATTTTGCTCCGAATCGAGAATTTTTGGCGCGAGGGTGTTCGTCATATTGTAACACACCTCGGTGTCAAGTTTCGTTGTATTCGGATGTCGAACGACGAAAAATTGAGAAGATTTGAAATTTAAGTTTTTTTTTTATTTTTTTTTCTCTGTTCTTCCCCTGCTCTCACGCTAGCCCCCTCCTTTTCTCCCGCGCCAGGCGGGAGAAACGTCCACGCCAGGCGGAAGCCTGGCGCCTGCCTGCGCCGATTTTGGCGCAGGTTGTCGGCCCAGAGGGCCGACCCTGTCTCCCGGCCCCACTCCCGCCCTCTGGCGCCAGAGCCTCCTGGCGCCAATTGGCGCACGTTGTGGCGCCTCTCGTGCGCCTATAAAGCCCCCCATCCCCCTCCTCTCCCCTCAGTAGCTTCCAGCTTCCTCCTCAGCCTTCCAGCAGCCGGCCAGCCCCTCCGGCAGCTTGGCAGCCCCCTTCCAGCCGCTTTCGGCAGCCTCCGGAAGCTCCCAGCAGCCTCCGGCAGACCCTCCCAGCAACTTCCGGAAGCCTGGCAGTCCCCTCCAGCAGCTCCAGCATCTCCAGCAGCCACCAACAGCTTCTGGCAGCCTTCGACGGCCACCAACAGTCCTTCCCAGCCAGCCAGCTCCTCCTTGTCGGCTGACCAGCAGCAGCCCGGTAGCCCCGCCAGCCAGCTGGAGCCCTTGCCAGCCTCTGGCCAGCCCGTTCCGGCTTCCCTCCGTTTTTCGGCGGTCTTAATCCTTAAAGGTTTGAAGATAAGTTTAAGAGAAGAAAAGAGGAGTTATTTTGCTATTTTCTCTACTTAATAATCTTTTTGAAAATAAGATTACGTCATTCACATTAATACGGTTCTCATTAATTAATAATGAAAACTATACAAATATTATAAAATGACTATTATTTCAATTTAAGCAGTTTCATTTTTGACCACCACTCCTATTATGTTCTTCTTTCATTCTTATATTATTATCATTGAAACAATGATAATAATAATATTGTATCATTGTAATCGCTATCCTTGATAATCTTAAAACACTTTAATAATTATAACTGCTTTAATAGCAGCTTAAATCAATCAAACTTCAAATGCGGAAGAAGAACAGAATGAAAGAAATTAAACTCCTAAATCATTTGATTAAAAAGATAACTTAGAAATATCGGGGACTTAAATGCAGATTAAGCGAACTGTCACTCATTCGAGCCGTTGAACTTCTGAACTTAAGAATAAAGGTACCCAGTACATGACATGTATTACATTTTGCACTTTTACTGCTGCTTAGCTTCACGTATTTTTCTTTGAGCCAGATTCATTTGAAGCTTGGTTGGTTGTTAGAAACCAACATCCTTTTCGTTCGGGGGTTTCTGGAAAATGACATCAGTAACATTAATGCTTGGCTGGTTGTTAGAAACTAACAGTTCTTTTCATTCAGGGTTGTTGCTGGAAAAATAACATCAGCAACATTCGGGGTTGTCACTGGAAAATGACATCGGTAACATTCGGGGTAGATTACTGGAAAATGACATCAGTAATCTTTATTTGACGAACATTATTTGTTGCAGGAAATTGTTTATTTCACGCTATTACCTTATATTCTCCTGCATTTTATTTCCGTCTTACTTCCGCTAATCGCATCATTTAAAAATATAAATGTTATTATGTACTGCTGTACTTAGAGTATTCTCTAATTACTGGAAATTCCAATCCCGATATTATTTGTTGTACAATACCAGGTCAGGTACTTCTGGAAGAGCTTAAGCAAGAACCCTAATGCTTGAAATTTTCAATCAGCAAATGGATCTGCGACGGCGCTGTTTTTGCTTATTTATCTTTTATCTTTTCTTTATTCTTACTTTTGTACGACGAACGCTGAAAAGACCTTGTAATGTGAACATTTAAATAAATAAATAATATCTTTTGGCTTTCGTATGTGTATGCTCTTTTCCTCTCAAGTTACTCGATATGATCCTGCGGCTAGTGAACGCCCGACGTCGGAACGGTTTCTTTTAAACCGGCGTCGGGGTCCTCACAGTTGGTATCAGAGCAGGATTGAGTACTTGTGGAAGAAAAGGACATACATATAAAATATGGATATATTCAATCTAAGAAGATGTTAACAATTTAGGATAATAGTACCAGATTCAGAAGTGATAGTTCTCATTCTTCCTTGCTTTAAAATTGGAAGAGTAGACTAAGACCTTGTTATTACCCTTATTTTGTGCATCTAGTAAAGCATAGGTTCTTCGGTTAAAGCAACTTTTTTATAAACGAGCCTATTGCAAATGAAAACTTTTGGAATCAAAATTTTGCAAACTTTATTTATCGTTGTGATTAATTATTCGTGTATTCAGTAAGTTAGGATATCTTCTAAATTCTAGTTTATTAATCATCTCCAAACAGATGGATTCTGATGAAGGCTTCCTCGCAGTACCCACCGAAACTCCTGTTAAGACAACAATCTCCTCATCTGCAACGGACAATAGAACGAATTGTCTATTAGAAGCTGTTTTGCAAGCCCTTTCAAACCAGGGGAAAGCCTCCACCTCACTGCTCACATCAGAAGCCCCTCAAGAGCAAAGGGTGCAAGTAAATAATGCTCTGCAAGCCTTCCTCAAACTCAACCCTCCTACTTTTAACGGCTCGGCCAGACCCATGGAGGCCGAAGACTGGATCCAAGCCGTGGAGAGCAAGTTGGACAGTTTAAAGTGTCCTTCAAGCGAGGAAGTTAGACTAGCGAAATACTTGCTAGAAGGTGAAGCCGAGAGATGGTGGAAGATCACGTTCGAAACCACCTTCAAAAACATCAGTCTGGAGGACATACTGTGGGCAGAGTTCACGGCCGCATTCAGGAGCCGCTATATTCCCCATACTTCCCAGAGGATACTTGAGAGCCAATTCATAAAGGTAGCTCAAGGTGACCGGTCTGTAGCAACTTACGAGACAGAGTTCACAAAACTCTCTCGTTATGCACCAAAGCTTGTGGACTGCGAAGCTTCGAGGTGCAGTAGGTTCCTAAAAGGTTTAAAGGACAGCATTCACACTAACTTAATTTCTCTTAGGCATACAAACTTTGCCGATCTATTAGACTGTGCAACTATGCTTGAGCATAACGAGCAGGTGATGGCGGAAAGACAAGGAAAAAGGCATGATCATCCCACAGAGGATCCGGAGAGTTACAAGCATCCCCGTTACCCTCCACCAGCCAGAGCATACCAAATGTCTGCAGAAGCTTCCAGGACCAATGAAGGTGTTCCTTGTAATCGACCTCACCCGCTGGGGAGGTGCTACCATGGTCAAGGCGTCTGTTTTACCTGCGGGCGCCCAGGTCACGGTTATCATTTCTGTTTCACCAAGAAGACAATCGATGGAGATATTATCCTTGGGGCAAGATCTGCCCCAAGACTGAACTCAGCACCAGTAGCCCCCGCCATTAACCAACGAAGAAGAGATGCTCCTAGGCAAGTTGCAGTAACGACAGCACCTACCCAAAGGAATGGGCAGGCTCCTCAACCAAGAATGTACACCCTCACCCCGATCATAAAACCTGACGACAACGACATAATATCAAGTATTAATCTCACCCAGATTTAAGTTTCGTTTGTGTGATGTCGAGGACGACATCGTTTTTAAGTAGGGGAGTCTGTAACGACCCAAAGTCGTTATTTTGCAAACTAGGTCAGAATCCCGTCTTAGGAATCAGGACCCTGGGGAATTTCAATTTAGGGCAAACAAAACTACCAATTGATAGAAACAACTTTAAAGATCAAAGAGCCCTAATTCAGTAGAAATCCGAAAGACGGAAGCTCCCGTTCTATCTTCGAAATTTCTAATTTCTGAAAAATCAAAAACATTGAAATGTGTCCGAATTCGTCGTTTTCAGTGTCGACGTGTTAAGTATATTATTTAAAAATTGCTCGAGAAGTTTCATCAAAATTTGAGCGTCGATTGGATCGTGACCAATTTTCGAAGTTTTAAACCCCTAAAATTAAAATAAAATAAAATTTTGCTCTGAATCGAGAATTTTTGGCGCGAGGGTGTTCGTCATATTGTAATACACCTCGGTGTCAAGTTTCGTTGTATTCGGATGTCGAACGACGAAAAATTGAGAAGATTTGAAATTTAAGTTTTTTTTTTATTTTTTTTTCTCTGTTCTTCCCCTGCTCTCACGCTAGCCCCCTCCTTTTCTCCCGCGCCAGGCGGGAGAAACTTTCGCGCCAGGCGGAAGCCTGGCGTCTGCCTGCGCCAATTTTGGAGCAGGTTGTCGGCCCAGAGGGCCGACCCTGTCTCCCGGCCCCACTCCCGCCCTCTGGCGGGAGAAGCTTCCGCGCCAGAGCCTCCTGGCGCGCGCGCCAGGCGCCGACCTGGCGCCAATTGGCGCACGTTGTGGCGCCTCTCGTGCACCTATAAAGCCCCCCATCCCCCTCCTCTCCCCTCAGTAGCTTCCAGCTTCCTCCTCAGCCTTCCAGCAGCCGGCCAGCCCCTCCGGCAGCTTGGCAGCCCCCTTCCAGCCTCTTTCGGCAGCCCGGCAGCCTCCGGAAGCTCCCAGCAGCCTCCGGCAGACCCTCCCAGCAACTTTCGGCAGCCCGGCAGTCCCCTCCAGCAGCTCCAGCATCTCCAGCAGCCACCAACAGCTTCTGGCAGCCTTCGACGGCCACCAACAGTCCTTCCCAGCCAGCCAGCTCCTCCTTGTCGGCTGACCAGCAGCAGCCCGGCAGCCCCGCCAGCCAGCTGGAGCCCTTGCCAGCCTCCGGCCAGCCCGTTCCGGCTTCCCTCCGTTTTTCGGCGGTCTTAATCCTTAAAGGTTTGAAGATAAGTTTAAGAGAAGAAAAGAGGAGTTATTTTGCTATTTTCTCTACTTAATAATCTTTTTGAAAATAAAATTACGTCATTCACATTAATACGGTTCTCATTAATTAATAATGAAAACTATACAAATATTATAAAATGACTATTATTTCAATTTAAGCAGTTTCATTTTTGACCACCACTCCTATTATGTTCTTTTTCATTCTTATATTATTATCATTGAAACAATGATGATAATAATATTGTATCATTGTAATCGCTATCCTTGATAATCTTAAAACACTTTAATAATTATAACTGCTTTAATAGCAGCTTAAATCAATCAAACTTCAAATGCGAAAGAAGAACAGAATGAAAGAAATTAAACTCATAAATCATTGATTAAAAAGCTAACTTAGAAATATCGGGGACTTAAATGCAGATTGAGCGAACTGTCATTCATTCGAGCCGTTGAACTTCTGAACTTAAGAATAAAGGTACCCAGTACATGACATGTATTACATTTTGCACTTTTACTGCTGCTTAGCTTCGCGTATTTTTCTTTGAGCCAGATTCATTTGAAGCTTGGTTGGTTGCTAGAAACCAACATCCTTTTCGTTCGGGGGTTACTGGAAAATGACATCAGTAACATTAATGCTTGGTTGGTTGTTAGAAACCAACAGTTCTTTTCATTCGGGATTGCTGCTGGAAAAATGACATCAGCAATATTCGGGGTTGTTACTGGAAAATGACATCGGTAATATTCGGGATAGATTACTGGAAAATGACATCAGTAAGCTTTATTTGACGAACATTATTTGTTGCAGGAAATTATTTATTTCGCGCTATTACCTTATATTCTCCTGCATTTTATTTTCGTCTTACTTCCGCTAATCGCATCATTTAAAAATGTAAATGTTATTATGTATTGCTGTACTTAGAGTATTCTCTAATTACTGAGAATTCCAATCCCAGTATTGTTTGTTGTACAATACCAGGTCAGTTACTTCTGGAAGAGCTTAAGCAAGAACCCTAATGCTTGAAATTTTCAATCTGCAAATGGATCTGCGACGGCGCTGTTTTTGCTTATTTATCTTTTATCTTTTCTTTATTCTTACTTTTGTACGACGAACGCTGAAAAGACCTTGTAATGTGAACATTTAAATAAATAAATAATATCTTTTGGCTTTTGTATGTGTATGCTCTTTTCCTCTCAAGTTACTCGATATGATCTTGCGGCTAGTGAACGCCCGACGTCGGAACGGTTTCTTTTAAACCGGCATCGGGGTCCTCACAATCAACCCTCCTCAAAATGGCTATTTACAGAGTTATAATCACTAAACACTACTTAGTAGTACCAAATTATCGATCTTGTTATAGTGTCACAGCATATTACTCAAACAAAGTTCAGCAAATCCAACAGAACAAGGACCACGGCAACCCCCAGTTAAATAAGTCATGAAACTATGATAGCATTCATACTGCCATTATACCTGCCTTATAAAAAGCAACAAAAGATTTGTAGGAGATGCACAGTACCTTCTATGATCAAAATATCCAAACATTCAAATAGAATAAATATGTTAAATCATTTTGGTTCATTATATAGTGGCATACAAACTATTAAAACATTCCATGGAATAATCACAAAGGGTCAATTTTATAAGCTGCATTTTTGGTGTAATGTAAAAATTTCAGAGGTAATATTAAATTACAAGTTTTTGGCTTGCTGCATCTTAAGTAAAATGTAAAACTTTACAGGTTTAAAAATCCCCCAACAACCCCATTTCAGTGTAATATATTTTATGCCCAAATTGAGAGAATTTACATATAGCGTGCAGTTCCAAGAAAAAAAAAGCTGAAACCATTGTATGAATGCCAACTCTCTAAGCAATCTAGCTATCCCAGATTAAAACTGACCTCTATGAGAATCCCCTCGCCATGGTCGACCACAACTTGTTCAAGGATTGTCATGGTACAAATTAGGCATGCCATAGCATACCAAGCACCGGTTCGAAACTTAAATTTGTCAGCCCCTATAAAAGTCCACCAGACTTTGTGAACTCCTACGACCTTTGCCGACCCCGCACAGTTCAAAGCTTTCCATGGCCCAAATAAGGCATGCAAGAAACATTAAACGCCAATTCAAAACATTGGTTTTTTGTCCATTGCCGGTTCCAACTACCTGTGCCAGTCATCCCAGGTAGCCAGCCAACATCCCTTGGCTGGCGCATGCAGAGAAGAAATCAGTTATCTTATGCCGGCGCGTTTTTTATTTTTAAGGATATTATATTCTTAAATCAATACCAAAGAAATAAACACAAATACTCAAGTATTTATACTGCATTTGTTTAGCCTGAAAATATTTTACATTGCCTATATTATACTCCAGTATTTTTTTTTACCTCAAGTCAAGCAATCTCTAATAGAAATCCCAAAAAAGTATGTTTTTAAACAATTTAGATTATCTTTTTTCAAAATATTATTCTTCCATACATAAGAAAAGTTTGATATTAAATCATTTTCTAGAATTTAGTTATCAATATTTTCCAAAATTTTTGAGACACATAATAGACTTTATGTTAAGCCGGTGTAACGACCAAATGTCGTTACTTTGCAAATTAGTCAAATTCCAACTCAAAAATCAGGATCCCGAGCGACTTCAAAATTAGGGCAAACAAAAAATATCATTAGTTAGAGGTAGTTTTTAGATTAAAATGCCCTAAGCTTGGGAGAAATCTGAATAACAAAAACTCCTAGATTAATTTCTGAATTATTTAAATTTAATAAATTGAGAAAATTAAATGCAAGTCCAAATTCATCGATTTTGGTGTCATTGGATTAAGAATATTATTTAAAAGTTACACTAAAAGTTTCATCAAATTTGGAGCTCCGGTTCAATAGTAATTAATTTTTGAAATTTCAAACTTTAGAAATTAATATAAAATAAAATATTGCTCGGAATCGAAATTTTTTGTCACGATGGTGTTCGTCTCATCGTAACACACATCTGTGTTAAGTTTCATTTTTTTTGGAAGTCGAACGACGAAAAAATGCGAAAAATTTAATTAAATTTATTTATTTAAAATTCCCTGTTTCCCTTGTTCCCCCAACATGCGCAGGCTCTGTCCCTTTGCCAGAGCTGAACCGTGCAGCTCACACACGCGCCGCCGTAAATAGCGGCTGGTCAGCGCCCAGTTGGCAGCCGATCGACCGACCCGCTGTTCCCCTCTCCCTCTCCCTCCATCCTTCCTATATATACACCCTCCCATCTCTTCTTCCCTCAGCCCAACCTCCCTCAGCCCAGCAAACCAGCAAGCAGCCACCCCAGTTTGGCCACCCCCTCCTACCCCCTTCAGTCACGTCCGACCTCCCTCCGGCTTCTGGCAACCCTAACCCTAGGTGAGAGGAGAAAGAAAAGAGGATAAATTTTATATATTTTTTATTATTCTTTTTCTTCATTTCTTTTGCATTTTTCTTTAATATAATCATTATTATTTACATAATTAAAATAATTATATTATTTCTTTATTGTTAATATGTCATTATCATTATTATTATCATTAAATAATGATGATAATAATAAGCATGTTATTAACATTATTATTATTATCTTTAATTAATAATGATAATAGTAAAAATGCTATATTATGATTACTGCTATTATGTCAATTTCAATTCAGTCAATTTCAATTCAGTCATTTTCATTCTGTCATTTTTTTTCTTTTTTTTATTATTATTACTTTCTGCAATTTTAATTACACTCACTTCCATTCTGTCTTTTTCTTTCATACATTATTATTATATCATTAAATAATGATAATAATAATACTATTGCTATCTCAGTAACTTAAAAATTATATCTTCTATCAAGAAGAGAGTAAAAAAAATAGAATAGAAAAGAAGATAATAAATATTCTTAAAAATATCATACTGCTTTATTTTCATCTCAAATTTTATAAATCTCTAAGTATCGGCTAAAAAGGCTAATTTAAATATAAAACTTGTGCAGATTCAATCAACTAATGCATTTTTGAAACTTAAAGAAAAAGGTACATAATATATATACATATATTACTTTTTGCACTTATATACAATTTATTGTTGCTTAGCTTTTCAAATTTATATTGATGCTTAGTCAGTTGTTTGAAACCAACATCCTCTTATAAATTGGTTGGTTATTGAAAAAATAGCATCTGTAACATACATTGGTTAGTTACTGAAAAAATGACATCAATAACATACGTTGGTTGATTACTGGAAAAATGACATTAGTATCATACGTTGGTTGATTACTGGAAAAATAACATCAGTAACATACGCTGGTTGATTATTGGAAAAATGATATTAGTAACATACGTTGGTTGGTTACTGGAAAAATAACATTAGTAACATACATCTAAGTGATAATACATTTTGTATGAAATTAATTATCCATTTTGCGCTATTATCTTATTTTTCCTGCATTTTTATTACATCCTTATTTCCGCTAATCGCATCTCTGCTAATATGAATGTAATATTTTATTGTTTACTGCGGGTACTTAGAGTATTCTCTAATTACTGAAAATTCCAATCCCAGTGTTGTTTTCTTTACAATACCAGGTCATACTTCTGGGAGAACTGGAACGAGAATTTTAAATCATAGATTTTTAAATTGTTAATGGATCTACAATGCTACTTTTTATTTTTATTTTTATTTTAGTTTATCTTTTGTTTAAAATGAAGAACTTTATAAGAAGTGTACGTTGGCTATTTGGTAATATAGAATTATGAGGAATGAAAAATGTCCTTTGGCTTTTATATAGGTGTATCGCTTCTCTTTTAAATTGCTCAATAGGATTCTGCGGTTCGTGAATGCCTAATATCGGGACAGTTCTCGTTGAATCGGCATCAGTCCATCACAGCCACACACAAGTTTTTCAGATGCACTAATCTGTTTTGTATAGCATGACTCATTGTCATTTGAATGAATTATATTAACTGCACGAGGTTATTCACAAAAAAGACATAAAATTACACCAAACACAAGAACATCACCATCATCATACATAAGCTCAGATTTCCTAACATGAGCATCCAACAGTCAACACATTATCAGTCAAAACAATCTAAGAATATTTTCTAAGCTTATGCCCAAATGAAGCAATTCCAACCTTGTTATGAATAATCTCATTCTTCATAATATTATTTCTTACATACATACCCACCCATCTTTATGGAAAGGCTTCATTCTCCAACCAATATCGTTAGGCCTTCTTGGGAGGTACAAGATTTTGTCATTCTACTGAATGATAGAGTGACTGATTTAGTTCAAGTGGGTCTCAATTATTATGGGAAGGTACACATTTCTATCCCTTTGTTGGATGATGGGGTGATGAATCAAGTGAAGGCGGCCCTCAATCCTTCGTCTAACGATGATTCTGATGAAGAACAAATGTATAAAGAGAATGAATTTGAGGATCAAGAGGAGTCTTGTTTTAACAAGCTTTAGAAGAAGTAGGGCTCCAATTCTTCTAAAAAGTTTTCACAATACTATCAAAAGAATAAAAAAAATGGCACTAGACCAGAAGCTTGAGATGAGAGTCATGATTTCATTTACGTTTATGATTCTTTGCTTTAATGGGTTCTTCTTTTGTGAGAATCTTTGAGGGTTTGAACTATATCTTTCATGTTTTCTGTTTATAGTTTTTATTTTAGTTTATTTTTTTTAATTTCTTTAATAGTTATCATCCTATATCTGTCTATACTCATTATATTATTAAAAAAAATTCAACATATTCTCAAGAAAAAAAATAACCGCTTTGCCAACCAACATTCTAGCACATATAACATAGCTGATCTTATAGAAAATTAATTCAATATAGTTTAAGTAAAAATTTTCAAGCAAAAAACCCTAAAAGTGCTCCCCCAATTCATCTAACCAGCTTAGATCCTATAAATTACATCACCTTTTATATTGTTTTTGTTTTATAAAATTGAAACAAGATATTTGAACATCTCACTACTATTAATAACAAGATCATCAAATAGTTATAAACTCATGATTATAAAATCTATTATGAATAAACTTACACTTCATATATTATATTATGGATCTACTACTAGGACAAAATATTCAAGATTCAAAGATAGTTATCCTCAACTAGAGTATTGATTCAAACCCTTCCCCATTTTATCGAAAAGTTTAACGCCATAATCAAAAAGCATGCACCAAGGCACCTCCGTTTGAATGTGCTCCAAAAGAACATCCAAAACAAATGCAAGAAAATGTTAACTACAGGCAAAACTTTGGCCTACTTATTTGGGTTAGTTATGAACATTCTTACATAGTCTCCCTATCCAAAATGAGGAAAAAGGCCTCCCTATCCAAAAATGAGGAAAATGGCCTCCCTATCCAAAAAAGAGAAAGAAGGGAGTAAGTTTATGAATTGAAACAAACGAAGAGGGTAACAACCTACTCAGCTAAATGACACTAAAACTTCCTGCATAATCAGTTATAAACTTTGAAGTTGAGAAAAGAATGTGTTTTTATCAAAGGATGTAACTTTCAACAAGAATAAGTAAATAAATAGTATTTGATTTTTTTGTTCTCTCTCCTCTCACCAACATTTTCTGTCCTTTCACTTCCTCTCTCTCTCAATTTGCCTCCCTATGCGAGCACTTTTCTCTTTATTTTTCTTTCACATTTGAAAATCTCCCTTATTTTTATCTCTAAATCCAACTGTCAAATTATTATGCCTCCACCATCATCCTACTCACACACTAGTTGGTGACCATCATTGTTCTCCTTAAATAGAAGGTATCTCAAGAAAATGTCGCAAAGTAACCAAATTATTGATAAGAATGATGCTTGCAACAAATAAAGAAAGTTATGCAGAAAAGATCACCATAATTAACAAAAATACAGAATATTGTTAATCTCATTGGAAAATTAATAAAAAAAACAAGCAAAGCAATGACAAACATGAAATGAAAATCAAAAAATAAAAGAGCTTGTTTGATTAAATTGATGGCATCAATCTACTTCATTCTCATGCTTTTATTATAAGCATGTCCAAGAGGCAAATCATTCAAACTTGTTCCTGAAATAATTACCTCGAGCTGTTATGAATTTGTGCAGCTTTATTTCTTGATATAAAGTTGGTCATTTTTGCGTGTAACCTTTCACTGGCCTGGAAAATTGTCATTTATTAGTTCAAACCACATTAAATAATAAAGCTCAAAAACACCTTAATGTATCAGCTCACATCTGCTATATGTGCATGCCTAAGCTCAAGCCAAATAGGGTCATGATCCTCCAAAAGAACCTCCTTGTTTTCAGAAGTTGATCCTGTTTTACTAGGAACCTGCATGTTCTATAATATCCAATGACAACAAGATCGATATACATAAAAAAAAAAAAACACAAACATGATTAAACAACCTCTTGAACATATTTATTTCCCTCCATATTTAGTAAATCATGGCATATGGCATCGTATGTCCATTCATGAATGACAGGTGCAATCTACAAATCAAAGACAAAAGACTAATTGATTTAGATTAAAAAATAACATTTAGTCATAAAAAAATTGCTGGTATTACAAAAAGAACTTGTAATTTTATCATACCTGATCAATTGATCGATCTATAATTAGTAATTCACAAGTCTCAGTTTGTGGAAAGTCATGAATTGAATCCTTATATCTGGCAAGACAGTGCCAGACAGCAGCAGCAAGCTTTGTTGGGATTAAATCACGGAAGGTTATCATAGTAGATGCATCTAAAGATGACTTGGCAGCACGGTAGTGTATATAGGGAAATTCCTGACCATATAGAAGACTAAGACTTCTCAGATTTATACAAGTTTTAATAAAACGTATGATCATCGTAAGTGGGCAGAACATCAGCTGCAACGGATTGACAATGAAGACAGTTTTTATGGGAAATTGGGAATACCCTTCTGATTGATGGTAAAAATTACATAAGAAAAAAACATCAAAGATAAAAATTAAGCAAAATTTATTGTTTGGAATTTTTAAGCCCCTCTTAATAAAAATTTGTTATGGAAGAGGAGCCTTGATACAATAGTAAAAGTTACGTGTGACCAAAGGTCGCGCATTCAAATCCCAAAAACAGCATCTTAAAATAATATATGGTAAAGCTACATAGAGTAGGTCCAAGTGGCCTACCCCTTCCATGAATCCACTAGACAAAATGATTTGTGCACCAAACTCTCCCCGCCCCCCAAATCAATATTCCTTATTCTCTGTTTCACAGCTAGAGCCTAGAACTTAACAAAATATATGCTTAGCATAGTGCATAGAGCTTATAATATTATTAATCATGATTGATTTGCCGAATTTACTCAAATACAATAAAATAGAACTCTTAAACATTGAAGTGCATGTTAAGGTATTGAATGGAGTTCATAAAAATTAAATAGTTAATCATGCTCATAGCGAAGAGCTCTTAGAATAGAAAACCTCCTTAGCAGCTATCCTATAAAGAATAAAATCATAAAGGTACTAAACCAAAGCAAACAACACCTTACAGTTAAAACCTATTACAAATATAAATGAGTATTTATCATTCTTTCAATTCACATTGATAAGATGATAAAAGATGGAAATCTCATAATTTGTTTGCATTGACAATTGGCACAATGATTTCTCCAACAAACATCTATATATGAATAACAATACTAAGCATCTAAATAAGAAAATAAAATATTTCAATAAAAAAATGAGTAGATTCAATGAAAAAAGTCATTCTCCAGGGGAATTGCTGAAAATACAATTTGTAGAGTATTCTAATCCCAAATGGAAACAAAAAGATTTATGGATTTTTAGTTTGAAGTAAAATAAATTCAATATAAATTATTTTCAAGTAAAAGAACCATGTGCAATTACTTTTCGATGCTTGGAATATTTAAAATATCAAACATTCAACTGAAATAATCTTAAAATCCAGTAATAAAAACAATTATTTTTCTTTAAACAAATAGTTAATCAAGTCCTAGAAATTCCTTGAACCAAGTGCCACATTATGCCAAACAATTTCTCTCATACTTGTATCCAATACTGCATTAAAAGAAGAAATACCAAAATTGAAAGTTATCCCATCAATTAAAATATATAAGGACAAAATTCTATCTCTCATCCTTACCAAAGTACACACACCATTATTATAATAATCCTTTCAAAATTTCTAGAGTTTAAAATAAAAAATATCAAATCCTTTTGCTTTCTCTCCCACCACTTTATTTCTTAAGACAAGATTTATTCTATAATAAATCATAATATATACCAACTCAAAGAGCATGCTAATGAGAATGTCAACGTTTCAATTTCTATCCTTAATTTATTGTTATGAATAAACTTCATAGTATACATTTGTCCAACATAATATGAGAAATGTAAATGCAACTAATTATATGGCCATGGTTACACAACGTTGTTACACATCCCACTATTTGTTGGTGACCAAAGGTAACACATCATATTAACTTATGAAAGGTATATTATATGCCTCATATGAATAACATAACATTTTTGGTGCATTTATTTGTAATTAAAATGGAATTTAATAGTTTAAATATATTTAAAATTATAAGAGATGAAAGAATCAAAAATTTGACTCCCATTAAATATATCAAAAATAATGATAAAAAAAATTATTTAAGGATAAAAATATTAACATAGATGGATAAATTATTTTACTAAGATTTTTAATAAAGGTTGTACCAATAAAATTAAAATGTTGAACTTTTATAAAAATAGTCTCAATTGCATTTTCATTTGTCGTGTTAGTAAAGCTGAGATTTAGAATGCTTTAAAGATGATGAAGAGCAAAAAAGCAAAAGGACAAGTTGAAATTCCTATTAATGAATGAAAAATGCTTGGGTAAGGAAGATATCATGAGTAGAGAAAAAGTAGTGATATACCTATTTACAAGAATAAGGGTGATGCTCAAAATTGTGCTAACTATAGAGGATTCAAGTTGATGTGTTATACTTTAAAAATTTGGGAGAGAGTAATGGAATAAAAATTATGAAATAATACTTGCATCTCTCTAAATTAATTTGACTTTATGACAGGTAAATCTACCATAGAAGCCATACATATATTAAGAAGTTTGATGAATAAATTTAGAGATTAAAAAGATCATCTAATTTAATTGATCATGAAAAGGTTTTTGACAGAGTACCAAAGAAAGTTCTTTAGAGAGTTTGAAGAGAAAATGAATTTATTTTGCATATATTGAAGTTATTAGAGATAAATATAATGGTGCCTAACATGTGTTTGATCGCATGGTGGCTTGTCCAATGATTTTAGGGTTTCTATTTGATTACATAATTGCTTAAGTTTCAGCTTGTATCTTTTTGCTTAATGATGGATGTTTTTACTGAGAACTATCAAGAGGAGATTTCATGGTGTAGATGATATTCTATTAATTGATAAGGCTAGAGATGGAGTAAAAGAAAAGCTTGAGTTATAGATGACAACTTTAGAATCCAAAAGTTATTAGTATATCTAAAACTGAATATATGGGGGTGTATGTTCAATTGTATTGAAGACCCTAATCTTAAGGACATAACTATTGAGGGCCATGTGATCAAAAAGAGCGATAGGTTCAAATATTGGGGCTCAATTATTCAAAGAATGGTGAAATAAAGAGCGATGCAATCAATAGGATCCAAGCTAGTTGGATAAAATGGGGAAGCACTTCTAGAGTGTTGTGCAATCCAAAAGCACACTCAAAATTAAGAAAAATTTATAGAATAGCTATACAACTAGCTATGTTATATGAGGCTAAATGTTGGCCAACAAAAAATAACTTACTAATAAAATAAGTGTTACAAAGATGAGGACACTTGGGTGAATGAGTACACTCGTAGAATGAGAAATGAGTTTATCCGTAACAAAGTTGGAATGGTTCTAGAGTGGATAAGATTAGAGAATGTCGACTTAGATGGTTCAGGCAAATTAAACGCAGATCATGCAATAACCATGTTAGAAAAATTGAGTTTATGAACTTCTCCCACATTAAAAGAGAAAATGTAAGACCCAAAAAGGCATAGGAAGAAACTATTATGAGAAATCTTCTCTATTTGGAACTTAAGAACGAACTTCTATTTTATCGCGCACAATGGAAACAAAGGATTCATGTAGCCGACCCCAACAAATGGGGTTAACGCTTCGTGCTGTTGTATTTATAATTATAGGTGAATGAATTTGCTCAAAAAACACTCGGTTGTCATTGCAATTATTACTTGAGAAGTTTACATATGCATAAGAAAATTAACTACCATTGTGCAATCATTAACTTAAGCAAACAAATTAATTTTGATGTTATAATTTTATAATTGTAAAAATGATCACCCTTCAATAGACATTATGAAATAATGTGATTTTAATGAAAGAATTGCCCTATGTTCTATTTATGAAGGAGATGCATAGCGGAAAAAGGAGAATTAAAGAG
The DNA here is from genome assembly GCA_016760335.1 of Gastrodia elata. Taxonomy (NCBI): domain Eukaryota; kingdom Viridiplantae; phylum Streptophyta; class Magnoliopsida; order Asparagales; family Orchidaceae; genus Gastrodia; species Gastrodia elata. Next base: position 696,531 of record CM028671.1, on the reverse strand, counting down.
TTACTTCATTATACTAATTTAAAATAAAATAAATTTATTTATTAATATAATTTAAGTAATAAGCAAAAAAATTAATTATATTTATAATTAGATAAGTAAATTATCTTTCTAATGACTTCAAATAATTATTAATTTATTTATCATGCTGATTAATCAATAATATTAACAAAATTAATTATTGATTAACTGAATACTTTTGAATTATTTATAATAATAATTATTAATTATTTAATTAAATTAATTAATGAGCCAACAAATTAATTAATATTTCTAAATTAACATTATATTAATTAGTTATTACATTAATTAATTTAAATTTAACTATAAACAACATTATTAAATTAATTATAATACTTTTTTAATTATTAATTTATTTATCATGCTAATTAATTAATAATATTAACAAAATTAATTATTGATTAACTAAACACTTTTTGAAATATTTATAATAATAATTATTAATTATTTAATTAAATTAATTAATTAGCCAACAAATTAATCAATATTTCTAAATCAACATTATACTAATTAGTTATTACATTAATTAATTTAAATTTAACTATAAACTGCATTATTAAATTAATTATAATACTTTTTTAATTTTATTTATTTATAAAGGAATAATGATTACTCTACTAGGTAATTATCCTTTTTTAATTAAGATAATTACTAATTAATTGTGTAACCATTAATTATATTTCAATCAATTGATTATCTAATTAAACTAAATAATATTACATTAATTGATTAATTAATTTTTTAAAAGTTAATTAATCAATTATATATGTTATCTAATTCTATTATTTAATTATAAGCTAATTAAAATTTTATTAACTATATTAATTCTGTTAATTAATTAAATAACTATATTGAAATTATTATGTTAATTACATTAATTAGTTAAGTTAAATAACTTATATTAAAATTAATTCGTTCTATCATTTATATGTTAATTAAGCAATTCAATTTAGTTGTACATAAGCTAAGAAAATTATATTCATCCCCAATGATGCAAAAGTTGGGACTTGATGAGAAAGATAGAAAAGAAAAGTAAAAATTAGAGAAAAAAAGTTACACAGCATTTATTGAATACTCCTGACACCAATTATTTTTTTGACAATTACAAATTTACCTCATAAGTCCTTTCGGCAAAGTAATGAGGCAAGTTTGCCATACACATAGAGTACTTGACAAACTTAAATATTTGTGTTATTATATTAATTAATTTATTATGTTAATAGCAAATTGATGAATTAATTACATTAATAATTCATATTATTTTAATTAATTATAATACTTCATTTTAATAATGTTAAGCTAAGCAAAATAAGTTGGATAAACAAGAGCTGTTTAATTCAATCTTTGAATGGATAAACTAAGCTATACTGAGAAGTCAATAAAAATTATTTGAAAATTAGCTAACGACAACAAGCTTAGTGCGAAATGAGCTAAACCTTAATTTTATAATACATTAGTCATCATCACTAGTAGACAATTTTGATAATTCAGATCACTAAACAAGTTCCATTGATTGAATCAATAAACCCATAACTGGTAACTTGTCAGGTTCAGGTCCCATTAAATTCTAAATAATTTACATTAGCCAGGTGCACTCTGTCAAGAAGCATATGAAAACAATGAGACTGGTATTATAAAAATCCTTAACCAAAATTAAAAAATCCTTAATATCAATGGTGAAACTTAGCTAAACGTACATAAATCAGTCAAATGAGGAAATTGTTAACCTCAAAAAGAACACAGAAAATTGTCTAGAGCTAACAACAAGGAAAAACAACAATATCTCCACATTTATTCAAGCCATTTGGTTTAGATGTGTGAGACTTCAGAAGAGCTCTATGACTAAAGTGATAGATACACCTGATACTACGAGCAACGTCCTCAAGAATTATCACCAAACGTAGTCATACCCAGCACCCAGGTAAATAGGTATGAATCATGTGCCAAGCATTCCAGTTAAGATATGCAGTTGGTGCTCAATAACTAATAATATAAATGAAAGCCAAACTTAACTCAGCTAAGCCTAAGATATGATGAGTCTGCATCAACATTTCTGGCAGGCGTTAATTTCTTCAAAAGAAACCCCAGCAGGTACATTAAAATTTGATCAGTTCTGTTTCACCATCTGAATCTTGCAAGTAGCAGTAAACAATGATGTTTTACAAGTTTGATTTCCCATACGTTGAAAATCCTCATAAAAAGCTTAAATAATAAAGGAGATGGTCATGGATGACGTAAGAGTCAACTAGTTTATCATGAGTCATGTCAAATAACAGTCATTAAAAAAAACCCACATATCAACATGGAAATTAAGAAACCTTTGTGCATCATCATCAACAACACCACAACCATCATTACAGTCATAAATATGATATTACTAGAAAATAAGTGAAGTTGGAAATAACAATGATAATAATACTGACTAGGGCAATAAAAGCTAAAGGTAAGGTCCTATGTTATATCTTCTTTCTACATTCTGACAATAACAGTGGCAGTGATGAGAGTAATTTTGAAGAGAGAAGTTGAATGCAGAACTCCAGATTATCAACTCATTCACTGTACAATCTATAAGTTAATGGTAAAAACAAAGCTTTGCTATTCGTGTACCCTCAATGAAGCCAATACTGTTGCAATCCGTGCAGCCATGGAATGTATAAAGGCATTATTCGTCTGTAAAATTTCAGCTTGATCACCAAATACATCCTCTAAAGCCCTTTCATGGTCAGTAATGAACCCCTGCGAAACACAAGCAAACATAAAGCGTAACTGAACGAAGTATTAGCTATTCAAAATCAGATTATAACAACATTTTTTCATCTAAACCAATTCCCCCATGCTCTGTACACAAGAAATTAAAGAAACGAGCAAGATAACAAGAAAATAATAATAAGGCTACAATTTCAGGAATGCCTTGACATACATCTGCCCTATAAATCCAATGCTTTTATGACCAGCCAAGCCTCATCATTACGGCACAAGCATTACACTTTTTATCATTTACAAATCATTAAGGAAGCCGAATATTCATTCAAGTAATATTAATTGATACTTTTATAAATAAAAACTCAATAAAATGCAGGAACAGTCCTCATTCTCAAATAGGCTTAAAGAACACATTTTTCTTCAGGTAGATTTAAATATATAAACTAGGATTTTACTTGATGAGTCAATCATAATTGATTTATATCTGATCTAAAACTTCCAATAGGTGCAATCTCACTTGTAAAAAGCACTCTCACTATAGAGATTATTTAAAACTCAGTGTTGGGATTGTCATTAAATGTTTCACGATTATTCTTGTATTATGATATAAGGTATGATTGGATAAATGGAAGTAGTTACGATCATATCACATGGTTTCGTCATCATGAATAAATATATGATCCAGACTACCAATGTTAAAGGGCACAAAGCCGTAACATCAAAGGATTTTGATAGAAAATCATAGATTAGCACAACCCAAATATTACAAGCAAATTTTGTAGACTTCTCTTTGGTTTAACATTAATTGATTGACAAGAAAATGGGCATTCATACTATTCTAACTACATAATTCAGAGAATGAAGCGCGATCATTTAAGGTTGATAGGTATTGAAAATGACCATAAAAATTCAAAGGCATAACATAGCTAAATGGTCAGCATCTCCGCTGTATATAAAAGTGAGTCTGAAACGCATAGTTGACAGTAAATGTTTAATAGGTATGGTTTGAATTGATGAGCTTATCAGTATTATGTTGGCCAGAATATAATTTGGTTGAGATTTATATCCCTTTAAAAGCATAAGTTTTGTTTATGATGGGACTTACATCTATTATAATGCCCAATAATTTAATTTGATATGTATTTAAATATAGCTTACAAAATTAAAAAAACCCAAAATTACAATTTAGAATGCCCGGGAGAGATGGTCTACAATATATATTTAAATCATAACAATCTCATAGATTTACTAGAAAGGAAACAATAGTGATCGCTCCGAAAAGTGCAGCAGTCTCCATCTTCTGAATTAGGCTTCAAGAGTAGACCTTCATGAGGTAGAATTGATTTTTAACCAGACTTTCCCAGATGAGGGGTTCAAAGTTTAGGTAGATCTGAGGTCAATTATTTCCTATGTGCAAGTTCTATAGTTAATTTTCCATTCTAGTCATTTAGGAGTGAACTCTTGATTAAAGAGTATTTTATCTTTTAACAACAACAAAATGGGAATAAATAGGAGTAGTTGCGATCAAGATCACATGATTCGTCATCCCAAGTTGATTTATGGCCCAGTCTGTCAATGTTAGAAAAAATATTATCCGCAACACCAAGAGATTTTGATTACCAACCATGGGATATCTCATCTTAGAAGTCTCGAGCAAACTGGGTAGTATTCATTAAGGGTTTAAATATTAAGTTTTAATACATTTTAGATTTTGGGATTTACATTCGTTGGAATACTCGATGTGATTTAAGATGGAGCTTATATATGTTGGAATGTTAGAATTTAGTGATTAGAACAAGGATAGAGCTTATATCCATTGTAATGCCTGAGTATGATTTATGATGGAGCTTATATATGTTAGAATGTTTGGGTTTGTATTTAGCATGGAACTTACATCTATTTAGTATTTCCAAGATAGTGGGTTTTATGGTTTTATCATTTAGATAAGGTGACTTGATATGATTTGTATTTTAAATCTTTGAGATTTTCATAATTCAGATGATGTAGCTTTAGCTATATTCAAATCATTTGGATATTAGAGTATTCTAACTTACTTGTTTCAGTTATAACCAGTTAAATCCACTAGAAATCAAATTTGACCAAAACCATTTAATTCAACTAAAAATTATATGTTATAGGTTTTCTTTGTGTAGTTTTTGTTATATGTTTTACATGCACGCTCTTTTACAAATGTGTTTTTATACTGTTTTCAATACTTGTGCATTTTTTGTTATTCCTTCACATGATCCATAATATTGATCATTTTTCATTTTTAGTGTGCAAGTAGCATGCAAAAGGTAGCAGTTGAAGAATAATTCATTCTTGATTTTCTTAGATGTAGAATGAATTTTAACCAAAGTCATTGGTCGGCCTTTTCCAACAAATTATGTTATAATATATAAACATTTAGCATCTCTTCATCTCTTCTTTGGATTATGATCAAAGTAATAATTCAAATTTAAAATTAGTGAAGCTTAAGATAGCAGACCCTCTATACAACACTAAAGATATTATCCTTTATTTAGCATAATTCATTCTTGATTTTCTCAACTCTTATCAAATTATCTTAGGAGAAATTACAACACTCGATAATTAGAGGTGATTTTAATCACATTAAATCAGCCCATTAGGACCAAGCAATTATTTAATTTGTTCACAGAAGTGATAGTTTGACAGCATATTCGAAGCAAAAGTTTAAGGACACTCAAATTCTTATAGTAACAAATTGATCATTTCCCTAACCTGCTTGCCAGGAAGGCCCTCGTCAATTTCACCAATAAACGATGATTTTGTCAATGCTCTTTAAAAATATTAGACAAGATTCAAGTACGTGTAATACCTTCTCAGTATCTTTTTTTCAACTTAAATTTTTTACGCTTATTTAATTATTGCATTTCTCTTTCCTCTAGGTTCAAGGCTCAACACCATTTATTCTCATATCGCATGCGGAAAGTAATGAGATGCCATGGCCATACTCCCATGAGTCATTCACGCATTTATCCTATTTACTGACATGGATGAGCCTCCCATTGTGCTACAATTTTTCATCCAGACCAGTCTTCAACTTGAATGCTCCACAACACAAATTCAAACAGAATATTCTTCAATGATGAGAATTATTGTGTAGAAACATGACGTTTAAAGATGAGAACTATTGTGTAGAAATAGGACCTTTGGACTATTTAAGCTGCAGTTAATGTACTAAGAGCTCGATGCAAAGACTACTATTATTGCAAAGATGCCAACCCTACCACAAATCTTAAAGTCCCATCTCAAAAAGACTTAGATTAAGTCTTAAGGTTACAGAAGTTCATCAACAGAATGTTGCAACAACACAACTTCAGCTACTGGTTATTGATGCGACAACAACCTGAGTGCCTTGTAGAGCAGCATACTATAGTACTACTGTAAGAATTTGAAGTATAAGTAAGTATAACTCGTAAACATCAATGTATCTTTTGAGATAATAATGGAGCAATAATAACTCTAAAGAAGCATGTTCATAGTGGGAGCACTCCTAAAACGAGTGACCTCATAAGAAGTTTTTTTATGAGAATAAATAAAGACGTCAATATAGCCAAAACCGACAACACACTGATACTTAAGAGTTCAGACTTTTACAAATGGTATTAAAGTAAGATATTGCGTGTCAAATAGGAACTAATTTTCATTCAGGGCGAATTGCCACACCATGCGAACCACAGTTTGAATCCACGAGATGGTTGGCTTTTAGACAAGTATGTGGATACTGCTGGAGTTATTAATTGCTTAATCGGAGGAGATTGTGAAATCCCTTAAATGTAAATAAATAAGAACAATTCTTAGACATCGATACATCATTTGAGATAATACAAATTTCTAATAATAACTCCATATTTAAGTGTGGTCATAATAAAAGAACTCTCGTGATAGGTGATTTTCTAGAAAGTTATCTTTTGAGTATAAAATCATAAAATCAATAAGGTCAAAATAGACAATACCTTGGAACTTAAGAATTTGAATAATTACAGCTATAGAAAACATATGAAGCAAAAGCAACTTTTTCTAAGGTATTAGCACAAGTTAAAAAACTTGAGGCACTTTCTCTTTGGGCATGGAACTACTGATATTTATTCAACAATTAAGGGATGCTTTGAGGAAATAGCATCATGTTGCAATGCTTAGAATCCATTTGGATGATTGTGTACATTTTACAATCTCAATTGTTTAGATAACATTTTTTCGTTACTTGTTGCTTAAATATTTATCCCGCTGTGTTCATTTATATTTTAACAGTAAAGAGTAAAAATACCAATTTGTGTAAGTGTAACGACCCAAAGTTATTATTTTATAAATTATGTCAAATCCCGACTCTACCAGCAGGACCCCGGGGAATTTCATATTATGGCAAACAAAAATACCATTATATAAGAATAATTTTAAAGATCAAAGTGCCCTAGTTTGGGAGGAATCCGAATAATGGAAGCTCCCGCTATATTTTCTAAGCTATTTAAATTCTGTAAATCAAGAACATTGGAATGTGTGTCTGAATTCATTATTTTTAGTGTTGTTGTGTTAAGTATATTATTTAAAGCCTGCTCGAGAAGTTTCATCAAATTTTGAGCACCAATTTTATCGTGGTTAATTTTTAAAATTTTAAACCTCAAAAATTAATATAAAATAAAATATTGCTCCAAATAAAAAAAAATTGATGCGAGGGTGTTCGTTATGTTATAACACACCTCGGTGTCAAGTTTCATTATTTTTGGAACCAAACGACAGACAGAGCCTGCAGCGGAACCTTCCGCCTGCCTGCGCCATTTTTGGCGCAGGCTGTCGGCCAAGTGGGCCGACCCCTCCCCCTCCCTCTCGCTTATATATCCCCCAGCCACTCCCTCTTCTCCCCACAAACCCATCTCTTCCCAGCCCTACCCCTCTTCCCTGCCAGCAGCCCAGCCTCTCCTTCCAGCCAGCTCCCACAGCCAGCCAGCAAGCAAGCCGACCACCCAGCAGCCCTCTCCAGTCGCTGCCAGCTTGTTGCAGCCACCGCGGCCAGCCTTCCGGCCACCTATTTCGACCTCTCTCCGTTATTTTGGCAATCCTAAAGGTAAGAAGAGAAGTTTAAGAGGAAGAAAAAAGGGAGAAGAAAACATGAGAAATTATTTTGTTATTTCCTTTATTTATTTTTATATATACTTATAAAGATAAGATTATATCATCACATTAGCATTGTTGTCATTAACCAATAAGGATAAACAGTACATATATTATAAAATGACTATTATTTCAATTCAAACGTTTTCATTTTGACAGTCATTCATGTTATGTTCTTCTTTTATTATTATATTATTATTATCATTAAAATAATGATAATAATAATATTATATCAATATAATCGCTATCCTCGGCTATAATAAATATTATTACTGTCGCAGTATCTTAAAAATCGGACTTTAATCATAATGAGAACGTGAAAGAAGAACATAATTGAAAATAAAAAATAAAAATTACTCCTAAGAACATTGGCTGAAAGCTAATTTAAAAATATCAAAATCTAAATGCAGATCCAAAAGTCGAACTGTCAAACTTGGATCTTAAGGAACAAAGATACCCAGTATATGACATGTATTACTTCTTTTAAAATTTATTACTGCTTAGGTTCGCTTATTTACTTCGAGTCAAATTCATTTGAAGCTTGGTTGGTTGTTCGGAACCAACGTGATGACAATCGTGGGTCTGAAAAATGACATCAGTAACATTAATGCTTGGTTGGTTGTTAGAAACCAACATCATCTTTATTCGTGGATTACTGGAAAATAACATCAGTAACATTATTGCTTGGTTGGTTGTTAAAAATCAATATTCTTTTTATTTGTGGGTTGCTGGAAAAATGACATCAGCAACATTCGCGGGTCACTGGAAAAATGACATCAGTGATATTCGTGGTGGGTTACTGAAAAAATGACATCAACAACCTACATTTTGTGATAATACTTGTTGCAGAAAACTTTTATTCATTTTGTGTTATTACCTTAGTTTTTCTGCATTTTTTATATCTGTTAAATCATATTTCTGCTTTTATAAAAAGGTAATATATTTTGTTTACTGTGGTACTTAGAGTATTCTCTAATTACAAGAAATTCCAATCACGATATTGTTTTATGTACAATACCAGATCAGGTACTTCTGGGAGAGCTTAACCAAGAACCTTGAAAATTTTTACTAGCGGAAGAATCTACGACGCAACTTTTACTTTTATTTTATTTTACTTTTTTCGAAGTTCATCTCGTGTTCTAGTAGATGAACTTTGACAGAAGTTTGTTGGCTCTATTGTAAAATCTCAAATTGCTCAATATGATCCTGTGGTATGTGAGTACCCGATGTCGAGCCAGTTCTCGCTGAACTGATGCCGGGCCATCACAGTAAGAGATGTGCAAATACATAATATTTTAATATTATTCAAGCAGATCTCCGAATAAAAAATTCTATGGTTTAATACCTGACTGTCAATGGCAAAGTATTCCAAGTTCATCTGCAAGAGTTCATTAAATAAGCAAATAAGAGTGATTGACCTCAAAATGCACATTAAATGACAAACACAAGTGAAGTTACTTGCAGTTTTGATAACAACATAGATGTAATGTTAACCTCATTCAGTGCACCAATGCGAGTGAATACACTTCCATCATTCTTTATGTGATGTACCAATTCCCTAGATACAGGAGAACTGAAGAAAACAAATGCTCTGAAACCAAGTAAATTTAAATTTTCATAATGTAAGTTCCCAGGAATGGTGTATGAATTCAGCATACAATCAACATCTCATCTTAAGTTTACCTTTTATACAAAGGAGATCTCCCAGACATATCTGATAGGAGCATAGCTACGCTGCATGAAATATTTTCAATAGAATCAGAAGTTCATGGCACATAATAATAATTTTGCAACAACTGAGAAAATGCAAATAAAGGTACAACTGAAATGCCATTAACTCAACCATTGATTCATGACATGAAACAAACATTAAGACTGTTAGCGAGCTAATTAAAATAATGCATAAAATTTCAAAAGATTCCTTCAATCATACTGTTTAACACTTTTAATGTTGAGAGGAATCATATCAAAACTTACAGCAACAATAAACAAAAGTATGCAAATAACAAAGCGTGAAATGGTAAATAGTTATTTTTCTACCAAATAATGAGTTTAGCAAAAAGATCACCAGTTAATGTAGCCCTGATATAAAATCAAAGCACTAAAAGAGCGCCTGGCAAAATAGGGAGACAAAAAAATTTCTTTCAAATATAAATTGAGCTGCAATTATAAAGGAAATTTCCTTTTATTCCCTTAAAAAGGCTTCAGCAGGTACAACATTAAAGTTTTTCCTCACAAGGCCTTCACCTATATTTTTATGACATCGATTCATTGAAAAGGTCCATTCACGTGCCTTCTCATGCACAAGAAGAAACAGTATTCCCCACTGTCATAATGGGAGCCGAGAAGGCAAGTCCTCTAAAATTTAGCAGCGATGGACTTGTAGCTAACATAAATCATGCAAGGAACAAAAACTTGAAAAGTAAAACGTAATTCAGTAAGATAGCAATCCATAATCCATGTAAACATCAATTTTTTCGATAAAGAAGGAAAACCAGTCCAGTATTAATAGAACTAAAAAAAAATCATACAAACTCGGTGGGCCCAAAACCAGAAGATTAACCAGGGATATGTAATGTACATTCTTCATTTATTTAATTAAATTTTATGTTTAAGTAAATAGCACTATATTCACAATTTCAGAAATTTAATTCAAGAAACTAATCAGATTATTAAAACTAAGTTATATATGTTAATAGTAATATTATTAATAATAGTACAAATACTATTAATTTATTTTAATTTTTTAATTTCCATTTTCATATCCAATCTTAACCTGAGCACTTCTCCCCTTAATAAATTGTGGGCTTGAAGATAAAAGAATTAAAGCTTAGAGTTTCAAACAGATACTGTTTGCCATCGAACTCCTCTCACTTCCATCCTTGAACGTAACAACGCCCCATCCAAGTACTATATTTAAATGTACAAGTTCAGCCAATGTAATGCCCCTTAACAAAAGATGCATACAATTCAATTCCATACATGCTCCTTGAATTATTTTTTTTAAATTCGAAGGTTTAAAAAAAAATGATAATTTTGCCCCCCTCACTGGCTCTTCTATAATTTCAGGGTTTTGTGCCAACATGTCTTTATATTTGAAAAACAGATTAGATAAAATATAGCGCAAATTTAATCAAAATCAGATTTAAAACAAATTTGAATGAATTTTTTAATATAATTAAATTTTACTTTTTTATTAAATAGCCTTTCCTTCCCCTTGTATACACGGGGATTTTAACGAACCACAAGATACACATGAGGGATATCCAAACCACCATATACATCATTTCTCTGTCCCTCCTCTCAGTTTCTCTCTTTCTTCCACCCTCTCTCTCTCCCCCTAACAGCACTAAGGAGCCAACCACCGCCATGGCCGCCCCTCTCCATTTGTTAGCAACCCCTTTCCTTTCCCACTCTTCCTCCAAAATAGCCTCCATAGCAGCCCCATCTTATCCTCCGACTCCTTACTCTTCTTCTTTTCCTCTTCCCTCTTCAAATCCGCAAACCCCAACATAATATCCCCAAATTTTCTTATAATTCTCTTATGCTTTCTTTTCTTCTACTAGCTCAAATCAGAGACTATCAAAGAAGAACCAAAACATTCATGTTGTATTAAATATTTAGAAATTTTTCTATATGAGCTTTCAGAAATACCGCCAGTTAATGATATTGATTTCAGTATAAATCTTCTTGTTGGTATGACTCATCTCCAAAGCACCCTACCACATAGTGACTAAGGAGACGCATGAACTTCAAGCTCAACTACAAAAACTATTAAATAAAGGTTGTACTGGGCCTAATTCTTCATCTTGTGAAGTTTCTATTATTTGTCAAAAAATTGGTTGAAAGCTTAAAACTCTTGTGAAGCTTCACAAGGGTTTCAGAAATACTATAATAAGCCATAAGAACATAATATAGAAGCCATAATAAAAACATTTAGAGATATTTTTTCTTTTAGGAGCACAACTTAGTAGAGGCCAAAGATAGCCAAATTAAGGGTGCAGATATTATTAAAGTTGGCAATTATGAATCCATTTAATTGTTCTTATTCTCATGGTTTACAGAAATTAGCCACTTCATTTTAAATTTGGCATTTACTAAGCTCCAAACAACAGCTCTCAAGCAATACATATTCCCATTCTTTCAAAGTTAAGTTGAGTTTCAATATGCCTACGCATTGAATGCAAAAACAAGAACAAAAATTCATAGCAATCTAATGGGCTGGCACTTTTGCTCGGCCCTCTAAACTCGTTCGAAGCTTGCTCAAGATTTGACTCAAATCAGAATCAACATGAAAGAATTCGAGTCATTCAAGTCAAGCCATGAGTCTAAATGCGAACTTAACATTTTCCCAATCAAGTTCGAGATGGGCTCAACTAGCTTAAATTATGATTCAAGCCAACTCAAAATTTTTTATAATAGGTAATTTATAGATATAATTTTTATTTGCTTTAGTACAAAAAATTTGTATAGCACAGCCGGCCAGTGGTGATCTGTTCAAGGATGTAGATTCTAAGATCAATTCGCGCACTCTCCCAAATTGTTTTGTTCCTGGCAACCTGCCAAATCATAACCATTCATTCTTAAACCCTAGGATAAATGGTCCACAATACATACTTCATGAGATTTAAATCCTAAGCGCTTACCTAAGAAATCAGTTAAATATAGTACTTCATACGTTGAATCGATGATGTAGAATCCCTCAGTTTACTCGTATAAGGGTTAAAAGACTGAAATACGTTGAAGGACTTGAATCTAAATTCTCTCATTCTCTTCATTTTATCATCTTCTCATCTTATATATAGAGTGTTACCCTTTACCCATTACGTTTCAGATATCTTGCTTGCCATCAAGTGATTTTGTGTGATTTGTGGGCAAGCCAAGAGCCCTAATTTGGGATCCCTTCTTCTATTTCTCGCCCCAATCTACATAATCTTCATATTCAAAATTTCTATGGGCACAAAATCAACTGCCTTACCCCCTTGATTTATTTTTCCCTTCTTTATTTCTTATTTTTGAACATAATCTTGAGTATGTATTTGAACTATATCTATGATTGGCAAAATAAGAATGTGAAAACAATATATCAAAAAAAAATTTGCATATGAAAACAGCAAACTCTTGCAGGGTTTTTCACATGTCAATAATAGATCCGTGCATTTCATGTAGAGCTGAGAGCCCTGATCTGGATTCTTCTTTTGTTTTTTGTTTTGCTACTTATTAATAATTCTGTGTATCTGAGATTTCAAGGGGGAAAAGACTGACCTTGCCTTTAAATTTCCTCTGCTTACCATTCGTCTAGCGACTCTAAAACTCTAAGTTCCCTCTAAGAAACAAGAAAAAAAAAACTCCCTTAGACAGATACTTTATTTCTTATGTTCTTGCACAATTTTTTATAAATATAAACCTCTTCTTGATCATGTGAATGAACTTTGAATCTATGATGTATGCAAAAAGGCTTTTTTGTGAAAATTAAAAATTATATGTGCTGGCCATACCCTCCTGCTGGATATGTTTATGCATATTACCGTTTCTATTTATTAGCCAAACTTTGATATTTATATGTTTGACACCTACGTTTAGTTTCTTACTCAAGCATTGGTTTTCTTGTAAAATAGTGATTTTTTTAAAGTTGCATATCCGTATATCACTAATTAATGTAGTTGAAATTCTTGTATAAAAATATTTAAGAGAAGATTATTCCCTCTTCTTGGAAATTTTTAGCACAAAGAGAACTATAACTGGTACTTGCTGCTTTGATATTACTAACTGAGATGCTTGCACTAATAATTGCCATACACGTGTGCATATTAACCTGCAAATTGTTTTTACTTGTTAATTGTATATGAAGCTGTAAAATCAGCAACTTGCAAAATGCAACTATGCTAATCAGAATTTTTAATTTATACACATATATAAAGCAATTCTATTTTTTCATTTTTGCACGCATAAGCTGCTATAATATAAGGAATTTTAAAGAGTCTAATATTTTATTACTATTCTTTGAAATTATTTCAGTTAAATGGAGCTATAAAATAAACTATAGATGCTATATATTTAGTTTGTGATACTGAGAATACAAAATTAAACAAAATTATAATAATTAGTCCAATGATGTTGAGAAGATTTTATAATCCGTCATTATTTCTACACAAGCAAGCAAATGTGAGATGGATGTTAAAATAATAAAGAGAAGTATGGGATCATTTCGATATTATACAAGTTAGTAACAATATGAATAAAATCACTGAGAAAATGACATGTAGGCATTGTTGTAAACTTTATAAATGTTGGAATCTAGATCCACATCAAATTATTTTAGGCACATAAAAATTAATTCCGTTTGAGTACAAGCAACCAAAAACAAAACTTTTTTAGCTTTAAGAACATAAATAAGGTATAATTTGATGAGTCTAACATCGATAGTTTTTAATATCTTTATATGATGTCCAAAAAATTAGAAACACACTAGCCAAAGATGATTATCATAACTAAAATTTGATGAGTTTCTTTGTTAAACCACCATATTTCAATGTCTTTTGCTCATACTTTAAAAAATTATTATAAGAAATAATCAAGAAATATTACGACTTAGTATAATTTGCTTTAATTTTTGATATTATTCTAGCCTGCAAGAGAACAGCTCACTTTCATTATACCTGCTGAAATATAACTCAATCGTGAAAGGGAACGAGCATGCAGACTCGCAATTCTTTTGATATTTTACTGCTAATGCGACTTACATCGCTTGTTAAAAAATTTGCTTTGTTGCCTTGCAAAGTTGCATGTATTATCTATTTTACTACCATGAACTTCACTTTTATGTCATGCTCCCTAACCGATACAATTATCCTTCTGTAACTATTGCACTTAACTGAATTAAGTCTGGAATTTAAATTAGGCTAAAGTGCTGAACCATAACTGCCTGAACCAAAAGCTGTTACCTGACTCAAAAGATACTACCTGAATTGCTACATGAATTATACTGTTTATTAATATTTATCATCTCTAAAATGCTGCATGCATTTTTAAATTAAGCCTGAACTTAAACTTCAAACTGAATCTGAACCAAATAATTAACATATTTTATGCATTATCATTTACTTGATGTTATGCCCCAACTTATTGCTTAATTTTCAATTTATGTTAATCAAGTGTGTAATGAAGGATAAAATGGACAATAATGAGAAACAATCATTTCATATATCACATATATTATAAAATGGTTTAAACTCATCTTTAACAACTCATTTTATCGTTAATCGAAGGGATACGCATATTTTCATTTCAGCTATACTTTTAGAAATTGTGTATTTTTTGATAGGTTTTTATTTTAGCTTATTATATAATACACTCTTATTAACATTTTATATGTTAAATTTCAACATATTTGCACATTTTTATATTTTTATTTACAACCATTAAATTTTTTATTTTTACAATCTTTCATTTCAGCCTACTTGGAAATATTAATAGTAAATTGGATTAATAGTTATTCGTTTACGAAAGTTGTCTTTTGGTCTTCCCAATTGTGGAATTGTTAAATCACACTTTATGGCATTGATGGGTTAATTTTTGACCCGTCATTGGGAGGAGGACATGTATTTGGAGCAGAATTCCAGCTCTAGAATGTAAATAGCAAGGGGATGGAGGGCAAAATAATTACAAACTTTAAAAATCTCCTTTCCTTGAAAATCCTAGAGCTAGAGATAATTTCCAGCAATGGCCACCCGGAAGAAGGCAACTGTGAGCACGAGTGCAGCAGCCTCCTCCTCAAGGGGAAGCTTCGATGAAAAGAAGTTTGCCTCTCTAAAAGCGGAGCAGCACTTTGAGAAAATAACCACTAAGAAGAAGTTGATTCCGAAACGAGAATTTGGAGAACCGTATTCGGTAAACACTTCCATTGTCATCAACAGGGGATGGGAAAACTTGGTGGGGCACCAGGAAGTGGTCCATCCAATTATAGTTCAGGAAGTATTTGCTAATGCAATCAATGCTCGTAGGCGGAGCATTTTCGTCCGGGAAAAGGCTGTCGATTTTGGACTACGCCAAATCGAAAAAATTTATGGACTAGAATTTGTGGCCGCTGCGCCTATAGTCATTACATGAATTTTGAATTTGATCCCACTCAAGTCATGGAAGCACTCACGGGTAGTAATGCCAACTGGAGTGGGAATTTTGCCAATATTCCAAGAGCCTTGCTAACCGTAGCAAGCAAAGCATGACATATTCTCATCTCCAGTAAAATAATGTTATTCGGGCATTTGAGTGAGGTGACCTAATCAAGAGCTGTATTGACCTATGCTATTCAGCGTCTAGGAGCAATCAATGTTCCTAGAATAATCCTTGGGCATCTATGGAAATCCCTAAACGGGCCATGTGCAGCTCTTGCTTTTGGGTCCATAATTATTGGGATTTTTTTGAGCAAGGGGTAAAAATCAATAATATTGAACCCCTGCTTCCGTCCCGAGCACCTCTCACTTTTAGAAACATTAACACTCGTTACTCGGAGGTGGAAAGAAGCAAGAAGAAAAGAGAAAGAACAGGGGCAGGACCTTCATCTTCAACAAATCAGAAATTTTAGTTGACAAACCTTCAAATGGATGGACATGTTGGAGGAGTATCAAAGGATGACTGGTAAATGTGTGGATGCTAAACTCAGTTATTGTGAGATCATCTTGTACCAACACTGCAAGTACACCCAAAACTTTAACACAGTTCTTGGGAGCATGTTTGCAAATTATCATTTGCAGGAGGTTCAGGAGAAACAGTCTTTCCACCACCACCTACACTATTGCCTCCTCCAACAATCCCATGGCCTGAATTTAAAGAAGAAGATGATGAAGATGAATAAAAGAAAAATCAGATTTTTTTTTTTTTTTTTTTGCTTTATTTTTCTTTTAGTTAGTTTTTATTTTTGAGTCATCAATTATCATTGCAACTAATTGCTCATGTTTGATGAAATTAATATAATCACTATTTGGAAGTCTATCTTTTTACAATTAAGCTCTACAGATTGAACTTGTAACTTCAAAAATCTTTATGAATTAATTAGTACAACATATGTGCATTGAGAGAGTAACCATAACAAGTTGAAAATTCAAAAATAAACTGCTTAACTCACTACCTTAAACTCTTTTATCAAACCAAATGATGCAAGGAAATTAAATATAGGGGAAAACACGATTCGTATGAGATAAATGAATGATTATCTAAAATCAGGAATATACTAGGCTTCTGTAGGACTTCATGAATATAATGCATGAAAAATAGAATGAAAAAAAATGTCTCTCCCATAAAATATTGAATTCAAAAAAAAAAATGAAAGAATGAAGAAAAATATATCTCCCAAAAGTATATGTATGCATTACATTACATAAGAAGAAACACATATGGCATAAAAATTTCTAAAGACACCATCATTCAAATATACTAAATAATAAGCCTGAAAATTCCCCAACAAATATTTCATATAACCATTAAAGGATATAAAAAAAAGAATTAAGAATAGTGGTAATGGTAATTAACATTGAACCAAGGCAATTAAGGTTACCCTCGACCAATTACATCATTGTTAGAACTAAATTATGATACATAGAGAGTTTCAAATCTGCATCAAAATAGAGCAAGGTTCTTAAAAGTAAACTATTCCAAGAAGCTATATGTTGTTTACTTGAGGAGCAAGAAGTTAAGTGTGGGATGTGATGAACTCAACAAAGATAGTGAATTTTGTGTTAGAATTTATGCTTTTATTAGAATTAGTTGTAATTTTAGTGTATTTTTATGCCATTTCAGGTGAGAAAATATCAAAATGCAAAAAAAAATAAAATTGAGTGAAAAGGACACCAAAAGCGTGCTACGGTACGCCATATCGCCCTTGTTCCTGAGAGCAAGGCGCCATAGCGCCAAAGTTCCCGAGAGCAAGGTGCCACAGCGCCCTTATTCCGGAGAGCAAGGCGCCACAGCGCCCATGTTCCTAAGAGCAAGGCGTCATAGCGCGCCACAGCTCCCTTGTTCCTGAGAGCAAGGCGTCATAGCGCGCCACAGCTCCCTTGTTACTGAGAGCAAAGCGTCATAGCGCGCCACAACGCCAAAGCTCCCGAGAGCAAGGCACCACAAAGCGCCACAAAGCGCCACAGCGCCTAGTTTCCCTTGACCAAGGAGTTATAGCACACGATAGCGCCAGACGGGCATAGAGCCTAGCGCTATAGCCAAATTAAAAATTTCTTGAATTTTTATACTCCTCATATTTTTCTCCATTGTCTATAAACTTTTCATGATTTTAAAGTTCTTTTCGGTGAAAAAAATATTTTAAAATTTAATTAAAAAATTTATTTATATTATTTTTAATTATATTATAATTTACCCGCCATATTTAAAAACTTCATAAATGCTTATTATCGTCGGATAAAAACATTTATTCTTCATCATCCAATTGTTTATGGTTATCGGATATCAAAATCAAAGACACGGGTCCCTAACCGGCCCGAAGCTACGGTGTGGTTGTCCCCGTGACTTCACTTGCAATACCACAAGTTCCAGAGACCCAAAACAACAACGTTAGGATGCGTATTATATATCAATCAAACCGTCATGATATAAGAATATTTTGGTATATAAAGTGAAGCTTAATTACCAAATTAGAGTTTAACAAGTGTTTACTCAAACCGTGATTATCATGTAATTAAGCGATTTTAAACCAAAAAACCGCAAAAAAAATTCATGGACATCTTCCTAGCAATCATACGAATCCTTCTAGTCCTATTTCATACGGTTTTGTGGCAGTTTTCTTCGCAAAGTGAAAATCACCTAAAATTTGAATGTTTGTATTTGCAGGGAGTTGTCAGAGCAATTCCAAGAAACGCTAAGCAACTCTATTTAAGTGTTTGACTCCTCCAAAGGATTTCCTACTATTCTTAACTTTCTTAGCGCCTGTGAAATTCATCCCATGTGGCCAGTCCTTGTCATATGATAAAAAAACATTCTCTGGAACCTAAGAAGACCAGTGGGAGCCTTGGTTTAGATTGGATTAGCCAACACTCCCCTACCCGAGAGATTGATACCCTTCTCCCTCTCCTAAATTTTTCTTCTTCTCTCTCCATTTAATTATAATATTACAAGATTAATTAGGCAATATTAATTAATGTACCCTCCATGGAGCCATTTAAACCCTAATGCAAGTCCTCCTGAAACCTAAACCTCTACTTAATGAAAACCCTTCAAACTCTCCTCTCTTTTTCTCTCTTTAGAATTATTTTCTCTCTATACCTAATCATGGTATTAGATCCTAATAAAGATGCATTGATCTCTGAGCTTGACTTATAAACCTAACTAAAACCAAGTTCAAGCTATTACTAACCTAGAACCTCACTTGTGTGTGCTTCTCTCTCTCTAATTAGTGCATGATTATCAATAAAACAAGCTCTAAAATCTCTAAGATTCACTTAGCATTACTAATCTCCCCTATGAACTATACTAATGTTTTAGCAAACCCAAATCCAAGTTTGGTCGAAAACTTAAATCAATCTTTACTTATTTCTCTTTTCTCTCTCCAATTAGAAGAATAGTTAAGACTTAATTAAACTTTAAGGAAAAATTTAAACCTTACCATTAGATTCCTAATAATGCTTACATTATTCTACAACCTTATTAATCCATAAAATCAGACCTTGACTTGAAATTTTAAGCCCTTTAAGCCAATATGTATGCGCTTGTGAACACCATTTCTAACCTTAATTAAAATTTAATTAGGACTTAATTTCATAAAATCAGTACTTAAACCTTGCCAAGATAATTAAAACTTCACCATGACACCTTGCAGGGTCATACTAGACTCAAACTTGTGCTTTTACCCAACCTCCAAACCTTTTAATCTCTCCACCTCATGTAACCTAACTTCACTTAAACCTAAGCCTCAACTTGAGTTCCACCAACACCATCGATTGAACTTTCAATTATGCTAATTAAGCTTTGTTCATTAAATTTTAAGGCATCTATTATGATTGTTTGATGTTATGAATGAAAGGAATAATATAATATTTATTTTGATTCATATGTAATTAAGTTAAATTTACACATTCTTGCCAAACTTTGATCACATGTGTAAACTTCTTATGTGCATGCTAATTCTTGTAACATTAGAACTCCATCCATGCTTGATGTAATTAAAATTAATGAGAAGATATTAGCATATTTCATGATAATTCTGGTGCAAAACTTGAGTAATTTGAATAAAATCTTGAATATTATCCATATTAGACCATTTGTGCTAACTGCTTAGATCTTCATATTTATTCAATACATGTACCCAATTTAAAGCTCAAATCTCATATATTATAAATCAAATGAAACATTAATTTGGATTGCACATATATAGTTAATTTAGATGAGTTTAATATGCTTTGTAAAGTAGAATATTTACAACAACCTCACAAGTTAACACTTTGCCAAAAGCATGTTGTATTTTGATAATCCATGCTTATATGTTCAAAAATATAATTTGTTTTGTCAAATGTAAATCATAATTTCATTTTATACTTGTTGGAAAAGTGCAAAGTAAATATCTCTCCATGAATTAGTTCACCTTGCTGAGAACATTAACATATTATATTTACTTCATGTATAGTTCTAACAAGGCCATCTTTCACACATATGCATGCTAATTCAAACAATTACGATTCTATTTTATTTAGTACCATGTTAAGAATTTCTCTTATCATTGGTATCACACGTATTATGAATTCATGTAAATGTCCATAAAGGTTAAGTGAAAGCATGTTTAGCACGCTCTATACTTCACTACTTTTTTTGTGTTGGCAAATTCATTAAAAAAATCTACTCATTTCATGTAAATGTATAATTTTAATACACTATTTGTAAACTCATGTTTCCCTATCTAATCTTAGCCACTATATTTATTTCTTGTTCAAATTGTTGTATTATGGGTGCATAAAAACTAGGGTTCAACTAATCCATGTAAATATGCTAAGAAATAAGTTCCTTATTACGTGTGTTTGATTGTAGGTAAATATCGCATATGTTAAAAGTTTAAGAAGCATAATTGATATGGATTACCAACTTAAATGAATTCTCTAGAACCTCCTTCAAACATTTTATCCATCAACCACATTTTATCACCATCACTCATACCAAACTAATCAACTCTTTAGAACCCAACCTAACCTTAGCCCTTATATATATATATATCATATCTATAATAATACATAATGCATATTTTCAAAAATGTATTTGTATAAGCTTAAAATTTCCTAAGACTTATTTTGAAAATTATTGTATTTGAAACTTATGCACATCCTTTCTAGACTTAAGGTATATTATGAGATTATAATTTCATTAAAACTAAACAATTATTTTTTCTAAGTTTTGATCATATAAGTATTGTTCAACCATCATAAGTATTCAAACTAGTATGCAAATATTCTAAAGTTATAATATGCTTGCTAATGTTTAAGATTCAAATAATTCCACATTATTGTATATTTTTAGTATCTATATAAATTCATTGAAAACTGGGCATAGTTCGACCATAGGAGTGACAAGGAGACCTGTTATGTTACCTTGAGGGGGTCTATTCTAGTTTTTGGTTACTATTTTGGAACAATCTTATTCAAGTAAACGTGCTTGTTTCACCTATTATGTATCCCTAAGTTTATTAATACTCACAAAAAAAGTTAAACATAGTTAAATTTATTATTATTTGTTCTTTTTCATTTTAAAAAAAGTATATTTTCGTTCATTAATTTTTTCTAAATGTTTTCTAATTTTTTAACATACTTAGGTCATGTCGCGCTAACAGGTATTTGAACACTAGCATGTTTCATATGCCAGATCCTGCTAATTAATTGTGTCGAAGTGCTATCGGAGGTGTGTTCTTTTATTTAAAGAATTGGCAAGGCACTCATATTATAATTATTATGTTTTGTATTCAAATTAATGTTCTGTGAAATCATTTGCAAGAAATTATGTTGTGCGGCTTTGTGATTATGTAATCCTTTGTTGCAATGTTTAAATTAATTTAATTATGACAAAGAAAAAATTATTATTTTGGTGAATGTTGTTGCTCAAACAAACTTAACTAGTCCTGCAGCCATCATATATACCAACACCTGAAACATAAAATGCCCAAAAGCAGAAAAAATAACCATGAATGGCACTAAAGTCTTCTTTATTAGGCAAGCTTGTAAAGGCTAGAGCACAAAATGCAAAATTCTAAAAATAGCTTCAGCTCTGTTCATTATAGTGGTTAAGAAGACACATAGACCATTTATTCATCAAAAAATATTTCATAAGGAAAACAAACAAAAAATTGACTCAGAATGTTACAGCAATGACAATCTAACCATCCTTTTCCAGCTTTCCTTTTACATTCTATTATCATCATCAATTGGATGTTCCGTGGGAAATGTGTTACTTTTCTTTCTTGGCTATCTGCCTTTTATGTTTGAGATATCATAGAAATTCTTGCAAATACTCCCTATCCTACATTTGCAAGTGAATGCTGGGAATTCATGCCATAAACACTGATATGAGTAAAACCATAGATGTATATGTTGACTATAAACCAACATGATTAAAATTCAAACAATATTCTTTTTTCTCTTCATTCATTCAGATTAAAATTTTCATTTACAGAAGTAATATTTAATCGGAAAGGTTTGAAAAATAAGAAAAGTATCAGCATTCCAGCCACTGCAGATAAGTGGTTGATGCACAATTATGCCGGCTAAAAACAGAGACTATCATAAAACAAGAATCAAGGCATATTTTAAAAACAATATTTAGAGGAAATGTTACTTCTCTTTGGTAGGTTGTATAAAATATATAGCATCCATGGATGGCATTGGTTGCCTTCGCTTGTAAATGTCTTCCACCACTACAAAGAAAAAAGAATAAATCAGATTAAAAAACTAGCTAAAACTCATTTTAGAACAAAATACAGAGAGGATTGAGTAATTTGAAGTTCACAAAGTATAAGAAAAACTGTCAAAATTATAGTTAATGTCTATAAAGTACTTCAGTCAACCGAGAAATGTATAAATATGATTAGCTGACATGCTCCATAATTTTAAGAAAAGTAAAATGCGTGCAAAAAATCTTTTTTCCACTTACATGAGACCCCTTCTTCGGTAATGTCAGCCATTTTACAAGCACATGACATAATCTTGACGGTAAGCTTATCCATGATGAGTACCTGCAAGGTCAACTTTACATAAATCAATAAAGTAAATAAAAAGACTCACACTGGCTAAAGACAAAGACTGTTCTGTATAAAAAGGTTCCGCATAGTAAAAACAACGAAAGACAACCAAATTCACACCAAAATGCACGATGCAACGCCTGCATAAAATCATCACAAAAAATGCATTTGGAGCCAAAACATCTGGAACGAAAACAAATAGTAAAAGACACTTAAAGAATCCAAACATTTGTTAGTAAAAGCACACTTTCTCAAAAAATGTTTCTTAAAAAAATAGAGTATTTATTATTTATATATTTTAGCCATATTTGTTTCTTTTGGATAAAAGAACAAGTTCTTGCCTGAAATAAATAAGAGTTAAAGATCAAAATAGTCCTTTAACTTTGGGAATATGCCTATTTTAGTCCTTGACTTAATATTCTATATTTTTAGGTTTCCTAACTTTTATTTAAGTATATCTTTTGTCCAAGTGTTACCTAATGTTTATTTAAGTAAAAATCCGTCGTGTGCAAAAGTAAATTGGGAATTTTATGAGAGTGGGTTCAAAAAGGCGAACCATTCGCTGCATGATATTTTTCCTCGATATGCCATTGTGTTGCTCTGTTGTGTGAATTCCCTTTCTCCGGGCTGATATTTGATTTCTCGCTATCTCCATTTCTGCTACTTCCAGCCGTAAATGAAGCCTTGGACGGAGCAATTGAAACTACCGACGAAGGCTCAAACGAGGACAAAACAGAAGACAATGAAGCTTATGACGAAGCTGAGAATGCTTCTAACTCCAATGACGCTTCCGACATCGGCAAAGATTCCAAATTCGACAAAGCTTCCAACATCGATGAAGCTTCCGAAGTCAACGATGCTTACGAAGTCGAAGAACCATTTCATTCGGATGTTGGCAAACCGCTTGTGTGTAGCCCAGATAACTGATGCATTTAATGTTGTAGTGCTTGAAATCACATTTTATTATGTACAATGATAATATGCAAATTAATAATTTTTAAAAGAATGTATCAACTTTGAGGACACAAGCTAATATATATGATCAATGCAAAATGCTTTCAAGTATTTTTAAATGTGATGATAAAACTGCCTCCTTTAAATAAAAGTGCATTCGTTATTCTTACTTTTACTTTTTTAAGGCAAGTCTACATGCAGAAAAATAAAAGAACATTGTATTATCTCGAAGAAAAGCAGAATGATAGTATCATGGTGATGGTTATTATAATAGTTTTGAGTCACAATTATGTGCTTGTAATATATACTATAAAATTGATGTGAATCTTAATTTTACAGCATTGTATGCAATGTTTTAGATTGAAGACTGATTAACTTTATTTTGTGAGTACTTGGTTATTTACATTTTATGTAAAATGGTATTGAAATGATTGCATACGAACTTTTTATGCAAATTTCATTTATTTGTATAGGTAGGATAGAAATCTTTTGAATTTAATATTGAGAAAAAAATTATATTAATGATTTTTATAAAGGCTATCAAGTATATTGAATGATAAAATAGTTATTTTATTTGAATGAAGTAATCAAAATTGTGAAATATCAATACTATTTCATTCTACATGAAAAACAAATTTATTAATCAGTTTTTAAAAATCAATATTGTTCCACTTTCATCATTATGTGTACAAAAAGTTGAGATTAACTGAATCATCAATATTACTTTAATCAAATTTATTAACATTAAAGAATAAAAATTTATTAATTTATTTGTTTAACAAATTTATTTGTTTAACAAATTTGTTAAATTAAGAAATAAATATATTTTTTTAAATCATTTTTATTGATAGATTTATTAAAGCAGCAAAAAAAATCATTAGTATTTAAATATATTTATTTTTAATATATCAATCAAATTAAAATAAAATAACAAATAATCTAAATTTAAAATCTTTGAAAAGCTATAAATGAAAATATTTTCATTTCAAAGTATTTACAAGATTTTCTCATACCTGTGATGAAAAAATAAGATAAAGAATTATAAATTTTTTCCCTCACCATTTCATATATTTGCTTGCATATAAAAAAAAAGATTTAGATTTCAAAAGAGTAAAATTCTCTTTGTACTTATCCAAATTAACTGCATAGAATCAAAAAGATCTCAAAATTAAAGTTGATGGACAAAAAAAAAAAGACATGCAAGAGTCAATGACTAAAATAAACAAAATGCAAGAGTTAATGAACTATTTTGATAATTTTCTCAAATAAAATATATCAAAATGATCAAAAAATTTCTTTTAGGAATGAAGATATTCAATACCCCTGTCAAACAAATAGAGTATATGAATTTTTCCCATGTAAAGAGTAAGAGGAAAACCAAAAAAATATATGAAAAAAAACTATTAGAAAGGTCTTCAGAATTAAGAACATAGGGAAAAGCTTTAATTTTGATCATGTGGAATAGAAACAATGATTCATATAGCAAACCCCATCTAGTGGGACTAAGACTTGATGTTGTTGTTGTTATTTTTGTATTTGCATAAAACCTTAGACATAAGAACTTGCAAATTTAACACAAATTTGAAATTTAATAACAAGCACCTAATTTATCATGTGATATTAACCCTAATTAATTATTAAAAAAAGCTAAGAGGATGCAAGCTTGGATTGAGCTAGAAAAATGTAAGTACTACAAAAGTAAATGAAATAAAGATATTGGATATAAAGTGCAAAACTTTTGATGCTATGTAGGTAAATATCCTTATCTTTTTCCATAATCTTCATCCACAACCATAAAATTAAACCAAAGAAAGCTTAAAAAATAAAAGAGAGCCAGGAAAAAATATAGGTTACAAATTTTGTTGCTAATGTCACAATACCTTAGAAAAATATTATAATGCAAAACTAATAAATTAAAAGAATGAGAGCATGACAAAGAGATGGGAGCAAAATTATCAGATTTACACATCTAGTCATTTTCAAAAATGTATTAAATAATTTACATGATTCGAAATAATTCAAATAATTGAGTATTAGGTTGTCAAACTCAGCACTTCAGCCCTAAAAAAGTTCCTAAAAATTTTTAGTTTAGGACAAATTTTTAAGAGAACAATTTCAAACGTTTGCATTTCAATAAAAAAAAGTTATCAAAGAGCGGGAAGATAAAAACAATGTGCCCCATCACCCATCCGCTCAGCATGCTGAAAAGAAAATATGAGGGTTAAGAGGGGAGATATAATATAGTCCTGTCTTAGGAAAAGTTGTTGCAAAAAAGAGTAGAGGGCGGTGTGATGTCCTAATCTTTCCCATCACCCCCTCTGTTGGTCTTAGTAGCAACTTGAAAAAACATGATGTCCTAATCCTTCTCATCACTCCCTCTATTGGTCTTAGTAGCAACTTGAAAAAAAAAATTAGAACAAAAAAATGCATTTCTTTTTCGCTCGCCGAACATTAAAAGTATTTGTCACTTCATAAAGAGGGAAGTTAAATAAAAAAACTGTAATAACCTTCTCTAGCTTAAATTGAATGTAATCAGCTAATTACTGTCATTTGTAAATTTTAAGGAAATTAGTCACTTTATTTGAAATCTTAATATTACTAAAAATATTTATATTAAACATTAAATATCTTTTCTTACTAAAGAGTCCACTCCTTGTAACTTTCGCCACACACCAAAGCAGAGGTTTATAACAGCAAGCACCTAGAGCTTCCTTCATCGCAGCAAGCCTTTGACCAACAACTTCCTTCTTCGCAGCAAGCCATCTATTCCTCCCTTGCAACTTTGAGCCAATTCCTTCCCCATCACGCAAAGATCAGCATTAGCCTCTCCTTGCCCAAGTCCATAAGAATCTGTACTTCAACACCAAACTGCGACCGTTTCCTTCACCTTTAGCTCCAAGTGGCTGCATCCCTCTTCTCCCTTGCATGCAAATAACAGTAGCTCTGCATTCACAATCCACTACAGACCCTAACAGCAGTAAAGCTCCATCTTTCCAAGAGCAAAGTCTTAAATGCGAGGCTAGGACAACACAGTAGCAATTGCCAATGAAGTTCTCAGTCAACATAGATCATAAGCAATTCTTACAAAACAGGCAACAAATTTGAAGTAATGTTTCAACATGTTCCCTATTATTTCATCAAAATCAATACCTTTTTACTGCATTATTTTGATTCAAACTAAGCAAAACATCTCCCTCTATTGCGTCATTTGCAGATTGGATCTCCTTTTCTACGATAATACAAACAAAATATACCTCAATACCTCGTGTTTCTTTCAGGATTCATTAGATGAGTATATTTTTGAGCGTGCAAGTCATAATGGAGAATAAAAAAAGAAGACTTCCCTCACGCTTTCTCCCAAAACGTTAATTTCTATAAACTTTTTTGAAGTTTCATAATGAAAAATGGTTATTGAAATATTTCAAAGTATTTGGAGAAGGGTGCACCCAAGGTTATTGGAATGTTTCAACGTTATTCAAAAATTTCAAAGGGTGACTGACCAATGTAATATTAAAGGTAATGAAAATCAGCAAGCACATTATTTTTTTGAGTTAATAAGGGATTGAAGAAACAAGTATCTAAATAAGTATTGAATTAAGGGGCTATTTGAATTGAGGTAAAAGCAGCATAAAGTAAAATATTTTTGGGAAAACTGAAATTACCAGCGTTTGGCATGATATAAAATGGGTGAAAAACTTCGGTACTTTAATTGAATTTTGCGTAAATATTTATAGAAATGAGGTAAAAGAATTACGCCAAAATCGGGTGTCTTAAGAGAATACGCAGAGCACCCGAGCAAGCGAACGAACTAACTGGCGAACGACCTGTCCACCTTCTACAATGAACAAACAATTCTGGTGAATCTTTCGTTCAAACCAACGATTCATTAGTTTATTTTGTACGAACGAATCCTAAGAAAATTTCAAATCGATTCGACAGAATGAATCATTTAAATGATTCGTTCGAACGAACAAATGAATCGCTCATTCAAACAATTTCGTTTGTTCGCTTGTTTCGTTCAAACAAAACCCTAAAAAAATTTCAAAAAATAATTTACTAAAAATAACAGACTTCCAGATTACTTCATTTCAAACAAAAAAAAGTTAAAATTCATGTAAAACTATCAAATCGCGTAAAGTAACCTGATTACATTATAATCAAATTTCACTGTAATCAAATTACTTTACACTCAAAATTTTTAAATTTCCTCATGCCAAACAACCCCTTAATATACTAGTATGCAAAGTAAAGCGCATGAGAAGAAAATCTCCTAAATCCCTAAATAATTCTAAGTAAATA
Source organism: Gastrodia elata (assembly GCA_016760335.1). Classification (NCBI taxonomy): domain Eukaryota; kingdom Viridiplantae; phylum Streptophyta; class Magnoliopsida; order Asparagales; family Orchidaceae; genus Gastrodia; species Gastrodia elata. The sequence continues at coordinate 668,207 of CM028671.1, read as the reverse complement.
TAACTCTATCAAGAATTTATTTAAAAAATGAGCTTAATGGTTATAAAAATAGTCTCAATAATACTTTCATTCGCAATTTTAGTAAAGCTGAGATTTGGAATACTCTGAAGATGCTCTTCTCCAAGTTATTTAATATTATGACTAAAAATTATCAGATGAGTGGGAAAAAGGCATTGTTATACTTATTTACAAGAATAAAATCAATACTCAAGACTTTGCTAATCATAAATGAACCAAGTTAATATGTCATAATTGAAAATTTGCGAGAGTGATTAAATACAAATTACAAAATGGTACTTGCATTTCTCAAAATCAATTAGGTTTTAGGCCAAGCAGATCAACCATGAAAGTTATACATATATTAAGAGATTTAATGAAGAAATTTAGAGATAGAAAAAAGATCTTCAATAATTTTTTGGATCATGAAAGGCTTATGATATAGTACTAAGAGAAGTTCTTTGGAGAACTTCAGAGAAAAGGGATTTATGTTGCATACATTGATATTATTAGAGATATGCATAAAGGGGTTATAATGCTTTTGATCGCAAAGCGGTTTATCTTATGATTTCTTGTTACTATTGGATTACATCAAGGCTCGACTCTCAACTCATATCTTTTTGCTTTAATTATGGGTGTTTAACTAAGCATATTCAAGAAGAGGTTCCTTGGTACATGTTATTTGCAAATGACATTCTTTTAATTGATAAGACTAAAGATGGAGGTAAAGTAAAACATGAGTTGTGGAGGACTATTTTTGAATATTAGGGTTTTCGTCTTAATAGATCTAAAATAAAATATATAGAGTATAAGTTCAATTGTACTAGAAGCCTAATCTCGAGGACAACTATTAAGGACCATGTGATCAAGAAGGGCTAGAGGTTCAAGTACCTAGGTTCAATTAATCAAAATAATGGTAATAGAGAGTAATATGACAAATAAGATCCAAGCTAGTTGGATGAAATGAAAGAGCGCTTCTAGAGTGTTGTGTGATTCAAAATTCCACTCAAAATTAAAAAAATATATTATAAAGAAGTTGTACGATCAATTATGTTATATGGGGCCAAAAGTTGGCAAACAAAGAAGAAACATACCGATAAAATAAGTGTTACATAAATGAGGATGCTTAGGTGGATGAGTGGGTATACTTGTAAGAATATAATGAAATATAAGTAGCAAAGTTGGAGTGGCTCAATGGATAAGATTAGAGAATGGCGCCTTAAATGGTTCAAGCATGTTAAGAGTACACCCATTCTATGAGGAAAAATTGAGTTTATGAATTTCACTTGTATTAAAAAAGAAGAGGAAGACCAAAAAAGATAAAAAAAATTGTTATGATTGATCTTCTCAATTTAGAACTTAGGGAGGGGCTATTTGATCGTGCACAATGGAAAAGAAAATTCATATAACCGACCCCACCTAGTGGTGGTGGTTCTATCAGGAAATTAGTTATATGTCCAAATGATTAGCATATCACCATATTACTCTATAAATATATTGATGAAATTATATGTGCAACTCTAACTTAAGGATACTAAAACTTTTTGTATTTTGGCTGAGTTTATTTTTCTACTAATAAGAACTTAAACCTATGAAATATCTTGACAAATTCTACAAAATACAAGTAATCAAGTATTCAAACAAGTAATGTTTTTCCATTCTACAGATTTTGAAATCCCATGTTTTAAGAAATAAAACTTCCCATGTTAGTTAATTTTAGACATATAATACATTATGCCAAACAATAATTAAAAAAAGTAATATTAGAATGGCCACCCACCTTAATAAGGGTAGGCTACGATATCTCAAATGTGTACAAGAACAATCTCATAATCTAGGTAGAGGAGAATTAGCAAGTCATCAACCAACAATACACTTATTTAAGGTTAGAAAGAATTTTCAGAAATCTTCCCCATTATTAAGTTGAAAAGGCTCTCACAATTGACCTCAAGAGAGAAATGCTTGAGATAATTCAACACTAAGGGTAGGTTAAAAAACAAAAGTTTAAGAAAGAATGAAATTGTTTCTATTTATGCCAAGAAATTTATAAACCATAAATTATATTTTTATATATTTGTGGCTCGTACTATCATCAGCACATTTCTTTTGCAACTTTACCAAGAATCAAATATAATGATACCTTTTTTAAACTATTTTAAAAAATTACAAAACATCTTATTAATTATGAGATGACTCATACCATAGAATAACATTTAAAGACCACTCAATTAAAAAAAGTAAAGTTGACATCTAAGCATAGATGGATTTCATTAAAGTACTACTTAAATTTTGGTTTTTGTTATTTTCAACTTAGTTTTTTCCTACTCATTAATCCTTGAGCTGTAGATATTGTTTTTTTTCAAAGAACATAGAATAAAAGATTTTATTACTTGGTTCTTAATTAAATTTATGCTTTCTAAGGGATTTCAAATATAAGGTAGATTATTTTAATTAATATTAAACTAAAAAAAAATTAAAAATAGCTAAAAAGTTTGGTTCATGCCATCTGACCCATTCTCATTGATTTTCTGAAGTCCTAGTCTATCATAATATAGACACCATAAAACATTTAGAAAATGTATGGAGCTAGATGAAAGTAAGAAAATAACTTTAAATAATAAACAAATATGGTACATCCCACCATCTCTAAACACTAGAACATATTCCTCTCAATATATTTTTTAACTTTTATAAATTCATTTTTGAGCCATTTTATCTCAAAAGATCAATTGAACATTATTCAATGAAATTTCATCAACCCTGACGATAGAAACCATCAATGATCCATTATTTCATCTACCCTAACGATAGAATACCATGACATTATTAGAAACTGAAGATAACATTCAGTCAATATCCACATCCTCTACAAATGAAACAAACCCTATTTGCTCAACTAAAGACCAACATTCTTCACCATCCATGATAAATAGGTGAAGAACTATCCCGCTCTCCTCAATAACTCAGCAATTAAGCTTCATATGATACCATAGTGACTGAAAATAAATGAAATTAAATACAGTTTAAGAACTCAGTACATCTAATTGTGGTTTAAACACAATTGCACCACAATATTAACCAAGAAATAATTCAAAACTTAAGTGAATCTAAAGGATTAGATTGAAATGAACGTAATCCAAATATGCTCCTGAGAATATTATTAAATGATGGTAGCCACATGAGCACACAATCCATATTCAATTAAAAAACAAAATAGCACACATAATATGGTCTAACCACAATTCTAAGTATGATGAATCCACATACCAAGTGCCGTAACATGAAGCAACATATTTATAGAACTACCATGCTCATCCTAAAAGCAACATATTTATAGAGCATGCTCATCCTAAAAGGTAAAGCATATGTTGTGGAGGAATTAAATGAGTAACAGGTTGTTTGCTCAACTACTGAGGTCTTCAAGTATAGTACAACAAGTCTCATTAAACATCATCTACGTACGATAGTCCCATTATATAATTTTTACAATAACAAATGATAAATGCATTTTAAGCTTGAATGCCACACAAATAATCAATCAAGATGAACATCACATAGTTCTCATATTAGCTTTCAACTAACTTGTGAGACAGCATCAAAAATTTATAGTTAGGTAATGTCGGCACTATAGCTTCACTAATTACTAACTACTAATTCGAATAAATGAAAAAATTTGATTTTTATCATGGGCATTATATACAATCACTAAAAGGTTATTTGATCTGAGGTAAAAATATTCTAAAATAAGACATACAATGCAAAAAGTAAAATTAATAGTGTAAGAAGTTTTTTGAAGATTATAGGGGAGGTATTTAGAATTTGGTATTTGTTTGGGTGGAAAATAAATCTATATTTAAAATGAAGAATAAAACCTAAGCACCAAGCAAGGGATGGATAGGGTGAGCTGAATTTTGGTGACAGCTAGTTTACGCATTTAGGGGGGACAATTAGGATTAGCTACAGGGTCACTGGAGTTGCACAAGGATCAGTGAGGGACAATAAATGCATCAATGGCTGGCAATAGTGTAGCACTCTCTAAGCTTACTACATGCTACGCAAATCGAGCGGCTTTTGGATCCCTTAAAAATGGCCTAATTTAGAAATTTAAAATCCATCAAAAACTTACCGATATTTTATTTATCACAAATAAAATGCATATGTTTGTAAATTACAGAGAATTTGTAATACTTTCACCCTAAATGCAGCAAAACAAGCAACCTCTAAATGTTGGAATGAATTATGTTCCATGGATAAAACAAAACACAATAATGAAAATAAACAAAAGCAAGAAAATATAAATATGGCAAATATATCTTGCAAATACCTTCCATCTGGCAATCGGATACTTGGCCCTAGTTGATCGAAGCATTTCATACAATAGCCCTGCGACAAGAAGAAAATGTAGTTCAGCACTAGATATACATAACAAATAAATTGCACGCAAATATTTTAAAGACATGATTTAACTTCAAATATACATGGCAGACCATTATAATAGATGGGATACCCAATGGGTGGGTGCAAGAAAGAAAATAATAGTAGTTTTCCAATTCTTGAACAAATTGCGAGCATGGCTTACCTTTAACCTTGTGCATATTATCATACTTGTGTATACATATAAAAGTGTGTTTTAGCTCCTCGTAGAAAAATCAAAAGTAAACATTGCAAGATGCTTGCGTTTAAGCTAGTGTCGAACATAATAAATAACAAGTATAACTTTTTACATTGTTGACAACTTGGTTAAGTAGTTGCATTCATAAGAGTATCTTCCTCTGAATTCTCCTCTCTCATGTTTGACATATTTTCGCCTACAAATGGTTGAATCTTTATAAATGAAACATTCAATACACATTCCTAAGTATCCTCCAATACAAATAAGTGCACCAACAAAATCATTTTGGTGCATCAAAATAAAAAGCATATCATTGTGCCAATAAAAAAGAAAGTTTTTGTCTGATAAACAATGTTCATACAACATGGCCAAGAACAAAAATTGATGAGTAAAAGATGTGACCTTAATAATTCGGCATACCAAGTTCAAGCATATGCTAATCCAATGAAACATGCATTAAAATAAATCATTCTTAAGAATACAAGGTATACTTTACATAAGCATAAGCTTTGCATTCTAGTAGCTTGTTGAACAACTTGCAATTACAAAGGCTGTAGCTTAAGCATATAAGAAGTTGACATGAAACTTAATAAAACTAATTAAAGCATATCATATCAAAATTCACACCTTTACATATGAGCATATCCTTCCAATGAACTCCAACACACAATTCCCCAAACCCAGTTGTTTCAAGGAAATAAAAGAAAATATTTTGAAAACTAAAAAAAAATATGCGTGAGGTGTAACAATTAAAAAAGAGCATTCAATTTAAAACTCAAATTAGTCATTCTATTATATTCCATGCCAACATGGCCGATCAAAAAGAGTATTCAATGTAAAACTTGGGTGAATCATTCCATTATATTCCACGCCAATGATTAGTTTAACAATTCTGCAGTAGAGAAATTTGGAAAGGCTCATCGTACTAACGATAAGCCATTAAAATTACCATGAAAATGAGAAGTTAATCTCATAGATGCTATGAAAGTTTCATGACTACATCTATGGTACCAAGAACTTAATCTATATGAGTATAACAATTGTTGAATAAAAAGTTATTAAGCATAAAGCAATAAAAAATATTGAGAGGCAGCATGATTAAGGTGTGAAGTAAGATGAAAGGAATGTTGCACACAACAAGTGGCAAAGATATGGCAACAACTAAATACAAAGAGAGTTCAGTCAGTTGCACATGAAAGCCAACTAAAACTCAAGATCAATGCAGTGAAGTTACTTATCAGTAACCTATTTGTAGCCAGCATACGTGCAAATTCAAGGCATCGAAAGAAAGCAATGTGAGCAAATATTTCAAGTGCAAGTCAATTAAGTGAAAGTAACCAATTCAATAAGCAACCAGACATAGTAGTTGAGCCCACCAAATGATGGAGAGGCTTTCAAAATATATGGACGAAAAGATAAAATATCATGTGTGTGTGTGTTATAGACTATGTAAGGTTCAACAAAAAAGAGATTATTGCAAGAGAAATTGGAAATTAATAACAATGGTACCATATATATCAACAGATGAAATATTGATGTCAAGTAATGGATACAACAATGCTCGTGCAATGGGATTCAATGAACTTTGAAGTGCTAAGGAAATTTCACCAATACTCAAAAGAAATATCAAAAGTGTTCTTATATATAACATGATATTGTCACTAAAATGATTCTCATGATGAAAAATCTTGCACATAAGAAAACCAAGTTCAAAATAATCCTAAAACGAAGTTGTGTCTAGCCTCAATTGGCATCCGATGCGCTTAAAGATGGAGGATTATGAGTAAAAAAAATCATGAATAGCACAAAGAAGATATAGTTTTTACTTGGATAAATAATCTTCAAGTATATTACAATTGACTAAGTGACTACTATCCAAATCACAAACAGCAAGTGGCAAAAGTTCATCAGTGATTGTGCAACGTTGCTAAGGTCTATAACTATTAGAACCTCGAGTGGGGGTAACCACTAGCAATAATAGTTATCAAGTAGTCATTAATCTTGATGAGCATAGGCTAAGTTAGTGACCTAGCCTCACTAATTTCCCAAACAATTCCAATAACCTAGCGCCATAACCCAAAGTTGTTGAGCTCAAATTCTTCCCATAATTGTAAGAATTGTTTATATTGTTCATCCATTTAATATTAGAATGCGATTAGAAGTAGACTAATGTATGCAAGTGACCTTAACCTCCACCGTATAAAACCTATGCAATTCACATGTTCTACTTTATGTGTCATCATTATTGTTTTAAAATAAATAATAATATAGTTCAATCGTCAACGTAAATAGAAGCACCCACAATACCACATTAATATTTTATCTCTGTGAGTGTTTTATCTTGATTGTAAGATTATTTCTCCTTTGACACACACATACTCTCTTGTGAACGTTGAAGAAGGTGGAGCTCCTTTATGTTTTAAGCAATGGTATTTACTAAAGATGTCTTGAAGTGTGCATTAATGCTAGTAAGAAGTACCACCAATTCTACCAAATATAGGACATTCATTTTTACATGATTTTCCAAAGCGAACATTGAATTAACCATGAAAGGAATGCTTCTAGTGCAAAGAGTGTAAACTCGGGTGTGATAGTTTAATTACCACAATTTTTTTTCTGAGAATATATTAGTATATGCTCATCAATTCCATAATTTGCTTAATGATTCCATTGTTGTGCGTATTCAACATTTGAAATTTTGATGTTCTGAGACTTGAGCAAGCTATTTGAATCGAACTTTGATGTTTGAGAAGGCAACATTTTTTTTTCCTTATTGACAGAATGACTTTTGAGGTAAAATGTTTTTCAAGCTTCAAGTTAGGCATCAATTTAGTATAATCTTCTCAAGCGCTGCAAATGCCCGGTTCCTTCAACCTATAGCATGACATGTCGATTTTTGCATAACTAATCTTGCCCGCTCCAATTCTCAGGAGTCACAAATCCAGTGGAAGAATATAAATAAATAATTCAAGAGGAAAGTTCAAGAGCTTACGTTCTCTTGTGATCTGCCGGAAGTTCTTGTAGTCCCCGCTGGACGAGGATTCGGAATCCGACATCGACATGATAGGGTGCGTCTAAAGCCTTGGCAGCAGCTTAAACTGTAAGAAACTTGTCAACCTTCTCAGCTGCCGACTTGAACAGAAACCTCAACCTCTACCGCACCGTCTCGGGCGATGATTACAGCAAAAAAGATAAAAACGAAGGGAGGAGAGTTTATGTACCCTCTCCCTCGAAATGTAACAGCGCCTCCTAGAGATGAGAGCTGTTGGGATATTCCGGCGAGGGTCGACCGGAAAAAGAATTTCCCGGAGCCGGCGAGGGGCCGCAGAGTCCACGGTGGACTTGGGGTTAGGGGGGAAGGGGAAGGAACACTGAGGGTCAGTTTGGCAACCATAATAATTTCCCTGATTTTGGCCTAAATCCTAAAATTCAAAGTTATTTGGCACATGTTTTACTGTTATTTTCTGAAAATTCGCTGTTAGATAGTTAAATCTTAATTTTACTTCATTTTTAAAATATGGGATACAAATATTAACATAAAAATAACTTAAAATTTTTAATAGTAAAATAACAATATACATTATACACCAATTTTACATATTTGATGTTATTAATAAGTCTTTGATCGAACGGACAAGATCGAACTAACAAAAAGTTTCATTCCTTTGAGATCAAATTTTTTCGTTCTAACGAACGATTCGAATGATTTGGTCATTTGATCGAACAATTTGTTCGCTAGTGCAAGACTTTAAGAAAAATTAAAAACAATTTGAACTATATTTTACACCGAGTCTTGAAGCATTGTACAGTTTACGTTAAGGCCACCATTCTCTCGTTAATTTTGGTTTGTATTCCTTAATTTTTGTTTGTCATTTAATATTAAAAATATCATTCATTTATAATCCTTTTAGGTTTTTGGCACAAACATATCAAGACATTGTTTATAATCTAAAACCTTCATCTCCACAATTGTGAATTATTAGACAATAAACTCGTAGCAGCACGTGCACAACTCAATACATCAAATGTTGAGTCATAATATATTCAAAATGGATCAATGCAAAACTCCTCTCTGCACTGTCTAATAGGAAGGTGACCGAAGATCAAGATTGACGGCGGAGGAAAAGACCTGGACTACCTCGAGCTAGGCCTATCGATGACTTAATTGCATCATTAAATTTTTAGTATTTTTTTTCATAGACGAGGGAATGAAGATGTACACGATAATTTCTTTTTACGTTAGACTATACATTTTCATATTCATATCTATGTAATATAATATTCTTTATATAACTTATTTAATTATAATTTTGTATTTGGCTAGTTGTACTTAATAATTGTAATCATAATTAAATATAAATAAATACATTATCACGCATAGTTAATTTGTTCACTTAACTATTAATTACAATGAACGCATATATAATAAAAATCTTATTCTAAAATTTGACAAACATAATTAATTAATTATAAATAATACACTTATTAAATATATTTGATGAAATTATCTTTAATAAATAACTAATTATAGAAGCAAATAGTTAGCTGTTTATAAATAAAAAAGCAATCAAAGCATAATAAATTATTATGAACGTAATAAGTTACATATACTTTTAATTATCATTATCAATTGAAGTAGCTATTTTAATTTATTTATTTTTAAAACAAATAATATAAATACAAAAATTTAATATTAGTAATTACTATATTAATTATATAATATAATTCAAAACAATTGATAATTTTAACTTAAACTAAGTTTAGTGTTTTTGATTTTGATTTAACTATGCAATAAAGAAATAAATTTGCTTCAAAATTCTTATCCTCCTATATATATATATATATATATATATATATATATATATATATATATATATATATATATATATATATATATATAAAAGAGTTCTTTTGTCATTGTCATAGAATTATTAAAATTATTAAATATAATATATAACTTATAATAATTAAAAATATATCAAAGATAATAAATTATATAAGAAAAATAAAAATAATATTTAGATTTGAACATTATTTTAATATAAATTTTAAAAATAATATTTATATTATTTTAATATAAATAAATAAAAACTAATAAAATAATATTCAAATTTAATTAAATAAATATTTTTAAATATCACATCAATAAATCTAAATAATATTTTAAAAAAAAAATTACATATATAAAATTTTGAACATTTTACATCTGTTAAACCAGTTAGTCCTAACATTTTCAAACAACCGACATTTCTCCCCAAAAGGTCAAATGGAGCTGCCTCACTTTAAAGATCAGATGTAGGCAGTTCCACCCGTAGCTCGCAATCGCAATATGAGGTGCGAAATAGCAATAGTGGGCAGAAAGTGGCAGCCAGGTTTGGTTGTTCGATTGGATCCAAACTCCTTTCGTGGTACCAGCAGACAACTCTATTATCGTCCGCTCAGATCGCATCAATTCAGTTTTGGAGAGCCAAGCGTCGCCGCACTCGTCGGAAGTTGAGTTAGAGCGCCAGTTACTTTCTTCTTTAGAGGCGGTGGGTCGTCTTTTGCTGCTACCTTCGCAGGTGGATGGATCAATGGAAGCTAGCTGAGGGGTTCTTCCAAGGCATGGCCGTTGCAGGTGTTTCCGACGATCGTTTTTGCCCAGACGGTGAACCGGCCGCGTGGTCCGGCCGAGTGCAAGTTCCCTGTTCGGAGTCGAGGTCGGTGCTCTATTTTTCTCCCCAATCGTTGCTTCAGTGGTTGTTGTCATGTGAGCTAGTTCCTGGTCTTGAACCACTGGAATTCCTAAATTTGAAGTTTTTTGTTTACTTCGGAAAAGAAAATTTGGTTAGATAAGATTGTAGCTTTCGTCCAATTCAGCCGTTCGTGAACATTTTGAAATTGTTGATTTCCTTTAAGGAAAAGATGCTATTATGAGTTTTATTTAGGGCCTGTTTTCTTTCCTGCTATTTGTAATATTGTTATTTAAATAACATGCTATTGAGATCGCAATTTAAATCATACTGTAGTATCTATTTGGTTCAGTAATAACGATATGCAGATGAAAGTGATATTTTAATGTCTTATATTCTGTTAAGTGTTATTTATATCTGCTACGCATTAGGGGTTATTACTCTAAAAGCAGTTATAAACAATAAACCAAAAAAAAAATGTAGCTAAAACTTTTTTTATTACAAAATGGTACAGCAAGTTGATACTATGACATGAAGAACTTAATAGCTTAGATCAATAAGAATAATCTTCAACACAGGGCTGCCATTTTTTCTAAAAACTTGATGTTCACTCTAATTTTGTTTCAAGGCACTTAAAAGCAAAAAATTCTAGTAAGTCAAATCTTAAACTTGAACATTTTATTTAAAGCTTAATTTGAGCTAGACTAATTTACTCAATTTGAGATTCAAGTTAATTTGAAATTAATAATAACTATAGTTATTTTATGTTATCGGATGTAATGAGTTTGTTGTGTAATTGGTTATATGCATAATTTGCGAGTGTGTGGTACTGAGTTTGATTCAAGTCGAATGCATCTTTATCGTATTTTTTTTTCAAGTTGACTCTATTTTGTTTATGGTTAGCTTAAAGTTGAATTATTTTTGAGTCGAGCTGATTTGACTAGCATTTAATTTGAGTTCAAGTTAATCCAAACTTAAAAATTTTGATTTCAGTTTTACTCATTTGAACTTGACTCAAAGCTTGCCCTAGCTCAACATCAAGAAAATATCATGCAATGCCAAAAAAAACCTAGATATTACCAATAAAAATGTATAGAGCCTATTATAAAATAAATGCAACATTTCACTACTAGTATGATGGATTCTAGTATAAATACTTTAGGGAATATATTTTGTTGGCCTTTTATGGTTTGACAATGAATGATGATGTGATGGATAAATAATATGATTTCATGTAGTTGAAGCACTCTCAATCTCATTGTTTGTAAATCTACTATACTATTAAGCTCCAAATAAATATTAACCAACATGCTATCATGATATCTTGCTGCAACCATAGCTTCTAACTTTCTCAAAATATTATTACATAAAATGTGAACCCCCATGAACCAGATGTAAGCTTTTGACAGGTTTTCTCTTACAATAAAGGTGTAATGTAATCTCCATCAAGATATTTCTCAGTTTTATATACTGAATTAACATTAACCTTTACTTCGAGTCCATCATTTCCATCTAGATGCATAACATTGGTTGCTTCTATATAATCTTTATTACTGTCTCTAGCCTATTGTTTCGAAGCATGCCCTTCTCCTCATGTTACTAGCCAATTTTAATCTAAAATTGATGTATTATTATGCTGCCTTTTCAATCTTCCGGACATTGAAATATTTGAGGTTAAAATTTTTTTGAGTTTCTATCCATGCAAATTAATAAAGGAGCTACTTAGCATGAGAAAATCTGAGTATAAAGTAATATGATTACAGTATAATTTGATTATTTTACTTTTGTTTGACTTTCTGTAAAAGTTATATAGGAAATTTAATTTTTTTTGTTTGGAATGAAGTAATGTGCTGAGCATGATGTTCTGAGTAATTTAGGGGGTGAGATTACCTCAGAATTTTTTTTTTTATTATGTTAATTTATTTTCAGAAACAAAGACGAGCCTTCATTTTGCAACATTGCTTATAAAGGAAAAAAATAGCAAGACATATGCCCAAGAAAGAAAAATATATAAACCTTTTAAAACTATAAAATTAGCAAAATATATTGATTCAACTTTGCACATATAAGGTGAAAAGAGGAATATGCTCAGAGTTCAATGTAGCCCATATGAAGCCTTTAAGGACACAAGCAATCAATATGCGCACCTGCAAGATAGCAATAAGGATATATGGAGTCAAGTAGTTGCACTCTAGAATTCAGAATGTAGTATCCGTCTTAGATCAAGGGAGTTTTGCTATATGGACGGAAGATGAGAACAATCTCATAACGGCCCAATTTAATAAGAGGTTAGTAAGAAAAGACTAGACAAAAAATAAAATCCTAAATATGCAAAAACAAATATCTGTATTACCAAAACACCCCCAACGAGAGATCACAACCACAAGTTAAAATGTAAGGACCACTAACAACTAGTAAAACCTAAAAAGCAACACGGTCATGCCCATAAATGGGAATAAACAAAAATCTAACTCTTGCCATGAAAGTATGATCTTCTTTTTCCCATGTTAAATGAACAATGCAATATCTTTGGAGGTGTAGGGAATCGAATCCTAAATCTCTTGCATGTATAAGCAAGTGCTTTATCATTTGAGCTATATCCCCATGCAATCAAAGCAACAATATAAAACTCTTAAAATTGCCTCATAAATTTTCCCAATTGTCTAATTGATATGGATTTTTTTTATTGGCACACACCAAACGAACATCAATTTTAAGTAAAGACAAATTCTAAGAAATAATAATTGAGAAACAATGAAAGAAAACTGAGAGATCCCCACAACTTGGGATGATATGAATGACAATTTAAGGTAAATCTACTCACATCTTATGGTAATATTAGCATTGATTAATTTAATATACTAAGAAAAGATACCAAATCTGTAAACTAACACATGAATGAATTTGATGAGCTACATGTAAACTTTGAGATCACAAAACTCCCCAAATTCATTCATACTAAGTATAAGATCAATCTCCAAAACAAAAAAATAAACAAGTAATGCACTCAACGCAAAAATCATATGTGAAAGTTTATAAACTCGCCATAAATTTGAATTCATGCTAAGAACATTAGTCACCAAAAGAGCTTCTATTTTCGTTCAGTGCCATTCCCTTACAAAGGTAGAACATTCGTGAAAATATCATGGTAGAAATAAAGAAGAAAGCAATTTAAGCTATATAGATCATCCAAATTATTCTACTGGAAACAAAATAAAATGATTAGTCGATGAACTTGTGGAAGATGAAGCTGTCAAGTGTGCAACTCATTCTAACCCATGAATCACAAGAATAGTTGTAGCTGTTTTATGATGAAGAGGACAATGGATAAACAACAAAATCGCTGCGTCGAAGAGAACTTGAGGGTAGTGAGAGATGTAGGTGGAGTCTAATCTGATGCTCTTGTGGAGAAGAAGACATCGAAAAGAAACTCGACCTAAAGAGCTAAAATTACAATGCTGAGGAAAAAAAAAGGGCTTTTTCTAGGCATTGGCAAGTGCTTAAGGAGATAATGGCAGAGTCGTGCCTAATGCTCTTGTGTGAAGAGAATATACTAAGTTTAAGATCAAAACACCCCAAATCCATTCATACTAAGCTTAAGATCATACTCCAAAACAAAAAAATAAACAAGGAATGAACTCAACACAAGAATCTTATGAGAAAGCTTATAAACTTGTCATAAAAAAGACTCGTTATGTTTGTTCAATGCCATTCCCTTACAGAGGTAGAACATCCATACTAAGTTTAAGATCACAAAACACCCCAAATCCATTCATAATAAGTTTAAGATTAATCTCCAAATCGAAAAAGTAAACAAGTAATGAACTCAATGCAATAATCATATGAGAAAGCTTATAAACTCGCCATAAATTTGAATTTTTTTATGCTAAGAACCTTAGTCACCAAAAGACTCTATTTTCGTTCAGTGCCATTCCCTTACAAAGGTAGAACATTCATGAAAATGTCATGGTAGAAATAAAGAAGAAAGCAAAGTAAGCTATATAAATCCTCCAAATTATTCTACAAGTAACAAAAAAAATGGTTAGTCGATGAACTAGTGGAAGACGAAGCTAACAAGTGTGCAACTCATGCTCACCCATGAATCACAAGAATTGTTGTATTTGCTTCTGAGGCAAAGAGGACAATGGATGAACAACCAAAATCATAGAGTCGGAGAGAACTTGAGGGTAGTGAGAGATGCAGGTGGGTCTAACCTGATGCTCTTGTGGAGAAGAAGACATGGAAAAGAAACTCAACCCAAAGAGCCAAAATCACAGCGCAGAGGGTCACTGAAGAAATATTTTTGGGCTTTTTTCGGGCATTGGCAAACTTAAGGAGATAATGGCAGAGTAGTGTCTGATGCTCTTGTGGAGATGAGGATATGGACAAAGAGAAAGCTCGAGTCAAATATCCAAAGCGCCGCGCAGAGACTCACAAAGGCGGAGTGCCCACATGGAGGACTTGGATTAAGAGAAGCTCGCCCCAAAGCGTCAAAGTCACAGCACAAACTTGTTGCGAGAGACCGAACATAGCATTCACTGGAAGACCTTCAGCTGGTCGCTTCTCTCGCGGGTGCACGGGAGAATGCTTCGTGTAAAGTTGAATTTCGGCAGATTTGCTTGAAATCCGCTTACATGGAGACTTTTATAGCGGGGTAAAATTTTTACTCCAAAATTTTACTTCTCTTCATTCCAAACATCTGCAATTCTAAATTCCCTTAAAAAGTGCTACTTTAACCTGTTTTTTAGCATGCCAAACAGTCCCTAAGAATAAACATACATGTACATGTGCAAATTAAAAGCTTTTGCCGCATTAAATGATATTATTTTTTCTACTCATATGGAATCCAAAAGTTGCTGTGCTTGACTGATTTGATTCGGATGGTTCTTAGTGGGGCAGCTGTTGTTGGACATGTAGATGGGAGAGTGACAATAAAGAAGAGAAAGTCAATCAATGGATTGTATGTTAAAGATTGGGGGAGAGAAGGGTATGAGTACTTCAATTGAGAAAAAATAAGGGTGCTTTCTCAGGGAATTTAGAGGATTATTATGGTAGTTTGCCTTTAAGTCTCCAAATTAATGGCACGTATCGCTCAAGGAACAATCTTTATGATTTTATACCAAATTGTTATTCTGATTTGATTCCATCAGTCTCTGTTGATTGCTTCTCCTAGACATGTTGGCGGAGTCTGATTGTTGAACTGAACATTCAATCACTATTTGATTAATTTTCATTCAATTTAATTTAATGAAATATCATTTTATTGAATAAATATTCAATTTAATTAAATGAAATTTTAATCTTGATTGGCCATGTGGAAGTTTACACTGATACATTTCATTTGGGCACATTCTTCATGAGTTCACTTAGAGGCATCTTGTGAGTTCGTTTGGGGGTTCTTAGGCATCTTTTCTGATTAGGTCCAGTAATGAAATGGAACTTCAAGTGACATAATTTTTTATACCTTCTCATCTAGCTGAGCCTTTGTATTCTAGCCTGCATATTATGGCTGACCCGATTATGTCAATTTAGACATCTTAAAGAAACCTTTAAAAGTATTGTTTCACATATTTAGCTTGAATCGTTTGAAGTTTCATTTGAATTTTGAACATTGCATTGAGTTGTATCTTTAATAATAAAAGTGCAGAGAAGTGCAAGAGAAATGCTTCACTAGGTTCATCAGAATTGGTGTGTGATTTATTTTTTGCTGGAAGCGCAAGGCACTTATAGTCTGTTAAAGTCTTGCAAAATCTCTAAATAAGGCTTTTACTTTTTTTTAGTGTTTTATCTTTGCTTAAATTTTTTATTTGTAATTTTTTTGGCTATAGATTTTTTTGATATTCATTCCTTCCATTAATCACTCTATTTTTTTGCATTTCTTTTTGGCTTTTCTATTTCTTAAATAAAAATTAGAATACATTGGAGTTTCATTATCTGAAGCATTATTTGTATGTTCTAGAATTTTTGTGTCAATTATTTTACTGAAGATTTAAAATGAGAGACATAATTTTGTATTGAAGACCTTAACACGGTAAAAGATGCAAATTTGGCGGTCTATGTAAACATGGAGCCGATTACAAAGTTGCAGCAGGTTTCTTTCCCACTATAATACTTGTGCTTTTACTTTTTGTTAAATTTTTGTGTTACTGCATATTACAATAACATTTATTATATTGACTGATATATACTTAAATGCAATCATCTCTCTTTTCCATTCCCATGTCTGGTATAGTTTTATTCTAGCTAATGTTGAGATTTTTGGGCTGAAAAATGGTTTATGTGCTTTTATTCTTCTTCACGATTGGAGGTGCTAATGCATAACATATGCAAACCAAATTTGAAATGAGAGGTTATTCCCATTAGCTACATGGGTTCAAAATTTCTCATTTTTCAACATTTGCAGTCAACGAGTGGAGCTTGAAGCAAAGGATTCATTGAATGCTCGAAAAGTGCATAAAGCAGACCGTGAAAAATTGAGAAGAGATCGGCTCAATGAACAATTTTTGGAGTTAGGAAATGCAATAGGTAAAATTTATTAACTATTTTAATATGAAAACTGTTTTCTCATTCTTGTCAGTCAAGTTAAAAAATGCACATTGTCATTACTGTTAATTTCATACAGTTATTCATCATAGATCTTTACTCTAATCAAATTTGTTAATTGAAATAATCTGTTTTTGATAAGATTCATCATTGGGTTTCTGTATTGAAGGAATTGTCTTGTTTGCTTTATTCTTTCTTGATACCAAATTTTCATTTTGTATCTAAGTATAATTTTATGTTGCTTCACATGATAAATGAAGCTATTGTGACCTGTGCAAAAGAATATATTCTCATTTAATTCAAAAGATGCTTGCTATGATAAACAGTACTTAAGTTAGAAATGGTTTAATGGTTTTCTTATTGTACTTTCTATTTCCATAGTGAAGTACATCTTTATCAAAAGTCATGGTCTTCCTTATAAGATGCGTGCTATACCTGTGTGGAGGACATCACACTAAATGCACTATTTATAGCTATCTACTTTGATTGGGACCAATTATCGTGCGGTTGTTGGTAAAGTGTGATTTACTTAGCTCACATTTAAATGACTCAAGGTGAGGTTTGGGATTCAGATTAGCCATTGGTAGTACATGAGTAGAAATCATTTTCATAGTATTACTACCATTAATACTAAGTTTGCACCTCGTTTCAGTGCAAATAACATGCATTTGAAACATGTTCTTGCGATGGCAGTTCTCATTAACAGACTTTGTAACAGATAAACATCACATCACAATGAGTGATGTATCAACTGTAGCTAAATCATCACCACCTAGGAATGTCAACGTTTATAGCCTCAATATCACTAGTAACCTCATTAGCATTTACTAAGAATCAAAAGCTCAATTTTGCACTTATTTTTTAAAAATAACTTTTTTGATGATAATGATAACAAGTGACATTTGTGGACTTCTTGGGAGGGGGCCCAAGATTGAACCTCTAGTAGAGCTTCTGATTCAGTGAGTGGTGGATCGTTGGTTCTAGCTATTTAGTTATTGGGTGGGGGAATGAGTGGGTTGAACTGTGGCTTTAAAGGGAAGATTTTTATATCTCTCAATAAGAGTGGTATGGTGGAAAGCTTCCTCTAATATCTTGGAATGTAATAGTTCCACCTAATTTCTAATATTATTCCTATAATAGAAACAAATTTGTTAGCCAATTTCCAATCTGCATTTGTAACGTGTAAGCCACTAAATCCTTAAAATTAATCAAATAGTAACTTATCAATAAATTGTAATGTGAGCTTTATCGTAATGCAATAAATTGTCCATAGAGTAACTTATCATGGTGTAGAAAACAATTTGTTCACAAAAATGCCCTCATCTTTAGCCATGTTGGCGACCTGGAAGCTAGCTTAGCTAGTTGATTGTCCAATAGATTTGTGCACGACTAATCAGTTCTATTTTGGTACAAGACATCATTTGATAATTATTTATGCTATATTAAATATCTTCCAATTATTCTAGTCAATTTAGAAATTCATTAGGAAAATGGGTGTGATTAACGCAAGAGCAAGTGTCATCAATATTATGAGTGTTTTCTCTAGGACAATATGGGGTATGATCGTGATCAAGTAATCTTTCCAAGTATCTCTCAATGTGGGTGATTGTCGACATATTGAGGGGGTAAACATGTCTCTTCTATATGTTTATTTTCCATATCAATACAATGCTGGCAACTTGGTCATGGTGGAATATAATCTCTTCATATGCGAGGTGGCGGTATGCCATGTCTATGTGAGCTAGGCATGTGTTCTTATTGATGTTGTATATCACAAGCATGAAGTCTAACATTGCAGGGGTTGTAAAATTTTTTATTATTTAATGTTAACAATAATGCCTCTTGAAGTAGTGGTAATTTAGTTTGTTGCTCTAATACACAAATTGATAGTGGGATAAATGTTGTGCTAGATTTGTGTTGAGAGGTGGAGATGGAGGAAGAGAGTGATGGAGAGAATATAGAAGAGAGAAAGAGAAACATGTAAAAAAAAATTTATTTTTTTCTTCACAAATTCAATTTTCATTATATTTGATGATAAAATATATAAATGATCAATTAAATTTTGAATTTTAGATTTTTGAATTTATAAAAAGGAAATAAATAAAAAACAAATTAAAATAATGCCTTAAGAATCGATTAATGAAGAGACTTGAATTCAAAATTTTCTTTGATTATTCTTTTAATAAATGTTTTTTTAAAAAAAATTTATTTTGAAATTCAAATTCAAATTAAAAAATTGAATTTAAATGTTTGAAAATAATATTTGATTTTAAATATTATGTTAAGAAAATTATTTTAATTTACAATATAACATATTAAAAATAAAACTTTAAGTTTATGTGCTCTTGTAGAATATATTTTGTAACTATGGATGATGTGCTTTAGTTATTATCACAATATACTATCATTGGTTTTCAATTTTAATTTTTAAATCATTTATGTTTTATTTTATCTACAAATAAGAAAAATAAAACTTGCCTACAAATATTTCCTACTAAAACTAAAATTTCAAAATCATTTTCTTATTTAAATTTGAACATAGAATTTTCAATGTAACATATTAAAAATTAATCTTTAAGTTTATGCGCTCTTGTAGCATATATTTTGTAACTATGGATGATGTGCTATAGTTATAATCACGAAATACTATCATTGGTTTTCAATTTTGATTTTTAAATCATTTATATTTTATTTTATCTATATCGATGTTCACATATTTCAGGTGCCTTTGTTTTATATTTTATGTTTGCACTCTTAATCTTGCTATCATGTTTTCTTTCTTTTTTCTCCATGTGACAAGATTTTCTCATAGGAAGGTCTATTATCATTATATTGATCTTCTATTATCAAGGGGTGCAGCAGTATCATTATAGATATAGACTTCATGGTTAATTTGTGTGCCTAGCTTAAATTTTGTTGCTGTATACCAAATGATTCTACTTTTCCCAATGAATATACTGCAAACCTGACAACATTTGCTATGTCGTGTCATGTGCAATTATTATTAAGTTTTACACAAGTCTGGTAATCGCTCTTGTTAACAACTAATCTTTTGAAACTTCACACAACTTGTGATTAGATTCTATATACATGTTAACTAATTTGCATTCTAATTTCCTAGTTTCATTCAGAATATCAACCGCATTCTTTGTTGTGAATGAACTTTTTTTTCTTTGTAACGAGTACCTTACACCCCAAGAAAGAATTTTAGGTTTCCAATATCCTAAATCTTCCAAACAGGCACCTTTTTAGTTTTCAATTTCTTTCATGTCATTTGTTGCAATGATTTCATTAACACAAACTAATGATGTTGTAACTTCCCCTATTATTGAGCATTTAATATACAAGGTAAAACCTCATTGATTCTGTTTGAAATCAAGGTCTAACATAACTTTAGTGAATCTTTTAAATCATGCTATCAAAGATTAGTTAAGCTCATATGTTACATTTCTTAATTTGTAATCTGCACAAAAATGATGGGGAGTAATTTTATAATTTGACATGCATCAAAGTAATCCAGGACAGTTTAAAATGTCAAATTTTTGACTCAGATGTTGAGGTAACTATAAGTGTCTAATGATTTCACACTCATAACCTGTGAAAAGATTCTGTAGCACAAAACTGCATTTTTATTAGGAGTTCTCCTGAATCGCTCGATTTCGACAAGGGATTTAACAACCTTGTTGACTTTGTTCGGCTTTTTCGCTTTTTCATCTTTGGGGCTGACTTTTAGAGTGCAAATTGAATGTGGTTGCAGACCCCGATAGGCCAAAGAACGACAAGGCAACCATTATCGGAGATGCAATCCAGATGTTGAAGGATTTTGCTGCTCAAGTGCAGAAACTGAAAGCGGAACACGCGTATCTATCCGAGGAGTCGAGAGAGGTCGGTAAATTCAAATATAAATCTGAACTCTCGAAAGTCTAAGCCTAAAAAATTATATATAACATCATTGGATGGATTTCGTTCTGATTCTCATTCCCATCCAGCTGATTCGAGAGAAGAACGAACTCAGAGAAGAGAAGTCGTCTCTAAGAACCGAAATCGATACCTTGAATGCTCTCCAGCATGGGAATCGGCTAGGATGCTTGTATCCTTGGCCGACAGTCGACGCTTCGGCCATTATGGCGCCGCTGCCTTCATCCTCAGCATACCCTTTCCCCATCCCTGTCCCAGTGCCCTCGGGCCCGATTCCATTTCATGCACCGATTCCTCTTTACCCCTTCTTTCAGAATCCGAACCCTTACGGTTTTTCTTCTGGCAATCCCTACTACGCCGACCAGCATCCCATTTTTCAGCTCTCCCAGAGCCGTGCAGAAAGGAGTGCCGATTTCAGCGATGTTGTAACAGAGCTCGAGCTCAAGATGCCCGGATCTGCAAACCCTTCTTCAAACTCCAAACCGGCGGTATATTGCACAGCCTTATACTTCATCCATCCAACAAACAAACAAACAAAAAATCGTCTCATATCTTGTAGGGTATTTTGTATTCTGCAGAATTCATCTACGGAAGCAAGGGGAGGATGCCAGCATCGAAGCAAAGGCAATGAAAATTCCGACGAGTGCGGCCCGGGTGATCGATCACCTTTCCATCCCCGATTACCGGCGAGTTCATCCAACAGCAATGGGGCTGGATCGGTGGCCGACAGCTAGCGAATTTCATTTTAGATTAACGGAAGAATAATAAAGAAAAAAGAAGAGGAAGAGCTGCCGCTGCGGCTATTTACTTTTCTTCTGACTAACAAGCGCGTCTTCTGTCTCGATCCTATACGAAAAAGCAACCGAGTTTTCATTCTTCTACGAAGCAGGAAATGTACACACTTGCGTATGCTGGTTTCAAAAGTCATTTTTACTGTAAAAATATCATTGTTGAAAGAAAAAAAAGCAGTCAAAGCGAATGCCATATATAATGTAATAAGATCGACTAGTAATGAAAGCGTGAGGGGAACGAATGCCTTCGGCTCCAGTTTCTTGCCTTAAAAAAGAAGAGCCGAATTAGGTTAAGATGTAAGTCTCCTTGAAATGCAGTAACGTGTTCAAAGTTATTACATTTAAGATTCATCTCCTTACAGAGAGAGAGAGAGAGAGAGAGAGAGAGAGAGAGAGAGAGAGAGATGAACAGAAGGGAAGCTCTCGAAGGTTCTTCTTCAACTGGCCTGCCGGGGTTGGCCGACGAAGGAGTTGAGCATGAGAGCACGCGTTATATAAGAACCTCTTCTTTACCGGATGTGAAGTTGGACCGACCGCTTCGGGAGCTGGACCCTGTACGGCTCAAGTATGAGATCCGCCGCTGGGCTCGCGCCGTCGTCCGCTACGCTCGACAGCTCAGCCGCAGTTTCTCCTCCACTTCCTTCTCCCGGCGTGGCGGCAGCGATCGCCGAGACCAAGACGGCTCTGCTTAACACTAATTTTTGTAATTACTTTCATTTTGCTCTGGTGAATAAAAAAGATTGTAGCAGCAACAACGAGCACCGCCATACTGCAAGTTCTTTGTTTTAAATTTAAATCCTACTTTTCTATACAATACTTCTGAATTAAAACAAAAAAAGTGTGTTTATAAGATTAATCATTTATTGTTTTCGCGAAATCATAATGATCATTTATTAATTTCATTTTGCAATACCAATCTTCAAGTATCCAGATGCAACTGATGCTATCATTATTTTCTCCAACATATCTCTATATTTTGAGACAAAATCTTAAACTATTCTGTTAAGATAATAATTTTATTATTTTTTAGTAATAATAAATTAATAACATTATAATATTATTAATTGTTACTATTATTATTTTAATATAATAATTAATTAATTAAGTATAATTATTTTAACAATATTTATATTTCAATTAATTATGGATATAATTATATTCTAGTTAATCATAGACATTTGTTAATTAATATATATTCATGTTAATAAAATAAATTGATTTCATAATTATCCCTTAATTATATCTATAAATATAAATAAAATTAATTTTCATATTTTTTGAAAGGGTACTTATAAAATCTTTGAGCCCAAATTATAATTACAATCCTAAACTATAACAATATAATCAAGAAATTATAATTGAAATAAATAACTTGATTAGTATATTTTAAATTGATACAGTTTGCGATATCTTATTTAAATTGAACAGGCTTAAAATTTTTATTTTCTTATAAATTAAAACTAATAAATTTAGCAAATTTATCATACTTAGCTTACAAAATTTAAATCTCTTAAATCGTTTTTTAAATGTTGATTTCAACGTCTTGGTTTCGTCCGAGATGCTCTTGGCTCTTGACCAGTGCATCTGGAGTGGAGATGTTTACGCTTCCACAGCTCATTCCGGCTCCCCTCATTTCTCCTGAATGGGGCAAGCCTATTTCGATCCCTCGAGTGCACATTTCTAGAAATGCTGTTTTCCTTCGCCGGTCTTCCTCGAGAGGCACGCTGGCTTTTAAAATGAGGGTTTCCGATCGGAATAATGCGGTGGAGCTTGCCATAGACGATCCTTTTGCGATAGGTAATGCAGTTGAGGACAACGGTAGAGCGGAAACAGAGAGGGCTTTGATCAGGCCGCGGGCATTGGCCAATTTCGAAGCCACTCTAAATCGATCGGTACATCTTTACTTTGGAGTTTATTACACCAGTTTTTTCATTTGCTCAAAAATAGGTGAAAACTTAAATCGAAATATGCATGTAATGCTAGGATCGTAAGCGCAAAAAACAATATAAACTTGCACAAATACAAGTATTTATGTGGTTCAGTGAGTTTCTTGATCAAAACAAGTTTTGAAATCAAAATGATTCTTTTTAGGAAAAGCATATTTTATTGATCAAAATACATTGATTAGTCAGAATACATTTAACTAATTTTCATAATTATGCACCTCAACTCTCATATGCTTCATATGAGAGATGACTCTATAGCGAAACAAAGCGGCTGCACCCGAGATGGTTGCTCACGTACCCACTATCCCAAGTAAATCAAGCTGCATGTAGTTCATCAAGAGAGCTATCAACGCCGATCCTCAATGTTTATCAATTCTTGCAATAAGTGAACATTTGCACTGCGAGAACTTTAGTGAGCATATTTTTAGAATCTCCTTAGTGTCAATCATTTTTAACAAGATGTCACTCTTCTCGATCACGCCCCAGACAATGTGATATCGTATATCAATATGTTTGGTCATTGCATGATGAATTGGTTTTGTTGCTAATTATATTGTGCATTGACTACCACAAACACACTTAATTGCTGTTGTTACATATCAAATCATCCAATTGACCTTGCATCCAAATTCCCTCCATTGCCTTAGTGAAAGCCATATATTTTGTTTCTGTAGTAGACAGCGCAACTATAGCTGCAGCATAGACCTCCAACTAACTGGTGCTCCAACTAATGTAAAAACATAGCATGTCATAGATCAATGTCGATCAATGTCACCTGCATAGTTTGAGTCTGTATATGCAACACATAGGTTGGATGTTGATATTGCCTCTCAAATATCAACCCAACATTGATTGTGCGTTTCAAAATACCCCATATTCCACTTTACTGCTTTCCAATGCCGTCTCATGGATTATGCATGTATTTGCTCTCTACCTCAATTACTTGTGCCAGATTATGTCTCGTGCAAATAATCACATATGCAAGCTACCCATTGCACTAGCATATGGGGTCCTCCTCATCTCCTTTCTCTCATCATCATCTTTGGATACAAGTCAATACTCAACTAGAGTGTATTACTAATGGTAGGCTTACCCTTTTGGTTGATTCATCAACCCCAAACCTCTTTAGCACCTTCTGTAAGTAGGTCTTCTGAGTAAGACTGATCCACCAAGATTCCCTACCTCTATTAATCTTCATGCATGTAATCTTGCAAGCTTCACCAATTTTTTCATCTCAAAATGCAATGACAGTTGACTCATTTCCCACTTCAAATTGATTGCTAGTGCTATCAACATGTCATCAACATAAAGTAAGAAATAGATGAACTTTATTAAATCATCTAAAATAGGCATTGTGATTGTATCGACTCTTATGAATTTTAGTCCCAGCATAAAATGATCAAACTTCTTGTACCATTGACAGGATTGTTTCAAACTATAAAGGAATTTGTGGCACTGTATCTAAGAGGTTGTTGCATGTATGTCTCTTCCTCCAATTTTCCATGCAGGAATGTCGTCTTCACATCGAGTTGCTCCATGATCAAATTGTACTGCACTATAAGTGCTAAGGGAACACAAATTATGGGATGCTTACAATTGGGAAAAAGACTTCAATGTAGTCTATCCCTTCTCTTTGTGCAAAGCATTTAACAACTAATCTTGCCTTGCAATGCATATTAGCAACTCCATGTGATCCCTCCTTTTTGGCATATACCCATTTGCACCCAATAGCTATCATTCTTGGAGGTAATTTCACCAAACTCCACATTATATTCTTCTAAAGATAGTTCATCCTCATCGATACCTATCATCCAATGTTCACATTCAGGACTCTCCATAGCCTCTTTGTAATGACTTGGGATATTAAGTTTAGTAGTTGAAAGTGCAAATCCAATATAGTGCCTTAATTATGCAGGACTTGGAGCATTCTCTCTCATGATTCTGCCTATTGCAATAGGCTCTGACACTTGAGTCTCTTCTACTGTCTCATCCTCAACATCGTTTCTCTCTTGATTATCATCTAAAATCGTATGCTCAAAATAATCACTGCACAAGTAAGTACCTATGGAGAAAATAGAGCTACATCAAGCTCCACCTTCTGTAATAGTTTAATGGCCTCACTAGAATGCTTTACTTTGTGCTTCTTGGATTCATAAGAAACTCTTTGTTAAATGACGCATCTCTACTCACTTTATTATTATTTAGATCAAACAATTTGAATTCATTGTCTCCACACGTATACCAAATAAAAACTACATTCTTTAGCTCTTGGTTCTAGTTTATTGTCATCACATGGTAATAAGCAGAACATTAAAATTTGTTTAAACTGTTATAGTCACAAGCAGGTTTATCTGATCACATCTTCATAGGAGTTATTTTTCTAATAGATGCTGAAGTAAACGAATAACTATGTGGTAGATATAATCAAGGTCTCAGCTCAAAAGATTCTCTATCCCAACGTTAATAACATGCTTCAGACTTTTTCAGCCAAAGTCCGATTCATTTGATATGTCGCCCCATTTTGCTGCGACGTCTCCATCACCTTGAAGTGGTATTTAATCCTAGTTTTATGGCACTCTTGCAATAATTCGTCTGAAATGTGTGCACTCCCATTGTATGATCTGATCTTCTTGATCCTCCTGCTAGTTTGGTTCTTTACCCACTTTTTTCAAATCACAAACTTCTCCAACATTTTACTTTTGCACCTTATGGTGTACACAAACATATCTAGAGTAGTCAATAAAAGTGACAAAATATCGTTGTCTACTGAATGACATTGTCTTCTTTGAACCTCATACATCACTGTGCACGTAATCAAGTATCACTTTGGTATTATGGATGGCAGTACCAAAAGATACTCGAGTCTTCTTGCCAAACACGCGGTGCTTACAAAACTTGAGCTTGCAAGTATTAGCTCATTTGATCAACCCTTATATCTTCAAAGCAAGTTGTGATGGACCTCTAGCTTATGCAAGTCTCATGTGCCATAATATAGTGGCATCTGAAGGTTCATCAACAACTGTGGCTCTACTTGTCACAGTACTCTCTTAGAGATAATATAGATTATGATGTCGAGTTTCTCTCATATATGTCATTGCTCCATGACTAATTCTCAAGACTCCTGCTTCAATAATCACTCTAAAATTATAGACCTCTAAAGATCTAATCAATAGTAGGCTCTTAAAAATATCTAGAATGTGTTGCACCTCATTTATCTCATGAATCGCGCCATCATGCATGCGCATCAAAATGTTTCTTATCTTTATTGTACGCTAGGCTTGACTATTACCCATCCTCACAACACCGTGTGTCTTGTATGCTAGGAACCACTTTTGTCGTGGACATATCTGATAATTTGCTGCCATGTTTATGATCCAACATGTACCATATGTGTACAAGTGTTGGAGCATCACTAAAAAGACATGTTTCATCATGTTTGCCTTGCATGACATGAGCCTTTGCACATGGTGGATCCACATTCTTGTTCTTCAATTTGGGACAGTCTTTTTTCCGGTGGCCGGTCTCCAAACAAAATGCACACTAATTTTTCCCAATACTTTGGCCCCTCTATTTGTCCCTTCTTTGGTTGACTCACATGCTACTCTTCATCTTCCTAGCTTTCTTCTCAGATCTTTAACATTGGTGGGTAAATGCTTTGGCCCGACTTCGTAAACTCCTTATCTCTTCGCCAGAATTCATGATTCAATAGCGCCATCATCACCTCTTCATATGTAACATGGATGAGCATTATTATGAAGTTTTCATACCCATTCATGAACGAGTTCAAATAGAAGGACTTCTTTATCTTTATACTCCACATCTTTATCCATTTTGAGATGATCTGCCAATAACTTAGTGGAATTATTAATATGCTCATCAATAGAAATACTTCTTTGCATCTAAAATTGGTGAAGCTTCCTCTTCATGTGGAGTCGATTAGCCACTCTTTGTCAGATACTTATGCCTCAGCGTTTGCCATAGCTACACCATCGATGTCTCCGTCATCACGGCATAATTGATATCTTGAGTGAGATAATTGCAGATCAATCTGCATGCGCTCCCGTTCATATTTGCCTGATCTTTCTCCGACATATGTTCTAGCTTTTTTTGTCACTATCCAAACATTTATAAGAATTAGGGCACAATGCATCCATCACCTCATATCGCCACATCCCAAAATTGTTCTTTATACACAATCGATTTTTGCAAGATGTATCACAATTATATGTTTGGACTCTCAAAAGTTGTCATCGTTGGCGTTGATTATGCTCCCTCCGCCATGGATACTCAAAAGAACCTGCACCATACCTTGTAGCAACAATCTCCTTGTAGTAATAATCACCAGTTCTGATACCATTTGCAAGGATCGTAAGCGCATATAACACAATAAGCTTGTAGAAAATTCAAGCACAATACACAAACACGAGGATTTATGTGTTTTGGTGAGATTAACCTACATCCACCAGGAGTAGAGATTTAACTATTTGGTGAAGCATTGCAGAGTCAAGTTTTGAACCTCTTGCAGCCTACAAAATTAGTCCCATTCAAAGCTTATGCAAAGAAAAAATGTTTTCTTTTAAATGGCTACTCAAATCTCTTAAATTTGCTCTTTTTTATACTTGACCGTGTTTTCCTTCCAATGGTTGCTAGTACTTGTAATCGGCTCAAAATGCATTTGCTTGGTAAAAAATGTGTTTTATTGATCAAAACGCGTTGAAAATGTGTTAAAAATGTGTTTTCTCGGTCAAAACTTATTATCTTGGTGAAACTGTTTTCTTGACCAAAACGCGTTTAAATTATCTTCGCATGTAAATTTAGGCATTTGCCTTGTAGGTTTAAATCCAATCAATCGATGAGAAGGAGTGTCACTCATGTTGGAGCATGCCGATTTTTCCTTAAAGTTCTAAATCAGATAATTACAAATCAGCGATTGTAAAGATACAATTATATGAGAGCAATTTTATTTTTAGTATAAAAAATTGGGTGCTGGATATGTATATATTATAACCATTTGGGTGTGTTATGTCTCTGTAAAGAACCCTTTTTAGAGATTTTACTTACGTAGCAGCCGTATATTTATAATATATAATTTAATATCTTCCTGCTGAAACGTGCTTAATTTTGAAACTTGGGTAGAATCTAAGCAAAACTAATATAGGGACTATTCCTTCTTTACTGCATTGTTGAATTCCAGATTTTAATGCTTTTATTTTGCATTGGAGACCCGCCTGATACATCTTATTATTTGAACCTTATTAATCAATGGCCATCTAAAATTAAAGCTATAATAAATCAAAGATTTCAAGTTTGCAAACTAGAGATCAAATATTTAGCACAAAAATATATGGGCATTGGGTTGCTTTAATGTTTTCCTTGATTTTGTTTTGTGCTATTCCTAACAATGTTCATATAAGCTATAATGAATATTTTTAATAATGTTTGATGTTTTCTAAAATGTACCCAAATTGGATGATTGTTAGATTATCATTACACCATTCACTTCTAAATAGAAAAATAGAGAAATGAAATGAAAGGTTTTGATCACTAGTTGATAGAAAGAAAGGTATGGGCTGTTTGGTTTGTGAGATTTTCAGATTAAAGTAATATTTCCTTGTGAATTATAATTTTGGGTGTTTGTTTTGCTTGAAAGCATTGCAAAAGTTTTTCAGGCTAATTTAACGTGGGAATTTGATTCCTTCGTACTTTGGCGTGAAAGTATTACGCCAGAATCGGGCATTTACGCCACAAAGCTTTCATTGTCCTCGATTTCACACAGCTCAAGCTTCATCCCCGATTTCACGCAGCACATGCATCATTCACGAACATTGACTTTGTTTGGCCTCTAGTCGGCTTTGTCATCTTCCAAATTGACTTTGTCATCTTCCCAATTGATTTTGTCATCTTCCAAATTGACTTCACCATCTTCTGAATTGGCCCAACTCAGTTCAAATTGACTTATATAAATACCGAGAAAATTTTTACTACAGTCCAAACATTATTTTTTAAATTATAATGCATATATTTTACTTGAAAAATTTTTGCTCTAATAATTTTACTCCAATAATCCTTTTACCTCAAACCAAATAGCTCCCATAAGCAAATCTAGTCATGTAATGTAATATGATTAACCTTTTGTGTAATGACCCTAGGTCACTTGTAAAAGGAACGTTGCTTTCCCGCTATATTCATATTCGTTAAATCCTCCCGCAAATTTCAGTTTCCCATTAAAACTTCCGCTAAATTCGTTTTTTTTTTTCAGTTTCAATCCATAATTTAGAAAGTTTTCAAATTCGGCAGTTACGACATTAAAGCAAATTACTCCATTAAAGCAAATTACGACTGTTACGATATTATCCTTAAATTGCGGGAGTTTTAGGAAGAGGTCAGCCGGTCCAAATGGGTGTGCGTTACGCACGCACACCCTATATAACTGGGCGTATGGCGTTCGATCCATCACCACACCACTCTCGATCCCTCTTGCCTCTTCCTCTCAGTAATCGAGCCAAAAGAAGCACGAACCTACCTGGCGACCGATCGAGGAGCCAGGAGACGCGATCCCCCTTCCGCTCGTAGTCCCGTGCTTCGAGAGACGGAAATCTGAGGCTCATAGCGCACAACCTCTGCCTCTGCGCCGACTTCTTCCTGTGCTCGATCGATCGCTCGGCTCTCTGCGCGCCGACCCCCTTGCGCTCGATCCCTCTTTACGCTCGACAGAGACTCGACGACGTCCCAGGGAATGGCTCGATCCCTTCCTTCCGCTTGGCTTTCTTGCCTGCGCCCGATCCTTGCCGCTTGGTTCTTTCCTGCGTCGACTTCTTTGCGCCCGATTTTTGCAACAGGTAAGAAGCTCGACTGCTCCCATATTTATATAGACACTTAATTAGGGATTAGCAAGTAAATATTAAGTTGATAATTAAACTAGAATATATTAAATTAATTTAACTTTGAGTTTTATGTTTCGATTTTCATGAGTAGTATAATTCAATTTATATATTGTATGCTGGATCAAAAGCGAAGCGTCTATTTTCGTGCATTAGTAGCAAATCTTAAATGTCTAATCCCAGTTTTAGTTTAATTATTAAATCATTCTATTAAAAGATTTAAGAAATAGAATTTGATGTGGTTATTCATTAAAATTGTATATGCTTAAATTGAAAGTATAAATTAAGTGAATGCTTTGTTATTTTTCTATATGAGTGTGTGTTAGATTAGGGAAATTTATGCAATATACTAACTTCTATATAATGTAATTTGATACATTTAATTCTAACTTATAAATCTTTGCATTCAAATTACGCATGAAATTGGGAATGAAATTAGGAGTTTTAAGAAAGCATTGTTTAACCTAAAATTATTTTTATGACTTTGAGATTTTAAGTAGGTAAATTTAAAATCAAGTTTAGAAACTGGAATGTAAGTTTTAAATCTTATAAATAGGTCATTGCAAAGTTTAATAAGATCTCAATTATAAATTTTGCAGACATATCGAAATTGTGAGTGAATCGTCTTGAATAAGTCAAACACAAAAGATATACTGGATATTATTTTTATGCTTTTTACTATTATTTGTTGCTTAAGCATTGCGTTGAGCCTATATTGTATTGTTACTTATTGCATTATTCTTATTACTAATAATGTAAGAGAAACAAAATGATGTTTATGTGTCTTCTGAATGTTGCAAGAAGGGTTCCGAAACGGAGCATGGATAGGTTAGGGACGGGGCTAGTCCTCGGAAGCTATAAGGGTGCTATCTGGAGCCTTTGAGGGGGCCCAGGTGAAGGTTATGCTTAAATGTATGTTTATTGCCATCTGGAGCCTTTAAGGGGCCCAGGTGAAGATTTATGCTTAAATGCATATGAACCCATCCTCATAATTCTGGCTTTGCCCATCAGAACTGCTATCATTACTTCATAATATCATATACATAAACATAAACATGAATTTTTACGCTATTATTGTTTTTCCATTTGAAAATGTGGCATGTGATAAAAAGGACATTTATTTTGCAGGAGACATGAGCATTTTTTATTTGCAATAAATTTTATTTTCCTGTAATTACTATCATTTTTTTTGCCTTCTGCTTTTTGCTTAAAGTATATTTTTAATATTATTTGTATTTAGAATATGCACTAAGGCATTATTTTTATAATGTCAGATCAGATACAGCTGGAGGAAGCAGATATAGTTTAAAGGCATGGCGCGACAAATTAACAATTCTAACTGCCCCCTTTCGAGGGATAATTATTTTTGTATTATGAAAGTTTTGTAATAAATTCTGGATATTGTTTTATTTTAAATTGAATGAATGTTATTTCTTACACTTAAATGGCTCTGGATGTATTTAACTGCTATTTTATTTAACTACCAATATGATCCTACGAGAAGATGCAGCTGCTATTAGATTGGTTGTTACCAACTTAATATGGGTCATCACAGTTGGTATCAGAGTAGGATTGGAAGTGTTGGAGTAAAATAGTAAATGACCCAAAAGCTATAATTGAGAAATCATTCAATTTAAAATATAAATACATTGGAATGAAATACTTGATAGAAAACTAGTGACATAATAAGACTGTGGTAGAAACAAAATATCTTGTAGAAAACTAGTGACACAATGAGGCTATTATTAAGACAAAATATTTTGTAGAAAAACTAGTGACATAATAAGGTCATTATTCAACAAGTTATAAGTTTGGCTATTTAGCAGATGAATTCTCCTAATCATTCGGCGGAACACTCGGAAACTGACTTAAGCCAAGAAGGGTCTTGGCAATTGAACTTCCACGAACCTAATTTTATCTCCCTACTCTTGAAGATCGGATTCGAGAATTGGAGGACAAGAAAGAGGCACGCGGTGAAAGCCTGACAAGGTTCATGTGTGTCTCTTACGAGAAGATCACTAGCCTCCAAAAAGAGGTGCAAGAATTAAAGGAGACACTGAGGTTGGTACTTCATAAATTGGCAGAATTTACTCTGGAGAAAGAAGAAGAGCATGAAGAACGCATTTCAGAGGTGGAAAGGAAGGTGCATCACGAGACCCGTCAAACGGGGGATGCAGCTTCAACTTCTAAGAAGAGGAAAACAACCAATAAGTATAGGAAGCTTTGGGTTGAAAGCCATAAGATACTCATTTAGATTAATATTTTCCTAAGAGCAAAATTATGTGTAATAGGAGAAATTGATTGTATCTTAATTTCTTTTAACTTTCTTTTGCATAAAATATTAATTCTTTCTAAATGATGCATTCAATTCTCTGTTAATCGCAATCACCCTCCTTATATTTGAATTCGGAAGAGTACTCTCCTGAGTTGCCAATGGAGACTCCAGTAAAGGCCCCTTTGCCTTCAGAACCATCGGAGAATAAGGCCAATAAGATCTTGGAGTCGATGGCTCAAATATTAGCCAATCAACACAAAACTCATGAGTCTCCTCCTAACCAAGGGCACAGAATTGGCAGAGCCTTGCAAGCCTTCTTGAAGCTGAACCCACCACGCTACGATGGGTCAGCTTGGTCGATGGAGGCTGAAGATTGGATTTAGGAGATAGAAAATAAATTGGAGGATATAAAATGCCCGGCCAGATATGCGGTGAGATTGGCTAAGAGCCTATTCAAGGCTGAAGCTGAGCGATGGTGGGGAGTCACCCACAAAACTCAGTTCATGGGCTTGGAGCTAGAGGACATATCGTGGGAGGAATTTGTGGAGGCATTTCGAGGTCGCTACATCCCTCTTTCTGCCCAGAAAATATTGGAGAAACAATTCATTAAGCTGACTCAGGGAAATAGGTCCATCACGGCTTATGAGTCTGAGTTCACAAGGCTCTCCAAGTATGCGCCCAAGCTAGTGGACACAGAGGCTGCTAGGTGTGCAGGTTCTTGGATGATTTGAAGGACTCCATCCGAACCAGTTTACTCCCACTCAAACACACCAAATTTGCTGAGTTACTGGAGTGCGCGACCATTATGGAGCATAATGAGCAGATAATTTCCGAACGCCAAGAAAAGCATCACTCCCAATCCTAAGACAGTCGTGAAACCTTTAAAAGGTCTCGACCTAGTCGATAGGCCAATGTTTATCAGATCACCTCAGGGCCTGCTAGGGAAAGGAAAAATTCAGAATGTCGCCGACCACACCCAATGGGCAGATGCTATCACACTGGTAACAGATGTTGCCAATGTGGCAGGACGAGAAATAGTTACCGACATTGTAGATCTTTCAAAATTATAGATGGGGACATCAATCAGAGGCCCAAAATGAACTCGGTATCTACCCCTCCTCGTACCTCGGCTCCAGCAAGTGCACCAGCCTCAACAACATCTCCTGCAACCACGTCGACTCAAAGGAGATGTCATGCCCCGAGACGACCAGCTGCCGCTAGGGCTTACACACTTACTCCGGTTATGGCTCTCGAGGATCATGACGTGGTGACAAGTACTTTTAAATTATTTTTGACTGATATTTCTTAATTTTTAAGAAATAAATCTTTAGTATGCATTCAATATTAGGTACCTTATACTTTTCTGAGAATGCATGTATAACCTTATTTGACACGGGTGCGAGTCACTCATTTATATCCGAAACATTCATAAAGAAGCTGCAACTACCATTTAGAGAACTAATGGAAAGATTAAATGTGGGGTTACCATCTGGCGCCCTCATGAGCGCTAGAGAGTATTGCAAATGCGAAATCCCAATTAATGGTGGAACGTTTAAAGCCAGCTTTATAGTTCTTCCAATTGCAAATTTTGATATCATTTTGGGTATGGACTGGCTATCTTGTCATCAAGCAGTCATCGATTGCCAGCGTAAAAAGGTCACCCTCAGGGGTGCAGGAAGACCAGTGACATTTATGGGAAGGCTAAGCACTGTAGCATCTCTCATCAATGTTATTCAAGCAGCCAAGCTAATTCAGAAGGGGTGCGAAGTCTACTTAGTAACAATATTGGGAAACAGAGAAGAGGTAACTTCCTTAGATGATACAAGGGTCGTCAATGAGTTTCTGGATGTATTTCCCAATAATTTGCCAGGAATACCTCCGGTACGAGAAATAGATTTTAGTATTGATTTAATTCTCGGTACGCAACAGTTATCAAAGGCACCATATAGAATGGCACCAAAAGAGCTTCAAGAATTGAATGAGCAATTAAAGGAATTATTAGATAAAGACCTTATTCGTCCCAGTATGGCACCTTGGGGAGCTCCTGTGCTTTTTGTCATGAAGAAGGATGGGACGATGAGAATGTGTATTGACTATAGAGAACTAAACAAGGTGACAATGAAGAATAAATATCCTCTTCCCCGAATAGATGATTTATTTGATCAATTAGCCGGAGATGTTGTTTTCTCAAAAATCGACCTTTGATCTGTATATCATCAAGTAAGAGTAATGGAAGAAGATATCCCAAAAACCGCATTTAGGACAAGGTATGGCCATTTTGAATTTCTTGTGATGTTTTTTGGACTGACCAATGCCCCGTCACTATTCATGGATTTAATGCAGAGGGTTCTAAAACTATATTTGGACAAATTTGTGATCGTCTTCATTGACGATATCTTAATTTATTCCAAGAATGAAATTGATCATAAGGTTCACTTGCGGACAGTTTTAGAAACTTTAAGATACAACTAGTTATATGCGAAATTTTCTAAGTGTGAGTTTTGGTTGAGCTCAGTTGCCTTCCTAGGTTATATTGTAAGCATTGAAGGAATTCAAGTAGATCCAAGGAAAGTTAGTTCAATTCAAGAATTGACTCAACCTTCAACAGTAACAAAAATTAGAAATTTCTTGGGATTGGCAGGATATTATAGAAAGTTTGTACAGGAATTTTCCCAAATTTCAGCTCCAATCAACAAGCTCACCCAAAAAGCTGCACTATTCATCTGGAGTTCTGAATGCAAAATTTCTTTTCAGAAATTAAAGGATGCCCTCACGACCGCCCCTGTTCTAGCATTACCTCAAGAATGCATGGACTACCAAGTCTATATCGATGCATCCAAGGTAGGACTGGGGTGTGTTCTAATGCAAAATATGAAGGTAATTGCTTATGCTTCTCACCAGCTGAAGGTTCATGAAATAAACTATCTGGTTCATGATCGGGAGTTAGCAGCCTTTATCTTTGCACTTAAAATATGGAGGCATTATTTATATGGGGTAAAATGCGAAATATTCACAGATCACCAAAGCCTCAAGTACATCTTTACTCAAAGGGAGTTAAATTATCGGCAAAGACGATGGCTGGAACTCATTAGTGATTATGATCTGGATATCCAATACCACCCAGGAAAGGCCAATGTCGTGGCAGACGCCTTAAGCAGGAAATCAGTTAGCATACTCAACACGATGACCATTATTAAGGATCTCGATAAGGAGCTGAATAAATTGGAGATAGATCTGGTAACGACAAATCAACTGAATACCATTTCAACTTCAGAGGTTACAGATTTAACGTTAGAGGAAGGCATAAAATTATCTCAAGGAAAAAATTCAGAATATCAAAAATTGAAGCAGATTATCCTGGAAGGAAAGAATAGTTATCTTCAAGATAAGAACGGCTACATATACCATAAAACTCGATTGTGGGTGCCCAATGACAAAGAATTATGAATGGTGATTTTACAGGAAGCACATTATTCAAGATATAATATCTATTCTGGGATTTCAAAAATGTACCACGACTTAAAAAAAATTTATTGGTGGTCTGGACTAAAGAGAAGTGTAGGAGAGTTTGTGGCGCGTTGCAATGCATGCAACTTAGTAAAAGCGGAACATCAAAAGCCAGGAGGACTCTTACAGTCTTTACCAGTCCCAAAATAAAAGTGGACTGATATTGCCATGGATTTCGTTGTTGGTTTGCCTTGAAGCAAATCAGGAGCTGATACCATATGGGTCGTCGTTGACAGACTCACGAAGTCAGCTCATTTTCTTCCAATAAAACAGACTGACCCCGTGGAGAAGCTTGCCAGAACTTAAATCAAAGAAATCATTCGGCTACACAGAATCCCAAAATTAATTATATCAGATAGGGACCGTAGTTTCATTTCTCGATTTTGCCGTACACCATGATTTGGGCACTAATCTTGCAATGAGCACTGCTTTTCATTCTCAAATTGATGGACAAATTGAAAGAGTTAATCAAGTGCTAGAAGATCTCTTAAGACTTTGTATATTGGACTTCAGTGGGAATTGGGAAGAACACTTGCCATTAGTTAAATTTGTTTATAATAACAGTCATCAGGCCAGCATTGGAATGGCGCCCTACGAAGCCCTGTACGGAAGAAAGTGTCTTACACCTTTATCCTGGTCATAAATTGGAGATGTCCAAATTTATGGATCCGACCTTGTCGAAGAAACTAATAAAAAGATTCAGTTAATAAAGTTAAGAATAACTGCAGCCCAGGATCGCCAAAAGAAATATCATGATTTGAGACACAGGATGCTGGAATTCCAGGTAGGAGATTTTGCTTATTTAAAGGTAAGCCCAATGAAAGGAGTACATTGATTTGGCATATCAGGCAAGCTGAGCCCGCGATATGTGGGACCATTTGAGATTATTACCTGAATAGGGAGCTCTGCTTACCGTTTGAAACTACCTGAGGATTTTTCTAGAGTACATGATGTGTTCCATGTATCATCCTTACGTAAGTGTCTACAAGAACCTTCTCATCAACTAGTAGCTCTCGGAATGGTAATTCATTCAGATCTGACATATGTGGAAGAACCAAACCAAATTATAGAACGAGATAACCGTCGATTAAGAAAGAGAACCATTCCTATGGTTATGGTGCAATGGAAAGGTCACAGCACCAAGGAAGCAACGTGGGAAAGAGAAGAGGATATGAGAAAGGAATATCTCGGACTCTTTCCGAATTCAGGTAATCTTAATTAAACCTTTTTGCATTCAACTAAATGTTTTCTATTTCGGTGTAATGTCGACGACGACATTATTTTTAAGTAGGGGGGTTTGTAATGACCCTAGGTCATTTGTAAAAGGAATGTTGCTTTCCCGCAATATTCAGATTCGTTAAATCCTTCCGCAAATTTCAGTTTATCGTTAAAACTCCCACTAAATTTGTTTTTTTTTTTCAGTTTCAATCTCTAATTTAGAAAGTTTTCAAATTCGGCAGTTACGATATTAAAGCAAATTACTCCATTAAAGCAAATTACGACTGTTACGATATTATCCTTAAATTGTGGGCGTTTTAGGAAGACGTTAGCCGGTCTAAACGGGTGTGCGTTACGCACGCACACCCTATATAACCGGGCATATGATATTCGATCCATCACCACACCACTCTCGATCCCTCTCGCCTCTTCCTCTCAGTAATCGAGCCAGAAGAAACAGCGGCAGCAAGGACCTACCTGGCGACCGACCGAGGAGCAAGGAGACGCGATCCCCCTTTCGCCTGTAGTCCCGTGCGCCGAGAGACGGAAATCCCAGGCTCATAGCGCACGACCTCTGCCTCTACGCCGACTTCTTCCTGCGCTCGATCGATCGCTCGGCTCTCTGCGCGCCGACCCCTTGCGCTCGATCCCTCTTTAGTCTTGACAAAGACTCGACGACGTCCCAAGGAATCGTTTGATCCCTTCCTTCCGCTCGGCTTTCTTGCTTGCGCCCGATCCTTGTCGCTTGGTTCTTCCTTGCGTCGACTTCTTTGCGCTCGATTTCTGCAACAGGTAAGAAGCCCGACTGCTCCCATATTTATATAGACACTTAATTAGGGATTAGCAAACAAATATTAAGTTGATAATTAAACTAGAATATATTAAATTAATTTAACTTTGAGTTTTATGTTTCGATTTTTATGAGTAGTATAATTCAATTTATCTATTGTATGCTGGATCAAAAGCGAAGCGTCTATTTCCGTGCATTAGTAGCAAACCCTAAATGTCTAACCCCAGCTTTAGTTTAATTATTAAATCATTCTATTAAAAGATTTAAGAAATAGAATTTGATGGGTTATTTATTAAAATTGTATATGCTTAAATTGAAAGTATAAATTAAGTGAATGCTTTGCTATTTTTCTATATGAGTGTGTTAGATTAGGAAAATCTATGCAATATACTAACTTCTATATAATGTAATTTGATACATTTTATTCTAACCTATAAATATTTGCATTCAAATTACGCATGAAATTGAGAATGAAATTAGGAATTTTAAGAAGCATTGTTTAACCTAAAATTATTCTTATGACTTTGAGATTTTAAGTAGGTAAATTTAAAATCAAGTTTAGGAACTGGAATGTAAGTTTTAAATCTTATAAATAGGTCGTTGCAATATTTAATAAGATCTCAATTATAAATTTTGCAGACATATCGAGATTGTGAATGAATCGTTTTGAATAAGTCAAACACGAAAAGTACACTAGATATTATTTTTATGTTTTTTACTATCATTTGTTGCTTAAGCGTCGCGTTGAGCCTATGTTGTATTGTTACTTAATGTGTTATTTTTACTACTAATGATGTAAGAGAAATAAAATGATATTTATGTGTCTTGTGAATGTTGCAAGAAGGGTTCTGAAATGGAGCATGAATAGGTTTGGGATGGGCTAGTTCTCGGGAGCTATAAGGGTGCCATATGGAGCCTTTGAGGGGGGCTAAGTGAAGGTTATGCTTAAATGCATGTTTATTGCCATTTGGACCCTTTAAGAGGGCTCAGGTGAAGGTATATGCTTAAATGCATATGAATCCATCCTCATGGTTCTGGCTTTGCCCATCAAAACTGCTATCATTGCTTCATAATATCATAGACTTAAACATAAACATGAATTTTTATGCTATTATTGCTTTTCCATTTTAAAACTTGGCATGTGACAAAAATGACATTTATTTTGCAGGAGACATGATCATTTTTTATTTGCAATAAATTTTATTTCCCTGCAATTACTATCATTTTTTTTTCCTTCCGCTTTTTACTTAAAGTATATTTTTAATATCCTTTGTATTTAGAATATGCACTAAGGCACTATTTTTATAATGCCAGATCAGATACAACTAGAGAAAGCTGATATAGTTTAAAAGCATGGCACGATAAATTAACATATTCTAATTGCCCTCTTTCGAGGGGTAATTATTTTTGTATAATGAAAGTATGTAATAAATTCTGGATATTATTTTATTTTAAATTGAATGAATATTATTTTTTACACTTGAATAGCTCTGGATGTG
This sequence comes from Gastrodia elata, assembly GCA_016760335.1. Taxonomy (NCBI): domain Eukaryota; kingdom Viridiplantae; phylum Streptophyta; class Magnoliopsida; order Asparagales; family Orchidaceae; genus Gastrodia; species Gastrodia elata. The sequence goes on along the minus strand of CM028671.1, from coordinate 628,558 downwards.
TTTAACTACTATTTTACCTAATTGCCAATATGATCCTGCGGGAAGATGCATCCGATGTTAGATTGGTTGTTATCAGCCTAACATGAGTCATCATATTTTGTGAGACTTGATACTTAATACATGCATAATCATAAGGTGTTCTTGACCTAGTTAAACTAATGCTTGTAGAGCGAAGGCGGCGGTGGGGGTGATGCAGCCTGGAAGTAAAACAAATGATTTTGAATTTTGAGTTTTATTATTATATTTTATCTTATAACAAATGAGGACTGATTAGATTTTTTGGATCCATGAATTTCCAGAGCAAGTGGCTCGTGTCTGCCCTTTTTGGTTTTATCCTTCTTTGGAAGCATGATGCTGAAGCTCTATGGGCCTTAATGGGTTCATTGGTGAATGCATGGTTATCAACTATACTAAAGCCAATATTGAACCAAAATAGGCCATCTGCATTGAGATCTGATCCTGGAATGCCATCTTCACATGCCCAATCAATCTTCTATTTGGCAATTCTTGCAGTTGTTTCAGGTACTATTTTCATGCAACTTTAGCATCATGTGCTGCAATTTATCTCAATACTTTAACCTAGGATTAGTTGTCAAGCTTTTAAGCAGCCACTTCAATAATTGTTGGTTTGTCTTGTGGATTGATTTAATTTTATATTCGTCATTAATTGCTTTATCCTAGCCATTTGAATCAACTTTATTAATTATTACTGTTCATTAATTCGCACTGGGTGCAACTTGATGCATTAAATCTATTATTTGAAAATTTTTTGAACTACTTTGTTCATTTTAGTTGGATCGCCTTCTTTTCTTCTTAATATTTTTACTTAATGTAATCATCTGTTCATTTTTTGCCTCTGTTATGCGTTTTAAAACTAACTCGGTCTGTTTTAACTATCTAAACTATGATCGACATCACTCCAATAGCTCCTCTAATATCTATTCTATTTACTTAATTCTTCTTATTTTTGCCATACTTCTATTTTAACAGTCTTATTTCCGTTCTGCTCAACCTAGACATCAATTATTTTCTATTCTATATTTTCGTGCTAGTTGTGATTTTTTAAAATTTATCTTTGGACATTGCAAGTAGCTTTCCCGACGCACTTTGTGTTAGCAACATGAATGACGTGAAAGGTGTTAATGGAAATATGCGGTCATTTTCAAAAGTGCCAGCAAATTTGGAAAGCTAAAAATCTAAAGCACATGCAAAGCTTTACATGAAAATTTTAGTTGCATTTTTTTCTAGGAAGAACTAACCAATTGTTAACTAATATGATTAAAATATGTGCTGTTAACAAAGTTATTTGAATTTATTTTTGGGTGATGATTTTTTTTACATGCTAATAAATTTCATAATTTTTTTGAACAACATGAAGACATCATGATTTCTTACTTGCAAGATATGTATAATAAATCAGCAAGTGTTTTCATTAAAATTTAAAAACATTATATTATGAAAAATTCTGGTAGTCAAACTTTTCACAAAGTTAGAGGATATATAAATTATTTAGCCATATCCACAAAGTCCTGCATCAGAATGAATATAAGAACACTTAGATATTATTATGAAATCGTGTTTTCTTTTAACATTTCAAATATTTAATAATTTGCTATATTTAAAGGTCAAATTTTGTTAGCCTTGCAAGTACAAAAGAGGATTCTAGAATTCCTAAGAGGTTATTTGGCTTGAGGTAATAAAAGAGTAAAATGCATTGATTTAAATAGTTTCAAGTAAAATAAATGCAGCATAAACATTTTTTGATGTATGGAATTTTTAAAGTGCAATTAGATATCTATACTTGGGTGGAAAGTAAACCTAGACTCAAGAACAAAAAAAAACTTTGTTTTCATGTGAAGGCCGGTTGATAGCTGGGCAAAGCTCAGTTGTGGGCACTAGGACTCAACGCCTCAGATTTGGTTATTTAAAATCGACACTTATATTATTGAGGATTTGATTGAGGAGCAAAACAAAAATAGAATTTTATAAATTTATATTTATTATTTGAGGTAAAAACTATAAAGTGCATCGATATTACAGTGCCATTATAATACCATCTTTTTTCATATAACAAATAATAACTCACTGATATTAAATAATTATTTCTATGTTTCTTGTGTCATACTGTAGATCTAGTTTAGTCTTCTTCCAAGACTAGGTTTATTCCTTAAACATTGATGAAAATAAAATGTCAACAAAGCTGGCATATAAGTTTAACACTTGTTTATTAGAATAAAATAAAATAAAATAGAAATAAAATATCAAGCAAAGAATTAGCAACATAAAGAAATTTAATGATACAATATCTATGTATATCACAGCCCAAAGAGGGAGATGTTATTGTGGGGATCTCGATATCAGATTAATAAGTTTTTGACATTGAACACTCTGATGCCAGAGATTAAGGTTGAGAATATGAGGATAATTAATATAATACAATCTCACTCCAGATACAACGAAAATAAATAATTATCCAAAAAAATAACATAAGAGAAATAACAACACATAGCCATTCTAATATATATTCATCTATAAAATATTAACCAACATATTATAAATCAATATTTCTCAAAAATTCAAAATTACATAATTAAAATAACTTTTACCTCTCAGCTATCACTCATGATCAGGACAAGCCAACTAACTATTAAACTCCATAAATTCACTTGAAAACAATAGGTAAAAATACCAAATAGAAAGAATACATAAAAGCTTAAAATACTCCTATTTCACTTATATGCTAGCTTATGTAATTAAAGTAATTAAGCATATAGGGATTTAGCAATAAGTGCAAGTTATAAGTAAACCATTAAAACAAATGACAATGTGATATATAAATGAACAAATTTAATGAATATAAAGATTAATAAAAAATACTAACAAGTATAGTAATTAATAACAAAAGTTGATATTAAAATAAAATAAATACTAGTAGCTAATCAACATTTTCATGCCATTTTAACTACTTATGTTCATGCATTTAGTCAAATCAATGACTGAACCTCTTGCTAGTTCGTTTTTCAATTGATCATTGGACTTTATTATATGTGGTCTTTTTCACCCATTACTTCAATGGAATATATACCAGATCATAAACATACGCATGAAGATTTGCCATCCACTCGTCGGTGGTCTGCGAACAATAATAATAATACAGTGAGTCTTGTCAATTCGGGTATGTGCCATTTCTCGGACATTATAACCCCACCTTTTCTTTTCAGTGCTAGTGGCATACATATGTACAAATTACAAAAGGAATATTTATATTCAATATAATATACCACCACTGAATCAAATCATAAGACCATTCTTTAATTCATTTCAGACTTCATTGACCGATTGCACGAGAGGCATATATTTCCATGTAAATTTAATCATTTGAAATCAAAGTATTCCTTTTATATGCTCAAACCAATTATGCAACAAATGCAATTAATTTAAACCAAATTTTGACAGCGTGCCTGCAACAATATGGAATTTAAACAAACAACAACATCAAAATAAACTCTCTAATACATGCATCTAACTCATTTAACATGCTAATTTATTTATATGCAATACTATTTTGATTGTGAATGTGATTCTTACTAATTTATGCAATTCCACAATTATCACCATTTTATTATCGTTTCAAGCAGTTGTCACAACTATAATCAATTTTCAAGAGAAAGGATAACACAAAGCAACTTTAATTGGCATAATTTAAGTATTATACTAGAAATCTAAACTTATATGCACCTCACACAAAGTGATGAAATGTATAGTATAACGGCTTTCTTGCACTCTTGCAAACTAGTGCGACCTGTCACGAACCTGACTTAATCTTCCTATGGATCCCACTGAATGTGTGATGGCCTGACGCCAGTTCAACGGAAACTGTTCCGACATCGGGTGTTCACATACGCAGGATCATATTAAGCATCTTGAGAGAAAAAAGGAACACACATATAAAAGCCAATGATATTTCTCATTTATTTCAATATTTTAGATTACAAGATCTTTCATCGTACTCTTCATACAAAAGTGAGAAAAAAAAAGAAGATAAAAGATAAGCAAAACAACGTTGTGGGTCTATCAGCAAGTTTGAAAATTTTTAAGCATTAGGGTTCTTGCGCGTATTCTCCCAGAAGCACATGACCTAGTATTGTACAGAAAATAATACCGGGATTGGAATTCTCAGTAATTAGAGAATACTCTAAGTACTGCAGTACACAATAATATTTACATTTTAAAATATGCGATTAGTGAAAATAGGGCGGTAATAAAATGCAGGAAAAGTAAGGCAATAGCGCGAAATAAATAAACACTTTCATGTAACAAGTATTATCACAAAATAAAGGTTACTGATGTCATTTCCAATAATTAACACCGAATGTTACTGATGCCATTTTTCAGTAATAACCCCGAATGTTACTGATGTCATTTTCCAATAACAACCCTGAATATTGGTTCCAAACAACCAACTAAGCTACAACATGAATTTGGCTTGAAAGCGAGGCTAAGCAGCAATAAAAATGTAAAATGTAATATTTGTCATGTACTGAGTACTTTTTATTCTTTAAGTTCGGATGAGTGACAGTTCGCTCAATCTGCATTTAAGTTTTTGATGTCTTTAAATTAGCCTTTTTAAAAGTGATGTGATATATTTTAAAGGATTTTTACATTCTTCTTTTCTATTCTGTCTTTCTTTCACATTCTCATAATGATAAAAGTCTATTTTATTTAAGTTATTAATGTAGTAATACAATGTTATTATTATCATTATAATAATATTAATGCATGAAAGAATAAAGATAGAAATGAAAATAATTGTAAAAAAATGCTTAAATAGAAATAGTAGTCATTTTATAGCATTAATGAGCACAATAATAATGTGAATGATGTATTTGAGATATTAAAACTATCATATTTTATCATATGCAAAAGATAATGAAGATAATGGAAATATTTAAACTTTCTTAAATTTTTCCTTAATTTCCTTTATCTCATACCTCGATTTAGATTTGTCGGAAAATGGAGGGAGGCTGAAGGCTGCTGGCTTGCTGGCCGAGGAAGGATTGAGGGTTGAGAAGGCTAGCTGGAGGTTGGCATGTGGCTGGCAGAGGAGGCTGCTGGGTGGCCGGCTGCTGCTGGAGAGGGCTGACAGGGGCTGAGAGAGAGGAGGTCGGCAGGAGGGTGGCTGGCTGCTGCTGGGAAGGGATGAGCTGGCTGGCAAGAGGGAGATTGGAGGCTGGCATGAGGGTAGCTAGCTGCTGTTAGGGAGATGGAGGAGAAGTTGGCAGCTGTGGGGAGGAGGGAATAGGGGGGAAGTATAAATAGGCATAGGAGGGGGCTATTCTGCGCCAAAACTTAATGGTGCATGGCTCTACGCTTGAACGGGAGCTTGGCGCGGAAGGTTCTTTCGCCAGAGGCGGAAGAATCCCGCACGGGACCACTTGTGATCGCAAGCTGACGGGAGGAGAATTTTCTTAAGGAAATTCTTCAAATTACTTAAACTTAAATTAATCATATTTTTCCGCCGTTTTGAGTTCAAATACAACAAAACTTGACACCAAGGTGTGTTATGATATAACGAACACCCTCGCGCCGAAAATTTTGATTCGGAGTAATATTTTATTTTATATTAATTTTTGAGGTTTAAAATTTCAAAAATTAATCACGATCAAACAGACACTTAGAATTTGATGTAATTTTTTGAGTAGCTTTTAAATAATATACTTAACACAACGATACTGAAAAAGATGAATTTGGCCATGTATTTCAATATTCTTGATTTATAGAATTTAAATAATTTAGAAAATAAAATGAGAGCTTCCGTTATTCGGATTTCTCCCATATTATGGCACTTTGATCTAAAAGTTATTGCTGTTATAACCCTCTCACGAATAAAGTAATTATCTTGTGACATGTCCATTTCTTAGAAAACTAATTCTCTCCCAAAATTCCTCCTTCTCAGTTCACCACAACATCAACACCCGCTGAACATCCCATTCCCCAACTCCTAATCCCTCAACCTACTCTCATACCACTCTCCATCACATCTCCAAACCCCACAACACCTACAATCTCATCTAACCCTTCTCATAATACTCTCTCATCTCAGTGCAACACCTCCATTAACTTTTCTCAATCTTCACCCTCATCTGCACAAGAAATCAACTCCCCACTCCCTGCTTTATTCCACACCCGCAGGCTCCTCCTTCGACGCACCATATGCTCACCCGGTCCAAAAACGGCGCAATTCAATATCGACACATTCCATTTCAATTCTTAACCACCCAATCTGCCCCACACCTCAAACCACCCCACAACCCGATCCCACTACCTATCTTCAACCCTCTAAACATTATAACTGGAGACAAGCCTTGGCCGAAGAAATCAAAGCCCTCAAAAATCAAGATACTTGGGGCTCAGTCCCACCTCCAGCACATCCAAGTCTAGGTAGAAAGTAGACCTTCTGAACAAAATTTAATGCCGATGGTCCATCTCTATGTACAAAGCTCGCCTTGTGGCTCAAGGCTACAATCAAACCTATGGGACATATTACATAGAAACATTCAGTTCAGTAGCCAAAATGTCCACAATTCATGTTCTTTTCACCATAACCGCTCATCACAATTGGTCCTCGTTACAACTTAATGCCTCCAATGCATTATTTAATTCCCAGATCCTTAAACGAAACAGTTCATATCAAGCAACCTTCGGGCTTTACTGACCCTACCAACCCAACCATGTATGTAGGTTTAAGAAAGTCCTCAGTGGCCTTAAAATAGTCCCCATATCAATGGTTCTCCATTCTCGCTAACTTCCATACATCAAAAGGCTCCACTCAAAGCAATGCAGTTACATCTCTCCTCACCTATAACAAGTTTGACACTCGAGCATATCTTCTCATTTACGTTGACAATCTCCTTCTCACTGGAACAAATCCAGAGAAAAAAAAAACGTTAGAGCAAGAAGAACGAGAAAAAACATAGAGAGAAGGTAACATGTATCATTTAGAAGATGGATCCGAGCTCGAGAGACCGGGGACCCGCTGGCCGAGCCAACGAAAGGGAAACCCTAGATCCACTGAAATTGCCTACGAATCTTCTAGGAATGAGAGAAAAAAGTGGATAATAATATTATATATATAATGTTTTTAATATTTAATATTGTTATGAGCTTAATTTTTTCTAATTAGTCCTGATTAAATGACGAGATGTCACATCGTCCAAGAGTCAACTATAGCCAATAAGGGTCTGCTGAGCATGCAAAGGCTTGATTAAGGCATTTAGGTGATCTCCTATGTGCACTACAAAAACTATGTGGAATGCCTTAGAAACCATTTATGCCTCCGCACAAATGCACATTCAACAACATGAACTACAAGTTAGAACCCTCAAGGAAGGATCCTTTTTCATGGCTGACCTTGTTTATCATGCAAAGAATATTGCTCATTGCTACTGAAGTGCAAGTCTTTATGTTACATTTGCTCATTTCCCTTGCTTGACTACTCCGTACCTTTTAGCTAGATGACCTATTGATTTAAATATATTTCACTATATGATTTCATTGGCATATTCTTGAACCGCAAAATACTCTAACCCAACATTGAACCCACCGAGTTGTCACTATTTTTAAATGCCACTATCACAAATACCACTACAACAACAAAGCCTCGTCCAAGCTTCCAAACCAATATACTTGTAACTTTAGATAGATGGCACTTCTCATGATCATATTTATTGTACCTGAGGGTAAGGATTCTTTTCATTTGTATGTCAAGTTTGTAATCAAATAGGCCACATTGTCGTAAATTGCTTTAAACTCAACAACTTTAACTACCCTCCTGTGATGTCCCGATGCCGGCTCAGCGAGAATTGTCCCGGCATTCAGGTGTTCACATACCGCAAGATTCTATTGAGTAATTTGAAAGAGAATGGATACACATGTAAAGACAAAAAGATACTCATTTATTACATGACTGCAGATTACATGATCCTTCATCGTACTTGTACAAAAGTGAAAAAGAATAAAAAAATAAAAGATAAGCAAAACAGTGTCGTGGATCTATCAGCAAAATTGAAAATTTAAGAATTAGGGTTCTTGCGCATATTCTTTCAGAAGCACTTGTATGGTATTGTACAGAAAATAATACCGAGATTGGAATTCGCAATAATTAGAGAATACCCAAGTACTGCAGTAAACAATAATATTACACTTTAAAAGATGCGATTATCAGAAATAAGGAGGTAATAAAATGTAGGAAAAGTAAAGCAATAGTGTAAAATAAATAAATAATTTCCTGCGAAAAGTATTATCCCAAAATATAGGTTACTGATGTTATTTTTCCAGTAACCTACCACAAATGTTACTGATGCCATTATCCAGTAACTAACTATGAATGTTACTGATATCATTTTCCAGTAACAATATCGAATATTACTGATGTCATTTTTTCAGTAACTAGCTCCGAATGTTACTAATGTCATTTTTCAGTAATAACCACGTTATGTTGGTTCCGAACAACCAACCAAGCTTCAATATGAATTTGGCTCAAAGCGAAGCTAAGCAACAGTAAAATGCAAAAAGGAATATTTAACATGTACTGAGTACCTTTGTTCTTTAAGATCCAAAGTTTGACAGTTTGATTTTTGAATCTGCATTTAGATTTAGATATTTTAAATTAACTTTTAGCCAAAATTTTAGGAGTGATTATTATCTTCCTTTCAATTCTATTTTTCTTTCGCATTTCTATTAAGTTACTGAGGGTAGCAATAATACTTATAATAGCGTTATTATTATGATAATAATATATGAAAGTAAAAGACAAAATAGAAATAATTGAATTTAAATTGCAGAAAAATATAAATAATAGTTATTTTTATAACATTTTTACCGTTATTCATTATTACTTAATGAACACAATAATAATGTGAATGACGTATTTGAGATATTAAAACTATCATATATTATCATATGCAAAAGATAATGAAGACAATGGAAATATCTAAACTCTCCTCAATTCCTTTCTTAATTTCCTTTACCTCATACCTCAGTTTAGAGTTGACGGAAAATGGAGGGAGGCTGAAGGTTGCTGGCAGGCTAGCAAAGGGAGGATTGAGGGTTGAGAAGGTTGGCCGGAAGTTGGCAGGTGGCTGGCTGGCTGGCAGCGACAGGAGGGCTGGCTGCTGCTGGAGGGCTGGTAGGAGCTGGCTGCTAATTGGGAAGGGGGCCGGCTAGGAGAGGTTGAGGGAGGACTGGCTGCTGGCTGGGAAGGCAGGGAGTTGGCTGGCTGGAAGAATGTGGAAGGAGGGGAGTGGGGGGGTGTTAAATAGTGGGAGAAGAGAGGGGAGGGCTAGCAGGGGCAGACAGCCTGTGCCAAAAACAGCGCAGGGTTGTCTTTCTGGCGCGGAACCTTCCGCGCCAGGTTCTGCCTGGGATCACATGCGGGGGAGGGAAATCTCTTGAGGAAAAAGAAAAATTTACTTAAAGATAATTTTTTCGCATTTTTTTACTGTTTGGCACTCAAAAATAACGAAACTTGACACCGATGTGTATTATGATATAACGAACACCCGCGTGCTAAAAAATTTCGATTTGGAGCAATATTTTATTTTATATTAATTTCTGAAGTTTGAAACTTCAAAAATTAATTGAGGTCGATTCGACGCTCCGAATTTGATGAAACTTTACGAGCAGCTTTTAAATAATATACTTAACTCAATGACACTAAAATCGATGAATTCGGATGAGTATTTAATTTTCTCTATCTATTAAATTTAAAAAGTTCAGAAAAATAAAGCGGGAGTTTCTGTTATCTGAATTTCTCCCAAACTTGAGCACTTTGATCTTAAAATTGTTCTCATCTAAAGGTATTTTGTTGTTTGCCTTAAAGTGAAGTTCCCGAGATCCTAATTTCTGAGGTGGGATCTGACCTAATTTTGCGAAGTAGTGACATTGGGTCGTTACACCTCCCAACCGTCCGACCCAAGTTTACTATGCATTTGCTGCCATTATGTTATAGTTAATCTGCAAATTCAGCAACTTCATGAATGTAATGATTACATTAAAATAGGTGATGGCTCAAGCTTGCACGTTCAACACATTGGTTCCTCAAGCCTACATTTATTTAATAAACTTTAAAACTAAATTATATACATCATATTCCAAATATTGCTTGCATTTTCATATCCGACTATTCACTAAAAACAATGATTGTTATTTTGATTCTTACCCATTTTTCTTTCTTATCAAGGATATCCAAGTTTACTAAGAACTTCACCTAATGCCAAACATGGTCTCTACCTTTTTTTACAACTGCAAATAGAGGTGACCACCTACTCCACAAAATATCCTTCCTCCAACATTGGGTATGGTCATCTTGGCCATCTATTGTAGCTTGCATCTATTAGCCACTCACATTTGTGCATCCTACATTGTCTGCCATCAATTCAAGAGTCATTGCCTTCACATTGCACCAACAACCACAATATATACCAAGCCATTAGAACTTACATATTATGATGTATGGGGTTCAACACCGCTTTCATAGATATTATCTCTTTTTTGTTGATGCATGTGTACTGATTCACATGGTTTTATCTATTTCCTTGAAAGCTTGACACTTTAAATATATTTCTTTTTCTAAAATCAATGATTGAAATATCAATTGTTATAATTAATAAGTTTAAATCCAATGCTGCTTGTGATTACAAAAATTCTTTCCAATATTAGATAAATTTAGCTTCATAATCAATTTTTCATTTCCTACAGCTTTACTTAGAGTGGTTTTGCAAAACAATTACATCAGCACATTAAACTTGATCAAACCATCAACACCACAATATATACCAACATTAGAACTTACATATTCCGGTGATGGGGGTCAACGCCCACTATCTCATATACGAATCATAGATATATTTTTTATGTTGATGCATGTAGTAGATTCACAAAGTTTTATCTATTGTCTTGAAATTTTGACAGTGAATACAAATAATTCACTCTAGTATTAAATAAATTTGGCATCCTGTACCTTTGTTTAAAATGGTATTGTCGAACAAATACACTGACATATTGTTAAACTTGTCAAGCGTTGCTATATCAATCTCAACTACATATTGTTAAAATGGTGTTGTTGAACGAAAACACTGACATATTATTGAACTTGGTCTAGTGCTACTATATAAATCTCAACTACCACTACATTTTGGAGTCAATGCCTTACAAAGAGTCACTTTATCTCATTAATCTCCTTATTGCCAAACTTCTCCAATATAAATCACCTTTTACTTAGCGATACAACAAGTAATCAGATATATAACAACTAACTTCTACTCGAAATGGTCTCATAATATTGCTCTTATAAATTATCACATAATTATTTATGTAAATGCTTCAAAATGGAAATGGTAAGTTTGTGATACCAATTAAATATTTATTATTATTATTTTCTTGGAACATTTGTTGGATTTTATAGATTTAAAGTAGGATTAAATATAGTTAAGTTGAACTTTTACATATCAAACATCTCTTAAAATAATGCTCGATTTATTATAAGAACCTTAAAGTTAAGCATGCTCATATTAGGAGTGCTCCCAAGATGAGTGACCTCTTTGAAAGTAATTTTTTTGGAATAATATTATGGATAGTATCTTGGTGCTTAAGAGTTTAGGTTATTACAAATGATATTAAAGATAGTGTTAGATAGGAGCTAAATGCTATGCAAGAGAAAGTGTTATACCATGGGAGCTATGTAATGACCCTAGGTCATTAATAAGGCAAGACATTATAATCCCGATTCGTTAAATATCCCGCAATTATCTGTTTCCCATTAAAACTCCCGCTGAAATTTCGATTTTTCAGTTTTAATACCTAAATTAGAAAGTTTTCAAAAACTAGCAGTTACAAAAAAATTAATAAGATTCTCCATTAAAAGCAAATTAAGGCTATACTCAATCTAATTAAGCATAACTTACATTATAATCCGATCGTTCAGAAGGTTGCGCGAGTTCGGTCCGTAACTCAGTCCGCAAGGGGCGGACGTGCGTTACGTACGCACGCCTTATAAAAAGCGCCAGAAGACCCACGACTCCTCACAACCTCTACTTGCCTCTCCCTCTCTCTCGTCACGTAAGAAGCGTACCTGAGAGCCGCTCGATCCTCCTCCCGCTGCTGCGCCGAGAGTCAGACGGTCGACCTCTGCTTGCGTCGACGCAGTGCCGACCCTCTCAGCTCGACTCTGCGCCGATCTTCTTCCGCCTAAGCTCTGCGCCCGATTTTCTCCTCTGCGTGCCACTCGACTCGCCTGCCGGACCTTTCGCTCGACGCACCCGATCGGCTAAGGTAAGGCTCTGCTCGCTCAACCTCTGCCGATCTTCTTAAATGATTAAAACGTAAATAGGTTTATATATATATATATAAATGTATATATATATATATATAAATATATATATACATCTTCTAATAATATATATATATGAATATATATATATATATGAATATATATAAATATATATACATATATATATATTGGTATAGGTATATATATAAAAACAAATAATAATAATAATAATAATAATATTAATATTAATATTAATATTAATAACAAATAATTATTATAAATAGATTCAATAATTTATTTTGATAATTTTAATATTATAATAATCTGAACTTAAGAATTAGCAACAATCAGACATATTTAACCACTTAACCTAAGACTAGGTTTTCTATTTTACATTATGAAGAATTTAAATAATTAATAATAGTATTACAGTACTATGATTATGTCATACTAGCCAACATTAGGAAGACCTCAAATTGGTCCAAATCAATTATTTGATAAATTCTAAAGTAAGTTATAATTTTTATTTGTTTTTAATATTGTCAACCTCCTATCCTAATTTATACTTTAATGAATATTAAGCCTTGAGTTCATACCAAATTATATCATAAATAAATAATTCAATATTTTTGAAATCTTGCTTGAATGAAGCCTGTGTTCTGCCCTATCATAATAGATGAGTTCGATGTGGATAAAAGAAGGGTTTAGTGGAAATATTAAATTCAATTAGACATTTTCATTGTATAATCTACTCTTACAAGATTTAGATATAAGTAACCATCTAAAGGTAAACTAGAGAACACGAATACTAGTTCTAAATCTTGTAAATAGATAGTTTCATAGTTTAATAAAGCCTCAATTATAATTTTTGCATACACCTCAAGTTGTGAGTGATTCATCTAGTTAAGTCAAACACAAAAGGTACACTGGATATTACTTTATATGCTTTTACTTTCAATTGCTGCTTATGCATCGCTTTGAGCTTATTACTACTTGATATGTTATTCTTACTACTAATGATGTAAGAGAAATGGAATGATGTTTATGTGTCTTGTGAATGTTGCAAGAAGGGTTCCGAAACGGAGCATGATTAGGTTAGGGACGGGGCTAGTCCTCGGGAGCTATAAGGGTGCCATCTGGAGCCTTTGAGGGAGGCACAGGTGAAGGTTGCTTAAATGCACGTTGCCATCTGAGACCCTTAAGTGGGTCCAGGTGAAGGTTTATGCTTAAATGCATATGAATCCAGCCTCATGGTTCTGGCTTTGCCCAACAGAACTGCTATTATTGCTTCATGATATCATAGACAAACATAAACATAGATTTTTTTTATGCGATTATTGCTTTCTGTTTGAAAACTTGGCATGTGCAAGAACAGTTATTTTGCAGGAGACATATTTATCTTCTTATTTTTGAAACACACTATTTCCTGCAGTTATTATCATTTTTACCTCCCGCTATGCTTTAAGTATATTTTTAATATCCATTGTATTTAGAATGTGCACTAAGGCATTATTTTTATAATGCCAGATCAGATACAGTTGGAGGTAGTTGATATAGCCTAGAGGCGTAGCGCGGGAAAATAACTGCCCCTTCCAGGATTAATAGTTTGATGTACATGGAATTTTATGTAATAATTTCTGGATGTTATTTTTATTTTAAATTGAATGAATGTCGTTTCTTTTATGTGAATGGCTTGAATGTTCGTTAACTACTATTTTATCTAACTGCCAATATGATCCTGCGGAAAGATGCATCCGATGTTAGTTTGGTTCTTACCAACCTAACATGGGTCATCACAAGCTATCTCTTGTACTTATGATGGGCAAAGGGCTACATGGAGGGAGCCACCTTTTGTGCATACATGGGCCACTTTTAGAGTCCTATTTACTAGGTGAATGATTTTTGGATCTCTATGTATGAAAATTGATGAGGGCATCAGTTCCTTAAGTTGAGGAGTTGTGAAAACCATTTAGTATGATTGAACTTGTTGCATTTCAGTGATTAGGGCTCTTAGATTTTTTGTCTAGCTCAAAAGTTCAAATATCATTGATTGCATTTTTGACCCTGAGGCTCATATTTTTTCTTAAAGTGTATGTTAAGATTAAATCACACAAAATGAGCACACATTCTAGGCCACACAAAGATGCACAGCTGAAAATCTAAGGTCCATCACTTTAGAATGGCAATGCTTGTATAAAAAAGCAAAAAGAAAATAATGCTTCAACTAAATGAAAGCTTCCTCACTAGTAAATTCACGCAAGTCATGGATTTACGAGTTAGTAGATTCAAGGGAACAATATGATAGAACCCTTTGATAAACTTTTGGGCTATTCCAAGAAAAAAAAACCTTAGTTATTGTTGTTTGATACTGCCAATCCAAAACAATGCTTACCTTTGATTGATTTGTAAATATTTCAGAAACACTAAGCCCGTGACCTTGAAAAGTAGTCGAGTCCAACCAAAACTTATTTTTGATATATATGATGTATAATTTCCCAAAGAGTACCAAAACAATTCACTCAAATGAAGTGTGGTATTATTTTAAATATGGATAAATTAGATGTTATTGATAAGTATTATCCAAATTGATTGATAATAAGTTGAAAAATACTGTTCATCTAATGCGCATTGGCACACTAAATGACAATATTGCTCTTGATTGGCATGTTACGATATCATATCATAGGGCTGTTCTTCTTAAAGAAGTTCCAATAGCGGCATTAACGTGATGATGTCTCCAGAAAGGTTGATAATAGGCTGCTGGACATAATTTGTTAATAAGATCCTAGCTTACCTGTCGCTGGTAATCCCAGGTTCTTGGTTGTCAAACATTGTAAAGAGTTCTAATTGTTATATTAATATTTTCCCCAAAACAAACCTCCATGCATCCTTTTTCTGTTTTTTCAAACTATTATCGTTCATATTGTTCTTTAGCATAACCTTTCTTTTATTTTGTATTGGAGTGCAGTTACACAGGAAATGGGGACCAACATGTATACCGTTGTTGGTGGTGTTATTGCTCTTTTATGTGGCTCTTATTTGGTAAGAATCCTTTTTTCCTAGTTCTTAAAGTGAGTTGATCTACTACAAATGCTTTCATTATTTATGTTGAGAAACTATTTATTGTAGGAGTAATCTTATCTAATTGGTTAATGACATGGATTGCTTTGAAGATAGATTACTATGGCAGACAAACTGAAACTCTTAACTAAAGAGCTAGACCTGATGCAGTATTTGGTTGTGAAGAAGATTGTTGCAAAGTCTTATGAGTTTCAAAGAATGTAATTTATAGATAAGGAGACAGATTGGTATCAGGAGATGCAACAGATTTAACTAGAGAAAAAGATTTTGAAGAGCATCAAAATTGAATCGTAGTAAAAGCCACAACTTTTGAAGTTTGATATAATAAAACAACACTATAAAATGAAACAACAATATATGTATATCATAAACTGTATAAATTGATTTTTTAGATGAATGTAATTAAAAGTAGTTAACGATAAAAGCAATATGACCTTTTGTTTTTTGCTTCTTAGATTCTACCCATTCAATAAATAAGAAGAATGTTGAGAGATGTGAATGGAACAGTGCTTCATCGTACTAAAAGGATAGTAGTATTTCTCTCTTTATCTCTCTCTCTTTTGTTGGTAGATCTTGCCTCGACAAATGATACAGGCGGGAACTTAGCAGTGGCTATTCTTCCCAATCTTGCGGCTTATGTAGGGGTAGAAGTGGTGGAAATGCTGTCGGGCCCCATTGTTACTGGAACAGAGGCAGACTTATTAAGCTACGAGGTGATTTCAGAAAAATAAGTCCAATTGGATGGGGATGCGACAGTTATGTGTGTCTAAGTGGTGGCTAATCCTCTAGTCACAGTGGCTGATTCTCCTTCGGCTGAAGTTTGGCACGTCGAGAATGCTGATTCTATGGCTGGGCCTGTCCAGATGGCTGATGTAATGCCGCCAGACAATATTGGCACAAAGACGGACCTTTCCGGTTAAGAAGTGCTCTCATCAAGTAGATTCCAGGGTGCGATATCGGCTGCTCGTGAAGTTTTGAGGATCCGTGATGAGGGGATATATTCTAAAGATCTCTCTCATAATGTTAGGAAGTTGATGTCTTGCTCTATAGAACTGCTCCAAAATATCTATCTAAAATTCCAATAGTTCTGGGTCAGCGAGATTTGATGGAGAACTCCCCAACCTCGCCTTCTTTAGTTGATGGGGATGAATCTGGGAGAAGTTTCGATTTGGATAGTACAGTTGCGGAGCATATCTATGGTGATCTAGAAAACTTCTCAAGGAAACAAGGAAAAAAAAAGAAGAATAAAGGATCCAACTCAAAGAAGTTATGCTACAATCATAGAAAAAGAAGACGTCGTTGTTTCTTTGTTTGGAGATCTTTAGTTTTCTCTCTCATTTTATGTTGTCATTTATTGAGATCTCATTTTGCGAGGTTCTCTTATGGAGCTTTTGGTGACCGTTTGGTTTTCTCTTTTATGTTTTTCCTTATACATGTTGTATCATGTTCATTATATATAAGGTTTGCTTAGTGGAAACCTTACCACGCGCACACATGAGGCTCACGAAGGGTTTACGAGCGCGCCTCCCTGGGCGAGCGTTCGTTGATTGGCAAAGGCTTGCGCTCCAACTGTCTCCAGTGTGGCTCCCATCTCTTCCTTCGTCTGAAGGTGTCGATCATGCTAACGCTGCGGAGCTGCCCCGTCGTGGAGAAATGTCCTCTTCCTGGCCTGGCAGAATCGTCCGGGCTTAGGTCGTTTGGCGGAAGCGTCCAGGTCCAAAATCGACGAAGATCGGGAGTTTATTTAGGAGATGAATGGAGGCGGTGGAACAAATCCGAATAGAGGTTCTCCCTAATCTTTACCTCGAGCCCAACTCGATCCCTTTAGTCCCCATCTCCTTCCTTGAAGCTTTGATGCATATCTCCTCTCAAAAACTTTTGGTAGGGATCAAACCTATCTCTACACTTCAAGGTAAACATGCCCTTCTTTTATCTAAAGATGAATTTGAAATACTGGCATGACCATTTGTTCATACCTTAGTTGGGAAATTTTCTAATGGTAAGACGTTGATGGCTGTCGTTCGAAAATTCCTCTACAACCTTGGTCTTACGAGATCCTTCTCAGCACATTCTTATTCAACTTTTCAATGAAACGGATTATATCAGAATGCTTGCCAAAGTATCTTATTTTATTGAAAATTATCATATGAAAGTGCTAAAATGGACAATTTATTTTGATCCAACTTGCAAAACTCTGATTGTTCCAATTTGGATAAATTTCTCTGCTTG
The DNA here is from genome assembly GCA_016760335.1 of Gastrodia elata. NCBI lineage: Eukaryota > Viridiplantae > Streptophyta > Magnoliopsida > Asparagales > Orchidaceae > Gastrodia > Gastrodia elata. The sequence continues at coordinate 610,920 of CM028671.1, read as the reverse complement.
ATTCACTTGATTACTCATTCCATCCTCTTCTCTTTGGGATCTTGTTTTGGAAAGCCCATAAAAGTGAATTTTGCAACTGCTAACCTTACTTGCCTCTCTATTGCCCGTGCTAGTTGAAGTAGACCTAATTGAACCTTTTGAAAATGAAATCTGAATAGGAGATGTAAATGTTGGGTACTTCCAAAAAGTAATCTTTAAAAATTTGCCTCGTTTCCGATCCCATTGTAGAACAATTGGTCATGATCTTTCTAGATACTTCAAGATTCATCTTCACCTTAGAGCTTGCTCCACATCCAATATTGGTGTTCCCAATGGTCCCCATAGGAAATGTTCGGTCTATGTCCCTAAGCCTGCTACGGGAGACCATGTTTCCTTAAAGGAAGTGCCTTCTTTGATTGTTTAGAGTGTTGGCTTGGAGGCTGATAATGAAAAATTTGGGTTTAATTGTGAATCGACAGGGTCCGGGGAGTTGAAGGTCTCCCGTCCCTCGGGGTTGGAGGTTTCTAATCCTTTGAATGTTCAGTCTACCCCACCTTTGGGAATAATTGACATAGAAAGTAGTTTTGACACTAAGGCTACTGCTGGGGTTGACCCTGTATGCCCGAATACTGTGATTGCTTTTGTGACTTGCCCTGTTTTTTTCCACCTCATTTGGAAGGGGAGATTGTGGGTGATTTTTTCGCTTTGCCGTTAGATCTTTTTGGTGATAGAGGGAAACGTGCGGGCTATGCGGTGTTTTCTACACAAATTCTTTTGGGTTCAACCCAAATTTTGAGGAGGGCTAAGGGGTTTTTTGATGAGGAAAATAAGATTATCCCTTTAGAAGTGCTCCATATCTATATTGATGAAGTTCAGACTGTCTTGTGTAGAAGAGGCTTCAACCCTTCATTACTAGAGGCTTCTCACCTTATTCTTTCAAAAAATCCCTCCTCATTGGAGTTTCATCCGCCCAATCTTGGGAGAGCTCAAGCTAGTTTAGCTCCAAAAGTTGTTGCATCATATTTTGAGAAGAACTCTGAGAAGGCTCAAAGTGGAATTAAATGATAGCATATTAAATTCAGAGCTATTATATAATTTTCTTGAAAGATATCAAGGAAAATGAAAAAGAAACATAAAAAAATAAAAAATTCCAAATTCAACCGGTAATCGAAGCTTCCACTATTCGAGATTCTCTTGCACAGATGAGATCTTGAATCCTGTGGAGTTTGTTTGATCGTTTCTCCTTTTTGCTTTTTATTTTATTTTATTGTTTTTCTAATTTTATGTTTGAGGTCACAAATTGTAATATTTTGATTTACTATATTTATAATATTCAACACACACACACACACACATATATATATATATATATATATATATATATATATATATGAATCTATGGGAACAAACATGAGATATGTAGACATTATTAAATTATTGAACTTCATTTGATAGCATATTCAGATTATCCAAGAAGGCAGAATACACAGTTTTCAAATAATAATTTACATAAGATATGGTTGCAAAGCTTATATTTTTCTACCTTGCAGGTTTAGAACAATTTTTATTAAGGAAGGTGTTTATGTTTGCGAACAACCACAAATCAAATTAAAGATTTTGATACAAACGTTGAAGAGCAAGCAAAGGACTTTAAAATTGGTTATGGGCTGCTTAGTCTTTTGTGGAAAAGGGCATGTGATGAGATTCAAGTTAAGAGAAGGTGAGGGCGGAGGATTGTATGATGTTTCCAATGGTTCAATGTGATAGAGAATGAAAAAAAATTAAAGAGAGGTTAGAATGAAGTGGGTAAGATTATAGGCATAGTTGCTAGAGTTAAGATTTGCCGCAATTGATTACCTAATTTGTGTTAGGATTGTACGTACAGAAAATACAATAAACTTGCAAAGTATTCAAGCACAACACATAAATAAGAGGATTTATGTTGTTCAGTGAGATTCATTTACATCCAGAGGGAGAAGAGATAATATAGAGTTGAAGTTTGAACTTCTTGCAACCCACAAAATCAGCTCCATTTAGAACTACTATAAAACAAAACAAAAATTTATTTCAAGTGACTGCTCAAACCTATTAAATTAGTTCTATTTCTTCTACTTAGTCATATGTTTCTTCCAATAGTTCCCGATATTTATAATCGGCCCCAAATGCATTTCTTAGTTAAATATCCATTTTCTTGGTCAAAGCCCAACTAGTCACTTTCTTTTTCTCACAAATAACCTCTCCATTTGCTAACAATTGACTGAAGTGAGCAGGGCCCATATTTAGTGTCTCGACTTAGTTGAATTGGGGTTTTTGGTATCAAATCTTAAGGTTCACACCGAGGAGTTCCTAAATGGTTTTAATTCACCAAAGTTACAGAGCTCAAAGAGAGAAGCTAACTTTGTTTGAAGATACCTCGAGAAGGAGTGGAGAAGAACCACTGATGGAATCAACTATCAGAAACAATAGTAGAGAACATTCTAAAGAGATGGCAGCGACGAGACAATTGTTAGACAATAATCTTGGAAGAACTTGTGAAGAAACCTGGCTTACCAACAACAGCCCACTCAAACTCATGTATGCTAGGATTAATGAAAGCTGAGATGATAACTCGGCAATGCCGACTTATATTTGCCATCACATGGAATATATTGACGAGGAAATATGCAATGTCATGCTTCTCAACAGTTGTTAAGGGATACTTGAAAGTCTCTATCGATGGGATCGAGAAGCTATGTTCATTTTGCAAAGACAACTTGCGTATCATCAAGGTCGACCATTTACTTTGTAATGGGATGAATCCGAGCTACCTGCCAAAGTTATCTCTAGGGGATAGATGAAGAGAGAAATTCACATTGGAGTGACAAATCTACTTTTGTTCATTCGAGAAGCTAAAAGGAGAATGAATCAGGAAGGAGAAAAAGAGTTAGGCGAGATCATGATCATTTTCTAAGCCAATACAGGATCAAGAAGGTTAACTGAGCTAACCAAGAAGTATGCTGAAGTGTTTGAAGTGCTTACTCAATGAGTTGTAAAGCGTGAGATTCAACTATATTTAGACGCCATTTTACCAAACTTGGGACTGTATAGGTACATAGATTGAAGAGATCAAACGACATGTTTCAAGCATTTTCCCTATATGGAGTGCTGATCATTCCATTACCTAAGAAGGATGATGAATGGAGAATGTTCATATATTATTGCGCGCTTAATAGAATTACCGTAAAGAATGTATTTTCTAGTGAGAGTGGAACAAAATCACTCAATTTCTTACATAGGCATACCCAAGTGAGGATGAGTGAAGCAGACAACTGAAAGACAAAACTTTATAAGAACTATATGAATTCTTGTAACTATACTTGAATTATGCAATGTCCTTGCAAGTTTCATGAGATTGATGAATGAAGTTCTCATACCTTATTTAGAAGACTTCTCGCTGGTGCGTTTCGATAGCATTCTTGTCTGCAACAAGACAAAAGAGGAGCACACTAAGCATTTGGAGGTATTTGAGCTCCTTCAAATGAATTAACTGATTTGAATCCCAAGTAGTGTGAGTTTGGAAAATAACTTATACTTGGGATTTGAGATCAGGGAAGGGACCATCAAGATTGTCTCGAGTAAGATAAAGGCACTCGTGGAATAAGCCTAATTGACTAATGTTACTTAAACGAGGAGCTTCATAGGAGGATGTTAGCATGCTATGCAATTCACCAAGATTTTCTTGATGATAGCATAAATTTACATCGATTCATCAAGTTAGTTAAACCATTTTCTGGGGAGGCAAGTAGTAATGAGCATTTGATGAGCTTGATAGTCAAATCAATGAAGCACCTGCATTGATATCACTCAACCTGTAGAAGTCCTTTGTAATAGAAGTCAATGTATCACAATATGCAGTTGAAGCAATGTTTATGCTTGATAACCCAATTGCCCGCAATTCTAAGTTATTATGTATCAAGTCAAGGAGCTTCAAACCATATGTCAAGCTGTGAAGTATTGGAGGCACTATATACCCATAAAAGAAAGTATGGTACACTTAGATCGTCAGCGATTGCAATACCTCCAACGCTAGGTTGTAGTAGTTAAAGCACATGAAGTTAAAATCCTACATGCAATAATTTAAATTAATGGTAATTTACCAGAAACATAGTGCAAGTTTGTTGATATGCTCTTATGATCACTAGTAATCTTGATTACCCTCATGATGGTCCGATGATCCTCTGCTGAACTTTACGGAGAAGCGTATGACTCGGATGAGGATTTTTGAGCTATTTGGCACCATTTTCATCTGATTGAAAAATTAAACTCAAGCTGTCAGACTCAGAATTCAACATTAAAAAAGCAATGCTATACAAGAATGATCAGCTATGCATAGGGTATCAAAATGGGTAAGCAGGTAATGCAAAATACATGAAATGGATCAACCTTAACTTAGTTCATTTAACAAATTGGTTAAAATTCATAAACCAATTTGACCCTCTTCTAACCTAATTAACTTGAACATTACCCATTTTGAAATGAAACACAAGCATTACTGAAGCAGTGGAGCATTTTGATTCGAATGGTGCTCACTTTTTATTAGAACATAAACCATTTTAAAACCTTTTGTCCAATATATGGGTCAAACCCAAAGGAGCTAATCATTTTTAATGGATTTGGAAAGGTTTTTCATTAAAGATTGTATATTGTTACTGTGTGGGAAAGAATATTTGTGATGACCCAAGTTAGATTGGTAACAACCAATCTAACATCAGATGCATCTTTCCGCAGGATCATATGGGCAGTTAGATAAAATAGCAGCTAAACACATCCAGAGCCATTCAAGTGTAAGAAATAACATTCATTCAATTTAAAGTAAAACAATATCCATAATTTATTACATGACTTTCATTATACAAAAATAATTATCCCTTGAAGGGGCAGTTAGAATTCGTTAATTTGCCGCGCCATGTCTTTAAACAATATTAGCTTCCTCCAACTGTATCTGATCTGACATTATAAAAATAATGTCTTAGTGCACATTCTAAATATAAAGGATATTAAAAATATACTTTAAGCAAAAGCGGAAGGCAAAAATGATATTAATTATAGGGAAATATAGTTTATAGCAAAAATATAATCATAACTCCTGCAAAATAAATATTCTCTTGTCACATGCCAAATTTCAAAGGGAAAAACAATAATCGCATAAAAGTTCAAGTGTAAGATATAACATTTATTCAATTTAAAGTAAAACAATATCCATAATTTATTACATGACTTTCATTATACAAAAATAATTATCCCTTGAAGGGGCAGTTAGAATCCGTTAATTTGCCGCGCCATGTCTTTAAATAATATCAGCTTCCTCTAACTGTATCTGATCTGACATTATAAAAATAATGCCTTTGTGCACATTCTAAATATAAAGGATATTAAAAATATACTTTAAGCAAAAGCGGAAGGCAAAAATGATATTAATTATAGGGAAATATAGTTTATAGCAAAAGATAATCATAACTCCTGCAAAATAAATATTCTCGTCACATGCCAAATTTCAAAGGGAAAAATAATAATCGCATAAAAGTTCATGTTTATGTTTATGTCTATGATATCATGAAGCAATGATAGCAGTTCTGATGGGCAATGCCAGAATTATGAGGCTGGGTTCATATGCATTTAAGCATAAACCTTCACCTGGGCCCCCTTAAAAGCTCCAGATGGCAATAAACATGCAATTAAGCATAACATTCACCTGGGCCCTCTCAAAAGCTCCAAATGGCACCCTTATAGCTCTCGAGGACTAGCTCCGTCCCTAACATATTCATGCTCCATTTTGGAATATTCACAAGACACATAAATATCATTTTGTTTCTCTTACATCATTAGTAGTAAGAATAACGCATTAAGTAATAATACAACATAGGCTCAAAGTGATGCCTAAGCAGTAAATGATAGTAAAAAGTATAAAATAATATCCAGTGTACTTTTCGTGCTTGACTTAATAAGATGATTCACTCATAATTTTGATGTATCTGCAAAAGTTATAATTGGAATTCTATTAAACTTTGAAAGTGACGTTTTCAACGACTCCTATTTGCTCGGTATACTACCTATCTTTTCGTTTTCATATCCTTCCTGAACCTTGATTTAAATCTCATAATTTAGAAGGTATATTACCATAATTTCACTTAAGAGTTCTAAAGTTGTGACTTAGAGAGTTTAAAATATTAATAATATTATGTCGCAGTATTTTAATATCATAATCAAATATTCTTTATTTCTAGCAGTACAAATCACATTTAACTCATCCAAATTCTATTATGATGCTCTAAGATAGTAACAAATGAACATTTTCCAAACATAGAGTATTACAAGTAATTAAGATAAATGAAATGAGTTTCATGAATACGTTTCTTATTAAAGTTCAGCTTAAAACCCTAAGATAATATTTCAATTGATCGGAACATAATTTGTTTTACTAAAAATTTAGTTAATTAGTAAATTCTAGAAAATTCATGATTAATCCCAATATATAAAAAAAAATGCTCAATTTCATTATATCAAAATACCAAATTTTAATCCTAAATTATCATTATTATATATATATATATAAAAGAATCGACGGAAGAGAGTTCTTACCTTACGATCTAGCGCAAAATCGAGCGTACGCAGAGGATCGAACGATCGGAATCGAGCAGAAGAGGGTTTGGCGCAAAGGCGGGAGGACCGGGCCGTGCGCGCTAGGACGTCGACTGCACTCGTGTCGGCTTCCATCGTCGGCAACAAGGATCGACTTGCCGTTGCCTGCTCGCTTGCTGCGCGCTTTCGTCGGCTCAGGTACGCCTCTTCAGTTGAGCGGAAAAGAGGTAGAGGAGGTAGTGAAGGAATCAGGCGGTCTTCTGGTGCTTAAATAAGGCGTGCGTATGTAACGCACGCCTACCGCGTTGTGCTGAAACGCACGGGAGGCATCCGACGGGTTTGGAAACGGCGTAATTATGGATCTGAGCGGTTCTAAAAGAAACTAATGAGTGTACGTATGTTTCCAAATTTCTTTCATAATCGAACTGTCAACCTTAATTGCCGACGATTTTTCTGAGATTTTCGTTTCCTGTTTTGATCTTTCGTGCTTAATGGCAATTTTAAACTTCCTATTTCAGCTTAAATGAATTTGAAAGCTTTCTATGTTAAAGATTGAAGCTGAAAAGTTGAATTTTAGCGAGAGTTTTAACGGGAAACTGAAATTTGCTGGAGGATTTAACGAATCTGAATATTACAGGAATTTAATATTTATCTTATAAATGACCTAGGGTCAATTGCAATATTAAACCTCAAATAATTTTTATTAGTTAAAGATAAAGATGCCAATCAATTCATTAAGAGTTATGTACTTTCACAACTAAGCATTAGAAAGCAAGGATTGTACCAAGCCAATTTTGGAGAACATCTGAATGGATTTCATTAGTGGATTACCCACTGGAGAGGATGTGATTATGTCTACATTATTGCATACCAACATTCTATCATTGTTTTTTTGTCTTGTAGGAAGACCAACATATGAGAGAAGACCACTCAGTTGCTTTTTCAATATATATTCATATACTTCAATTATATTTGATCAAAAGTATTCCTCGATTCGTGTGCTTCTAGCTTTTGTAGCACAACTAAGTTGTTGTTGAAACAACTTTATGTAAAAATAACATTCTTAGTCAGAGAACTTGAAAAGATCTTCATTATGTAGCCCCCAAGGTACAAGAAGTTTGATAACTGGTTTGTAAACTGAACAAGTCCTTATATGGCTTGAAGCAATTATCGAGACGGTGGTACAAGAAGTTTGATCACTTTATGCACAAGGAGTATATGTGTAGTCAATATGATCACTATGTGTATTTCAAGAAATTGCCTCAAGGTAACTTTATTTACCTACATCCTTATGTTGATGACATATTAGTTGCTACTTCAGATCAATGTGAAGTGGATCACATGATCAATTGTCTAAAAATTTTGAAATGAGGGAGTTAGGAGAGGCAAAGAAGATACTTGGAATGGAAATCTGTAGAGACAAGAATGCGAGGAAGATTTGGCTTACTCAAAAGAAGTATTTGGAGGTGTTAAAAGGATTTAGTGGAGATTTTACAATGTCAGTAATTATATCTTTAGCACCTCATTTTCACTTGTCTGATGATGCGTCAGAAGATAGATTTGGAAAGAGATAAGATGCACACAGTACCATACGCAAGTGTAGTTGGAAGACTAATGTATGCCATGATTTGTATAAGATCAGATTTTGCGTAGGCTGTTGATGTAGTGAGTAGGTTCATGCATGACTCGAGAAAGAATCATTCACAAATAATGATGGGGATATTTCGATATTTGAGGAATACAGTTGAAGTGGGATTGTTTATTTAGAAGCAGTCATTCATAGCTGATTTTTATGTTAGATATGTGGATTCTGATTATGTAGATGATTTGGATCAAAGACGATCAACGGCAAGATATGTATTTACCCGATCAAAAGGTCCAGTTGGATGGCGTTCTACACTATAACCTACGGTTACCCTTTCTATAACAGAAGTTGAATACATGATGGTCATTGAAGCATTTAAAGAAGCTATCTGAATGAGGGGCTTATTGGAAAATTTGGGTGTGAAGTAAGAAAAGTTATTAGTCTATTGTAATAGCGAAAGTGCAATATTTTTGGCTATTAATCCGGTTTGTCGTGCTCGCACAAAACACACAGATGTGTAACATCATTTTATTCGGGATATCATTGAAAAAGGTCAATTTTTTTAAAGAAGATTGATACTAAGGACAACCCAGCATACATGCTAACCTAGGTTCTCACCACAAAAGGTCACTAATTGCAGAAGCATGGTGAACATTGAGAAGCTGTACTAAAGCTTATGGTTTGGGAGAATTACTCGCTGCTTGATTCCTTTAAGAAGAGGATACGTAGGCAATTATCATGGGTGCGGCCGCTACGCTTGAGAGCGTGTTGAGGTCAGCTCTCATATGATGCATATGAGAGATTAGGTTGAGAATTGTTGAATAGGAAGGAGAGTAGAGTACTAGCTTGTTTGGATCAGTCAAGGAGGTGCCAATGAGTTCTTGTGTGTTTCGGCACAGTTACTGGGTTGGGCAGAAGCCTAGGCGCCCAGGTGCGCCCCAACACATGTGCAGTCAGAGGCCTGGGCGCCCTGGCGCGCCCAAGTGTCTGTATTTGAAGTTCCAGCCAGAGTGTTGGGTGCCCAGGCACGCCTCAGTGCCTGCGGCAGTTCTGACTCGAAGGGATGCGCTCCTAGGGCGGTTTTGGGGGCTGTTTAAAAGCTTTTGAAGTCATTTTTCAGATAGTATTATGTTGTGAGTGTATTGTGAATGTAAGAAACACAATCTAGGGTTCTTGGGTAAAGGGTTTGTGAAACTCTAATGTAACTCCTCTCCAAAAAGTGAAAATTTTCTTTCTCCCTTCTCATGAAGTTTAGTATTTATACCGAACCATATAAATTTTGTTGTTTGTGCATTGTGTTGTGCATATTTTTTCCTTATTTTTGTAAGTTCCTCCAACAGCTTGTTGACTGTTCACCAGTCAACAGAATCGTGGACAATCATATCGACGAACATATGAAGAAGGCAATTGAGTTTATTTTGTGAGCTATTCAGCTAAGGAAGTTGGGTTGGGAAAAAAAATCCTTGGAGCACAACTTGCGTGGAAAGAAATCTATCTGGGGGAATGATTGGAAAAAAAATTTTAAAATAACTAACGGGTAATGCTTCCTAGCCATCTTTGACTCAGTCAATAAGACAATCAAGACAATTTTTTTTAAAAATGAGTGAAGGCCACAACCCCTTGAAATATATAAAAGCACAAGGTTTAAATATAAAAGTGAAAGCAAAGTTACAAAAGTAACAGGAAACTAAAAGGAAAGAGCCAAATAAAACTAAGAAAACAAATTTTTATGAAGTTTTGGATTCATTTCCGTTGAAGACATAATTGGAACCCATGGTGTGACTTTTTCTGAGCAATATATGTGGTGTATCTGTTCAGTTGAACTAAGATCAAGAAGAAAGGTTGTCTGTCTAAGAGTGTGGCCCCGATTACATCATTATCAAGCATCATCTCTTTATAAATCAAAATAATAGGGACTTAGAAGAGAAAACCTTTCTAACTGAATTGACCAATTCCACTAGAGGGCAGCAAATTAATCTAGAATTGTATAGTAATAGGCATCAAAACGACCCAGCTGAGAATAAGCTATATAAAATTGAACAATTGGTGCAACCACATCCAAAAAGAAGCACAGTAAAAACATTGGCTTAAATAAAAAACACACATTAACCACTTGAAGAGCCTCAACTTGATCATTGCATAAAATGCTGAGAAAACTCGAAAAAACAAATGCAGCTGACAACAAATTAAGAACATGTGGCAAGTAAAGGTTTGCAGAAAAGCATAAGCTGCCAAAGTAATTCGAAAATCATCAAAGTGAACATAATAAAATCCCAGGCATAGAGAAGTATAGGCAGCCAAAGCCGTGAGGCATTGACGGACCGCAGTAAGGTTAACCTCAATACCAATCTAGATTTTCCTTAATTTTTGTATCATCTGTATTAGAAGCATTAGAAGCTAAAAACCAAGAGTAAGTGATTATTTTAAGAATATTTCAACAGGTTAGGGCCACAGCAATTGAGCAACAGTAATCAGGACAACTTGCCCAGCCATCTCCGGCTTGGCTTGAGGAAACTGCAAATGAGCGTTTCCATGCTTGGAAAATGAAGGTTGGAGTCTTGAAAAGCAATAATGTCGTGCGGAGCTGATGATGGCTATAAAACTGGCGAATACGTGCAGATTGGAAAAAAGAGATTGGCGTTTCGGGAAGGAAGGTGCCACATCTATTTTTGGAAACTGGAGAAGGGGTTATGTGAAGTTCTAACATGGTTACCACGCATTAAGTAGTTGCCTAACATTTAATGTGTTATCTATTTTATTTGTCTTTTATGGGAATGTAATAATTGCTGTAATGGGTATTAATGTTTCAAATTAGTCAATGGAAGGCTGCTGATTATTTGGCTGAACTTTGCCCTAATCACTTTTGCTTGCAGCCTCCTCCTTCCTCTGAAATCCTAGCTACCTCTTTTCTTTTTCTCCCAAAATCACATCTCCATTTGCCAAATATTGATTGCGTTTGGTAAGGCTCATGACAGAATCTTAGTTTTATTGAATCGGGAGTGGATTAAAATGCATTTGTAACTAATGTGTGGATAATAACATGCTGAGTGCGTGCAACAACACTTTATTGAGGCATGCGTCTACAGAGACTTGTTAGCTACAGTGATATGACATCTGATATGTATTATGCTCTAATGTAAAATGGAAAATTGTAATGGAGGGGCATGGATCATATCAAGGAATGCAGTGAATTCTGCATCAGTAAAGTCAGTAGGAACTCGACATAAAACTTCAGTTGGAACTTGTATGTATTTGATAGCATTCAGAATATGTGTCAACCTTCCAAAGTTTGTCATAGAGATTTGAAAGACTTGCGATAGACATTTCTATTGAGAGTATAATTAGCATGAGGGGTTGGATGATAAAATGTGTACAAATAATGAATAGTTGAATGGGAAAAATGTACCAAGTTGAGAATAGAAATAGCGTGAGGGGTTGGATGATATATGGTTGTACAATTAATGAATCATCGAATGGATGGATTGGGTATTGATTAGCAATAAGCTTAGTATGTAGATTATAGATAGCTAGCGTGGACCATTAGTTGATAGGGTCTCATTTAGTACAAAGAAGTCTATGAGTGTTGAATAAAAAGGATCAGATGTAAGTAGAGTGTGATGTTTAGTTCAAAAAAAACTGGCTCAACTCCTACTCAAAAATGCTTAACTCAAAATCAACTCAAAATCAAAATTATTTATATTTGGCTCAACTCAAAGAGATGATAGATGTAGACGACCTATTCCGCAGACAAGCTCATGTTTCTAGCCTTTAAATCAAAATCATGGTTCTAGCCTTTAAATCAAAATCATGGTTCGACACCTTTTTCATCCACTATCAACAATGTGCCGTGTTCTCCATGTATGATGGAGTCCCCCGTCTTTCTCTCATGCATCATTGCAGCTCCATTATCCATCTTCCTCTATTCAATATCAGTGATCTATATTCCAAGCTGTATTCATTTATTTATTTAATGTTTATTTATTTATTGCAGTCATGGCTGAGGATATCCCAGGGATTTCACACCGTGGGGCAGGTCCTTGTTGGTGCTACCTTGGGATCCACATGCAGTCTCATATGGGTATGGATGTGGCATTCATTCGTGCATCAGTCATTCATCTCATCTATAAGGGTAAGGATAGTTATCTTCCTCTGCTTTTCCTTTTTCTGTGCGGCCTTCCTGTTTCATGTGGCACAGAATTGGCTGCAGGATGAGTGATCCCAATTTCTCCTTCACAATTATGCACATCTTTCAACATCATGTTATTTTAATTTAATACTCACACATTCTCACACACACATACATACACATTTACATATATACATATATGGCAGGTTTGAAGGTATAGTAGTTAGAATGATGGGTTGAGATTACATACATTACATGGTGCAATTATATGATGTTCATATCCTGTAATAAAATCTGGAAGCTATTTTTAGCGGTCCATTTGTATCTTTTTGATATACATGCTTAGCTTGTATTTTTCTTTTCAAAAAGAAAATATTATGGTATCAAATAATCTCCTAAATAGTTCCAAAAAAATTACAAAATATTTTTATCTCATAAAAAATTAGGATTTAAAATATATATTTTAAATAAAAATTTCATATCTATTATTTATGGGAGTTATTTGGGAGCAAAATAACCATTTTTTTTTTAAGGATAGATATGCGGCACTAGTTCCATGGAATGTACATATTTCTAAAATAAAAATTAGTTTTTTAAATACTAAAAAAATTATTAGATCATAAATCTAATTATAAAATGTTAAAAAAATGTAATTATTTTAATAATGGTGTTTTAACTATCACATAAATAAATCATTAAGCCAATTTTTAAGTGATGTGGGGCTACATCAATTGGAAGGCAATCCGCCTGAATAGGATTAACTGCTTGCTTTAGCTGAAGATGTAACCAAGTAAGCTTCCCCTTCCAGAACTCGTTCAGAAGGACAGAGCTGCTTCTGAACTAAATGTGACTCCTGTTCAAAGACCGTCAAAGCCTGCATTGAACTTCTCCAATATGCAATAAGAAAGGCTGAATAATCCTCCTAGTTTGACGATCTGATAAGAAAGGTACCACTGCTAAACGCTTTATATTTTGGCGGCATTAAGCTTCCTCACAAGCATGGTTTTTTCTTTGACTGTTGCACTGCAAGAAATTTTTGAGTTGAAAACTCTATTATTTATTTCAATCCAAATGTTGTAAGCCACAATTGCAACTTTTGCGAGTTTGTTCATTTTATCATTTCCATTAGCCACTGATTCTAACATTTGGAGAAGAATGGGGAAAAATAATCCGTGCAATAAACTTAATTGCTTCAGTAGGTTAAAAGAGAAGTTGCAAGTGAAAAATAAATGTTCAGCCGTTTCCGGCGTCTCATAGCATAGAACACAAGTGGGATTACCGCTGATGCCTACTTTTTGGAGTTTGTCTGCAGTTTTAAATCCTCGGCGAATACATTATCTTGAAAAATTGCAGATTTGAGCTTGTTGTTTATGTCATACCCATTTGTACCTACAGGCTTGAGGCTCTCCCCAATATAAGAAGTTTTGTTTGAGCAAGAGAAATATAAGTAAAATTATTATTTGATGCACTAAGTATAGGCTGAGACCAAATATAAATATTCCTCAAATAAATAGTCAAATTTCAGTTTCCTCGTGGGTCCCATGGGGCACCCACATTATCCCATCAATTGCTCATTCTAAAATTACTTTTTAGATTTATGAGATTAGAGAGCTTACAAGCCTTTTGAAAAAGTGCAGCATGAACAATTCCAAGACCCCATATTGCTTTAAAATTGCTGCTATATTTCAGTTTATCAAGTGCATTTTCTGGCTGTCAATAGAAGCGGTGAACTTGTTAGAAAGAGTTAATCTTCTTAATAATAGAAGCGGGGATATGAACCCCACTATCCCAATACATCAGTAAATTCCAAATTGAGTTTCTAACAAGATGCAGCATTCCCGTCATAGAGAGGAATTCTTTCTTCCAACCCGCAAGCCATTTATGAATCTTTCCTAGAAGAGATGAAAATTAGCAGGTTTTTAAATTTCTTTTAGAAATCGGCGGACCAAGATATGTAAAAGGAAGTTAAAGACTAGCAAGCAGTGCATTTTCTTTTAGCCGATTAGAAACCTGCCTTGAAAAAATAATGCCTGATTCTTCAAAGTTTATAGACGAACCAGAGAAGGTTTGAAGTTGTATAGAATCTAAAGAAAAGATGCCAAGTTTTTCCCCGCAGCAAGTCCAAAGCAAAGAAGATCATCAGCAAACAATGAGTGAGAATAGGAAAAATCCTTATTTTTATAATGGTTAAAAGTACCTTCAGCAGTAGCTATGTTAAGAAGAGCAGATAACTCGTCCATAGCAATAGTAAAGAGGTAACCTTGTTTAATCTTGTTTGTTGAAGAGAAGTATTCACACAAACCTCCGTTCAAAATAATTGAGAAATGCTTATTCTTAATACAAGCTGCAATACATATACATAAGATTGAGGAAAACCTTTTGCCAGCAGCCGCTCAATGATGAAAGTCTTGTGATGGTGTAAAATTCTTCCGAATATCAAGTTTTGCCAAAAGAATTTGCCTTAGATTCTTGTTAAAAGTATTCAAAATTTAAGTTGCTATGAGACTGTTTTCTGTGATAACCCTCCCTTGAATAAAATGTTGTTTGAGCTGGGTTCACAATTGTAGAAAGATATGGCTTAAGTCGAGAAGCCAAAATCTGTGCTATAAGCTTATAAATTGTGTTGCTGAGAGAAATTGGTCTGAGATCATGAATAGTATTCACTTGGATTAAGTACAATTGCAGTATGGGTTATCGTAGCCGAGAGGTTTGCATGCAGAATGAACCAATTAATGGCTTGCTAACTTGAGGACCAATCAAACTCCAATTTTTAATATAGAAGTATGAGGAAAACCCATCTGGGCCAAGAGAGGAGTTTATGTTGATAGTCTTGAGCATAGAAAAGATATGCTCAGTGAGAAAGGGCCTTATGAAGTCTTCCTTGTTGCAATCATTCGAGAGCGTGCTCCCCGTTGGGCAGTGCCCCCTTGTTATTGTTGAGGCGTTGTTGAATAAGTTCTTAAAGTGAGTGATCATATAATTAGCAATACTAGCATGATCCGTGTGACCATCAAGGAGTGAATATTTGCTTGATTTTTCCTGACATTGATATACTTATAGAGAAAGTCAATATCCTCTTCTCCTTTCATTAGCCAATTTTGCTTTGCCCTTTGACAAAACCAGTGCATCTCCCTTAGTAGAATACTTTCTTAATGTGTTGGTTCCTCTTAAGGCATAGTGTATGTTTGCATGAATATTGTGTGACCCTTGTAGCAATAATTGAGGGGATGTCATTGTGTATGTTCCTAATAGCTCTTTTTTTACATTTTTTGTTTTGCTTGAGAGGACCAAGATAGGGTTTCCATTTGTGTATATTTTCCAAGCTATGTAAACTATATCCCAATAGTTTTTATGATGACTCCAGTGATTCGAGTATAAGAACCTCTTGGTATGTTTGTTTTGTGCTTGTAATGAGAAAGCTAATGGAGAGTGATCAGATACACTATGACTCTCCACTTTATAATAAGCTTGCGGGAATAAGTCAAGCTAGTAATTGTTAACCATAATTCGTTCAAGTTTTACAATAATAGGAGTAGTATTTTGTTGGTTATACCAAGTGAAAGGCTGATCTAGTGGCAAAAAGATCTTCAAGAGCATTATTAAAGATAAAGGAGCTTAGTTCCTCAACTTGAGTGCTAGTGATAGGTGCACCACCTTGTTTCTCAGTGAAATCACTAACACATTAAAATCCCCTGCTATGGTCCAAGGCTCACAAATATTGGTGTTCAGAGATGTGAGATGCACCCATAACTTGGTACGTTGACCTTTGGTATTATAGGCAACACACAAGTAAGAAGAAAGGACCAACATCTGTAGTGAATCCGGCCATGAATGAATTGAGCCGTGATTTTTTTCGGCTCAAAGTGAATTTGATTTTTGTGCCATAGAATTAGAATCCTTCCTGGATGGGCAATGTCAAAATTCTTGCAGCAGCCTTCATCATCAAATAGATTCCACTTGGCCCTATTAAAAGGATCAAGAAAGGTTTGGTGGCTAATTCTAGTCTATAAACAAGCTATGTGAGATGTAAGTTCTCGCATTCAATGATGTGGACGTTTGAATTCAGTCTACGAACATTCAAAGGAGGAAAAGGATAGTTTGACATAATAAGTTGATCTTGATTATGAGTTCAAGACCAAGAATCGTTTTAAATTTGTTTTTGACTGGGGAGGTTTTGAACCTTTTTAGGTGACCATGTGCCAGGAGTAGGTCTCGGTGTCTTCCATTGATGTTTGGTTAAGAGAATTATGTAAAAGAATTTGGCTTTCTGTAGTAATAGTTGGTCTGAGTTGGGGTTGCAGTGTAGGTGTTGAATCAAGATTGATTTGTGTTCAATTATGGATGGGAATTGTTGGAAGTGTAGAAGGGGGTTGTTGAGGTTTATGTGCATTGCTGAAGATGTTTGTTGTAGATTGGTGGTGACTGGTGACAAGACCGTGGTTAATATATTCGTAGTTGTTGTTGTAATATGTGAGATGTTAGGTTTCGGCTCCAGAATAGAAGTTGTTGAATGAAGCGAGGTAGGGGGGAACTGAGAGAGGCTTGAGAGGAGTCTCGATGAGCAACTGGTTGTCTAGAACGACCTCTTTTAGGTAGGATAAGTTCGCTTGAGGGACAAGCACAGATTTCTGAAGATTTGATGAATGTTTTGCATATACTGGGTTTCCATTCGCACTCCACCTATTTGCATATAGGGGATACCACATCTAGCACAAGTTCTATAGTTTTTGGTAAGAGAGAAGTTGGGGTGATTTCAATACAGACTCTTGCAAAAGTGATCCTTTTACGATATATGATGAGGTTGTCAGCCATAATGGGGTTGCCTATTTTCCTTGATAGACGAGAGATACTCTGATCACAGCAAAGAGAAAGAGGGAGATTAGGAAATCGAACCCAGTTCTGATCACATCTGTGCACAATCAAATAGATGGCCATCTTTAAGCTTCAAATATTAATTTTACTAACTCAGCATAAAGTTGTCACATTAGTCTTATTTTAAATCCAATAAAATGGAGGGTTTAAAGTGCACTAAATCGTACGTCATAATTTAAAGTGCATTAAATCAAAGGATGATGGATGGAGGATGCTAACCTGCACTGTGATACGTGCAATAGATCTGATGATTTAAAGTCAACCAAGTTGAAAATATCATTAACATATATTTTATTTTATATTAATTTTAAAAAAATAAAGACAAATTTCTTAAGAATAATTCATTAAGTAAATAAATTCTAAACTATCACAAAAAATTCATTAAGTACTTTAGATATCATTAATTACATTATATATGATTAGTAATAATATTAAAAGATAATTATCATAGTTTTCTTTGTAAATTAATATTGAATAATAATTTAAGTAGTGATAAAAGCAATCTCTTACCAGTAAGTAATAATAAATCAAAATTGAATATTTCAATCTCGAACTAAATAAATGATAATAATAATATTGTTTGAGTGGGCAATTCTCGAACATTGAGGAATTAATTACGTCTGTTTGATTATTATAATTTAAGTTCTAATATCATATATATATATATATATTCACTTATGCTAGCCCTCTGGTAGACATATACATAGTATCTTTATATCTTCTAAAGTATGATGATAGCGAATTAACCCGTTCTAAACATAAAATTATATTATGTACAGATTTTAAATATCTCCTGTGGAATTTTGTTTTTATTCATTCAGGCATGCTACTTATTTTTGATAGTATTTCAAATAGTAACAATATACTTAAATCATAAAATTTGCAAGGCTATAAAGCATGCAATTGAATCAATAAACTTTGCAAATTTTAGTGCGGAGCCAAAAGCATATAATTAAATCTGCATATACAAATGTACTGCATGATATCCAGTGTACCTATTTTCTTTTTGCCAGGCTGACTTTTTGTGAATCCGCGTAAATTTTATTTATTAGAAAATTATCGAAGCAAAAAAATAAAAATATTTTTATTATCATATTTATAATTCTCTCTCTCTAATTCTCTCCTTCACTATTTCAATGTTAGTGAAAATAAGATGATGATTTTGATGGTGATAGAGATAGTAAGGATAATGATAGTAGAGATGATCGTAATTATGATGATAGTGATAATGATAATAAGAATAATAATAATCGATATTATTATTATTACTATATTTGTATTTATAAGATAGAAATGGAAGTCTTTATGGAAGGGAAATTTATAATAAAAAGTACGAATAATAATAATAATAATAATTTTTTATTATTATCATAACATCATTTATAAGATAATCTATATGTAAAATATATTATTTTTATTGTTCTATATGAGAGAGTATGATAAATGGAAGAAAATAAAAATATTATTTTTGGTGATAATATTTATGCACATAAGTTTATTTTAGAGATAATATTATAATAATATTATTAAGATAATAATAATAGTATAAATATTATTATTATTATGAAGAAAATAAAGAGAATAAGTATACACTTATTATCATTATTATTTTTATAAGAAGAGAGATAATATCATAATTATTTATTATTATTATAATAATAATAATAATATAGTATACTTATTATTATTTAGAGAATAATTGTAAAGAGAGAATATTATGATATTAGTGAGAGATATTTATTATAATAATATTATCTAAATAATAATCATTATTATTAATATTTGCAATAATTATGATAATAATGATAATAATAATCTCTTTAGTTATCATTACTATTATTATTATGACATAAATTATATATATATATATATATATATATAAAGAGCAAGAATTACAATTGCATAAAAATAAATGCACCAATTAAATTGGGAAAATAAAAGTTAGTGGTTATGAGCAAAAATAAATATTAAAATTAGTGGTTAGTTAATTAGCACAATTATGGGTCAATATATATTTTAATTATTATTTTTTCTCATTTAAATTTTTTATTTTGATAATTTGTTCAAATAATTTTTTTCACTCACTCTTTTTTTAAGGTTTTCGTGTGCTCCTTCTCGTTCAAAAGGAATTTAATGTGAGGAGGCGGCGACTTGACAAAGAGTTAGTGAATAGTTCTAAAAGTGTCCAACAACGTTTTGGCAGAGTTTTGGCAATGTCCGATGGCGGTGCGAGGGGTGGTGGTTCGTCGCGAAAGAGAAAATAGGAGAAAATGGGGTTGGTCGAGAGGCAGCAACGGCTTGACGAGGCATCGTTGGGAGGCTTAGAAAAGTCAAGCGAGGTGCTGGCGAGGTATTGGAAGGTCGAGGCGGTGAGGCGGGAGACGGTGGCTGGCCGTGGAGAAAGAGGGGAGGGGAGAGGGGAGGAGGCTAGGGCTTCACCATGGGGAAGGGGGAGGTTGCTTAGGAGATTAAGAGGTGGAGGAAGAGGTCCGGCAGTGGCCGGAAGAAGAGATGGGGGAGGAGAAAATTAAGAGGGAAGAGAAGAAGGAAAATGAAAAATTAGTTAAGAAAAAAAATTAATTAAAAAAATTCTATTTAAATTAATTGTATTTTTTCGTTGTCTGATTTTCAAATTTGATGAAACTTGACCGGGAAGTCCGTCTTGACGAGACGAACATCCTTAAATAAAAATTTCTTGATTCAGAGTTATATTTTATTTTTTATTAATTTTTGAAAGTAGTAACTTTAAAAATTATATACGGATAATCCGAAGCTAAAAAATCGATAAAAAATTTTATGTAGCCTTATTTTATTATTACAAATCCAACGGTACCAAATTTTTTGAATTCGAACTTATATTTTTTCCTAATTTTCTATATTTAAAAACTTCAAAAATCAATATCGAAAATATTTGTCGGTCAGATTGTTTCCAAATTTGAGAATTACAATCACAAAAATATACTCTTTCATTCTGTATATTTTTAAAGTTGATCGAGATCCTGATTTTATCCTAATTGAGTCCTTTAGGATTTGGGTTGTTATAGTTAGGGTTTATTGAGTGTTATTTTCTATGAAAGCTATTAGAGATTTGGAAGCTTGAAACCTTAGAGAATGAACAAAAACAAATCAGGGAGAGAAGAAGAAAATTTTTTTTTTACAGTGAATCTCTTCTTCCTCATGAAGATTGATAAGTTCTCAACTATGTAAACATCTTTTTTATAGTAGATTTTCTTGTGGTTGTGTGGTTACATATCTTTTTTCATTCTTGGATTTTTCATGGATAACTTTGCATTCGTATGCTTGTGTGCTTGTTGCTTATGAATGTTTGTGTTGTGATTTTCAATTTTTATGTTAGTATATTTTCGTGTTTACTTTTGTGATTCTCATCAGTAAAACCTCGATCATAGGGACTTTTTATTGAAGATCTTCTGACAATTTTCTCAATAAGTGGTATCAGAGCATTATTTTGATATTAGGGTTTGTTAGCTTTAGTGAGAACAATGGCTAACGAAAGACATAAGGTTGAGAAATTCAATGGAACAAACATTGAATTTTGGAGTATGTAAATGGAGAATTTTCTCTACCTAAAGAAAATATACTTACCATTGGAATGAGATAACAAGAAACCTGAATCTATGTAGGAAGTGGAAAGCCCTTGATAGAACGACACTAGGCTTGATACGTCTTTCTTTATCATCGTCAGTTGCATTTAACATTGTGAATGAGAAGACTACAGTTGATCTTATGGCAACCCTCACCCAAATGTATGAGATCACAAAACATATGAATGAGTTCAACATTGTAACAAACAAATTAAGCTCAATAAAAATCAACTTTGATGACGAAGTTAGAGCTTTGCTACTTTTGTCTTCTTTACTAGATAGTTGGGACGAACTTGTTAATGAACTTAGTAATTTTTTTAGAAATGCTAATCTCTGATTTGATGACATTATTGGGCTATTGTTGAATGCAGAAATAGGGAATTGCTCCGACGAAGAAACGACTACTTCAGTAATATATCAGAATTCAGAGGAAGAAGCACACGCCAGAAGCTCAGTAGAAGCATGTCTAAGTCAATGCTAGGAAAATCAATGTCTGCTAAAGGAAAGACAGAATGCTAGAAACTGCAAAAGATATAGACGCTTTAAGAAGATTGTTATGCCTTGAAGAAGTCATGAGAAATAGATAAAGACAAGATCCCCTTCATGAATATTTCAGTAGATGAAGATCAAGAATCTTTGATTATATCCTTTTTTATCACCGGGTCTTGGTAATGAACTCTGGTGCTTCCTTTCATGCAACCCCAAGCAAGGAAACTTTCAAGAACTTACATAAAAGGCAATTGGGGAAAAGTATCTTGGGACATGACAATGCCTGCAACATCATTGGAAAGGGTGATGTGGATATTTAGTTGTCGAATGGGTTGATATGGGATATGACGGATGTTAGACATGTACCTTGGTCGATGAGAAACTTGGTTTCTATCATCGAGTTAGCCCGTGATGAATAGAGCTCCATAGGAGAATTTTGGAAAGTTACTAAAAGCGCACTGATTGTTGCTCAGAGGCAGTACTGATGGGACACTTTACCTGATCAATAAGGTGTTTGACTTTATTGCAGCATTAGAGCATATTGATGCGCGTCTATGGCACTAAAGGCTCAGTCATATTGTAACAACCCAAGTTATTATCTTAGCCAACTAGGACTAACTCAGGTCCTAATTCTGATCTTAGTACACTAGTTAAGTCATTAGGTGTTCTTCACCAAGATCTAGTTCAAATCAGGAGTCAAATAGATCAAATCTTGATTTTTGGGAATCCCAAGAACCTTGGAATTTGACCTATCTAAATTGACTTCAGATCAAAAATCGGACTTCATCATTGCACTCATTGCCCCCAAATTAGCTAGGGGTGATGTTTTGGTGGCAATCGCAAGTCATCAAAATTTTGTCGAATATTTTAATAATATTTAAATATCCGGAAAATGAGAAAATTAAATACTCGTCGGAATTGAAATCCAGCTTCGTCGTTGCGTTCCTCACCCCTCAATTAGCTAGGAGTGAATATTTGAAAATATTATGAATATAAATAATCGATTAATTTGAATTACAAAAATTAGAAATTTAAATTATAATATTAATTTTATATTCCCTAATTGACGGCACAGTCGCTTGCGCCGTCAAATTCTCGCACGCCGTCTTCTGTTGCCATCGGATTAGATGGTTATCCTCAGCCGTCTGATCGTGCGATCTGATGGTTCCCAAACTGTCCTCTCCGTCTGCCTTTGCGGTTAGGGCACACGGCATGCGTTGCCTTGGCGGTGACCCGCAGCCAATCCCAGTATGCAGAGAAGCCTCGGAGGCATTGCTAAATTCCCCATTTGGCCTCCGTCAACCCAAGTCCCGCCATTCTGCTCGCTCGATCGAGGTCCAGCTGAAGATGCTGCGGTGAATTCCGTGAACTCTAACCCTACGAACCGTCTATCTAAGGTACGCTGATCTTCTCCTCTCCTCTTGTGATTTATGCATCTCTCATTTCCCAAATCTATTCAGTGCAATGGATAATCGATCTAGTGGGTCTGATTGAACTCAAGTGAGTTCGATCGATCAAAATCAGGTGTTGGTATACAGTAGTCCACAGTATCGGGCTCTGGTTCCGCCTCACCCCACCCGAGTGGACCTAGCTAGGGTTAAGATTCGTCACGGCCTTGGGCCATTTCAGGCCATGTCGTTGCCACGGTTAGGTCGAGCTCGTTGAGCTCCTTCCTTTGGCATGTGGGTCAGCTCGTGCCGTCGCCATTTTGGCCATCGGTGCTTGTGTCCTAGTCCCCGTATCAGAACCCGTCAAGGCGAGCCCTCATTCTCTCGAGTCGGGTCGAGCTTGACCCAACTCGCGTCTGCACGTTTTCTCTTCCCCTCAGTTGCGTCTGCGGGCCCCGCACTATCAGGATGCTGAAGCCGAGGTGGGCCCGCCGTCTTGTCTCCGCAGAGCTATCTCTCTGCCCATCGCCATCTGCCGAGTCTGGTCGGTCCCGCCGCCATCTGAAGCCTGGAGATTAGTTTAAATTAATGAAATGAAAATCTAATTTAATTTAATTAATTAAAGAATCTTTAAACATTAATAAATATTAAACCATAAATCCAAATATACTCAAGTTATATCTCATTTTAATCAAAAAAATGAGAGGAATATTTTGGCATTGTTCATTTTCCTATGATGAATATTTAACTTAGTGATATTTAGGACCCCTCATTTGACCAAAATGCTCTTAAACTTCCAATCATCATAACTTTGCACACACTCACCCAAATATAGTCAATATGGGTCTTAAAGTAATCAGGAGAGTGACTAGTTTGCCCTGATGTTATTAGATTTGATGTATGATCATTGGTTTGCTTAATGACTTTTAGGACCCTCACTAATGACCCTTAAAACCTTATAAATTGATTGGGCCATATCTTAGTCATTTGGACTCCAAATTAGGAAATTCAAACTTCTAACTAGGTTAGAAATTTAGTGCTAGTAATAAATTGAAATAAAATTTAGGTTTTGAACCTTAGAAACCCTAGATTGACCAAAATACTCATAACCTTAGTTAGGTCATAACTTGACCAATTGAGGTCCAATTTGAGTCTACTCCTGATTAAATTACTAAGTATGATATAGGGAAATGATAGTCATTGAGTTTACTGAATTGAGACACTAAATGGAAATGTTAGGTTTTTGACCCCTCTTAACCTTAGAAAATTCCATAAATGCCCTTAATATTAGAACACGCATAACTTAACCATTAGACATTAAAATTTAGTATTTTAGGACTCTATGAAATTCTTGAACAGCAAGCATCAATAAACTACACAAAAATTTAGTCTTCATCAGGAGAAAATTATTAAATTGCCCCTTATGTCAAATTCTTTAGTTTGGACCTATAGGACCTAATTCATGTCCAAATTTAGTGTACTTATTGTCTATTTTCATGTTAGACAGTAAGGAATCATTTGGCAGTAAGAAAATCCAATTTTGAGCCTTAAATTAAAAAGTATCTTTTTGAACCCTTAAGCAGGAGCAAAATGCTCACTTTGCCCAAAATTTAGGTTTAGTGTCCTTAACCCCTAAAATATCATCTAAGTCATTAAATCAGTAATAAAATTAATTTAGAATCAATTAAAGTCATAAGATTCGTAATTTGAGTAAATTGGTTAAATTGCCTCTTTAAAGGCTTAAAACCCCTAAGTAAGGAAAAGGTGCTTTAATTAAAATTCACCCTCAATCCATTTAATTGAGAACAATCAGTGAATGCAATTAAATTGAATCAAATTCCATAAGTCCCTAAATCTCTAAGTCATCTTCCTTAATAGCTTATTATGAATCTTCACTTCCATTCATGACCTTTTTTTAAGATTAGGAATAGATCTTATGTTAGAGTTTATTCATTGAATAAAGTAGGTTATTCAATGAATGAAATATTAGTTTTATTATTTTCTAGATTTTATAACTTAATTCTAATTATTTTGTTTTTCAACCATTAGATAAAGATTAGGAGAATCATTCTATTAAGCTTGATTATGCTTAATAGAATTTGCCTTAATTATTATTTCACTTTTAGATCTAAATCTTAGATCTTAAGCTTCACCCTTTGGATTATGTGATTAACTCCAATGCATGGTGTTTAATTCTTAATCCCTAGTTTGAGAGATCTTGATCGAATCTTAGTCAAGAATGTCTAAATTCATCAATTATGACGTGATTATTTATTATTTAACTTGTAGTCAATTCTGATTGAATTAAATTAGAACCTGGTCGGTTCTAATTGCTTTCAACTTATAAGGTCATGTTCTAAGTTGCATTCGATAGTAAGAATTAGAGTTTCTGAACTTGTGTAACTTATAATAGTTAGAATTGTTTAACAGATAACAACAGTGTCACCATATGTAGTAGAGTCCCTTGCTTACTATTTGATTATTTGTGCTACGCATTCCTTGTATTTTGTACTTATTTCGTTGAACATGTCATGTAAGAGAAATTTGTGCATAAAATAAAAACTTAGAATAACTAGGACAATAGCTGCCTTAGGTTCAATTATATTCTTGTTGGTTCTAGTGCACTTTTACCCCAATAGTTAGTAGTAAGGAGTAATAAGGATGCTTAACATTACTCATTGAGGAGTGTGTATTAAGTTTGGAATCCGTATAGTCTTGCAGACGTGCTTGACTCCTCAGCTGCTTCTTGACGTATCCACAGAAGCAAAAGCAAAATAACTAAAATCTACTGTATTTGTATTTACTGCCTCTTCAGTTCTGTTGTACTATTCTGTCTTCCCTTGCTCATAAAGGCTTTGAACATTTCTGTCTGCCCTATCCCAAAAATGCTTTGGGAATTATGCTGGGCCCGATTAGCCATTTTTTTGATATGACAGTTGTACATACCTATTTTCTATTTCAGTTTACTGCTTATTGTTTTAATGATGAATGTTATTTCAGTCAACCTTACTTACTTACTTGCTTACTTATATATTATAGGATGCTAGACTTTGCTGTTATTTATTATGTATATATTACGATCAGATTCTTTATTTTAAATCAGCATATGTCATATGATCATCAATATATTTAGGATTAAACTTTTCTTTCAGTACTCTTACTTATTGTATTATATATGCATGCCTATCCGTGCTTAGGTTACGTTGAGTTGTGCCTTTTTACCTCAAATCTTATTTAGTTATAAATGTTGTATTTATAACTTATCATTCTCCTTGTATGCTTACTGCTCCTATGATAGATAGTTTATTTTGTGTTGTTAAGTAAAATGGTGACATTAATAATTTATGAAAATATTCAGCCTAAAATGTACTTAGATAATTATCTAATAAGAATTTTTTTTTTGCTAGGGCCCTGCATTACGAAACCGACAATGTTAGATTCTTGTCGATTTGAAGAGCTTGTTCCTGAGGAGGAGCCATATCCAGAAGAGGAGCCTTATCTTGAGGAGGAGCATCAGGCAGGAGCTGAAGTTGTTTAGTCTTTTTTGTTTATTATGAGGATGAGTGATTCTATTTCAGTTTATTTAAACTTAATTAATATTATAATAATACAGATACCTTTAACTGTGTTTTTTCTTACTGTACTATTTATTCTGAGTTGTATGTTGCATTTTCTCTATTTATTATGGTAAATTGGATGTATGCTTATTTTACCTTTATTCTGAACTCTGATTCTGTATTTGCTTAGTGACTGATTATATGGCATGCATGTATTGGCATATCTCCCCCTTATTAGTGGCTTGGATTATACCTAATCCAATGATAAGTGAGGAATTTGCCAAAGTGACACACCACCCCTTAGTTTAATCTTGTGGATTAAGGGGTGGGGCGCCACACATATGAGCGAGAAAAGATTTTAAGTCCATGCTATCGACAGGAATAATCTCAAGGTTGAAATATGTGGACTTGGAATTTTGAGAAGGCTACATGTACGACAAGCAAAAAAAGGTCAGTTTGTCAAGAAGTTGGAGAGACTTCTCAGAAGTTGAAGCTTGTACACGCAGATGTGTGAGGAACATCTCTCATATCCTTTCTTGGTAGAATCACATATCCTAGACAATGAACTATATCGACGAATTGTTGGGGATTGAGTGCACTCCTGAGGTTAAAACTAAGCTTGGCAGCTTCCTTGTACTTTAGGCTTCCGACTGGGGGCTTGAACTCCACGCTTTACCCACTACGGCTCTGGGGAAGACGACTGGAGAAGTAAGGTGGTCGAATGGAGCAAGAGAAGTAATTCAGGGAATCTGGAGCTAGCTGGGGGCAATGAAGGATTCCAAAATAATTTCTCAATGAACAAAGAGGCTCACTGTAATACCCCATCATGTTTTCTTGCGCAACAAAAAGATTAGTACATAGTTTAATAGATGGCGGTGGAATGACGCGCTACTTGGAAAGGTTGAACTTTTATATATCTAACTTGTTGTTGCTGAATGTTAATCCTTAAGACAAGTAATATCCTTATCTTAAGTATTATATAAGACACTTATACATATTATATTTAGTAAAAATGATAGGAATATGTATCCAATGTATATGAGTACTTCATATGAGTTTCGTATCGATCACATCACAATACTAAGTATAAGTAGAAGAAGTATTCAGAGTGCAAAGCTAAAGCCTTCATCCATATATTCATCACAAAACTGAATAAAAGTATTCATCTCAGAAAAGAAAGAGAAAATACATCAAGAGCTAATTATTATAAACTAAAGTTTAAATAAAAGAGTAGTAAGTATGTATCCTTCAATGCTGGCTCCTCAAACTACTTAAGATCTGACATTATTGATTTCACAATAATAGAGCCCCAACAAAAAAAAAAAGATTTTGTGTTAGACAATAAATCTAAGCACATTTTAGGCTACAAAATAATATTGCTTGTTGTTTAAGGGATTTTACTTAACATTCAATAAAACAGAAATCTATTGCAGAAAACTAAAGTAAACTGAAACTAAAATCAAGTACTAAAAACTGAAGGTAAAGCAAAATTGTAGCTGAGTAAAAGTATTGAAAGTAAATCAACGGTAAAAGGATTGAAAACTGAACAAAGTACTGAAAACAGAAGTGTACTATATGTCACTCTATATACATCTGAATATGCCACTGAAATATGCTAAAAATATGCACTTTGGTGCCACATTGTACCCATTAGAAATCCTAATATCTAGATACATGCTGCATCATGTAATTTATACTCAAACCAGATGCGTGATGCATCCCGTAGTTTCTACTCAAATATGATGCATGATGCATCTTGTAGTTCACATATAATCTTGATGCTTTATGCTTATGCAATTCTTGTCAAAGTATTTCATGCAACAATATTGTTAAATCATCAAAATACCAAGAAAATAAAAGAAAATTAAACATCCCTTTTGGTTACCTAATTATTTAACCTAGTTTATCCTAATATGCACATTTACTTACAAATACCATATAAATCAAAACTTAATCACATATAATACCATAATCCAGATTAAGTTAATATAAATTTATATTTAATCCAGAATTATATTCTCACAATCTTCTAAGTTATCACATGTTAAGAGTACATAAACATACTTAGTATATTTATAAGAAAGGTAACTTGACAGCCTTTGTTTGTTTAACTGCACTTATCAATGTGCACAAAGATAATGGAATGAAATTCTCTTATAGTTTATTCTCTCAAACTAAGCTGTTAAATCCTCTACTTATAATATATTTAGGAATTGAGATATTAATCCTGAACTATACTCATCTTATTAACCTAAGATAAAACTAGAACTTTATAATTCTATTAAGGATGAACCAACCAATTATATATCCTACTAAATCAAATTAATTTTATAAATATGCACTACAATCTTCATATGATAACATTAATATTATCATTCTTTATATTTTTTGAACTGACTAATTTAGTAAATAAGAAATTTTAAACTAATTAATCCATTCTCCATTGCAATTTGTTCTACATATATAGTTCCAAGGAAATGACATGGATGTATTTCAAGTTGGAATAACTACCACAATTTAATAAGCTTGGACTACATCTTTTAGGTTATCTTTTAGGTTATCTTACCACAATATTTGTGTTCTTTATATACTCAGCATGTGTTAATACGATCATAAGCATGTTAGGTTCATAATTGTATTTGTTGTTTCTTTTAATTTTTAGCCTCACCTTATTTATTTCATATTGTGTGTGATTTTTCATACTATTTGCTGGCTATAAATGGATAATTTATAATTACTCATCTTTTTATAGCTGGTTGCACCCATTACTGCTTGCATATTTAGTTAAATTGAAATATGATATCTTAAAATATTCAGTTCATTAAAATAGCTTAAAATATACTTAGACAATTATCTAAATTTAACTTTTTTGTTTTGTTGCTGGGCCCCTAGCATTTGTGATACCGACAAATATCAGATTCGGACCTGTTCGTGGGAGAAGTCGCAGGAAAGGAGCAAACTCTGGAGGAGGATCGTGCTGCTACTGCTTAGTTAGATTCTGCTTTTCTTTTTGTGAGATTGAGAGACATTTGTATATTCTATTAAATTTTAGTCTGTAATAATTAATTCTGGATGTATTTTATTTATGCATTGTGATGAGTTACTATATTATTTTCCCTCTTTCTACTATGTATGCTTGTGGATGTTACTCTACTGTTTGTTGCTTCTGCCACTTTGATACTTGTATATTGATGAATATTATAGTGCTTGGTGACAAGTCCTTAGTTTAAGGCAGGTTGGGTTTACCTAACTTTACTTAAGTTGGGGATTTGCCACAGTTGCAGCACCGTACTTCTTTTTTTTTGTCAGTACGGGGGCCCCTGTAGCGCCCTGCCCCATTGCCGCACGTGCAAAGAGTAATTTGGCGGCGGAACAGTGCGCTACTCAAGGAGGAATGGTCCGTCTCCCCGAATAGCTGAACACTAAGCCCATTTGAAGGGATACTGACTCAACCTCAAGAATGGTTGAGAGCTAATACTTAAGATAAGAGTAGTATCCTTATCCTAAGCATTAGATAAATATATACATTAGATTTAGAATATCATAAGAATCCAATATATGTATAATTCAGTTGATCACATCACAATACTAAGTATAAGTAGTGTAGTATAGAGTGCGAAAGCTTAAGGCATACATCCAGATACATTCATCATAGAAACAGTAAGAAAATATTAATCTCAGAAAAGAAAGGAAAGTACATCCAGAATTATTACAGACATTTACTGCATAATAGACATAAAACTAAATATTGAACTAAAAGTAACTAAGCAGCTGAAGAAGAGTCCACTAATACTCCACGGGCTCCTTTTGGATCTCCTGGATGTCCTCTTGACCTGGCTCAGTATACTGCTTAGGATCTAGCAAATTGCTAAATCCCAAAAGTACCTTGTGTTAGATAATAAGTCTAACACATCGAAACTAATCTAATAGTTCTAATTATTCATTTAATATTTACATAATACGAGTAAATCTGCAGAAAAACTATAAAGGTAACTGAAAGTATAAATTTGTCTAAAACTGTACAAAACTGAAGCAGTGTAAAGTAAAACTGAACTGTAACTGAATACTAAAAATAAATCAAAATAGTACTGAATCTAAAACTAAGTAATCATATGTACAACTATACTATATGCCACTGAAACTGTGCATCTGAATATGCCATAATATGGTATGCTACTGATATGCTACCAAAATATCACTGAACTGTTATGAGCGGTACGGTCCAATATCTATATACACCATGTTGGGAATACTGTTTATTGATGACATTGATACATCCATAAATTCCCCCGTCAATGTATGCAACATTTCGTAACTCATAGATCAACACTAATACTTATACATCATTCTGATTCTCATACATCATTCTGATATTCATACATCATGCTTATGCTCATGCTCATGCTTCTAAACTACATGAGATAAGTTCAGAAAATGCTTAAAATCTGATAATGAATCCAAAGTCTCCATTGTGCAGAATCCTGCTAAAAGGATTCTGACTCCTAAGATTCTAACTATGGTAATTGGTTAAAATTGAGAGTTTACTTGAAAATCATTAGCTGGGATGATTGTATACACATATTTAGCATATTTGCAACAAAGGTAGATTTAACCCTTAGCTTGTTTAAACTGCACTTATCGAAGCGCACTACGATAGGAGGCAGAACCCGGTCACAGTTTATATCTCAAGCTAAGCCGTTAAATGCCCTAATTACAAGCATACTTAGTGGTCTACATAAAGTGACTTCAGATACTTAGTTTGCTTAAACTGTACTTATCGAAGCACACTACGATAGGAGGCAGAACCCAGTTGCAGTTTACATCTCAAACTAAGGATCTTGTTCACTAATTATAACACTCTTAGTCTTGGGAGATTTTCTCTCATGGGACTGTATTCGGCTAATCCCGTGGGATAGCACCTGGTCATAAGCCCACATTGGAGTGAATCAACCAATCCTGAATATTACTAAATTAATCCAGTAATATGGGTATACTCTACTATACCCAATTAATAATCTGGGTTCAAAAGATTCTATTTAACTAACAAAGATTTATCAAATCTATTAATCCTTATTCTAAGTAAGCATATCCTACACAAGGCTCCAAAGATGTGATCAAAAGATCACTCAATATAGTTGCTACCACAAGGAATGAGCCACAATCTAAGTACTTTAGGTAATTTCTATCACAAGGTATCAAGTTCAACTTCTAAAGTTTTGAAGGATCATCTAAGGTTCTTACCTCAATAGATTACAAAAGTTATTCCTACCTCAATGTATCAACAATTAAGGTCTTTAGATATTTTCAAAATGATCCTAAAGTAAGACCCTTAAGATCTCACTCTTCTACTTTTTAAGTTAACATTTAAGGCTTACTTATTAGCTTTGGACTAAAGTGATCAGATTAGATGGCTAACCATTCATCTAATCCATTTCTATTCTATAATCATGGGATGGAATCAAGGATATTATTAATATTAGGTCATTTCTTCAATCATTAATATTTTATTATTCATCTTATGCTAGTAGTCTTATATAAGAGAAAATCAAGGATCTAAAGTTTAGGTTCAAATAGTTCAATCACATAGATTTAATGTTAATCTTAGCACTTCTAATTCAATGGCTTAAGATCAATATTAAATCATATGCATTATTGGAATAATGTCAATTGAATTATCTTATAATCAAGTTAATTAATTAAGTGATTAAGATTTAGATCTTAATCAAGACAAGTTAGGGTTTAACCCCTGACCCTTATATCATTAAGATCAATATTACTTTAAAGGTCAATGACAAATTAATGTATTATTAGTGTATTATTGATGTCACACTTTAGATTTGGATTAAGTATTATCTACTTAATCAAGTTATCATGATTCTTTATTTAATTGTAGTTAAGTGTCAATTCAAACATATCAAGATATCCAATTGAATGTTAAGGTTCTCTAATATACATCATAAAAATTATAAAGGCATATAAATGAAAAGATAACATAAAATAAGAGGGTAATTAATACTAATCAAATCCTAAAATAAATAAAGGGATTAGCACTTAATCATAATTCTAAAAGATCTAAGTTTCATACCATTTAGGTTATTAAGGTTTACCTATTTGACACATACTTTTAAAGATTCTATTACTTAGCATTTGACATGACATACATTTAAAGATACATAGTAGATTTTGAGCATCTATGGAAAATGACAAGTTCAAATTTAATTTCTACATAAAAATTAATGCAATGTTCAATTTTAGCCCCACTAGGGTCCTAGGGGTCTTAAAATACCAAAACAGAGTAGTTCTGGCCATTCCAGCCAAGACTGGGCACTTATTACAAAATCTGGGCAATTTTCTGAAGAATTCTGGGAATTTTGCAAAATTTGGGCGCGGTAGCGCGCTGGAGCGTGCTGTAGCGCTTTCCGCGCGGTAGCGCCTTTGTGATGCGGCTTGCTACATGTGGGGCCCCCGTACTGACAACAAGGAAGTACGGTGCTCAAACTGTGGCAAATCCCCAACTTAAGTAAAGTTAGGTAAACCCAACCTGCCTTAAGCCAAGAATTTGTCACCAAGTGTTATAACATTTATCAATATATAGATATCAAAGTGACAGAAACAATAAATAATAGAGTAACATCAACAAGCATACACATTAGAAAAGAGAATGCAATAGAGTAACTCATCACAATGCAAAAAGGAAATACATCTAGAATTAATTATTACAAACTGAAGTTTAAAGAAAAAGAAAATATCTCTCAATCTCACTGAAAATGAAAATGCAATAACTATTCATTCTGTGGCAGCACGATCCTCCTCCTGAACCTGCTCCTCTTCGATGACACTGCCCACGAATACATTTGAATCTGACATTTGTCGGTATCACAAAAATGTTACAGTTAGACAATTGTTTAAGTACATTTTAGGCTATTTTAATAAACTGAACATTTAAAGATATCACATTTTAACTGAAACAGACATGCAAGCAGTAAAGGTGCAACAAGTTATGAAAGAAATGGGTGACTATAAACTATCCATTTATAGCCAGCATACAATGCAAAATAAATAAGGGGAAGCTAAAAGCTAAAAGAAACAACAACTACAATACAATGCTAAACCTAACATGCTTATGATCATTTTAACATACACTGAATATATAAAAGAAATACAAGTACTGAAAATGTGCAATTCTAGCATCCTAAACATACTAATATATATAAGTAAGCCATATGAGTATACATATAACATGCTAGTTAAGAATAGGAAAAGAACATAAAAGCCACTGAGACATGTGGCAAAAGCAAGCAATTTATGAAATATGAAGCCACTGAGACATGTGACAAAACGAGCAAATACTGAAAATAAGGCCACTAAAGCATGTGGAAAAACAAATCAGAAAACAATACAATCCAGCTAAGTAGCAATAAGCCTAAGACATAGTACTGCCATACTAGCCAATATGCCATACAGGGCCTCCAATATCAATCAATCAATCCCCAGCCTAGCCATCCAAATATGCTAGGTCTGAGTCCAGTCTATACAATACTACTATTGAAGAGGCAGACTAAGCTAGGACATATTCTACCAACTATAAACAAGATAAAACTGAATGATATACAATTTAAATACTAACTTAGGATGTATCATCCATATCTTAAGTTTTCCTATTATGCTCAAGGAATAAGGCTCAATAACCAAGGTAAGCCAAGCAATCTAGTCAAAGTAAGCAAGAGACTCAATCTAAACTCATGTGATATCTGATGTTATCTAATTACCAATTCTAGCTACTCTGAGAAGGTACAAGTTTAGGATCTTCAATATCCAACTATCGAGTAGAATCTCAGATTTACGTCCTTAAAGTTAATATTAGAACTCAACAAGTTCTAATACAAAATCATGTGATGACTTTATGGTTTAAGTAGGTAAATCAATGATCTAATTAATTTATATTTTACTCTCTTACCTAAATCTTGATTAAGTAAATCAAGATTTAAGGATTTAGAACTTAAACCCTATGTTGGGTTCAAATTCCCAAATCTAAGGTAATGTCCTAACTAGGATTTAGGGTTCACATTTACAACCCAAATTTAAGGTATAGAATCTTATAAGCTGAAGGATCCATGAACTAAGAATTTATTGAAAGGTTATTCTACTGATTATAAGATAAAATAATCAATTAAGAACTTGAGAATCTAAGATCTATATTCAATCTTTAAGATAATTTCATTATCTTTTAGATTGAATCATCCTATGCCCACATGGAAGGTTTCAAAAGATTAAACAATCAATCATTAAAGAATTCCAATTTGGGATGGTTTGATTCAAATTGAAGATCTAAGTCTAAGATCTAAGATCTAAAGATCTGACGTTTGGTCACTTTAGATCTCTAAATTAGAGTTTTATCTTAAGAGCTTTCATTTGTGATTCTTTTAGAATCTAAGTTCATAATTAAACTATAAGGAGCTTATTAAGGTTGAAATTGACAATTCTAAGTATTAGATTAAACATCAAACTCATATTGATCTTTTTTTTTAGGGCTACTTAAGATCTAAGGGTCTGAGGTTTGATCACTTTAGACTTTAAGCTAGATTTTAACTTAGACTTTACCAATTACATTTCTTTTAAGTTTTAGCTCGTAGGTTAACTTCACTGAACTTATTAAGGAGATATTTAATCATCTCAATTATTAGATTCAAGGATTAATGCCAAATGACTCTTATAGGATCACTTAAGATCTAAGTGTCTTAATTAGAAATTAAGTGGAGATTTCTTGAATTAATGATCACATTATCATTACTATTAGTCTAAGAGTTCAGAGAACATTTCTAATCTATCTTAAGATAGTTTAATGAAACTTTCAAGCCTTAAGAAGCATTTAAACATATTTTGGTCAAAATGACCAAAATGCCCCTCTTAAGGGTAAAATTAGAATTTTAGCGTTTAGTTACCCAAGTTGATCCAATCTATTTTAATGAGTTTCATATTGATTAGTGAAGTGAGAAACACACTTATATTAGGTTTTGATGACCTAATTAATCTTAATTAGCACTGATCACTTATTTAGGTGATTAGGGTGATTAGTGAACATATGCATTCTTAGGGCAATCCAATCTTATACTTAGGTTACTATAGACCTAACATGATATTAAGAACAACCCCCATCCAAAATAGAGGTTTAATTAGGGTTGATTTCACTAATCCTTATTTAAGGTGATTAAGGAGTTATTAAGAAAAATAATTATCCAAAATTAAATTTAAGGGTCTGATATTGTTCCTTAGGGTACAAGGAGCAATCAAAGCCCTTAATCTCATAAATTGAATACTTAAATAATTTTATATAATTTAATTAATGACAGCAAGGAGTTTGGCAAATAAATTTTAATCTAACCATTAGATCTGAGATTTTATTTTATATTTAGATTCCTTGAATTTTTTTGATTCAAATGATATATTGGATTATACCAGTTGGATCAGTATAGCTAAAGTTATTCAATTAATTTAATCTGAATGTTTATTTAAATTAAAACTATATGATTTAATTAATTAATCGCATAACCTTTAAAAATGCAATCCTATAATTAATTAATTAGTCGCGGCTTGAAATCAAGCCGCACGGGCCGGGGTCGGCCCGGCCCAAAATCCAGCGTTTTCTTCCTCTCGCTTGCGCCCGCAGCCCGAACCCTAGGGACAACTTCCAGCGCCCAATTCTCCGCGCTGCGGTCACGCCACGCCTCGATTTCAATGGCTACATGATCCCTGACCCTAGATGCGTCAATTAAACCCAGAAGCCCTAACTGGGAGGCGCCGGATAGATGGAGTGCTATTCGGCCGAAGCTCATCCTCAGGTGCACCTGTGAGGAGTGAATTCTCCTCACAGAGTCCACGGGTCACCGCTATCTTGATCCCTACATGTTCAGGGATCGATGAGGGAGTGATAGGTCGACTCGATAGGTTCTGAGGTGGTCTGGATCACTAGGGTGCTACTCGGCATATTCTGCCGTTTAGAGCTTCGATTGGATCGATCGAGTCCAGTCGAATCAATCGATCTGGTCGAACCTAACCCTCGATGCCAGTCTACAATTATTGCCGAGGGGTTTCGATACTAAACAGAGGGCTAAATGGCTCGAGAGGACGCCACATTCGAGCGAATTGGCCCGACTGGCAGTGTGCTTTTAGACAGTGCTTATGCCATTTGGCGCACCGCCAAGGCTCACTAGAAGTCCTGGACGACCACTAGGAACTAAGGAGGGGTCCTAACACAGCATCTAGGCTAAAGAGGAGGTGAGTCGAGCTGAATCCAGCTCGATAGAGAGAATGGGAAGAATTAGCTGTACCTTGACGGTCTGGAAGAAGGTGAAGAAGAGTGCCTCAGTAACCCACTGGCGATTCCTGAGCTCCCTCTACTGCAGCCTGGGGGTTTGAACTCCAAACCACACCCCCTATCAGCGGAGGAAGCAGGTTCAGTCGTCGGGAGAGCTGGATCACTGAGAGCAGAGGGCCAAAGGGGAAATTGGGCAAAGGAGCTCACTGTGGGAGCAAGAGGAGTATTTATAGGTCCTAGAGGGGCATAGAGGTGGATGCCATGGCTAGATGCCATGGTTCAGGCTCGGGCAGGGGTGGAGTCCCGAGCTTCCACAATTGGGCTAGCAGGCCCTCAGGACCCGACAGGAAATATCCTGCCAGAACCAGGAAGATCCTAACGGCAGGGAGGACGTGGCAGCGGGAGTGGGAGACAAAGCCTACGTGGCAAATTTCCGCTGTCGGCTTGATCCCCGTGAGAACGAAGGTCCACAGTGGTTGGGCTCGTCTCCACCGTCTGATGCCGACGCCGTTGGAATTGAAAGGTCTGATGCGAGGATTGAAAAACGAAAATGCGGATCAAATCCTGCGCGTCGAATTTAAGATGCCGATCGCACGGCTGTGATTCGATCCTGGCGGGGGAAGATCGTGCCGTTGGGAAAGCCACACCACGATGCGTGCTAGGCATCCTACGGGTGCATAGCTATGCGCTGCTGTCGGGACCCCGCAACGGATCTGCCGCGATCCCGACAGTGAATCCTGAGGCTTAATTTTAATTAAATAATTAAATTAAATAATCATATTAATTCCTATTAAATTTATAAATCCAATTTAGAACCAAATAAGCTCCAAAAATTCCCAAAATTTCACCCTTAACTAATTAGAGTACGGGAAATTCAAAAATGAAATCAGATTTTGATTTGAAGATCAAAATAATTTAAGTATTTTTCAGAGCTTAAAAATAGCCAAAAATACCAAATTTTCCATTTTAGCTCCAAATGATTCAAAACTTCTAGGGTTAGGTTTAAATGGCCCATTGAATCCAATGAAATCAAAATCAAGCCTTGGTTTAGCTTAATTAATCCAGATTTAGCTGAGATAATAACTAGAGTTGTTACACTGCGGTCCACTGCGATCCGTTGTAATCCGCTGTGACCCGCTGCAGCGCACTATGGCGCGCTGTAGCGATTTATTTTGAAAAATTACTGTTCAATTAATTTATTTTGTCATTTTCTAAGATCTGAAATGTTTCCGCTATGGTCCGCTGCAGCGCGCTACCGTGTAGCATCCCATTTTGCCAGTTACTGTTCAATTAATTTTTATGGCCACTTTCTAAGTTTCGTGAAATGCCGCTGCAGCGCGCTGTAGTGGTTCATTTTGCAATTTTACTGTTCAATTAATTAATGTGCATTTTTCCTAAGTTTTTCTGTCCGTTGCAGCCCGTGGCAATCTGCTGCAGCGCGCTGCAGCGGCAGACGGTGATTTCGCCAGGTGCGAAACCCGTGAGGGCCATTTTTTGAGCTTAATTACTCTCAATTCAGAGAGTTCCATAAGTGCTGTCATATATCAATGGAAAGGTATTTCCGATACATTTCCATTGACATCAAAATCAGTACGAATGGAGCGTTCTAGCTATACTAAAAATGATAATGAATAATAGGGTATACAAAATAGAGAAAAACAAAGCAGATTTTCATGGAGTTTTTAAGAGCCTTAATGGCTTTCATACATGCATATAGACATTCCAAGGCTGCATTCTAACATTATAACATCATAAGAAAGATAAGGAGAGGAGCAAGAGGGTACCTTTTAGTCCTTGCAAGAGGAGGAAGAGGGAGGGATTTTTATCTTCCTTCAAACCTTAGACAAGAACTTCTTGATATTTAAGAGTTTCACTTATTACTACTTAAGTTGGTCATCACAATCTCCCCAACTTAAGAAACTGACGTCCTCGTTAGTATCCACACACAGATCCAAGAACCATCCATTGGGTAGATAGGACTAGAGGTGACCCCTACAGGCACAAGAGGTACCCCACAACCATATAGCATCTTAACCATTATGGGTTCAAGAGACTGCGCTCACACATGAAGTGGTACTTTGCCCTGTATGCACTTAGCTCCTATCTGACACCCTATGGTTTGCTCTGATACCATTTGTAACAGGTCACCCATCCTGGGAGTGCTCCAACATGAGCACGCTTAACTTTGGAGTTCTTATCAGGAACTCCACCGTTATCTGAAAAGGTGCCTTGATATTTAAGAGTTTCACTTATTACTACTTAAGTGGGTCATCATAGAGAGAGATGGAAAATTGTAAAATAAGGATCAAACAATTGCTTAATTATTTTTCCTTAACTACTTAAAAACTCTGATTTTTTTGAAACGCACTCCGAAAAATCTCAAAAATTCACCCATAGCTAATTTTGGGGTGAGAAATCCAACGGCGAAGTCGGATTTTGATTCCGATGATTATTTAATTTTCCTATTTTTCGACGCATTTAATTATATTAAACTATTCGCGAAAATTTAACGACGTCCATACGCATCCAAAACATCACCCCTAGCTAATTTGGGGGTGACGATCGCAACGGCGAAGTCGGATTTTTATTTTGAGGTCAAAATAAATACCTCAATTTTCTAATTAATTAAATATTCAAATATTATAAATTAATTGATTGGTCTCCGAATTGGTTCGAACCTTCACGGTTAGGTTCTAATGACTAGATGATCTTAATGGAATGATAATTACGATATGGTCATGCTAAAACCAAATTGGGTAACAACCTTGGGTTGTTACGGCCCCACACTCCTCAAATGCTCCCAGCTTCAGCAAAACTCCTTCGAAGTTGCGAAAAGAGGTAAGGATTGGAATGGAAGGGTCAATTACCCTCAAGGAGGCCAACTGGAGGGAATCACTACGCAGACTGAGCGTCAGTAGGTGCACTATCGTCTGACGGAGATGACGTACAGGGGACGCATCTGGCCCATGGGATCCAGGAGATGATCCGATGGTCAGATGCAATTGATTAAACCTAAGCCGCTAGATCGAATCCTAAAATGTGCGATGGCCGAGATTAAGCTGATCCGCTACACGTTGTCCAGGCCTACGCAGTGGATTTCCACGGTTCAAAATTACGCTGTTGGAAATTATTTAAATTATATTTATATTATTTAATTTAATTAATTAATTAATTATACACAATTTATTAATCAAAATTAAATAACCAAGTGCACTCCAAAATTCTCAATAACTTACTCTTACCTAATTGAGGGGTGGGAAACTCAAAAATATGAATGAATTTTTGATCAGAGGTCAATTTAATTATCTTAATTTTCTGAATATTTAAATTTTATTAAAATAATTGGGAAAATTTTGACGACTTCCAAACACTTCCAAAATATCACCCCTATCTAATTTAGGTGTGGTGAGTCTAATGGTAGACTCCATTTTAGATTCTGAAGTATAAATAAATTAGGAATTCTCATAATTATCAGAGAACCATGAAATATTAGAAATTGTCAAACAATCTCCAAATCGCATAAAATTTGAAATGGAATCTCTTAATACTATTATAAGACTAATGGAAAAAGATTAGAATCAATTATTGAATGGTAACAATACTAGTGTTGTTACATTAAATTCCAAGGTTCCTAAAATTTCTAAAATTAGGATTGGATCTAATTGACTCTTGATTTTGACTAAGTCTTTGAGATGAACTCCTAACTTAATTAATGTACTAGAATCACAATCAGGACTTGGTTTAGTCTTAATTTACCTAAGTAACAACTTGAGTTATTACACTTTGTGACTCAACTAAGGATCACATAGTACCACTAAGGTTCTCTAATTTCTCTGAACTTATTGAAACAGCAAGAGTCGTCGAACATCATCAGTTTCAGAGGGACTCAAAGAGAAGTTTTGGTTATTCATCCTACATAATTGATAATTTTAAGAGGGCAAGACTCCTATCCTGTAGGGTTTATCATATCGAGGCAGCTGCTACTACCTTTGTTACATTTAAAGGCTGTATAGAGCCTCATCCATATGAGAAGTGCTAGCACAACTGACGGTGCTGCTATACCTGTGGCAAACCGGGTCACATTTTCTTTCAATGCACCTATGCAGAAACGGTGGATGGTGTGCGCATTGATCACTCCAGGCACAGACAAGTCTTCAATCACAATCCTATAAATCGTAGAGATCAACATTTGGCAATAATGCATACTCCCTAGGAAGCAACTCAAGTCTAGAAGAAGGAAGAACCTTCTCCACCTAGAACTGTTAATGTTAAACCTCCTCGAAAGCAGGCTTACAGCAACAAATCTGTTGGTCCAGTCAGAGTGTATAATTTGACTCCTATAGAAGCGGCTGAAGATAAAAAATATTGTATTAGGTACACATTCCTAATTTTGATCTTTGCTTAGTCATTTTCATTATGCAAGTTTACACGACTACAACTAATTGTTAAATATTTTAAAATTAGGAATGATTTACATTAGTGATAATCTTGTAATGTATTATTCGATACTGGGGTCAATTATTCTTTTGTAACTGAAAGTCTCACTAAGTTTGTAAACTTACCTTTCTACAAGTTAGCCAAAATGCTAGTATTGGACTTGCTTCTGGAGCCCAACTCAGCGCAGCTAAATTCTATGATCAATAATTTTAATTAATATATTTTACTAATTAAAATTATATTGATAAACGAGCTCCGAAAAAAATTCAAAAAAATTCCACCTAATTAATTTAGGGATGAAGAACTCCAAAATAAAATCAGAAATTTAATCAGTGGTCAATTTAATTATTATAATTTTTTGGGTATTTAAAATATAATACAATATTCATGAAATTTTGATGGTTTCTAAAATTCTTAAAATTTCACTCCTAACTAGTTTGAGAGTGAGGAGTTCAATGTTGAACTCGGATTTTCAATCCGAGGTCGATTTATTTTAGCTAATTTTTTAAGTCCTAAAATTGACAAAATAGTCAGTTCAACATAATGAGGTCCAATTGACTCCAAAATTTCAGAGTTAGATTCTAATAATTAGATAAAAAATAATTGAATGAAAATTATAAGGTGATTAAGCTCAGATTAGCTAGGGTAATTATTACACTCACTAAGGATTTTCTTGGGCTATTTATAGCCCTAGCGGGCTTCATGGGAGCTCGAGCTGGGATCTCAATTGGGCTCCCAAGGGCTGACAATTAGGCTTGACTCAATGTGGGCAAATTCATAAATCTTTTGGCCTTCAAACCTTTATGGCAGAGAGGGACATGGGGAATAGAATTTGTCCCGTACTGCCAGGGTGGCAACGGTGGGGATCCTGTCATGGCTGCTTCGAAAAATTGGGAACGATGGTCAACAGTGCTTGGATTAATCCCAGCTGCGTGATCTACTTAGCATTAGACAACTGATATCAACTTTGGGATGAACGTTGATTTGGATCGCTCAATCAGGTCAGAGAAAACAACATAACAATTGGATGGAGCTGGATGATTCACTGTAGTGCATTCAGGGATCCACAACAGCTCTGTTGACCATTATGAAAAATGGAATTTAAATTAATTAATTAAATATTAATTTCATTTAAATAAAATTTTAAAATAAGTCTAAATGATCTCTATAAATTTTAAAAAACTATCCACTATTTTGAGTATAAGAAATTAAAAAATGTAAACAAATTATTGAGAATAAATTAATTTAGCTAATTTTTTTAGCATTTAATTTTGTTAAAATATTCAAATAATATATTTTTATTCAAAGAATCATAAATTCTTAAGATTAGGTTATAATGATGATTAGAACATATTGATAACTTGATTATGACTTAAATGAATTTAGATTTAGTAAAGTATTAACCTAAGATTGTTTATAGTTTGGCTCAAAATTTATCATTCCAAGTCATGAGTTCAAAATTCATCGATCATACATAAAAAATAATACTATTAATACTAAGCATTGATGTAAAATAAATTATAAAGATTAAAATAAATTTTGCTTAAATTATAAATCAATTTACATCTCATCTCATGTATAAATAGTAATAACATCATGTATAAATATTTCTTATGAAATTATCTATCAAATATTACCTTAGCCTAAGCGAGGATTAAATTGATACTTTTAAAAATTGTGAGAAATTAATTTGAGATAAAACAAAATTATAATAATAATAAAAATTCTTATAATCTTTTTATTTATTTACTTATTATTCTTATTAATGAAAAATACTAAAACTTCAAAAAAAAATTAATCAAGAAAAAATATTCACAATGAATATAACCTTTTTTTTAATTTTTTTTATAATTTTATATATGAGTTCATACAAAAAATTTATTCTATTAATTATATATTTATACATAAAATTATTGTATTATTCGTATTTTATTTTAATTTATTTTTGGCTATTTTCTTAGGTTAGAAAAAACTTCTATATACCCCAATTGTTCCCACTAATGATGCTAATTCAAATTCAAACACTCCCATGGCAGTATCGAGTTTTGCGTTTCCATACTGGATAGCAGTTCGGCGAAGATTCGCACCGTTTGATCCCTTCTTCGACGCCGGAAATATAGAGCGCGAGCTCCTCGCTAAACAGGCGAGCCCTAATATTTCTCTTGTTAACTTTATTTCTTATTGCCATTTGCCAGATTCCGGGAGTTTGATTCTGAACTGACAGGCACAAAGCTTTTGTTGCATTGGCCTTAGGTTCTAGTTTTCCAGTCTGATTAACCGTCAACATTCTTTCTTAAGTACCAAAACTGGTGCTCTGACGACGTGGCCAACGATTTGTTCGATTTTCTTTTTTTTAGGGCAGGGATTTGCTTTCGTTTGGATATGATCGTTGTTTTTATTCTTATTAATTAAGCAGCCAAAATTTTCAGTTTTTTTTTAAAATATTTGTATGCAGTTTCTGCAATGCATTTTAGCAAAACAATGAAAGAATGTTGCTGATGTGTTGTAATCTTTCAATGGACTGAAACACCTGGCTTCACCTTATTTACGGCATGATCATAATCATTCTTGAACACCTTGTTTAAACTCTTGTTGCTAAAATTTATTAACAAAATCAATACAAAAATAAGTACAGGAGATTAAAGAATTGATAAAAAATTTATGGGCCCACAAGCAAACTGAATGGAACTAATCTTTGTATTATTTTTGTCCCAACATGCACTTTTGTATTACTTTATTCATTGTAGTAAAATCCTTCATATAATTGAATTTTTTCTCTATCAATTCACTAAAATTTACCTACATTTGTTCATATGATCTGAAATAATTGTCTAATTTTTTCTTAAACATTAATTAGTTCCAAATACTTCTCACAATCAAGTTTAGGCACTGATTCTAAATATTATTTTTTAAAATTATTAAGTTCTTTTTCCACTTCTATGATCCAATAATAAATGTTCAATGTCTCATCAACACTCTTTAGTTCAATTATCGGAACAAATGCTGAGATCAAACTCTACTCTAGAATGTATCCTCACTCACTATGAAAAAACATTCTTGTTAGAGTACAACATGCAACTAGCAATGAGAAAGCACCATCTCATCTTCTATATGCAGAGGATGTCCTTCTCTTTGCTCTGATATCCATTGCAATGGCTAAGGAGATCATGCCAATTCTTGAAGAGTATGGCAGTTAGTTTAGGAAAGCTATCAACCTTTAAAAGTCACAAGTTTTCTTTAGCAGGAAAATGCCATCTTATAATCAAAGATGGCTTGCTTCCATCCTCAAGAATGCTAGAGGTTAGAAGTTTACTTTTTTGGAGCTTGACATCTCATACAAACCTTCCCAAAAATAATCTTCTTCCAACATTTTGAGCAAGATCCATTCTTGTCTCAAAATTATGGTAAACCATGCCCATTCTCTTATGGC
Organism: Gastrodia elata; assembly: GCA_016760335.1. Lineage (NCBI taxonomy): Eukaryota > Viridiplantae > Streptophyta > Magnoliopsida > Asparagales > Orchidaceae > Gastrodia > Gastrodia elata. Next base: position 566,522 of record CM028671.1, on the reverse strand, counting down.
GTGCTTTTCTAATCAACTCCATGATTGTAGTGATCCCCATCTATGCGATGCTTCATTCATCCATTCTTGATTTGAGCCTGAAGGATATTAAAAAGCTCATGATACCCTTCTTTTGGAGAAGCAATGGAGCCTAGAGGAAATTATCAAATGGAGTGATGTGTGCAAACTTAAATGCTATGGTGGTCTTAGGATTAAGAACCTTCTTCTTTGGAGAGGTATGCTGACCGCCAAATATACTCTTATCTAAATCAAGAGCATATCATCTGGGTGGAGTTTATTTGGTCTAGATGTGGTTCCCATGGCTGAGATTTTAGCATTCAAAGGAGTGGCTCTTCAGTCTGGCAACTTATATCTCAAGGATGGAGTGCAACTAATCAACGTATAATGTGGAATAATGATATTGCAGATTGTATAGATTTTTTGTAGGATAATTTGAGAAGCCAAGGTGTTGAGGAAATTTACACTGTTATAGTTGAGAATAACTAGAGCAAACTTGCAAAATAGAAACAATATAGATTTTAGGACAATCACAGAGAAATACCATCCAAAGAACTAGATTTACATGAAAAACCTAATAATAGAAAACATCATGGAGTCACGCCACCAAGAAAATCAACTATGAAGACAATCAAAGAGATTGCATAATTATTTCTGAGAACCGAATCCTTGGAAAGAGAGGAAGATTACAACCGCCAAGGAAACACAAACCCTGGACTCTTTCTCTTTATGCCCTTCTCTTGGTTCTCTAACTTAAACTCTTGATTATACGGCAACATACAAGCATAACTTACAGAGAACTTGACTCTTGAGGAAGACGAAGAAAACTCGTTTCGTTTGGAACTTTTTCACACACCAAAATCATTAACATTACTCTATTTTTCACCTAAAAAGTTCTCCCATTGTTGTCTAAATTTTCACAACAACAGCACCTGTGATTGTTCATACCACACAACAGTCCCCACTACAGTCACCACCACAACCAACAATTATAGCTCACTGCTACAACCACTCCTGTAGTCCTCTGCTGTAGTCACCATTGTAGCCACCGCTGTAGTTACCGTTGTAGCCACTGTTGTAGTCTTCCATTGCAGCCCTTGGCTTCAGCTTTTTGCTAATGCTTTGCTCACATAACACACCCAAAATGTACTTTAAATAGGTCATAACTACCCATTATATCATGAAGGGACGCCTCTCTTCGTGTCACAATCGCCGCAGGCTCCCAATCTTGCAAAGAGTCGCACCTGTTCGTCACAAGCTTGGGCACCCTATCCTCGGGCCGAGTTCTTCCAGCTAGAGGCGTCTGGGCACCTAAGCCTTGGGATTAAGTTTCTCTGTTGCCAGGCACTCCTGGGTGCGCCCTGTGGTATGCTCTGAGGTGCTCTTGGGCGTCTGGCTTACTATCAACCCAATAACACCTTGTCTCTAGCTCCCCTGACTATATCGGCACTTCTTGTGCTTATCCAATCAAGCTTCAAACCATAACACAAGGGGATTTTTCTTGTTTGCCACTCACTGTTGACTTTGGTTTCTTGGAGGGCCGGACACTTGATGAAGTTGTTGAAGAGCTATTGCGCTGACTAGCCAAAAGCTGGAGCTCTTCGGTAGGCAGCAAGGGGGTGAATTCTCGCATCAGGGACCATTCTCCTTGCAGATTGAGATGACTGAGCTGGACTTACCCTAACTGCACCCAATCTGTATGAAGTTGGCTCCATGATAAGTTTATGGAGCAGGAAACATAGTTGTTCTCTCACTTGGAATTGGTCCTAGAGAAAAACTGGTCATGTGAAGACTACTCAAAGAGGCTATTCCTGCTCAATATTGGCTCCACCATCATGGATTAGCCGACAATTTACTGATATTTGGGGATGTAGATCTATCTTTGACTTTGTTTGGGGAAAATTCTTTTTTCTTCTTGGGGAGAACTGTATTCATTTTAGATCTTCATCATCAACTACAATAAAGTCTTCTTGGCCATTGAATTTAGCATCACCATCGTTAATATTTGAAGATTCCTTTTCATGCTTCGTGTCTTTGGTTCTTTTTGTTGTAAAACTAGTAACAATATCTGTTCCAGCATAGTTGTATCTTTTGTGAGCAATAACATTTATTCTGCAACTTTTTTTGTGTTTCCTTAATGTGATAAAGATATACAACTTTCTCTTTTTGTCTTTTCTTCCTAAATTGAGTTTGGGTAATAATCTCTTCTCTTATCCAAAACTTAATCCATATGGTTGACTAGGACCGTTCTTTCTGAGCTTACAACTTATTGTATTGCGGTGAAGTGCAATACAAAAGAGGTGAACAGGGAATTGTTGAGATTGAGAGGTAGAACATTAATCTAAACTAAAAGCCTTTTAAAGGATGTAATGTGGCTTTAAGTGTATTTATATACATAGTAATTAGGCTATATATCACCCAAAAAGTATAACAATAAGGGCAGTCGATATAATATTAGTTAACACGGAACTAACTACTATTGACCTAGAAATGCCTAGCTTAAGGAGTAGCTAAAGGAATTTGCCGAAGAAGATGCTAACCCAACTATAGCATATTATCTGAATTCCTCAGATATAGTTGATGAATAACAACAACATCAATTCTGCTCGCTTAATAGTACCAAAATCATCCACCATTAGTTATCACATCTCTTCAGAATTAATAGATACATAATCCTTTATCACCAATAATAGATTCATGAACTAGATTGGTATGATTGCCATAAAAGCAAGTGCATGATAGTGTTTTTGAAATCAAAAGGTATTGGAAGAGAATATTCAAGATTTATATTGATCATTCGTGGTAAGTTGGTTGAGTATAAATATTGTTAACTATACATTGTTCTGCTTGGGGCTTTAGCTAAGTGGTTGATGTTCTCTATAAGAATCTTGAGGCTCCCACTTTTAAGCCGATAGGGCAATTGTAGGGGTTTTTTTGACTGAGGTAGGGTGGAGGTGGGATTAGGAGTTTCTACCTAAGAATTTGCTAAATTTTTCTATTTGTATTAATAATTTTTTGTGTATTGTGATTTTATATTACATTTTTACGACTAATTTATTACTTAGATTTGGTGATCATTTTGAATTTTAACATATCATGACCTTAGTATTTTCTTTTCACCACTCATACTTTACTTTAAAATCCGAACTGATGCTTCCATGAGTTATTTTATTAAAATTATGCATATGAAGATTAGTTACGTAGTATGATATAATAAATGTAAGGGGGTTGAAATAATTCATATATGTTTGTTAATCAAAAGATGCTGAGTAAAAATTTATTAATTATATTATTCTGTTAAGCTTAGGGTAGGGTTGAATGTTTAAGTAGTGAAGGTCGTAAACTAGAATAGTAGGACCATCCTAGAAGCATGTGGTATCCTCTTCTTTTGTCTTTAGATACTTGTAACTTAATTCATTGCCAAAAATATTTAATGAATCAAATATTCATAACAAAGTTATCTTTAAGCAAATAACTAGTCTACAAAATTTTCTTGCTTTATAAAATACTCAAATACCATGATTGTATTGTTTTGCGTTAATAATACTTATGCAATTCTTTGTATGATAGATAATTGCTAAATATCGTTCCAAGTTGATGTTTCTTTTGCCAAATAAAACTTATTTTAATTCATTCAATTCCTTGAAAGCAAGGCTTCACAACATTCACCTAAAAAAATTATCGAACTCATCTATCCAAGTTAAAAGTAAGCTACTTACCCACTTAGAGAAATTATTTTAAACTCCATAATGATGTGCTGAAATGCCCCTACTCTAAATTGATTTTCTTAAAAATTGTATCTCTGTTAGAATTTAATGTAGATCTATTCAAATTGCATTTATTTATGACTTGTTCATTGACCCTGATATTTGGTCTTTCGTCTTAAATATTTTATGAAATAACCGTAAGCTATAATACGAAAAGATGTAGGACATTTTAAGCTTAAGGGTTTAAATGCACATCCTGCATGGATGCATCTTTGATTAAGCCTGATTTATGGGCATGTAGGCCCATTCGTGCCATTAGCATTTTCAATTGATTTTGGAGCCCAACTTGATATGCAAGCCTGCCCATTCCATGTAGTCTGTTTTTAGAAAGATTTGGTGTTATAACTTGTCTAGGCTAGCGCATAACTTGGCTAGCCTGGCACTCTTGCAAAAGCTATGTTTCTCCTTTTTTTTAGAAAGATATGATGTTATACTAATAAATAGTGAAGTATAAATGCCTGATAAGTAATTTGTAAGATAATAGGGCTATATAAGAATTTTTAACATTTATGCTAAAACTAATAGTGTACACATATATTCTATCAAAACTATATATATATATATATATATAGAAAAAGTCTTTGACAGCATGCCTACTTATTCTTGAACATATATTTCTCCAAAATGTTTCACTTCATCTACCATTAAGATCTTAGATGGAGTAAATTTTTTGCGCACGCACAAGCAAATAACATAGTTAGCACTTTCTTGGAAAACCATATAGGGGGACTGATTTACCTTTTTTTAATTAATGCTTGTGCTTAAATTTTCATTTCTATTTTTTCGTCAACTTTTTTCTTATTATCTTGGCTCTATAGTTCATTTTATAATGGTTAGTGGCTATTCAACTCCATTTATTACTTTTTTTCATGCAAGCTGATATTATGTTAATAATAACTACAATTTGCAGAAAGTATGGCTAATAATCCTTCACTTACTATTTATATCACTTGAAATTCTAGGTTGCCCTAGATCTCATAGAAGATGAAAGATGTCAAATTCAAAAAATAGAAGATGCAGACCGGTATGTTATTTCTTAAAGAAAATGCATAGTTTGTTTTACATTATGTGCATTCATTATAATACTGTTGTAAAATTTGTTATCCTCTTTTTATGTAGTCAGATTTAGGAATTTGCTTCATTGCACGTTGTAATAGTGCAACTAAATGATTAAATGGTAGGATTCTAGAGGGCATTTCCTTATAAAAAAGCTATAGGTCCTATCAGAGCAAAGTTCGAGAAGTTAAATTTAAGCTATCGATTATCAACAAGTTTGATGATAAGGGATTTGGATTATGGAGGATGCAAACACAGGATTACCTTTACCAAAAGAAGTTATATCTACCTTTGTCTAGGATAAAGTTAGGAAAGATGGAACAAGGAGATTGAGATCTTCTAGATGGATAAGCACTCAGAGTTGTGTGCTTAACCTTAGTATGAAATGTGGCTTTCAATGTCATCAATGAGAAGATGACGATGAGTTTAATGAGAGCACCAAAAGATGAACAAGAACCATCAAATAGATGATGATTTGGCATGTTTAATTAGTGGGGAGATTGTCGATGCCTTGGTGTGTTATGTTGAAAGTCCTATAGAGTCATGGATTTTGGACTAATGTGTGTAGTTTCATTCTATACCTTGCAAAGAACTATTACACAATTATGTTTCAAAAGAAATTGAAAATGGAACATATTGAATTTTGTAGGAGTGATATATGTTCAAAGTCTCAAAAGAAATCTTATTTTTATGAGCCAGATAGATGTTGTGGCTACACTATAGCGTTTGGCGGTAGATGCTGGAACGTATCAAAGGGAGCCATGGTTGTGATGAGAGGTAAGATGGTGTGAACATTGTACATGATTAAGATCTGATAGCAACTATAGATAGCGAGAGCTCAAAATTGTGGCATCAAAGTTTTGATCACATTAACAAAAAGGGAATGAAGATTATGGTGTTTAAAGTAAAACTTATGGATCTAAAGTCTATTGACTTGAATCTATGCGAAGATTGTATTCTTAGCAAGCAAAGAAGTGCCAGATTCTCAAAGGGCTCAAAGATTACCACATTGGAGAAGCTTGAATAAATATATTTAGATGTTTGGGGGACAAACCCTTGTTCAATCCCTTGGAGTTCACGTGCTACAATGGGATGATCAAAATAGAAAGGTCACAAGGGCTAAAGATGTACAAAGAGTTCAGATAACTCAAATGTTGATATAGAAGTTGCAGAGCATGAAATTCCTGTACAAAATGCCCCAGAACAAATTACTCCATTATAGTTAAGAAGATCATCTAGATAGTCATAACCCACATAATGTTATTCTCTATCATTGTACTACCTACTATTGATAGATAGTGGGGAAATAAAGCTATACAAGTTGAAAATTCTATCAAGTGAGAGCAAGCTAAGAAAGAAAATTGAGTTTTTTGAAGAAGAATAATACAAAATAAGTTAGTGTATCTTTTAAAAGAATAAAATTATAGTAAAATAATATATAAAGTTAGATTAATAGTTAAAGGTTTTCAACAGTTGCATGGAATTGACTATTTAGTTGTATTATCTCCAATAGTTAAGATGGTTACAATAGGAATATTGCTCAACATTGTTGTCGTTGAACATTTTCAGTTTTAGCAGTTAAATTTAAAGATTATTTTTACATGGAGATCTAGAGGAAGAACTTTTATAGAACAACTTAAAGGTTTTATTATTTCAGAAAAGAAAGATTTTGTGTGCAAATTACAAAATAGGTTATATGGGCTTAAACAAGCACTGATTTTTTGTTCCAAGAAAAAAAGCTTCTCTCAATAATCTAAATTTGATGGCAAGCTGATACATACCAAAATGGTTATTTGTCTCCTCCCACTTTTTATAATGAAGTTTAAACAACCCTCCTTGAAATCTAAAAGGTATAACTTTGTCGCCATGATCTTTCCAAGTCTTAAGGTGTAAGATTGTCTCACTTTGATTATTTTATGTCAGAATAAATTCACAAGGTGCAAGATGGAACCTTATTTTTGCTTCAAGAGGTTTGCAGATTACTATATCATATTATTGCTTTGTGTTGATGAAAAGCTTGTTACAGGATCAAATATACAAAAACCAATAGGTTGAAAAAACACCCATCAAAAGACTTTTACATGTAGGGCTTGGGATCTGCTAAGCAAATCCTTTGCATAAGAATATTCATACAAAGATTTGAAGGAATCATGAAGTTGTCTCAGAAAAAATGCATTGACAAGATATTGAGTAAGCTCAATATTGATTAGTTAAAGCATAAAGACTCTCCTTTAGGAGCACAATTCAAATTATCTAAAGTGCAATTATCAAAGAATGAAGAAAAAATGAATGTCTACTTTCATATGCATCTGCAGTTGATAGTTTGATGTATGCTATTGTAATGTCCCTAGGTCATTTATATAAGGAAGACTTCAATTTCCCGCAATGTCTAGATTTTGTTAATTCCCTGCAGAATTCAGTTTTCAGTTAAAACTTCCGCTAAATCTGTTATAATTCTCGATTGAGAAAATTTTCAAACTCAGTTAATGCTGAAATAGAAATTAAAATTTATCATTAACCCATACTGAATTTAGTAAAGCATAAATTACCTCAGCAGAATAGGCTACCATATAAAAATTGCCGCCAATTATGTTATTCCCATATTTTATTACCCGTAACATACGGGCGTAACATATGGGCGTTGATCGACTTCCCAGCCGGACGAAACAGGTGTGCGTTCGAACGCACGCCGCTCGACTCTTCTCCACTCGGTCATTGCTTGCTCTCGACCTTCGCTCTCCTCCTCAGCCGATCGAACCCCTCGATCCCCGCCGACGGAGACGAAGACACGTTCTACACCGAAGCCAAAGGACAAGACGATTGCAGAACCATTCAACGCCGAAGACGATCACAGACTCGCTCATTCCACTCGACTCTTCCACCCGCCTGACGCAACGTACCTAGCAGCCGAACCAACTCGATCTTCTCCTCTTTCTGCTCGATAGAGACACATACATATAGAAGAAGAGACGAATCTTATCGTTGATGTCTCAGAGATTCGGACGATTCTCCTCCGCTCGGTTTTCTTATCTGTTCCCGATCTCTTCAGCAGGTACGATCTTCCTTGCCTTCTTTTTCAGCCGATAGGAAAGTTGCAAGTAGGGTATAAATAATTAACTAACATTAATAGGACTGCAATTATTTGAATTGTTTCATTATGCAAGTAGTCGTTATAAATAGATTAAGTGACTCATTTTGATATCAAAATAAGTTGTTTACTAAATTCTCATAAATTAAAATATGGATAGCCTACAATGTTATTTGGATATTATTTAAGCACTCCAGTACTTAAGTTGCGTAACAAATTGAGAAAACCATAAATGGGAATTTGTATTAAGGACATTCTAGTTAACTGCTTATAATTTTAGGACTTGAATCACAAGATTTATAAACTATTAAATATTGATAAGTATTTCCCTAGTTCGTAGTCGTTTGCTTGTTTATAAAATTTGATTTTAGAATAATGTAACTAATACTTTAGTGATGCTGAAAACTTTGTTTTAACGTTTATGATTTAGGATAATAAACTTTTATTTTAGTCAACATCTTAAAATCTGTAGCCATTTGTCTAACTTAATTTTGTACCTTACATCGCTTAGAGCGAAGATCTTCCAAAATCATATTAAATCTTATGATTATTGATAAAGAATAGTTTTTAAATGTCTTTATGAGGCTATTAAGAGTTTAGTATGGAATCACTTGAAAGATGAATCTTAGTAATAATCAAGTTAGTCTATTCAAAATTACTTACTGTTAGCGAAAACTGCTTGATCATTGGGAATTATTGAATTATAGCTGTTAGGGTCACTTCTTGGATCCAACAAAAGGGTATTTATTTCTTTGTACTACTATTAATAACTAAAGCCACCAAAGATTAGTTGTGGCTCTAGTATCTATGGATGTTTCTAAAAATCTTGATATATTGTTATGATTCTCACATGACTTATAATTCAACCTATGCAAGCTCACTTAGGGTTTAAGAATACATGAATTTTAATACTGATTTTTATATATTAACTCAGATAATCTTTTAACCAAATTTAGTTTATATGCGTCATAAACAAGAGGAACAAAGAATCACTAGATTCATAATTAATCAAAAGCTTATGAATAAAAATATTAGTTTTCATAAGCATGCAAATACTCTTAAAGTTTAATAGAATTTCAATTATAACTTTTGCAGACACATCAAGTTTGTGAGTGATTTATTTTGTTAAGTCAAACATAAAAGGTACACTGGATATTACTTTATATGCTTTTATTTTCATTGCTGCTTAAACATTGCTTTGAACATATTTTGTATTGTTACTTAAACATCATTATGCTCTGAGCCTGTTTTGTAATACTCCCTAGCACTCATGAGAGCACCAGATGGCAGCCCCACATTTAATTTTTCCTTTAGCTCTAAAAATGACAGTTGTAGCTTCTTTATGAATGTTTTGGATATAAATGAGTGACTTGCACCTATGTCAAGCAATGTTATACATGCGCTTTCAGAAAAGTATAAAGTACCTAATATCGAATGCATGCTAAAGATTTATTTCTTAAAATTTTAAATTAAAAAATGCCAGTCAAACTAATTTAAAAGTACCTGACACCACATCATGATCTTCAGGAGCCATAACCGGGGTAAGTGTGTAAACCCTTGCGGCAGTTGGTTGTCCCGGGGCAGATCCTCTTCTTTGTGCTGACGGGGTTGCAGGGGATGTTGTTGGGCCTGGTGCAATTGTCGGGACTGGAGTATGGGTGGGTGTAAATGTTACATTCATATTGGGTCTCTGATAATGTCCCCATCTATAGTTTTAAAAGATTTGCAAAGTCTGTAACTATGTCCCGTCCTGCCACACTGGTAACACCTGTAGCCCGTGTGATAGCACCTGCCCATAGGGTGTGGTCGTCGGCATTTTGTGTTTGCCCTTTCCCTGACAGGCCCTGAGGTGATTTGATATACATTGGCTTGACGATTAGGCCGAGACCTTTTAAAGGTTTCACGACTAGCGTGGGATTGAAAGTGTTGTTTTTCTTGTCGCTCGACGATTACTTATTCATTATGCTCCAGCATGGTTGCGCAGTCCAGGAGTTCATCAAATTTAGTGTGCTTTAGCGGAAGTAGGCTTGTTCGGATGGAATACTTTAACCCATCCAAGAATCTGCTGCATATTGAGGCCTTCATATCTACTAGCTTATGTGTGTACCAGGAGAGCCTCGTGAACTCGGACTCATAAGCCGCAATGAACTTATTCCTCTTAGTCAGCTTGATGAATTGATTCTCTAGGATTTTCTACGCAGAATGGGGAATATAACGGCCTCTGAATGCTTATGCGAACTCGTCCCTAGAAACGTCATCTAGATGTCCATGAAATGAGTTTTGTGGTTGACTCCCCACCATCTCTTGTCTTCAGCCTTGAATAGGCTTTTTGCTAATCTTAGTGCATCTGCGGTCGGACATTTTATGTTTTTCAGTTTACTTCCTATTTCTTGAATCCAGTCTTCTGCTTCCATGGGTCGAGCTGACCCGTCGTAAGATGGTGGGTTCAACTTCATGAAGACTTGTAATGCTCTGTCAATTATGGGCCATTAACTCCATAATCTTATCAGTTTTACTTTTCGATGGTCCTGAAGGCAAAGGGACCTTCACTAGAGTATTTATGGGTAATTCAAGAAAACATTCTTTTGTATTTATCTATAAATATATTTATTATAATAAATAAAGGTTTGAATGCATTATTTAGAGAGAATTAATATTTCATGCAAAAGAAAGTTAACAGAATAAAGATACAATCATTTTCTCTTAAGTTACACATAGTTTTGTTCTAAGAAAATGATATTCTAAATGAGTTTCTTCAAGCTTTCAACCTAAAGCTTCCTATACTTATTGGCAGTTTTCCTCATGATGCAACTTCCCTTTAACCTCCGAAATGCGTTCTTCATACTCTTCTTCTTTCTCCATTGCTAGTTCAACAAGCATGGGAAGAAGGTTCCGTAGCGTTTCTTTTAATTCGCGCACTTCTCTTTTTAGGTTGGTGGTCCTCTCATAAGCCACATTCATAAATCATGTGATCGTTTCAAACCGATTCTTTATTCTCCAGAACTCTCATTCGATCTTTAAGGGTAGGGGGATCGTAGTTAAGCTCGGGAACCTCCAATTGCTAAGAACTTTCTTGACTAGAGTTGGCCTCAGAATGATTTGGAGAATTCATCTACAAAACACTAACTCTCAGTTTGATTAACTTCTAGGGTGTTATAGATGTTTTCTATCTTAGTGTTTTCCTAAATTTTGTAACTATGGTTCTCATATTCTGGTGGTTATAGATTAAATTGAATGATTTTTCTTTTGGCTCCATTTTTATGCAATATTTTACTTAATGCTTCCAATCCTGCTCTGATACTAACTGTGATGGCCCATGTTAGGTTGGTAACAACCAATCTAACATTGTGTGCATCTTTCCGCAGGATCATATTGACGGTTAAGTAAAATAACAGTTAAACAACATCCAGAGCCATTCAAGTATAAATAAATAATATTCATTCAATTTAAATTAAATAACATTCATAATTATTACATAAATGTCATTATACAAAAATGTTTATCCCTCGAAGGGCAACTAAAATTTATTATTATTCCGCGCCATGCTTCTCTTTAAGTCTTTAAACTACATTAGCCTCCTCCGGTTGTATCTGATTTGGCATTATAATAATAATGCCTTAGTGCACATTCCAAATATAAATGATATTAAATAATATACTTTTAAGCAAAAGTGGAAGGCAAAAATGATAATAATTGCAGGAAAATATATTTTATTGTAAATAAAAGATAATCAAGACTCCTGCAAAATAAATATTTGTATGGTGTGTACAAGATAAGATATTGCTCATGCAGTAAGAGTTATGAGTCATTTTATGGCAAATTCAAGAGAGCTCATTGAGAAGCTATCAAGTGAATTTTGCGATATTTAAAAGGAAATTTAAGTATGGATATTTGTTTTAAAAGGACCAAGCTAATTTTGATTTGTTATTCAGATGCTGATTTGGGTTGGTGGAGACCTTGACGGTCGAAAGGGCACCAGTGGGTGTGTTCATTCTTGAAAGGATAACTATTAGCTGGATGTTGCGAATTCAAAAGTGTTTCTCTTTCAACCATTGAAACCGAGCATATGAGAGTATCAGAGACAAGAAAAAGATGATATGATCCAAGAATTTCTTAAGTATAACTTGGTCAAGAACAAGATAATAATACACTTTATTGTGATAGTCAAAGTGCAATTTATTTGGCATAGAATCCTATATTTTATGCAACAAAAAAGCATGTACAATTACGATATCTTCACATCCGTGGGCTGATGGATGATGGAACCTTTCTATAGGAGAAGATAGTTTGTGCAAAAAATCTTACAAATATGTTGACTAAGATTGTTACCATCCAAAAGATGAGGATGCACTGCCTCAATTGGTCTTCTGAGTACTTGATGATTGGAGACGTTGCATCAGAGGGGGATTATCATAAAGTTTATATAAGAGGAAGTTCAAGAATGTGGAAAAGCTACCGATTGAAGAAACAATCTCCAAATAGGAGATTGTTATGCATGTGGAGACTATTTCATCTAATAATGACTGAAACTTCCTTAAATTGTCATATTTGATCATGACAACTTTTGATCGAGGAAAATTCGAAGTAGTCTTTTGTTGACCAAAGAAACTTACAATTGATTTCTTTTGATTATTAAATGAAAAATGAAGCTCTTATGAAGTCATCTTATCTAACCAAGGAAGTTATCATAAAATTTTCTATTTTGGTGTTATATAAGAGTTTTTGAAAGATTTTAAATATGATGAAATAGAATGGGAATACACGCCTTAGAATAAGCTTTTCTTTTCTCTTTTGTTTATCTTTCTTTGTGGAGTATATAAAAGAAGATTATTCTGGTGCGGCCCCAAGACGTAGGTGAGCAATCATCAAATCGCATAAATTCATTGTGGTTGTGTATGCTTATTTCATTTTTGTGTTTACTTTTATTTTCTTGGGTGATCCTATGATGTGTGAAGAGAAGTCCATCTCTTTGTGGAGCATATATCCCAGCAATCCATTCTCCCCACACATCTCTCCCTCCATTTAAAATTGTAATGACTTAGATTTCAAGTAACTTAAAGAAAAAATTGATAGAACTTATTTTTTGGTTTCTTGAAATATGAGCTATTTAAATGTTAGAATGGAAAATAGAGATATAAGTGTAGGGAATGATTCCTATACTTTAATAGTATGGTTGTCAGCTTCAAAAAATAATTTTCATAATTTAAGCAGTCATGCAGTAATGTTTTTTAATAGTTTTTTGCTTGTACTTTTTGTCTCTTGTTTTTTATTTCGGTTCCCAAAAAAGCTACTTAATTTACAAAAGATTTGAGTTTTTTGTTTTTCATTTTTTTAATAATTTCACATGTTTTCATGAATTTTTAATACATCACATAGGCGGTTCACTTGTTTCCAAAACATCTTTATGCAATTTGGAAAAAACTCAGATCTGAATATGCTTGTTTTAATTGAAAATTTAGTAATCCAAAAACAAATTAGAATTATATAGAAATCTAAGTAAAATAAGTATAACCAAACATATATTCATTCATATTGTTATATCAATCATGTAGATGCTTTCACAGCATCTAAACGTCTGGATCTTATACGGCAACAATTTTTTTTTCCATTTTGAGAACACTTGGGGGAGTTTACTCTTCCTGTTTGAAAATAAAATATGTATAGCGATCTGATTAAGGTAAAAAAGGGAAAACAACCTAAAATATAAAGAAAACCATTTTAACTCTATTATAAATGAAGAGATATAGAAGTTCATCAGTAGGGTCATTTCTCTCTTCTAATGAAAAGAATAAGTATGATTTCTTTTTTGTTTTTGCTCCAACTTGAAGCATGCTTGATAGATGATCTTGAGCGAAATGATACTCTCCTTATTTACAGCTAATATAGCTGATTACCTTTATTATAGATGAACACGGCATTCCATACTGCGTTTAACAAAACACAATTGGAGTCTGTAGGTTAAATTCTTTTGATTAGGAATAGAATGAAATTATCCCAATGTTTCGCTACTGTTTGCTCAAATGACTTTTTACTGCTTTATAAACATGTGTTAATTTTCTGTTCTCAACTTTTTATATCAGCCTTGTGCGTTGCCCAATTGTTGGCTGTGGTGCCCGCTTGAGTTGTTTGGACGAATTTGAGGATCATTACAGTGCTCGGCATATGTCCTCTTGCGCAATATGTTTTAGAGTGTATCCGACTTCAAGGTTGCTTAGCATACATGTTTCCGAAGCTCATGATTCTTTCTTTAAAGCCAAAGTTGCGCATGGGTTCCCCATGGTATGTGTAATCTTTACAATTTAACTGCTATTCGCTTAATGAACTCAAATTTCTACTTAGCAAACATGCTCTATTTTGCTCTCATATTTTAATAATTTCTATGCTGTTTACATATTTTAAAAGAAAATTAAGATTCAGAATCTTCAACTCTTATGAATCATTTTGATGTCTTCATGCGTTTGAATGTGTTTAATTCTGCACTGATCCACGTATAAAAAATCATCTTAATATCTTCTAAATCTCGCTTTTTATCTTCAAAATATTTATCAGGTATATGTGGTTAATATATTTAAGCGTTGCCATTCCATTCGTTTATATGCTTTGCTCCAGCTCAACTTTTATTGACAGCATACTGTCTCTCGAGGAAGAATAATAAAATCTGTTCATCATTTCCTGGTTTATTCTCCCTAAAGCTTTAACTTCGAATATGCTCTCTCTGTTTAGTCTCTTTAAAATAGATTATACGGTGTGCATATTGTTATCTTTATTGTTCATTAATCCATCTTTTGCACAGTACGAGTGCTTGGTGGAAGGATGTGGAGCAAAGCTGAAAAGCTATAAAAGCCGGAAGCAACATTTAATAGATAAGCACAACTTTCCTGCTTCATTTGAATTTAAAAGGGCAAAGCCGTCAAAGCACCAACGCCAAAAAAAACATCCTAAGATGGAGGTTGATGAGGTGGGCAAACTTGTCTCTGCTGTGTCAAGGCTTAGCACATCTGATGCCTCTCCTTCGAATATTAGCTTCGGCCATCGTCATGCTCGCGCTTTCACATTTGTTCCACGCTCCCTCCAGCAGGATGCAAGGCATCATCGATCAGATGACATGGGTTAATCGGTATGTTGATATCTTAACTTCTGCTTTTTTGTATGCAAATTAATAGTTGCGGATCTTTATGCTTGTTATTTTTCCAATCAGCTCCTTCCAAGTGATAAATAATACAGAACATGTTTATTTTATTACTCTTAACTATTTTAAATGTTAAATTTTTTTTATTTAATTTTAATTCGATACAGGTGATTGATATATATATATATATGCTTAAGTTTGCAAATTATTATATTTTGAATTGGTACAAACATTTATTTGATTTCTTACAACCATAAATTAGCATTCATATTAGACTTGTTTATTTGTGAAAATGTTCACAACTTTACTATTGGAACGAATGTGCAACCTACAAAAAATGCTACAATATTATAATAATATCTATTTCCATCATTTTTGCATCATTAGAAGCAAATATTAATAACTTGTTTAGCGGAGTTAGAATTTTGAGTAGTAAATTTGATATAGTAATAATTTCTATAAATTTGGATAGTTCTACCCAATTTTTTCGAGTGGATTACAAATATGATTCTGCCGAAAAATGCTTATATGAAATTTTTTTGTGCCAATGAATTTTGAATATGTAAATAATATAGTATTTATAAGTCTTTGATTCCATAAAAAAAATGCTCTATTCTTAAAGATGGTTTTTTTTCAAAGCTTTGTTTTGTTCAAAGCAAAGACCAGTAAAAGCTATCAACTCCTAATTTTATTTTATCAACGAACATTTAACACAATAAAATTTTCCAAACTTACGAGTAAGGTTGGCGTACCTATTATGGCGGACTCACAAATTGCTTCTAAATCTCGACTTATGCTAGAATTTGTGTCGAAATTGGCACTGCTTTTGTTCTTCCTGAGGCCATCCAAATAAGAGTGGATGGAAATATTTTAAAACAGCGAATCGAAGATGACTGAACTCTTACCGTTTGTGAAATTTGCAGTTTATTCACTAATGCTGGATGCACTTGTTCCTCCAGCTGTCTTCCTTTGGCTAGAGGAAGAAGTAGATCTAGACGTCCAAGAAATCGATTATCTCGTCTCTCTCCTAACAACTTGGCCACCACGGTTCAAGTACCTCCTCCTCCTCCACTTCCCACTATTATTGATTCTCCTCTCCCTGTTATTCCCTCTCCTCATGCAGTGACCTCCTTCATTTTCTCACAAAGCCTTTAGCCCTCTTCCTTCTAACCAAGACCTCAATGCTTTTCCTAAAATTGCCCTTAGACCCTCTTATGGGCCAAACTCTCATAGAAATCCAATTTCCTCTGACATTAACTTTAATCTTTCCCCTTATACTGCAGTAGACCTGGGAAATGACCCACATCCTCCCATTTTGAACAAGGAAAAATCTCTTTTTTATAGCTTGTGCTATTGGCCGCTCTTTGTTTGACCAAAAAACTATTAATGATACTAAAAAAAATGAGGGACGCAGTCGTTCCCTAAGGGCCCGTCCAAAAATAATTCCTTTTTCTCTTTTCTCTGCTGCTACTTTTTACTCTTTTATGATTAATCCAAATATTTTTGTTTGGAATGTTAGAGGGCTTCATTATGACACTCGTATCTCTGATTTTAAGTTCCATATTCGATCATTTCAGCCTGATATTGTTGGGATCCTTGAGCCAAAAATTAATAACAGGGACATCTCCTCTAAGTTCATGTTGAATAAATATGCTTTATTTCATATTGAAGGCAATTGCAATAATTTGATTCTGTTTTCGTTGGTAGAATTTGGATTAAATGGAATACCAACAATGTCTATTTCATCCCAAGTGTTATTAATCATCAGTTTATTCATGGCAAACTTCTTCAAAATGGTTCGGCTTGCTGGGTAACTTTTATCATGAAAAAGTAGGAGGGACTCCTGCTTCTCTTCCTAGACTCATTGTGTTCAATAATTGTATTAATGAAGCTAGTCTTATGGATTTGCATTACACTGACAGTCACTTTACTTGGGATGATCATAGTCTAGACTCTTCGATTCGAAGCTGAATCGCTGTTTATGCAACTCAGAGTGGATCATGTCCTTCCCTGAGGTTTTTTGCAGAATTCTTCCTCCTGCTACTTCCGATCATTCTCCTCTTATTATTGTTGGCCCCTCTTCAAGCAGAAAGCCCACTCGTTTTTTCTTCAAATTTTTTTGGGTTAACAGACCAGATTTCACTAGTATTGTATCTGCCATATGGAACGAGTCTTACGGGGGTGATCCTCTCTTTGAGTTGCATAAGAAAATTGTTCAGACCAAAAAGATCCTTAAAATTATAAATCACACTTAGGCCTTAAATCCTTCTGAAGTTAAAAGAATTCGACAAGTCCAATTGGAGGCCTTCAACAATGCTGATTCTCAAAGTCATAATGATATTCACCGCCTCAGGCTTATCCAAATTAATCAGCACCTTAAAGATGCCATTTTTAATAAAATATCTTGGACTAAGCAACACTCTAAGGTTCACTGGCTCTCTCTTGGAGAAGACAATCTTAAGTTTTTCTATACTCATATGGCAATCAGAAGAAATAAATCAAGTTCCTTTACTCCCCAATTAAAGGATTTTGCCGTATCTTTTTTTGATAACCTTCTTAATGATATGAAGGGGCATGATAGTATATGTTCTCACACTTATGCTACTCTTGATACTTCTTTACATGCTGATATTTGTAGAATCATTTCAGATGAAGACACTAAGCGTAATTTATTTTCAATTAAGGACAATGCTAGTCCCAGTCCTGATGGTTTCACATTCTTGTTTTCTAAGAAAGCATGGAACAACACTCACAGATATATCTGTCAGGGAATTGTTTTTTTTTCTAAAGGCCATTATGCCTCGGTGGCTAAATCACACTCTTATTACGTTGGTATTTAAAGGTAAAGGCGAGTTAACTATTGATAACTATAGACCGATTGCCTTATGCAACACAATGTACAAAGTTATATCCAAAATCATTGTGGATTGTATTTCTTTACATCTTATGGGCATCATCCATACTGCTCAAGCTGCTTTTGTAAAAGGGTGACAATTATCTCATCATGTTATTCTTGCTAACGAGATTATTATGACGTTCAATTGGGCATTCAAATAGCTTTTTTGTGCAAAGATTGATTTAAAGAAAGCTTTCAATAGTATAAACAGGGACTTCATTATCAATTCTCTTATTAGTGTCAATCTTCTAGCAAAGATGATTGAATGGATCACTGCCTGTATTTCAAACATTCATTTTTCAATTAATTTGCAGGGGATTATTGATGGCTATTTTGGCTCCTCTTCTGGGCTAAGACAGAGATGTTCTCTCCCCCCCTCCTCTTCATTATTGCTATGAACTTCCTATCTACTCCCATTGTCGAAGTCGTTCAAAATAATTCTATTGCCCCGTACAAAATGGGGGACTTCGGCTGTTCTCACTTTTTATTTGCAGATGACATCCTTTTTTTTTTGGGAAGTTTCCAAGCCATTAGGCTTCAAAAATTGCCTTGAGGATTTCTTTGCCTCAACAAGGATAAATCGTGTTTCTTTGCCTCAACAAGGATAAATCGTGTTTCTACTTCTCTAAATCGGTGCTGAATGTGAATGAGCTCTCTGGAATCTGGAACTTCTCTACTGCGCAATTTCCTATAAAATACTTGGGGCTCTCTGTTATGCCTTCTAGACCCAAAAAAGAAAATTTTTCCCCGCTCATTTCTAAACTTCTTCTTTGAATCTCTGGATGGGCTCAAAAATATCTCTCGTTTGCGGGACGCTTGCAACTACTAAAATTTTTAGTTTTCCCCCTCCTTTATTAGTTTAAGGCAACTCACATTCCCACAAGTGTTATCAGTACCATAAAACATCTTTGTGCGAAATTTTTTGATCACGGCTCTACGACAAACAAATTGCATGCTATTGCTTGGGGGAAAATTGCCTCCCCTATCGGAAAGGGAGGTATTGGTATTATTTGTCCCTTAAAACTTATTCTCAGCTGTAATTATCCCTATGCTTGTTTGTGCTTTGTAATACCTATCTTCTGGCTAATTGGTGGAAAAGCAACCGATTAAAGCTATTTAAAGCTCCACCTAATTCTAACAAAATGGCCTCTCCTTTTTGGAGGAAGCTGGCTAAACTGTTATGCATTCTTTCTCCTCACATTAGTTTTGACGCAAGCAGGAATATTGCTCTTTTCAATAATACTCCAAATCTTTCTTTCAAAGAGGTTCATAATTTATTATTTTCGTATTTTCCAGATGTTTCATGGGTCGGCACTTTATGGAGTAAAGGTACTAAGCTTCACATAAAATGCATTTTTTGGAAAGCTTTAAATCACGGCTAAAAAACTACAGACATTCTTAATAATAGGGGCATTCATTGTCCTCTATTATGCTAGTTTTATCTCCTCAATGATGAATCTCACTTGCACCTATTCTTCAACTATGACTTCACGTTTTATATGTTGCAAGTGCTTCTTCCGAATGGTCATAATTACTTTTTCCCTCCATCTCTGATTCAAATTTTGAGTGACATTCACTATTTTGATAAATGCTACAAACATGCTTATATTACATTTATTGGTTTGATCATAGACAGTAATTGGAATGAAAGGAATGCACACATTTTCAAAAAAATAGTTTCAAGCGCTCTTCACATTATTTCGAATATCAGATCTGGACTTATTGGAATCATTTGCGATTGGCGTCAATTTAATTCTTCTGAAATGCTTCAGAAGTGGAAATCTGCGTTGCTTTTAATTTAATTTCTCCTGAATTATCTTCTGCTGGCCGGATATGTCTATGAAAATTGGACTGTTGTTTGCTGCAATTAGTACGGTGATACAGTTAGTTTTTGCCGGTTTGGACTTCTTTATGTGGGTTGCTTGCGGTTTCTTTTTCTTCCGAATGGGTTTCTGTGGGCTTACTTTTGAATTGTTTTGGCATTGCGGGGCTGGATCCTTATTGCGTTTGGCCCAAGGTTTTTCATATTACTATATTGGATTGAGATTAAAGCGTGGCTTATGTGTGATCAAAGCGTGCAGAACTTTGCTTGCGATTTTTGGAAAAGGATTTATGTGAAATAAAGCGTGTTGATTGTTGCTTTCGACTTATGGAAAAGGATTTGTGTGACTCTCTAATTGATTTGCTACAGACTTATTTTCTGTGATCAAGACAATGATGGATTATGATGTTTTTTAAGACCCCAATTGCTGGTTCGGAAGCTTCCTTTTATAGCCTCCATTTGATATTACGCTGATCTCAAGGATTGATGTCCCGGCAGATCATAGGTCTTGGGTGGACCTCACAATGGAGGAGTTGAATCTAGTCTTCTTCTTCTACAACTTTTATTTTGCTATGAGTCTCACATTCGTCTCTAGTTATTATCATATTCTTCTTCCTCTCAATAGTTTTTATTTTTCTGATGCTGTTTGATTGCTTTCTTTTCTTCCGACAGCCCTAGTATCGGCCTTGTCTTTAGTTTGTTCATACTTTATTTCCTTGCAATATACGGGCTTTGCTCTCAAAATTTCAAAAAATAAAAAAAATGTAAAGAAATGAATGTTGGTATCTCTTAAACATTTGCTCATATATACACCGCAGGCAGTCACTATAGGATCATCTTTGCATTTCTTATTTAGATCATTTTCTTTCTTTATAAGAATATTGTTTCTATTAGTTAATGTTATTGGCTGTTCATAAGAAGACTCATCAATCAAAGATATTAGTTAATGTAATATCTCCTCTCTCTTGGCCAACCTCTCCACTGCCTCCTCCCTCCTCCCTCCTCCCTCCTCGGGTTGGCCCTCGAGGTTTTGGAAAAACAATTATTTTCTTTTCTTTCTATCCACAGACCCTTTTACAAAACCTTTTTTTGTGTATAATATAAACTTTAAATTTTACATTTTCATGTCTAATTTGAAGAAGCATCGCCGCCGATTGAGTTCATGCAATGTTTCCAATGTCGATTTTGAAGACCTTGCCACCTTCTTCAAGGTAATATTTTTGTAAATTTTATTATTTTTAAATATTAAAATTAACATTTAAATTAACATTATAATCTCCCGTGTGGCTGATTAACATTATTATCTTCAAGGTAGTATTTTTCATATCTAAATTATTGTTCTATTCTTCGAACTTCTGAGTGGCATATTTGATGTAAGATCAACTAAAAATGCTCCTGGAAAAAGCTAAATGTCCAAAAGAATAGTAAAAAAAAAACATTCATGATCGATACAAAATTCTCTCTTTTTCTCCGTGATTAGTATAAATCATAAGATATCTTATATTTCTGATTTTTCTTCTGATGCCAAGATATCTGAAACTTTATCATTATATTAATAGATGGGTGATAAGATTGCATACCCATCAAGTGGTACTTTTGTTTTATGTTTATTATTATTGTAGTAGTTTTTCTTTAAATAATTTTCTTATGTTTGTATTTTTCATTTTTATTTTGCATAAGTATATGTAAACAGTGATAGAACAATCGAATTATGATTTGAATTCTAGCATCTTTCATGTGTCAGGCCAAGACCTAGATGATGAGCAATCGGATGAGCGAGAGCGTAAGGAAAAGAATACTGCTAAGAAGAATAAAAGTGAAGTTAAAATTTAGTTGAAATAGTTTTATTTTCATGCAAAATTATTTGATGTAAAAGCCTTTTGATTCTGGGTGATCATATAAATGTTAAATTTAAAATAATTGTAATTTTTTGTTTTTGTGGTTCTGGAATATTGCATTTTTAGTTGAAATTATCACGTAAGGTACACCACGATGCACAGCACATTGTCAAATTATATCTGCTAAGCTACATTTGCTAGAGGTGTAGCTTCCTCTATGATTTGTATTCTAAAACATATGGTGTTCCTTTTTAATAGGGCAATCATCATGAATTTGAAGGGAGCTTGTATAAAATGGAGGTACGGACAATCACAAAGGTCAATTCTAATCTTGCTATGAAGAGGAGGACGAAGACTTCCAATCTATTTAGAAGGGATGCCAGAAGAAGAATTTATTAGCCGAGTTATTGAAGTTTCAATTCTCAGAAAGGATTATTGTAAATTTTGCATAATTGGAACAATGAGCGATTGTTAATCATTTGCACACTTTTAAACCTACAAATGTACGCTTAGTATTTAAGGATGCTAGAGGATGTAGCTTAGTTTATTTCAAGCATGTATCCTTTAAGAATGGCTTCAAACCACCATTACTTAGGGTTATTAAGTTGCTAAATATCAAGATTATTTTGATGATTTTTTCATAAATTTAGAAGATTTTTGGCAAAATTAGAAATTTTCTCAATCATGGGTTATTCCTAATTAATTATTTGAAAAATGTTTAAACTTATAAGAAGCATAGAAATTACTTTATTTGTCAAAATTGAAAATAACATAATTTTTGGATTCAGCATATTCAAATTTGCTTATAGTAAAATTTTTATAAATTACAAAATATATATTGAATTAATTCAATTTATTTCTTCAAATTTTGATTAATTAAATGTTGATATCAATATATATTAGAAATGGCGTAAGAACAAATCTATCGTCAAGATTGATTTGATTAGAGCCGGCGCCTACTAAAAAACGAGCTGGTTGAACAACTAGGAA
Source organism: Gastrodia elata (assembly GCA_016760335.1). Lineage (NCBI taxonomy): Eukaryota > Viridiplantae > Streptophyta > Magnoliopsida > Asparagales > Orchidaceae > Gastrodia > Gastrodia elata. The sequence continues at coordinate 543,939 of CM028671.1, read as the reverse complement.
TTGTAGATTTTAAAGATCAAGATACTACCCAAAAAATAAAACAAGCACTCACCATCCATATCCTTCGTCAACGGAACCCGATGCCCTCAGTGATGCTATGCGTCCATCTCCTGTGTTAGTAAATTTTATGTCATAGCTCAAACTTTTAAATACTAAGGTATTATTCGCTTTGATTTAAAAGATCTCATGATTTTGTTTTTATAAGATAATTTCATAGCAGGTCACTTATTATGTGAGTGCTTTCATTTGAGTATGCTTAACTTTAGAGCTCTTATCATGAGCTTCTATGGTACTGAGATAAGAACTTCAAAGTTAAGCGTGCTTAAGTAGGCGCACTCATTTTTTGTTGAATAAAGAATTTGTTGTAGTTCTTTTTTTATGTTCTCTATCCATCCGAGGGCCTTTGGTAACATATTTAGAAAATATCTTCTGAAGGTAAAATCGTGAAGCTTATAAAGCCAAAATAGACAATAACTTGGAGCTTAAGATCATTTTCCCAATCTACCATCATAATTAGCATTATTGTGTTGAAGCCTACACGTGTTCTATTTACTTAATGACCTATTTAAAGTTAAAAAAAAAAATGAATTTTGTCCTTTGCATTTTATTTTGCAATATCATGTAGTTTTAATCTATAATTAAATTTTTCAGATTGGAAAGTTTTGCGCTGAAATTCTAATTGGACTGAAAGATAGGAGGACTTGAGAGCAATGGAATAGGGGATAAAATATTTCTATCATGTACAAAATAGTTAAGGTTGAACTTTCGGTAAATTAAGATTCATATTCTTATTTTGTTAGAGAATCTTAATTTCATGATGTTGTGATGAGAAAGCTAGTTCATTGTAATGGAAACTCAATTATATGATCATGTGTCTACAAAAGTACTCGATCTATATTATAATAAGTATCGATGTTGAGGACGACATCATTTTTAAGTGTAGTTTGTAATAACTCAAGGTTGTTACTAGGTCGATTAGATTTAATCCTGAACATCTTGAGGCAAGAAATTATTATCCTAATTTAAGTCAAATAAAAAATTAAATATATCCTTAACTAAAGCATACTATGGGTATACTGCCAAAGTTTGAACGTGTTTGAGATCCCGGATCAACATAAATTAATTTTTAAATTTTAACTTCAGAAATTGATAGAAAGTAAAATATAAATCGAAATTTAGAAATTTTTATAGTTTTAGGTCAAGCATCATATGATGATACTATGTTTTAAATTTCGCTAATTTTCAAGCTTCAGATTGATCATAATGAGTTTTCTAAGTTTTGCATTTAAAAATCTATATAAAATAAAATAATAGTCCAAATTCAATAATTTTTTGACGTGTTGTTCTTCTCATTGAGGTGAGCAATCGTGCAAGTTTCGTAATTTCTTGAGTTCAATTGGTGATTGATCATAACTTGAAACTTTCAAATGAATTGTGATAGTTCGATCACAATCCAAAGCTCTTAAATAATTTGGGCTACATCACCCTCGCTTTACTCTAATTTGAAACCTAGGGACTGTTTGGTTTACCGACATCGCCCTTAATATCATGTTATTTAAAGATGTCGGGTGAAATAAAGGCTATTTGGTTTGATGCTATCTAATTAATGGCATCTAAAATATTACCAAAATGCCATCGTCTAATATCATCTAATTTTATTTGAATTATACGAATGTCGTTGCTAACAATCTATCGGAGATGATAGGGTGCTTCGCGTGACTTTCTGAAGATCTCGATGCTGAGATCGCATCCACCATTGTTGTCGCCATCGCTGCCAGACGCTAGCATTGCTTCGTCTGCTAGGTCGCCCGACTCCCTCTCGCCTCTCGCAGCTGATTAAGTAAATGAATGGTTTTTTTATACGATTTGCTTGATATTGTCATTTGATTATGAACAATTTAGGGAAATTTGTATTATTTTTAAGAATTTGTTAGGGTTGATTTTTAAAATTTGAAACTATTTCAATTAAACACTTGATAAAAAAACGCCAGCTAAAATTGCAATTCTTTCATATGATATCACATATCTCTACCAGTATGTTTCCACGGGGCCGACTCATATTGGGCTAATTTTAGCTTTAGCTACGCTACTCTAAAATAGTTTAGCTTATCAACCGTTTGCTTAAAGTTAGCTAATTTTAGCTTAGCTACACTTTCATTTTCTTAACGTTTGCTATATCGCACTGAAAGGGTTTATTTGTCTTGCATTTGCATAAGCATTTAAACTGCAGATGCACTAAGATTTTTTTGATTTAAAGTTTGTTTATGTTGTATGAAATTATTATATTTTTCAAGACTTCTTAAAGCTCTTTTAAACATTCATTAAATTTATATAATTTCTTAAAAAAATTTATTGAGGATATTGTGGTGTGTGCTGTTTTATTTCCTAATGATGTGCTTTTTCTAGAGAAACCTTTGTTAAAATAAATGATAAATTTGAACATTGCATTATATAGCTGATTTGAAACTTTGAGTTCTTAGAACAAAGCTTGAGTTGATGCTATGCAAATTTTGTGCAAACTTAATTCCAAGAAAGTATTTTTAGCACACTTATGTTCATATCATCAAATTTTCTTTCAAGTTTTTATTTCAATTTTTGAATCTTATCAAAACTTGCCCCACTCAAGGTTAATAGTAGAGTATGCGTGATCATTAATCATTAATGCAATAAATAATGATTCTTTCTTATCTATTTGTATATTTTGATAAGTTAAAACATTATTTGATTAGTTGAATATGGATATATTATTCTAGCTTCTCGTAGATGAAAGCGACAAAATAAAAAGAAATTGTTGGCGTATGTGCAGCTATATTGAGTATACTAGAGAATGATAATAGTGATGATGATGAGTTGGTTAATACAAAACAAAGCTCGAATTTTGAATATGCCAATACTTGAATATGATCTTTTTGAAATGATGTGCGGTGAAGGGCATGCAACAGGATGTTGGGCGCAAGATAGCAATGACTCTTTCACAAATACGAACAGTATCATTATTCTTGAAGAAGAACATGATTTGTCAAGTGATTTTCAGCATTCACAACCATATCATGCTGAAGACAACATTGAGGAAACCAAATATACTGGAGTTACTTCGACTTTAGAAAAGTTCATTAAAAAGGGTACAAGAAGTTGTGATGCGCTCTACCGCGACACAAATGTTAAGGCATTAACAGACATAGCTATTGTTGTGCTAAAAATGGCAGATGCGTTAGACACGGCTGACCATCGAGATAATATTTTGGGAAATGTATACTCTGAATTAAATCCACTTTGGGGCTTCTTAGATTTGGACATTGAAAGATGCTTCTCATACATTGCTTTTGTAGATTCATTAATAGCATCGTCATTCGTTTTATGACCACAAAAGACGAAAAAGTTGTTCGTGCAGGAGTTTTTGCGGAAGAATCCAATATGAGATATCTTCTTAATAAAGCTACTTTTTTATTATTTTAGATTTGCAGTGTTTTGGACTAATTAGATCCACATTTTATAGCTTTGGTGCTTAATTCAAATGCGAATATATATACAAGTACAAAGAAAATATTTTGTGTTTTTGGTCCCATAATTTGGTACAAATGCTTTTTACTCGTCTGTCTAAACTGCTGCTGCACTTTTTTTTCTATTATGCTCTAGAATATTATTGTGATGACTCTTGTTTTTTCTAAGGGATCTATATCGATTGATTGATTTATGATGCAGTTATGAATCTCATTATTTGCCCTTTGATGGAGTATATTCTCATGCATAAATGAATATCTTTTATGAAGTCATAGATTGTTCTCCATATTAAGGGCATGCTTTGATTTTTGACTAACATTTAAAAGTGGATTATGTTATTGATGCCAGCATATGGCCATCGATTGTCAGGAATCTTGTTAAGTGAACATCTCCATTTCATTATCTTCTAAGATTTGGATTGATTGCAAAAATTTTGGGTTTCTTATAAAATGTAGCAAGCGTTCAATTATATGCCTAATTATTGTATTATCATATTGTTGAGTCTTTGGTTCCCATTGGTGCGGTTGGTCGACATGCTGAATCTGGGTGTATTGATGAGATTGGGTATTGGCCTTCTCTTTATTTAGATTCTTGGATTGATATTGTCGTAATGGAGAAAGAAGATGGATATTTTGTACTAGGATTAAAGGCAAGAGCGTACTCACATTATCATTCAGATCATTCAGGTGCTTGCTGCTTATGACATTTTTCATTTTTAGTTGCATTTTGTTATAGTTAATAGAGTATTGCGACACATGGTTTGCCACTGTTTATCCTTAGTCATTTTGTGAATGAAAATATTTTTGCTGATATGTGTATGGATATTGGAATAAATATTATTTAAAGGTTAAAAATTTGATATCTAAACTAGGTATGAAATTTGGATAAACAGAGCATTTGGAAAGTTAATAGTTATATGCCACCAAACAAAACAATAGAGAAGCAGGCGTCCTCATCTAATATTATTAAATATTCAAGAAGTAATACTCAATAGAGAAGCAGGCGTCCTCACAACAAAAGGTTTTTTTTTTCACATGGGATCATTTTCTCAGTTGCAGACTATGATCTTGCCGCCTATGTCAATGGTCTACATTATCAGTTAACCGTACAGATTGACTATGAATTTTTTTGAATCCAATTTACATCACAAACTCAAGATTTCATATTGGGTGTTTTATTCCATTGCAGACCATACATATTTCTATTTTCATGAAAATGGTAATCACATGTATCTCCACTTGAAGGGGGTACGAAGCCCGAAAGCGGGCTCTAGCAGCAGCGAGCAAGTGTCATATTGAGTTGCGGATCACAGCACCACCAAAAGCAACAGACTCTCCATAACTGTAGGAAGTTTCAATGTTGGTCTTCAGTCAATGGGTCAGGTGGGGGCACCATCTAAAGGAGGTAGAGGGGTCATGGTGGGCCATGGAACACCAAGAGTCAAACCAGTCATGCAGTCCGATACTGACTAATGCAGAGAGTATCGAACCCGCACAAACCAACGGAATGGGATGCGGACGACCATGGGAACGCGCAATCCTGCTCCAAGCTTGTTAAAGGGAGAAGGCCACTATCTGAAAGTTGAAGCGATGTTGGAGAGACGCAGTCGCAGTCGAGAACAAAGTAGTGAATTGATCCGAAAAGGCTAAAGTGGCCGGGAGTAAGCCCCAACGCACAAAAGTCTCTAAAATGGCCCTCGTATAATTGCAGTGTATCGCTAAGTGCTCTATGTCCTCCTCAGTATCGCAGCCCCAGACACAAGCTGTAGATTGAATGATCCCTCTCATGAATAACCAAAAACCTGTTGGGAGGCATCAGTAATCAACCTCCATAGAAAACAAGCCTCCTGGGGGCCCAGGGCCATCTTCCACGTGGCCGCAAACTACCACGACAGATAGCCCCTCTCTACTCTGTAGAACTAGCTGGCCTAACTCTCAGTGAAGTTGTCAACCGACCACTATCGACTCCCCTCCTCAAACAGCGTGTGACATTGGACAATTAGCCAATCGTATCTTAATAACCTCCAGACTGCAGAGCTAGCTCGCTGAATGACAAAGTTCTCACCTGGGCCACGGTAGCAGAACTTCATGGTACTCACCAAGAGGAGATCCTCTCTACGGACATAGCTGAAAATGTAGCGAGCAACTAAGACTGTCTTCCATAGCCTCAGATCCTTAATTTCGAATCTTCCAGACTCAAGCAGTCAACAGACCTTCTGCCACCTCACATAGTGTAGATTTCTACCCTTCACTTCTCCCCAAAGGAACTTATGGAGGATAGCCTCACTGTTCGAGAGGCAGGAGTCTGGAATCGGAGCCATCAGCATCTGGTAGCTGGGGATCTTGATGAATACAGATTTAATTAGACACAATCTGCAAGTGAGAGAAAGATGACGACTGCTCCAAGAACCAATCATGCCTTGTACCTGCTCAATGACCGTTGATGAAGTCTGCCCTTCATCGAGGTTAGCCTGTAACCATGACATCCAAGTATTTAAGTAAAAATTATATTTGAAATTTTAATTTAATTGCGATCCTACGCTGACGATAGACTGGGGTCTAATGGCTGAAAATAATATGTGACTTACGCAAGTTCACAGAATGCCCGATTTACCTCTCGGCTTACCGCCTCAGAAGCTGGGGTGAACAAAATCAATTCACCTGCATACATAAGGTGAGAGAAGCTGGGCCCAATCTGATCCAACTTGATGCCAATCGAGCAACCAATCTGCTGCTGCTGCTTGACAAGAAGGGAGAAGAACTCCGAACACATGATGAATAAGTAAGGGGAGAGGGGGAACCCTACCTGAAACTTTTTCTCTCTAGCTAAGGAAGCATGTACTCACCAATCAAGACAGAGAACCTAGGAGACTCTAGACACTATATATCCTAGTCTGTCCAACACTGCAGGAAATCAAATATCTTCAGAACTTGGCATAGGAACCCCCACTCAATCCGGTCATAAGTCTGCTCCATATCCAACTTGATGTCCATGTGACCTATTGTTAAGGTGGAGTATGAGACCTGTGTGAGGATCTCCTGGACTATGAGGTAGTTCTCACCGATATCTCTCTCGAAAACAAAGGCACCATGTTTTTGGGAGATCAAAGAAGGCAACATTGTCTTAAGGCGCATGACCAAGATCTTGGCCAGCACCTTATAGACAGTATTGCACAAAATAATAGGGCAAAGTTGCCTCAGGGTGGAGGTCCCCTTCCTCTTTGGTATGAGAATTACTAGGGTATCACGCCAGCGTTGCGGCATACGCCCATCATCGAAGAATTAGTGAAATGCTGCTAGGGTGTCACCCTAGGTAGTCTTCCAATAGCCATTGTAGAAAGAAGGAATGATACCATCAATCCCAGAGGAGTGGTTAGAGAGGCACAATTTGCTTCTCCAAGGATGTGATCAAGAATCAGATCATCCAGGCAATCCCTTATGGAACTAGAGGTGCCCCACTTCCCCTGGAAGAACACAAAGAATGCCTGATGAATCCATAGCGGGTCATAAGAGAACTTCCCCAATTCCTCCTGGAGTGCGAGCACATTGCTCGGCTTATGCTGCTGCGTCGCTAGCCGCTAAAATAATGCAGTGTAATAGTCACCCTGAGAGAGCCATTGTGCATTGGCGTGCTGCTGCCACCAGCTCGCTAATCTTGCATCCACCTGAGTGAGCTCTTGTGTGGTGGTCCGAAGCTACTAAACAAGATCCTGGTTGCCACCATAGTCCATCTTCATGTCAGTCGCCTGGTGCTGCATCAAAGTCGATGTGAGCTCAGTCTCCCTCATCCACAAGTCTGGAAGTGTATCTCGTCCATATCTCCACAGCGCCGGAGAGTACGTGCCAAATTGTGGTTAAGGATTGAGGATGGCGAGCCGTGGGACGACCGCCCCAAGTTCTTTCCACCACGGAGAAGGCCTCTGGGTACTGAAGCCACGTATCCTCAAATTTATACCGTACACCGGTACTTTGAAGCCTGAGACATGCATCCATAAGAAAAATAGGGCAATGATCAGAGGCTACCCAGAGGAGGTGGTGCACGACTGCATCTGGCAGAAGATCCATCATCTTATGCTTAGAAGGAACCAGTCCAAGCGCTCCCAAATGCTCCATGCTCCATCCCTGTTGTTGGTTCATGTGTAAGGTGGGAAAAAAAAGCATGGGTCGTGAAGGTGGCACACATCCAGAACCTCATGGAAGTCCATCTGAGCAGCGATTGATCTGAACAGCTTCCCAGTGTGTTTCTTCTACTGTGAGAGAATGCAGTTGAAATCTCCATTGAGTACAAGAGGCTGAAAAGTGAAGCTCCAGTGGCACCCAAAGAAGATATTAGCATCTCGAGGGGTAAAGGACTCCACATGAGTTTCCAACAGCACAATTAATCCAAGCTTGCGCTCCGAGATGTGCGGCGGAAGGTGGTGTCATGTCGCTGGCTTCCCCCCACTGACCTAATGAACGACATCCTTATCTGAAACTATCGCTGCGTGGGGAAGCCGGTGATACGACACCACCTTCCGCCACTCATCTTGGAGCGCAAGCTTGGATTGATCTGTTGGAACCTTGTGTGGAGTCCTTTACCCCTCGATATACTGACTGCTCTTTGGGCAGCAATGGAGCTTCACTGTTCAGCCTTATATAAGTTGCTCAGGAAGTATCATTTTAGCTTGATAGGTTGACTTTTTGTAGTGCGAGGTCCACCATTTATGTAGCCAGCTGATCATCATCATCGTCACTTTGAGATCCGGACTTGCTTTTAGTTCGGCGCTGCCTACGTGTCCATTGATCTTTATATGCAGAGGGAGTTTTGAAAGATGATCTTTGTTGTGCGGGTGGAGGGTTGTCTGCTTGTACTTGGTTGGAGATTTCAACTACGTTCACTCTCAGCAGAAGAAATGCGGTGGGAAGCTGTTTAGATCGACCGCTGCTCAGACTGACTTCCATGAGGTTCTGGATGCATGCCATCTTCATGACTCAGGCTTTGTTGGCCTATCTTATACATGGAACAACAACAGGGATGGAGCTCGGCGCATTTGGGAGCGCTTGGACCGGCTCCTTAGCACACGACGGCTATGGATCTTCTGTCTGGTGCAATCGTGCACCACCTCCCTCGGGTAGCCTCTGAACATTGCCCAATTTTACTTACGGATGCTTATCTCAGGTTTTAGCATACCGTTGTACGGTACAAGTTTGAGGATACATGACTTCAGTACCTGAAGACCTTCTTCATGGTGGAAAGGACTTGGGGGCGGTCGTCTTGTGGCACGTCATCCTCTGTCGTCAACCGCAAGTTGGCATGTACCCTCCGGGCGCTGTGGAGATGGGGACAGGATACGCTTCCAGACTTGCGGAGGAGGGACGCTGAGCTCACGTCAACTTTGACATTGCACCAGATGGCTGACATTGAGATGGACAGGGGCGGTGATCTGGAGCTTGTTCAGTAACTGTAGGCCATCACGCAAGAGCTCACTTTGGTGGAGGCGAGATTGACAAGTTGGTGGCAGCAGAGCTCTAAGGCACAGTGGCTCTCTCAGGGTGACCGGTGGGTGCACGTGGTGTTTCAGCGATTTGCGGCACAGCGTCATAAGCTGAGCACTGTGCTCGCACTCCAGGAGGAGTCGGGGGAGTTCTCTTCTGACCTGCTTCGGATTCCTTATACTTTGAGTTTTTCCAAGAGAAGTGGGGCACCTCTCATCCCATAAGGGATTTCCCAGATGATCTGATTCATGATCGTATCCTTGGGAGATGTAGATTCTGCCTCTCTCTAAGGTGCAGTCACGAACATAGAGATCTGGGAAGCTGTGGCTCCCCACCCCTTAACCCACAGGGATTAAGCCAAGGGTGGAGTGTCACTCTGGTTAACTCCTCACTTATCATTAGATTATGATGAAATTCAAAGTCCATCTAATTAGGGAATGATTAACACATAATCAATTAATAGTCACTATCTATTCAATCATACAGAGTGTGAAAGCAAATTAAAATGAGTGATATTCAAGCATCACAATATAATATAAGTGTAAAATATACTCAGAATATAAGCATAAAATAATCCCAACACACAATCATAGGCACCTGTATTATTACAATATTTAAATTTTAAATAAATAGATAAGAAAATGCACTCATCATCACAAGTAGAATAACTAGCTAAATATCCTTGGGTCCAAGCTGCTGCTCCTCCTCCAAGTAAGGCTCCTCCTCAGGAACTGTAACCTCAACCTACTCTAAACTTGATATTGTCGATTTCACAATGTAGGGCCCCAACCAAAAAAAAAAAATATTGTGTTAGACAATTGTCTAAGTACATTTTAGGTTGATATATTTTTAGGTAATTTATAATATCACCACTTTATATTTTTCAAGCAACAATAAAAATAGGAGCAACTAGCAGTACAATAAGAAATGGAATAGCTATAAATAACATTTATAACTTATGCAAAAGGAGGCTAAGATATGCCTCAAAAGTAAAGTAAACAAGGTAAGGCATATAAATATAATTAAATAAATGATTACTGAAAGGAAATACTACATCCTAAAATATACTGGTGATCAAATGAAATATGTAGATTAAATAGGTAAACTTAACAGTGATACATATAATAGCAGCAAAATTCTAACATCCTACTGTATATAAGATGAACAAAGAAATAGCTGACGGAATGAACAATGCTGAAACATAGCCAAATATCAAACTGCACATAAATCTCTATATATTGACTGCCATATCAGAAGACTTGGCTAAACTAGCCCATATATATATATATATATATATCAATATGTTCCCATAAATATAACTGAATACACTGTGTGACTGAAGAGGCAGGTAATACTATGCAACATATTTTAGTTATTTTACTTTTATTTTTGTGAACAATTTCAGAAACAATTGAGGAGTCAAGCACGTTTGCAAGACTATACAGGTCCCAAGCCTAGCACACTCTCCTCAATGAGAATATTAAGCATCCTGATCTCACCTTACCCTTGTACATCGGGGCAAATGTGCACCATAATCCATCATGAACTAGACCCAAAGGCAACTGTTATCCTATTATTCTAAGTCTTCATTTTCATGCACAAAGTTTTCTTATATGAAATATCCAAGGAAGTAAGCTCGAATATACAAGGAATGCGTAGCACAAAGTATCAAAATAAGTAAGGGACTCTACTAATATGGTGATATCATTTATTTTATATTATCCATTTTAACTATTCCAAGTTACACAAGTTCAGGATCACCGTTTTCCTACTATCGAGTGTAACTCAGAAACTCATCCTTATAAATTACAAAATATTAGGACTAGCTAGGTCCTAATATACTAAATCAAAGTTGACTATAAGAGTTAAGTAATAAATCATCACATCCTAATTAATGATTTTAGATGTTTTAACTTAAAACTACTAAACTATAGATTATGGATTAAACACCATGAGATCGGGCATAATCACATAATCCAAAAAGGATGAGACCTAAGCTTCTAACGGCTAGGCTTGACGATGTCAGCACCTTCAAACAGCGGCCGTTAGTTTAAATTATTAAATAATAATTTAATTAATTAATTTATAATTCATATTGTTAAATCTACTTAATTATTTAGCGTCCAAAAATTTTCGAATATTCACTCCTAACTAAATGAGGGGTGAGGAACATAATGGCGAGGTCAGATTTTCGATCTGACGAGTATTTTATTTCATCGATTTGCAGGGTATTTAAATATTATTAAAATATTCGTCAAAATTTGACGACTTCCGATTGACATGAAAACATCACTCATAGCTAATTTGGGGGCAATGAGCGCAATGCCAAAGTCTATTTTCCGATCTGAGATCAATTTAGATAGGTCAATTCCAGAGTTTTTGGATTTTCTAGAAATCAGGATTTGATCAATTTGACTCCTGATTTGGACTGGGTCTTAGAGGTTGACTCCTATTGACCTAATTAGCACTTAGGATTAGTCTTAAGACTAAGATTAGTCTTAAGACTAAGATTAGTCTTAAGACTAAGATTAGTCCTAATTGACCAAGGTAACAACCCGGGTTGTTACAGCAGCCCTGAGGGACCTTGATCCAATCGCTCCCCTTGAATTGACGGTATCACCCCCTCTTTCTTCACTGTTACTGAAGGAGGGGGCCTCCGCCCTGAGGCAATTTTGCTTTATTAGCTTGTGTAATACTATTAGGTCCCTGAACACAGCACTTTCACTTCTACTGAGCAACAAACAAGGAACACACTACAAAACCAAAATCCATATATACTATAGCATAGATATTGGATTACCCTAACAAACAGAAACTGAATCCATACCATCACAACAGCAATATCAAATTCAGAGGCGATTATCAGCAGTAGTTTCTTTAGCATGCGACTCCATTAATGAAAGAAAAAAATGTGTAAGAAGGTGGAGATATTCTCACTGATAATATGCGTTGGATTGTCGATGAAGCTGTAAATAAGGTTGAAAGAAGAAGCTTGAAAGAATAGTCATAGCTGCTCCAGTGGAGAAGAGAACAATAGACGAAGAGAAGCTCGACCAAAAAGACAATCTCAGAAGAGGAGAGGATTTAGGTTTTCTTCTTAGGGCATCGGCGAGGGGAGCGGAGCGAATCGCGTGAGCCTAAATCACATATGCTTAAATAAATAAAACTTAAGTTCTAATGAAAAACACTATAAAAAGTTATTTACCTAAGTATTTAATCTCAGAAATAAAAAATCTCAAAATAAAAAAAGTTCAATAATTATGAAATTAAAGGTAGATACACTCATTATGAAAAGTAGAAGTGCTTCTTATTAAATTTTTTTTACATTTAAAATATGACATGTCATCATATATATCTTTTATAAAAAATCATTCGATTATGTAGCTTAATCCTAAATGCATCAATAAAAATGATTTGTTCGGCCATATGCACTCTTTAGTGTGTGCCAACATTGAATGTGCCTTTAGCTTGTTAAAGAATATATTTCACTAATATTTGATCATGGAAATATTTTTTAATTAACTCAAAATTTTCAACTTTTATCGATAAAGGGCATTAATATTTGAGTATTAATTATAACTTGGGAAAAAACATCATATATAACTTAATTTTGATGTTACATATGCAAACATGTTGGCCATGTATGTGGTCTAGGTTGGTGCATAGCAAAGACATGGCCCAGCTTGATTCTGGCCCAACTTGAACCATGCATGTCTAATGCAAGCAAAGTGTATATAATTTGAAGTGAAAAAAAGAAGGATTAATTAAAGTTCTATGCAACCTTTTTTCTTATACACAAAGAACAAAAAAGTACTTGCCAAAGAAGTTACAAGAAAGCACACAGCTATAAGAGCTTACAAACATTTTAGACAAAAATGTCTATATGAGGTCCAAGGCTTTGTAAGGAAAAGTCACAATCTGATAAAGAATAATCAAGCATATTATGAAAGAGGCCAACAACTACAATAATTGAATTAGTTTCAAACTTATCTAATAACATTATAGCTTCAAGGTTTTTGTTGTATATTTCTAAGTTGGTATGAATTCTTATTGGTAGGAAATAAATCCTGGAATCTATGGGTCATTAAGGGAACTTTAAATTCTATAGGTTAATTAAGCCTTATATCTAAATTGAGGTCATTTCTTTATGTAGGAGTATTAGTTCTAATTTGGAGTCTAATCTAATCTTTAGGTATTATGGAAGGTTTATGCTAGACTATGAGTTTTAGGAAGTCTTAATCGTTATCTTGGGTTTCCAATAGATTTTAAGAGTGCTTTAGATCTTGGTCTACTCTTAAGGAGGTGATCTCAAGAATGGGCGATTAGGCATAGGAGGCTTTAGGTATTCATTAGCTAGGTTGTAGATTGTTTGAACTGTTTAGGGTTTAAGTGAGTATAACATTATATAATGGGAATATTTATATATTTATAATATATAGATATATTTATATTTAGAAGGTGATTATTTCTAATGATGATTATTATTATTATAGGTATTTTGGCATGGAAGGAGGAAAATGGGCTTTAGCTAATCACCAGAGCATGAGCTCATGATTAATTAATAATCTTTGAGATATAATCAAAACATATTTTATAATAATAGTAACATATACATTTTCATATAAGATTAGTATATTATGATATTAGTGTAATGTTAAGGTGATATTAGTATAATCATGAGCTCATAAAAGATGGTTCAAACTTATATCATTATACTATTCATGAGCTCATAAAAAATACAATTTTATTATATACCTGAAGTTCAGAAAAATAAAAGCATAGAAGCTTCTAAAATAAAATTTGTAAATAATTTTTATGACATTTTAAGCTTGATTATACACATACATATTTGAAAATGCATTTTTGCTTATTATATACATGATATATGTATGTATTGTGAGAAGGGTTAAGAATAACTTGGTTACAAAATTTGTAAGTTAGTTTAGTCTCGATAATGGTGATAGAATATTATTGATAACACTAAGAAAACCATATTCAACTTCCAATGATGAAAATGTTATTTTTGTTCATAGGATACCTCTTTCTATTAAACATTTTTTTAATAAAACTAAGAAAATGTGAGAAAAGTCCCCTCCTTTCTCATTTTCTTGTAAAGCTTTTTATTTTACTAATGCAATCAGCTAATTAAGTTATGTTTTTTATTAAATGGCACATTGTTTAATTACTTTAAGACAGCTGATCATTCTAATGTTTATGTTACTTTCATGATTTGCTGCGTGAGTTCAAGTGGAGTTAATTGAGATCGTGGATATTATTGCTTGTGTGACCTTCTCCATTAATACTGCAAAGGATTTTTGAGCAAGAACTTTCTTTATGCCATAATCTTTATTTTTGTCTATTTTCTTGAAATATGCTATTCGTGGTCTTCTCTCCTTATGTATAATGATATGCCTATTGATTTCATTTTGTTTTTATGATTTGCTTTGTTAAATGAATATTCCCAATAAGATTATTTGTGAGTGGGGCAAACCATAATATCCCTCTTTTAAAAAGCTCATTGGACAGTCTTATGGAGGTTCTCAAATCACTATTGCTTCCCTATAAATGAACTGATTATTTTGATGCAGATGTACGTCTTCTTTTAACTTCTTCATTTTTTTTTTAATAAAATCCTTTTTATATTTAATTTGCTTAAACAGAGTGAGGGTAGCTCTACAGGTTCTTAATGCATATTTTTGTTGTGCTCTCATTCTAATGTGTTTATATGCCATGGTGACTCCGTATGTTCTTAATGCTTATTATTATGTTATCCTCATATATGAAATGATTGTGTTTTCTGTATAATTTAACTAAGGATTCTTAGCCTATACATAATTTTTATAGCTTATTTTAACTAGGATTCTTACTTTTATGCTGTCCTCGCAGCACATGCAAGTCACTGAATTATTAGTTCTTTTTGTTTTTTGAGGGTAGCCATTCTGTGAATATGCAATTTCATATGTTATGATATGATGTATGTGATTTTTCCCTTCACTTTTTGTTTAGTAGCCATGAGTGGAGCCAGTAAGCTACTCCAAAAGCGCAAGCTTCCTCCATTGCCTGAGAATGAGAAAAAGCTATATGATTTGACATGGAGCAAGGAGAGCTTGGGATTATGGACAGCGGACATGAAAAAGGAAACCGGCTTAACGAACACTGCGGTCACAAAGGCCATCAAGTTCCTCCAGTCCAAAAACCTCATTAATGATGTGGTGAACATTCACAACAACGCCAAGAAATTCTACATGGATGTGGAATTTGAGCCTTCAAAGGAGGTGCCAGGAGGGACGTGATACTCAGATTGGAACCTTGATCTATAGTTTATTAGGATACCGAGAGAATAGTGCAGGGTACATGTGGAGAGGCTAGGGGTGGCAATTTTACCCGAAACTCGAAACTCGTTCGAAAATTGCTCGAATTTCTAGTCTAATCGAACTCGACTCGAAATTTTTGAGTCGATTATCGAGCTGAATATTTGGACTCCAACCTGGTTCGAGTCAAGTTCGAGTTAGGATTGATTCGACTCGAATTGGGTTCGAGTCCACTCGAAATATAATGCCGGTTAATGCATAAATATATAAAGCTGCATACTTTAATTGAAATATAACGTAGCACAGTCGGGTGCAATGCTTGCTCGTCACCCGACTGGCCGTGGTTCGAATCCCCAAAATGTATTTTATTTTTAATTCGCTACGATGCAGCGGATTTGAAAGCGGACTTAAAATCCGCGCGATAATCTGCAGTTGTCCTTATCTCCGCAGACAAATCTGGGTTATCTCTTATTTGATCTCTCGATACTCGACTCTCGAGTCTCACCTTCTTCGCCTGGCTCTCACTTTCTACTTGCTTCTCGCCTTCTCCTGGCTGTCAGATCCTTCTGTCTCGAGTTCTGAGTCTGATCTTGTTAGCTGTATGTTCTTTGCTTCTTCACGTCGTCTTTCAGAAATCAAAAATCTATGGAGGTTTTGTAAGTTGTTTAAATTTTTTAAGTTTTCAATCTTGTAGTAAGTTGTTTGCATATTTTAGGGCTCAAGTTACAAGAGCAAGTTGATGTTGTGAATCTGTTTACATTATGTGATTTTATTTTATTTTAGGGTTTTTCGAAATGCTGTGAGTCTGTTTTATTTTAGGGTTTAGGCCTTGCTCCTTAGGGTTTGTTTAATATTTTGCCTTTTTTTTAGATTTAGATTTTAGGGTTTTATTTAATATTTAGTTGCATTTTATAGATTTAGGATTTTTAATTTTTTTAGGTTTAGACCTTAGGGTTTAATATTTTGTCATTGTTTAATATTTTGCATGTTTTATAGTTCAGTCTGCAAGTGCAAGTTGATGCTATCATTTTGTTTACATTATGTACTTCTATTTAATTTTATAATTTTTAGACATGCAGTAAACCAAAGTAGGAACAACCCAGGTAGCAGCATATTTTAGGGTTCAACCTGCATGTGTAAGTTGATACTGTGGATCTATTTGTATTATATACTTCTATTTAATTTTAGAGTTTTTAGACATGCTCACATAGTTACATGTAATATTTTATGAGCCTATAATTTTATTTTTAAGAGTTAAGCTATGAGTTAGAATTATAATTTTACAATTATAGTTATAAATTTATAATTTAGCAATTTTATGTTTTTTCAAGGTTTTCAATATTACAATAAGTTATTTGCATATTTTATGGTTCAAGCTGCAAGTGCAAGTCGGTGCTATGATTCTATTTATATTATGTACTTCTATTTAATTTTAGAGTTTTTAGACATGCAGTAAATCAAAGTAGCAACAGCCTAGGTAGCAGTATATCTTAGGGTTCAACTTACATGTGTAAGCTGGTACTGTAGATCTATTTATATTCTGTACTTCTATATAATTTTAGAGTTTTTAGACATGCTCACATAGTCACATGCTGTAATAACCCAAGGTTGTTACTTAACTTAATTTAAGCCTAATCATATCTTAATTATCATTATATTAATTTCATCTAGCTATTAGAATCAATCCTTAAAAATTTGGCGTGATTCGGAGCTAAATCCAATATTTGGATTATTTTAATATTTAATTAATTAGAAAATTGAGGTATTTATTTTGACATTAAAATCAAAATTTGACTTCGCTGTTGCGATCGTCACCCCTAAATTAGCTAGGGGTGATATTTTGGACACGTTTGGAAGTCGTCGAATTTTAGTGAATATTTTAATATAATTAAATGCACCAAAAAATAGAATAATTAAATAATCGTTAGAATCGATTTCGACTTCGCCGTTGAATTCCTCACCCCCAAATTAGTTAGGGGTGAAGTTTTGGGATTTTTTGGAACACGTTTATTTAATCTGAATTTTTAATAAATTAAAAATTATGAATAATAATTAATTATTCCTTAATTTGTTTTTTCTCTTTCCTTATCTCTCCTAAATTTCGGCTGGCCATCCCCTTTATTTAGCTGACCCTTTACCTCCCTATTGCATATTGAAAGCTGATGCCATCTCTCTCTCCTCCCCCTTCTTAATTGTAATGCTTGATAGCTAAGGCCGTTCCCATCTCTTTACCTCATAACTCCCTAGCTCGTGGCATCTCCCTTCCTTCTTCTTCTTTAAAGAGAAACCTCAGCCCTCCTTATTTTATTTGCTGCCAAGCTAAAAGCTTTCTCTCTATTTGTGGGGCCCCCGTACTGATAATAAGGAAGTACGGTGCTCCAACTGTGGCAAATCCCCAACTTAAGTAAAGTTAGGTAAACCCAACCTGCCTTAAGCCAAGGGCTCGTCACCAAGTGCTATAACATTTATCAATATAAATATCAAAGTGGCAGAAGCAATACAAAATAGAGTAACATTCATAAGCATACATAGCAGGAAAAAGAATGCAATATAGTAACTCATCACAATACAGAAATAAAATATATCCAGAATTAATTATTACAAACTGAAGTTTAAGGAGAATAAAGATAACTCTAATTCTCACTGAAATAAAAGGGCAAAATCTAACTAAACAGCAGCAGCACGATCTTCCTCCTGAATCTGCTCGTCTTCTGCGACACTGCCCACGAACACGTCTGAATCTGACATTTGTCGGTATCACAAATGCCAGGGCCCAAGCCAACAAAACAAAAATGTTACAGTTAGATAATTGTCTAAGTACATTTTAGGATATTTAAATGAACTGAATATTAAAAGATATCACATTTAATTATTTTAACGTGCAAGCAATTATGGGGTGCGACAAGCTATACAAGAAGGGAAATACTATAGACTATCCATTCATAGCAAGCAACATGTATGTGAAATAACATACAAAACACCAAATAAACAAGGTGAAGCTAAAAGCAAAAATAACTGCAACTACTGAAATAAATATGATACTAACATGATTATGATCGCAATAAAATATGCTGAGTATAAAAGAACACAAGTACTGAATATGATAAAATTCTAGCATCATAAACATGCCATTTATACATATATCTAAGCCATAAGAGTATACATATAACATGCAGATTAATATGAAAAAGAAAGGCCACTGAGACATGTGGCAAAAGCAAAGCAATATATGAAATATAAGGCCACTGAGGCATGTGGTAAAGCGAGCAAATACTGAAAATAAGGCCACTGAAGCATGTGGCAAAGTAAATCAGAAAACAATATAATTTAGCTAAAGTAGCAATAAGCCTAAGACATAGTACTGCCATACCAGCCAATAGGCCATACAGGGCCTCCAATATCAATCAATCAATCCCCAGCCTAGCCATCCAAATATGCTAGGTCTGAGTCCAATCTATACAATACTACTACTGAAGAGGCAAACTAAGCTAGGACATATTCTACTAACTGCAAACAAAACAAAACTGAATGATATGCAATTTCAATACTAGCTTAGGATGTATCATCCATATCCTAAGTTTTTCCTATTATGCTCAAGGAATAAGGCTCAATATCCAAGGTATGCTAAGCAAATCTAATCAACATAAGCAAGAGACTCAATCTAGACTTATGTGATATCTATTATTATATAATTTCCAAATCTAACTATTCTGAGAAGGTACAAGTTTAGGATCTCCAATATCTAGCTATCGAGTAGAATCTCAGATTTACATCCTTAAAGTCAAATATTAGAACTTAACAAGTTCTAATCCAATAATCAGGTGACAACTATATAGTTTAAGTAAGCAAATCAATGACCTAATTTATGAATATTTTACTCTCTTACCCAAATCTTGACTAAATAAATCAAGATTTAAGAATTTAGAACTTAAACCCTATATTGAGTTCAAATTCCAAATCCTAGGTTACATTCTAAATAGGGTCTAGGTTTCTCACTTATTACCCAATTTAAAGGTAAGGAATCCTATAAGTTGAAAGATTCAGGAATTAAGATCTTGGTGAAAGGCTATTCTATTGATTATAAGATAAAATAATCAATTAAGAACTTGAGAATCTCAGATCTATATTCAATCTTTAAGATAATTTCATTATCTTATTGATTGAATCATCCTATACCCACATGGAAGGTTTCAAAAGTTTAAACAATCAATCATTAAAGAATTTCAATTGGAGATGGTTTAATTCAAATTAAAGATCTAAGCATATGATCTAAAGATCTAAAGATCTGAAGTTTGATCACTTTAGACTTCTAATTAGAGTTTTGACTTTAAGAGTTTTCATTTGTGATTCTCTTTAGAATCTAAGTTCATAATTAATTATAAGGAGCTTATTAAGGTTAAAATTAACAATTCCAAGTATTAGATTAACACTAAACTCATATTGACCTTCTTAGGTTAATTAAGATCTAAGGGTCTGAGTTTTGATCACTTTAGATCTTAAGCTAAAATTTTACTTAGACATTTCCAATTACTTTTCTTTTAACACTTAATTCTTAAGTTATCTTAACTGAACTTATTAATGGGATAATTGACCATTTCAATTATTAGATTTAAAGTTTAATGCCATATGATCTTTATAAGTAAAACTTAAGATCTAAGTATCTTAATTAAGGATTTAATGAAGACCTCATGAATTCATGATCACATTAGCACTATTATTATTCTAGGATTTCAAGAACATTTCCAATCTACTTTATAGTGGTTTACTGAAATTTTCAATCCTTAAAGAACACTAAATAACATTTTGGTCAAAATTACCAAAATGCCCCTCTTAAGGCTAAAATTGGGATTTTAGGGTTTAATTACCCAAATTTGTTCTAATCTATTTTAATGTGTTTCATATTACTTAATGAAGTGGGAAACACCCTTAATTTAGGTTTTGATGACCTAATTGATCTTAATTAGCACTAATCACTTAATTAAGCCACTTATGGTGATTAGAGAAATTAGGGCATTTAGGACAATCCAACCTTACACTTAGGTTCTACTAGACTTAATATAAGGTTAGGAACCATTCTCACCCAAATCAGAGGCTTAATTAGATTTAAATTCACTAATCCTTGATTAGGGTGATTAAGAAAATTAATTATCTAAAATTAATTTTAAGAGTCTAGAATTGTTCCTTAGGGTGCAATGAGCAATCAGAGCCCTTAAACTCATAATTGGATATTTAGATGATTTTATATGATTTATTTAAGAATAGAGAAGGTTTGACCAATATTTTTAAATCCAACCATTGAATCTGAAATTTTATTTTATATTTAGATTCCTTGAATTTTTCTGATTCAAATGGTATATTGGATCATACCATTTGGATATGTATAACCAAAATTATTTAATTAATTTATTATGAATGTTTATTTAAATTAAACCTATAGGGTTTAATTAATTAAATTTGCAATCATTAAAAATGCAATCCAAAAATTAGTTAATTAACCGCGGCCCGATTTCAAACCGCGCGGGCCGGGGCTCGGCCTGGCCCAAAATCACCGTCTTCCTCCTTCGGCAGACACCCGACGCTGAGCGCCCTAGGGTTAGCTTCCGACGCAAAATTCGCTGCGAACAGATCACGCCAGGCCCTGATCTCAATGGTTACACGATCCTTAACCATAGACACATCGATTAAACATCGAAGCCCTAACTGGGAGGTACTGGATCGTCGGATGACTGCTCGATCAAAACCTCCCAGAATGCGCACCTGTGAGTAGATAATTCTCCTCACAGAGTCCACGAGTCACCGCTATTTTGATCCCTACAC
Source organism: Gastrodia elata (assembly GCA_016760335.1). Lineage (NCBI taxonomy): Eukaryota > Viridiplantae > Streptophyta > Magnoliopsida > Asparagales > Orchidaceae > Gastrodia > Gastrodia elata. Next base: position 522,836 of record CM028671.1, on the reverse strand, counting down.
GTTCAGGGATTGAGGAGGGAGCGATAGGGCGAAACGAGGAGCTATGGGGTGGTCTGGATCCTTGGGGTCCTACTCGGCATTTTCTGCCGTCTAGACCCATGACTGGATCGATCGATTCCAGTCGAATCGATCGATCTGGTCGAACTCAACCATCGATACCCACTTACAATCAGTGCCGAGGGGTATCGATGCTAAATGGAGGCCCAATTGCTCGAGGGAACGCCGAGATCGAGCAAAAGTGGCCCGACTGGCAGTGTGCATTCAGATGGTGCTTATGCCGTCTGGCGCACCGCTGGAGCTCACTGGACATCCTGGACGACCGCTAGGAGCTAAAGAAGGGACCTAACGTAGCATTTATGGCTTGAGCGAGAGGAGTCGAGCTGAATCCAGCTCGACAGAGGGGATAGGAATGGCTGTACCTGAAATGAAAAGCTGCAGCGATGAAGGCAATGCCGATAGCCTAGATGGCACTAGAGGCTTGTAGGAGCTTGGCAAGGGGGTCTGAACTTCAGACCATGCCCTCTATCAGCTGTACGCAGTAGTCTAGACGCCGGGTATGTTGAGAGCTCCAATTGCTTCAGCCGGGAGATGGGGGAGATCATAGTGAGCAAAGGAGCTCACCGTGAGGCTTGGAAGGTATTTATAGGCTCTAGGAGGGCTTAGGCATAGAGGCCGGGGCTCGGGCTTGGAAATTGGCTCGGCCCGAGGCTCCTCCCTGGATTCCCAAAATTGGGAAGGTCCAGGCCTCCTGGCTTAGCCGGCTAGGCTTGGCCACTTACGGGAAGGTGCCAACGGTCCAGCTGACCTGGCGAGGGGAGTGGCAGACATGGATTACGTGGTGAATTTCCGCAAATTTTTCTTGTCGGGACGGGATCCTTTGGGGACAAAGATGAATAGTAGCGGGGGTCGCCAGGGCCGTCTGATGGATCATTAGTTGACGCGGGACGACTCTGATCACCCGACATCTAACGGTCGCGCGTGGGATTGGATCGGCCGTCGGATCTGATCCGGGGATCGAATGGGCGATCAGGTTTACTTAGGCAGATGGATTAAGAGCCATCGGATCAGATCTCAGAACCGCGGAACGGTCGATATCTAATGAATCTGATCGAAGGCGCAAGCCGTTGGATCGAAACGTGCTGAGATGCGTGCTAGCGATCCTACGGGCGCAAACCGTGCGCCGCTGTCAGGACCCCGCAGCGGATCTGCCGCGGTCCCGACAGCGAATCCCTAGAATTAATTAATTTAATTTAAATAAATCTAATTAAATAATATATATTATCTTAAATTATCTAAATCCAATTTAGGACCAAATGAGCTCCAAATATTCCCAAAAATTCACCCTTAGCTAATTAGGATATGAGGAATTCAAAAATGAAATCAGATTTCAATTTGGAGATCAAAATAATTTAGGTATTTTTCAGGGCTTAAAAATAGCCAAAAATACTAAATTTTTCAATTTAGCCCCGATTGATTTCAAACTTCTAGGTTTAGGTTTAAATGACCCATTGAATCTAATGGAATCAAAATCAAACCTTAGTTTAGCTTAATTAATCTAGTTTTAGCTAGGATAAAAACTAGGGTTGTTATAGACTCTCCCACTTAAGAACGATGTCGTCCCCGACATCACCTAAGTGAAGAAAGATTGGGTTGGAATAACACAAGCTTAAATACAGAGAAGAACAGTACCTGGATTTGTAAAGACCTGGGGATATTTATTGCGCATATCCACCTCTTTCTCTGAAGTAGATTCTTCTAACGATCGATTCTTCCACTGAATTTTGATCATAGGAATTGAACGATTCCTCAGCTGCTTTTGATTGTGAGCTAAGATTCTGATGGGTTCTTCAACATATGAAAGATCGGGTTGAATCTCTACTGCTGGAAGTTGAACGAGGTGAGAAGAGTCTCGAAGACATCTTCTCAATGACGATACATGAAATACATTGTGAACAACTGCAAACCCATCAGGTAGGCTTAGTCGATAAGCAGATAACCCTATCTTGGCCAAGATTTTGAAAGGTCCAACATAGCGGGGACTGAGTTTCCCAGCTACTCCAAATCTGAAAACACTCTTCAATGGGTTGACCTTCAGATAAGCAGAATCTCCCACATTGAATTCTAAGAGATGGTGGTGAGAGTCATGATACTTACTCTGATGATCTTGAGCTGAACGAATTCTTTGCTGAATTAACTTGATCTTACTGCTGGTTTCTTCTACCAATTCTGAACCAAATAGTTGAACACTTCCTATTTCAGACCAGGCTAGTGGAGTACTGCATTTTCTACTATACAAAGCTTCATAAGGAGCCATCTTAATACTGGCTTGAAAACTGTTATTATAGGCGAACTCCACTAACGGGATGTGATCTTCCCAGGAACCAGCAAAATCGAGAACACAAAGCCTAAGCAAATCTTCTAACACTTGGTTTACTCTTTCAGTTTGAACATCCGTTTGAGGATGAAAAGCTGTACTCATAGCTAGAGTCATGCCTAGATTTTGATGCACAACTTGCCAAAATTTGGAAGTAAATCTACCATCTCTATCAGATACGATTGACTTTGGAATCCCATGCAATCTAACAATTTATTTGATGTAGAGCTTTGCTAACTTCTCTACTGAATCAGTTTGACGGATAGGAAGGAAATGCGCTGATTTAGTCAAGCGGTCTACTATAACCTAGATTGCATTGGCACCTGATTTTGCATGAGGCAATCCCATGACAAAGTCCATGGATATATCAAATTATTTCCATTCAGGAATATCTAATGGATGCAAAAGACCACCAGGTCTTTGGTGTTCGGCCTTTACTAAATTACAGGCATGGCATTTGGCCACAAAGTCAGCTACATCTTTCTTCATACCTGGCCACTAAAACGATTGCTTCAAATCTTGATACATCTTAGTACCGCCTGGGTGAATATGATACCCAAAATTATGGCCTTCGACTAAAACCTCTTGATGCATGGAATTAGGAATCCACAATCAATTACCTTGATAAACTACACCATTCTGCAATTACAAATCCTGACGATGACCACCTTCAATATCTGCTTTAAATTTCAAATACCCATCATCCTTGGTTTACAAGATGGAGACATCTCGGTGGAAAGTGGGTTCCATATTAATATTTGCTAATAACGAACTCAGCATATCGCCATTAATTGGAGAAATCTCGAGCTTACGAAATTCAAGTTCTAAGAAACTGGAGGCAATCATAGAGGTTAGACTAGCACGACGACTAAGAGCATCGACCACTACATTAGCCTTTCCTGGATGATATTGAATGCTGAGATCATAATCGCTAATGAGCTCCAACCATCTTCTTTGGCGGCAATTCAATTCTCTCTGGGTGAAGATGTACTTCAAACTTTGATGATCAGTGAAAATTGAACATTGCACTTCGTACAGGTAGTGACGCCATATTTTCAAGGCAAATATTACGGCTGTAAGTTCAAGGTCATGAACTGGATAATTTCTCTCGTGGGGTTTTAGTTAACGAGAGGCGTAAGCAATTACCTTACCCTCTTGCATCAAAACACAACCTAGACCGATTCCAGAGGCATTGGTATATACCTGATAGTTCAAACCTTCCTTAGGTAGAACAAGAACTGGAGCAGTAGATAAACAATCCTTTAGGGTTTGAAACGCTTCCTCACACTCTGGGCTCCAAATGAATGGGACAGCCTTTTGAGTTAGTTTAGTCAACGGCGAAGCAATCTGGGAAAAGCCCTTAACGAACTTCCTGTAGTATCCCGCTAATCCCAGGAAACTTCTAATGTCGGTGATAGACTTAGGTTGAGCCCAATCCTGAATAGTTTTACTTTGCTCTGATCTACTCGAATTCCTTGAGCATCGACTATGTGCCCCAAAAATGTAATGGAGTTAAGCCAGAACTTGCACTTGGAGAACTTGGCATAAAGTTGATGCTCACGCAAGGTTTCCAACACTAACCTCAGATGTTCTTCATGGTCTCTCAGAGTCTTAGAATAAATGAGGATATCGTTAATAAAGACGATCACAAACTTGTCCAGATATGGTTTTAGCACGTGCTGCATTAAATCCATAAATATCGATGGTGCATTGGTGAGTCCGAATGACATCACCAAAAACTCAAAGTGTCCATAACGAGTACGAAACGCAGTCTTCCCTACATCGTCTTCCTTTACTCGCAGCTGGTGGTATTCAGACCATAAATCAATCTTGGAAAATATCACGGCTCCGGATAATTGGTCAAACAAATCATCAATTCTCTGCAGTGGGTATTTGTTCTTTATGGTGACCTTGTTTAGTTCACGATAATCTATGCACATACGCATAGATCCAACCTTCTTTTTCACAAATAAAACTGGCACTCCCCAAGGAGACGTGCTTGGCCTAATGAAATCTTTATTCAAGAGCTCTTGCAATTGCTCATTGAGCTCTTGAAGCTCCTTAGGTGCCATTCTATAAGGTGCTTTGGATATTGGTTGTGTACTAGGAATCAATTCAATAGAGAATTCCACTTCTCTGAAAGGAGGTACACCAGGCAAACCTTCTGGAAATACATCGGTGAACTCTTTGACGACCTTACAATCAGCAAAGGAGATATTTTCTTTTGTTTCTCCCATCATGGTGACTAAGTAGGCACTACAACCCTTACCAATCAGTTGTTCAGCTTTAATAGCATTTATTAGAGATAACCGCGTGCTAGTTTTTCCTACAAATGTTTCGGGCTTGCCCTGAGAATGGAGAGTGACCTTCTTTTTATGACAGTTTATCATGGCATTATTGTCACTGAGCCAATTCATCCTAAGGATGATGTCAAAGTTAGCTATTGGCAGGATGATTAGCTTAGCCTGAAATTCTTGATCATTTATCGGGACTTTGATATTGCAAAATTTATGAGCGCTTAGTTGGATTCCTGATGGAAGTCCAACACTCAATTTTTGTGCTAGGTTGCATGCGTGAAGTTTAAGATTATTAGCAAATTGTTCTGAGATGAACGAGTGACTAGCACCTGTATCGAATAATACATTATAAGGTTGGTTATTGAAATAAAGTGTGCCTAGATTTACATAGTTTCGCATTAGCAAGTTGAAAAGATTTAAAATACAGAAAGGCAATGTAACAGGAGAGGTTTAAGAGTGTGTACCTGAAACTACATTGTTATCTTCGGCGGCTTCGATAGGAGTTAAGGCATATACTCATGCAGGTCCAGTAGGACGATTGTTAGTTTGCCGTCGCTGGAAATTCTGAGAATTGGGAGCTGGTGGCTGTGTGTGAGCCACTTCAGAAATAGGGGCTGGTATTATTGCCAGATTTGGTTCCCTCCGATTCAGTAGAGTTGCTCGGAACACTTGCTTCTTACAATACTACTACTGAAGAGGTAGACTAAGCTAGGACATATTCTACAAATTGTAAACAAAATAAAACTGAATGATATGCAATTTTAATACTAGCTTAAGATGTATCATCAATATCCTAAGTTTTTCCTATTATGCTCAAGGAATAAGGCTCAATATCCAAGGTATGCTAAGCAAATCTAATCAATGTAAGCAAGAGACTCAATCTAGACATGTGATATCTATTGTTATATGATTTCCAAATCTAACTATTCTGAGAAGGTACAAGTTTAGGATCTCCAATATCCAGCTATGGAGTAGAATCTCAGATTTACGTCCTTAAAGTCAAATATTAGAACTTAACAAGTTCTAATCCAATAATCAGGTGACGACTATATAGTTTAAGTAAGCAAATCAATGACCTAATTTATGAATATTTTATTCTCTTACCCAAATCTTGACTAAATAAATCAAGATTTAAGAATTTAGAACTTAAACCCTATGTTGAGTTCAAATTCCAAATCCTAGGTAACATTCTAAATAGGGTCTAGGTTTCTCACTTATTACCCAATTTAAAGGTAAGGAATCCTATAAGTTAAAAGATTCAGGAATTAAGATCTTGGTGAAAGGCTATTTAATTGATTATAAGATAAAATAATCAATTAAGAACTTGAGAATCTAAGATCTATATTCAATCTTTAAGATAATTTCATTATCTTATTGATTGAATCATCCTATACCCACATGGAAGATTTCAAAAGTTTAAACAATCAATCATTAAAAAATTTCAATTAGAGATGGTTTAATTCAAATTGAAGATCTAAGCCTATGATCTAAAGATCTAAAGATCTGAAGTTTGATCACTTTAGACTTCTAATTAGAGTTTTGACTTGAGAGTTTTCATTTGTGATTCTATTTAGAATCTAAGTTCATAATTAGCTATAAGGAGCTTATTAAGGTTAAAATTGACAATTCCAAGTATTAGATTAACACTAAACCCATATTGACCTTCTTAGGGTACTTAAGATCTAAGGGTCTGAGTTTTGATCACTGTAGATCTTAATCTAAGATTTTACTTAGACATTTCCAATTATTTTTCTTTTAACACTTAATTCTTAAGTTATCTTAACTGAACTTATTAATGGGATAATTGACCATTTCAATTATTAGATTTAAAGTTTAATGCCATATGATCTTTATAAGTAAAACTTAAAATCTAAGTATCTTAATTAAGGATTTAATGAAGACCTCATGGATTCATGATCACATTAGCACTATTATTATTCTAGGATTTCAAGAACATTTACAATCTACTTTATAGTGGTTTACTGAAATTTTCAATCCTTAAAGAACACTAAATAACATTTTGGTCAAAATGACCAAAATGCCCCTCTTAAGGCTAAAATTGGGATTTTAGGATTTAATTACCCAAATTTGTTCTAATCTATTTTAATGTGTTTCATATTACTTAATGAAGTGGGAAAAACCCTTAATTTAGGTTTTGATGACCTAATTGATCTTAATTAGCACTAATCACTTAATTAAGCCACTAATGGTGATTAGAGAAATTAGGGCATTTAGGGCAATCCAAACTTACACATAGGTTCTACTAGACTTAATATGAGGTTAGGAACCATCCCCACCCAAATCAGAGGCTTAATTAGGGTTAAATTCACTAATCCTTGATTAGGGTAATTAATGAGTGATTAAAAAAATTAATTATCCAAAATTAATTTTAAGGGTCTGGAATTGTTCCTTAGGGTAAAATGAGCAATCAGAGCCCTTAAACTCATAATTGGATATTTAGATGATTTTATATGATTTATTTAAGAATAGAGAAGGTTTGACCAATATTTTTAAATCCAACTATTGAATCTGAAATTTTATTTTGTATTCAGATTCCTTGAATTTTTCTTATTCAAATGGTATATTGGATCATACCATTTGGATATGTATAACCAAAGTTATTTAATTAATTTATCATGAATGTTTATTTAAATTAAAACTATAGGGTTTAATTAATTAAATTTGCAATCATTAAAAATGCTATCCAAAAATTAGTTAATTAACTGCGGCCCGATTTCAAACCGCGCGGGCTGGGGCTCGGCTCGGCCCAAAATCACCGTCTTCCTCCTTCGGTAGACACCCGATGCTGAGCACCCTAGGGTTAGCTTGCGACGCAAAATTCGCTACGAACAGATCACGCCAGGCCCTGATCTCAATGGTTATACAATCCTTGACCATAGACGCATCGATTAAACCCCGAAGGCCTAACTGGGAGGTACTGGATTGCCGGATGACTGCTCGGTCGAAACCTCCCAGAATGCGCACCTATGAGTAGATAATTCTCCTCACAGAGTCCACGTGTCGCCGCTATTTTGATCCCTACACGTTCAGGGATTGAGGAGGGAGCGATAGGGCGAAACGAGGAGCTATATGGTGGTCTGGATCCTTGGGGTAATACTCTGCATTTTATACCATCTAGACCCGTGACTGGATCGATCGATTCCAATCAAATCGATCGATCTGGTCGAACTCAACCATCGATACCCACTTACAATCATTGCCGAGGGGTATCGATGCTAAATGGAGGCTTAATTGCTCGAGGGAACGTCTAGATCGAGCAAAAGTGGCCCTACTGGTAGTGTGCATTTAGACGGTGCTTATGCCATTTGGCGCACTGCCAGAGCTCACTGGACGTCCTGGTCGACCACTAGGAGCTAAGGAAGGGAATTAACGCAGCATCTATGGCTTGAGCGAGAGGAGTCGAGCTGAATCCAGCTCGTCAGAGGGGATAGGAATGGCTGTACCTGAAACGAAAAGCTGCAGCAACGAAGGCAATGCCGATAGCCTAGATCGCACAAGAGGCCTGCAGGAGCTTGGCAAGGGGGTCTGAACTCCAGACCACACCCTCTATCAGCTGTACGCAGCAGTCCAGACGCTAGGTATGCCGAGAGATCCAATTGCTTCAGCCGGGAGATGGGGGAGATCACAGTGAGCAAAGGAGCTCACCGTGAGGCTTGGCAGGTATATATAGGCTCTAGGAGGGCTTAGGCATGGAGGTCGGGGCTCGGGCTTGGAAATTGGCTTGGCCCGAGGCTCCTCCTTGGATTCCCAAAAGTGGGAAGGTCCAGGCCTCCTGGCTCAACCGGCTAGGCTCGGCCACTTACGGGAAGGTTCCAACGGTCAAGCTGACCTGGCGAGGGGAGTGGCAGACAGGGATTACGTGGCGAATTTCCGCAAATTTTTCCTGTCGGGACGGGATCCTCTGGGGACAAAGATGAACAGTAGCGGGGGTCACCAGGGCCGTCTGATGGATCGTTAGTTGACGCGGGACGGCTCTGATCACTCGACATCTAACGGTCACGCGTGGGATTGGATCGGCCGTCGGATCTGATCCGGGGATCGAACGGGAGATCGGGTTTACTTAGGCGGATGGAATAAGAGCCATCGGATTAGATCTCAGAACCACGGAATGGTTGAGATATAACGGATCTGATCGAAGGCGCAAGCCGTTGGATCGAAACGCGCTGAGATGCGTGCTAGCGATCCTACGGGCGCAAAGCCGTGCGCCGCTGTCGGGACCCCGCAGCGGATCTGCCACGGTCCTGACAGCGAATCCCAGGAATTAATTTATATGGTAACACTCATGGAATACTCTGGATTGAGAGTATTTGAGCTCGAAATGTGACCCTTCACGGTTTCCGCACAGGCGAAATCACCGCCGGGCGTACAGCGCGCCGTAGTGTCAAAAAAATTCATTTGACCATATCTTAGTCATTTATACTCCAAATCCAAAACTTTAAAGTACTAGATAGCTTAGAATTTTAGTGCCAACAATAATCTAAAATAATATTTAGGTTCTAAACCCTAGAAAAATTAGAAAATTACCAAATTATCCTTATAAATTGAAATCGCTATAACTAATTCATTAGACATCAGAATTTTGTGTTCTTGGATTCTATAGAATCCTTGAACAGCAACCAATAGTAAACTGCATAAAAATTTAGATTTCATTCGGTGTAATTTACTAAAATTCCCCTTAGGTTAAAAACTTTAGTTTGTACCTATATGACTCATTTCTTATCCAAATTGCATGATTAAGGTGCCATTAGTTTCTTTATGTAGAGTAGAATGAATGTGCTAAGTACTTTATTTTTTTGATCTCTATATTTCAATTTATGCCCAAATCTTGTTAAATCATGATTAGTGAAAATTAGGATTTGTAATCATTGAATTTTAGCAAACTTGGTCTCTAATTAATTGTATGATAAGATAGAACTTATGAGCCAAATTGTATGAATTTTTGATGGTTAGATTTGTAGTTATGTGCTAATCATTTTGGACTGATTTAGAGTTTGATTAACACTAATTACTTTTTGGTTTCTAAAATTTTTCTATTAATATGATTTATAATAGTAAGGGAGATGTATTGAAGTCATGTATGCAAATTTAGGATGTAAAAATTGAATAAATCAAAAATGGAGAACTTAATCACCATAATTAACTTAAGAAGTATTAAGACTTTGATCAAGCTATTAAGACTTAATATAGGTCTAAGATTGCCACCAATAATACATCCCAAATACACTAATTTGACATTTGATTTATAACTAAATATTTGATCTTAATTGGGCATGAGTAAGGGGTCAAACCCTAATATAGTTGATTAAGATCCAAACTTTTAAATCCTTAATTAAATTGACTTGATTACAAGATAAGGAAATTAATATTATTCCAATAATACATCTGATTTGGTATTGATCTTAAATATTTGAATTAGACATATTAAGATTATTAATAAATCTATGTGATTGATTAATCTGAATCTAAATTTTAGGTCTTTGATTTTCTCTTAAATAAGACTACTAGCATAAAAAGATAATAAAACTAAATTGATTTACTAATTGATCTAACTCTAATAACATCCTTGATTTAAATCCAATAATCTTAAAATAGGATATGATTAGATGACATCACATGATCTGATCACTCTAAACCTAACTAATAAATAAAACCTAATATGTTAGCTTTAGAATTATGGGTATGAGATCTTAAGTATCTCAGCATATGATGGCCTCTGAAATATTTTAACGACCTAAATTTAAATATACATTGAGGTAGGGGAATTTTGTATAACTCATTGAGGTAGAAGCTTAGATGATCCCTTAATCCTAAAAGTAGATCTTATCCCCTCGTGATAGGAATCACTTAAGATATTAGAATAACACTTTTTCTTGTGGTAGAACCCATATTTAGTAATCCTTGATCAACCTCTTCTTGTAGCATTGTATAGGACTTACCTATTTAGCATCTGAATTAATAGTCTTGATAAATTCTTATTGATTAAATAGAATTGTTTGAACCCAAGTTAGTAGTTGGTGTAGTAGAGTATACCCATAGTATTGAATTATTTCAGTAATATTTAGGATTGGTTGATTCACTCCTATGTGGACTTATGACCATATGCTATCCCAAGGGATTAGACGAATATAGTCTCGTTAGAGTAAATTTTCCAAGACTAAGAGTGTTACAATTAGTGAACAAGATCCTTAATTTGAGACGTAAACTGTGACTGGTTTCTGCCTTCTATCGTAGTGCGCTTCAATAAGTGCAGTTTAAGCAAACTAAGTATCTTAAGTCACTTTGCATAGACCACTAAGTATACTTGTAATTAAGTTATTTAATGGCTTAGCTTGATATATAAACTGTGACCAGGTTCTGCCTCCTATCATAGTGCGCTTCGATAAGTGCAGTTTTAAATAAGCTAAGGGTTAAATCCACCTCTCTTAGAAATATACAATCATATGTATACAACCTTTCCAACTAATAATTTTAAGTAAAAATTCTCAACTTTAACCAATTATCAAACTAGAACATCAGAGTCAGAATCCTTTTAGCAGGAATCTACACAATAGAGACATTGAATTCATTATCAAATTTCAAAGCATTTTTTGGATTTTTTTTTATTTACCTCATATAGTTTAGAAGCATGAGCATGAGCATAAGCATGATGTGTGAGTATCAGAATAATGTATGAGTATCAGTGATGATTTATGAGTTATGGAATATTACATACATTAACTAGGGAATTTCAAGATGCATCGACATCACAGTAAACGGTATTTCCAACTGGATGTATGTATATATTGGACCATACTACTCATAGCAGTTCAATGATATTTTGGTTGCATATCAGTAGTATACAGTGTTGTGCCATATTCAGATGCATAATTTCAGTAACATACATCATAGTCTTATAGATCATTACTCAATTTTCAGATCTATTACTATTTTTGGTCTACTTTTAGTATTCAGTTTACAGTTCAATTTTACTTTACTTTACTTCAGTTTGTATAGTTTTTTACAATTTTATACTTTCAGCTATCTTTATAGTATTACTATAGATTTAATTATGTTATGTAAATGTTAAATAAATAACTAGAACTGTTTAGATTAGTCTCGATATATTAGACTTATTGTCTAACACGAGGTACTTTTGGGATCTGGCAATTTGCTAGATCTTGAGCAGTATAATGAGCCAGGTCAGGAGAACACCCAGGAGATTCAGGAGGAGCCAGTGGAGCACTAGTGGACTCTTCTTCAGCTTGACCTTTCGCTTAGTTCAGTTCAATACTAACTTTTATGTCTATTTCAGTAAAATGTTGTAATAATTCTGGATGTATTTTCTTTTCTTTTCTGAGATGAATGTTTTCATATAGCTTTCATAATGAATGTTTCTGGATGTTTGCTTAGGTTTTGCACTCTATTATATACTACTTAAACTTAGTATTGTGATGTGATCAGTATATTAGAAATGCTGATATCTTATGCATACATTGGATTCCTTATATGTGTTTCAAATCCAATGTATGTATCGGTCTAATACTAAGGTTAAGATACTACTCTTATCTTAAGTATTAGCTCTCAACCCTCCTTGAGGTTGAGTCAGCAGCCCTTCAAAGGGGTTTTGTTTCAGCTATTCGGGGAGACGAAATATTCTTCCTCGAGTGGCGCACCGCTCCGCCGCCGATCTAATTATACATATCTTTTGCGTGCGACGACGGGGCGGGGCGCTACATATGCAATATTTTATGAGCCTATAATTCTATTTTTAAGGGTTAAGCTATGAGTTGGAATTGTGGTTTTACAATTACAGTTATAAATTTACAGTCAACCAATTTTATGTTTTTTTAAGGTTTTCAATATTGTAGTAAGTTATTTGTATGTTTAATGGTTCAAGCTATAAGTTCAAGCTGGTGATGTGATTCTATTTACATTCTGTACTTCTATTTAATTTTAGGGTTTTAGATATACAATATTTTATAATCATGTAACATCGTAAGTGTAACTCTATTTTTTGAGTTAAGCTATGAGATGGAATTATATTCTTACAATTACAATCTTACAGACTTGTAGTGTAATAATTTATTTAATATTTGCCATACTATTTTTGTAGTATTTTAGAATTTTTAGTTGCACTCTTGCAGTAAGTTGTTTGTATATTTTTAGGTTCAAGCTACAAGTGCTATGAGTTGGAATTGTGTTTTTATAATTACAGTCTTATAGATTTACAGTCTAACATTTTGTTTAATTTTTTATCACATTTTTTAAATAGTTTTTCAAGGTTTTAGTCCTACAGTAAGTTGTTTGCATATTTTAGGGAATTAGGGTTCAAGCTGCAAGTGTAAGCTGATGCTATGATTCTATTTATATTCTATACTTATGTTTAACTTTAGAGTTTTTACTTTTTAAACATGCAATATTTTATAATCATGTAATATTATAAATTGTAATTTTAGAGTTTTTTAGGTTAAACTGTGAGATGGAATTGTGTTATTACAGCTACAGGTTTACAGACTTATAGTCTAACAATTTGTTTAATTTTTTGTCATATTAATTTTGTTGTGTTTTAGAATTTTTAGTCTTGCACTCTTGCAGTAAGTTGTTTGCATATTTTTGGGTTCAAACTATAAGTGCAAGCTGATGATGTGATTATATTTATAATTCTGCAATCTAATTTTTTTTTAATATTTTAGCTAAATGAAAGATACAACTACAAGTAATTCTTTTGAGATAGAAACTAATAAATCAGGTGGAGAACAAAATATTACATTTGAGTCAAAAAGTGGGGAAGCAAGTATGGATCCTATTATTATTATATCCCAAATAGGTGAAACAAGCCAAACTATTTCAAATGTTAAGACATTAAAAAAAAGAAATGTAATTTGGGATCATTTTGAAATAATAAAGTTTAAAGATAACAAGGGTAATGCACTTGATAAACTATCATGTAGGCATTGTCGTAAGACTTATATGTCCCAAAAATTTGGATTTACCTCAAATTGCTTTAGGCATATCAAACTTTGCCTAGTATAGAGTCAAACAAACAAAAAATAGAAAATTTTTAACCTAAAGATTTTGGAAAAGGGAAAATCAGTAGATGTTGAAACAAGTATTTTTTATGTTACATCTGTATTTGATAACAACAAAGTAAGAATTATATTGGAAAAGAAGATTATTACAGTTGAGTTACCTTTTAAGTTTGTAGAGCAAACATATTTTAATTTGCTTGCATGTATTTTGAATACTAACTATATGAAAACTTCAAGAAAAATTATACGTGCATAATGCTTAAAAGTTTATGAAATTGAAAAGGACAAGATGAAGAAATTTCTAAAGTCTGTGAATCATATTTCATTAACAGTTGATTGTTGGATGTCAAATCAATTAATAGGGTAAATGTGTTTAACAACACACTACATTGATTAAGATTGGCTGTTGCAACATTCCATTTTAAATTTTATTGATCTTGAACCTCTGCATAAAACACATGTCATTGCTGATGCCATTAGTGAGTGCATAATGCAGTGGGGCATCCACAAAAAAATTATGACAATTATATTTGATAATGCCCGTACCAATGATAATGCAGTAAAGATTTTGTCAAAAAATTTTGAGAACATTAACATACTTTTTTTTAAAGGAAAAATATTTTATATTTGTTGCTGTACACATGTTTTAAATTTGATTGTTCAAGATGGACTTAAAAATTGCAATTATGTCATTGAAGTTGTTAGAAAGGCTATTGTTTATAATAAAAAATATTCAAGCCGCGTAAGAACATTTGGTGAGATTGCAAGATTAATTGGTGTTTCAACTCATAGAGGTCTTTCAGGTGATGTAAAAATAAGATGGAACTCCACATTCTATATGTTAGAATGTGCATTTTATTATAAAATTATATTGCATAAATTTTTAAAAAAAGATAAGGGATTAGTTTGGGTTTGATTGATGGTAATTGTAATAGATTTGATAGAATTAAATGTATTCTTAAAGTTTTTGAGAATGCTTTAAAGATATTTTCAGGTTCAACATGCCTAACTACTAATCTCTTCCTTCCTGAAATAATTCATATTATATATATTCTTGAGAGTGGAGCAAGTGAGAATGACGATTTTCTTAGATGTGCATTTCAATGAAAGAAAAATTTAACAAGTATTGGGTTGATACTAACTTGCTAATGTGCATTACCATTGTGCTTAATTCAAGGAGAAAAATGACACTTATTAAATTTGTATTTAAATTAATATATTCTAGCTTAGCCCTTAATGAGAAAATTGAGTGGGTTTTACAAAATTTGTATAAACTATTTGGCTTTTATTATGTAGACACATTTAGAACAATTTTTAATTCTTCAAATAGTTTGCTAATGCTTCAAGGCATATCTAGTTCAAGTTATTATGAACTAGGAAATTCAGTTTTAAGAGAATTTGATTTTTTTTTGGAGTCTGCTTATGCCAGCCAGCCAACTAAATCAGAGATTGAGCTTTATTTGGATGAGGATTACATTAAGTTGCCTCAAGAACAAAGATCTTTATTTGATATTCTATAATGATGAATAATGATTTCTTTAAAATGGCCTACATTAGCAAAAATGGCTAAAAATATTCTTACTATTCATGTTACAACTGTTGCTTTCGAATCTACATTTAGCGCAGGTGGTCGTGTACTTGATGATTATATAAGTTCATTATCACCAAGTATGGTTAATGTTCTTATTTGTACAGTAAATTGGCTTACTGGGTGTGGCGCCCCACCCCTTAATCCACAAGATTAAGTTAAGGGGTGGTGTGTCACTCTAGCTAACCCTTCACTTATAACTGGATTAGGATGAAATCCGTAATCCACCGAATAAGAGAAGGAGTGAGCATAGAATCAAATATTCAGTCACTATCTAAGTAAACATACAGAGTGTGGAAGCGATTTACAATATAAAACATCCAAGCATCACAACATAAGTATAAAGAAATACATCTCAGAATATAAGCATAGAATCCAAATACGCAGTCATAAGTACCTGTATTATTACATCAATTTAAGTTCCAAATAATGAAAATAAAGTGCACTCATCCTCACTTATAATAAAAAGACTAAATAGCTGCTTCTTGCATAGGCACCTCCTCCGGATATGGCTCCACACCAAGATCCTGATTGTCCAACTGAAGAGGATTTGCCATTATTGGTTTCACAATGTAGGGCCCCAGCCAACAAAAAAGAAAAATCTTGTGTTAGACAATTATCTAAGTACATTTTAAGCTGATAAGTCTTATATGTGTTTTGTATTATCACTATTTTACAATTTATAAGCAACAATTATATAAGGGAGCAACAAGGAATACAAAAGAAAGGAAAATCTATAAACAATCATTTATAACTTAAGCAAAAAGAGAGGCTAAGATATGCCTCAATTACAAGCTAAATAAGGTAAGACATAAATGTAGATAATCAAACAAGTACTGTATGAGAAATATTACATCCTAAACATACCGATGATCAAAAGAAATATGCCAATTAAAATAAAATAACTCAGCAGTGATACATATAAATAGCATCAAGATTCTAACATCCTAAAATATAAGCAATACAAAGAAATAGCTGACTGAATAAAAATACTGAAAAGTAAACAAAACATCATAACTGTATATATATAAATATCTGTGTACCAACTGCCATACAGAACAGAGCTAACATAGCCCATCGAATATCAAAGGACCTTAGCACCATCACGGCTAAGTCACAAAATTGTGTACCCCTAGCGACATAAGGAGGCTAGGAAACTAAGCACACAAAGTAATCGAAGAATCTTAGCACCAGTACGGTTAAGGCACCAACGGTGTACCCCTAGCGATATAAGGAGGCTAGGCACTAGGCACACAAAAAAACAAAATCCTTCCCCTAGTGACATAAGGAGACTAGGTAATAAGGACCTATCTGAGAGGCAGCACCACTATATAACTATTATCTTTCCATTAATCACTTTAATATTTTCATAAAGAATCTAAGGAGTCTCCATATTTTCTTAACATTTTATTTATGCATCAAAAATCTTATATGATATGCTCAAGAAAATATGGCACAAAAATATAAGGAATGCGTAGCAACAAAATATCAAAAGAAGCAAGGGACTCTACTAAACATGGTGATATCATTTGTTTTCTACATAACCATTCTAACTATTCCAAGTTACACAAGTTCAGGATCACCATTTTTCTATTATCGAGTGCAACTTAGAAATTCGTCCTTATAAGTTAAAAAGGATTAGAACTGATCAGGTTCTAATCTAGTTCAATCAGATAGACGATTATGAGTTGAATCAATAAATCATACGTTCTAAATTTGGTGAATTTAGACGTTCTATCTAAGATCTGATCAAGATCTTCTAAACTATAGATTATGGATTAAACACTACGAGATTTTAGGTTTAATCACATAATACAAGATGGGTAAGGCCTAAGTTCTGGGTTCAATCTAAAAGTGATCTACTGATTATAGTAATCCTATTAAGTAATCAAACTTAATAGGATGAATCTCCTATCCTAAAACTAAAGTTAAAAGACAAAATAATCAGAATAAGTTGTAAAATAAAAGAAAAGTCTAGAAACTAATAAAACTAAGGTTTCACCCATCGAGTAACCCATTTACCCAATGAATGAACTATAACCTATGATCTAGTCCTAGTCTTAGGAAGGGTCCTTAAGGTGTAGTGTTAAAGACTTAGAAGAATTCAAGAATCTGACTTAATGGCGATTCAGAAGTTTTCACTCTACAGAAGCCTAAATTTTGATGCAGTTTATTGTAGGTTACTGTTCAGGGATTCCATTGAGTCTAAGAATACTGCATTCTGAGGTCAATTGACTAAGTTATGGATGTTTCAAGTCCTAAAGTAATTAATTCAATTCGATTATTATTCCAGCCATACTTAATTAAATCGATTATCGATCATGTATATTTAAATACTCTGTTAATTAGTTCAAGTTTCATATTAATTAATTATTATCTAATTTGTTTTAAGTATCATTATCATTATCAATTTGAATTATTATACTTTAATATTTAACCAAACTTAGCACTAATTAATCACAATTAAACTTAATTAATGTTTAATTTCTGTTTAAGTACAATATTAAGTAGTTTTAATTATTTCTTCACAATTATATTCTTACTATTACATACATATGTTCATATATATAATTACTTAAATTTGTGTCCAAACGAAATTATACTTACTGCTGTATATTACCTATATTTGTGTTAATGCCCCTTTAATATTTTTGCCTAGTTACTTAATCAAATAATTTCATGTTTAAAAGCTACCCATTTATTACTTACTAAATAATAAGAAAAAATTTAATTAGTACTACATCTCTATGCATGTGTATATATATATATATATATATATATAGTATATAGTATATATTTTATTTATTTATTATGACTTCAACATAAGTATGGTTAATACTCTACAGTTGAGTTGCAGTTTATATACTTAACTTTTATGAATATATATGTATATATTAATGTTTTGTATTATATTTATATTATATCAGCACTTTAATTATTCAGCTATAGTGTCGGCAACCCATATATATATATATATAAATATATATATATATATATATATATATATATATATATATATATATATATAGCTATATATTTATTGACTAAGTTAATAAAATAAGTATTTACCTAACTGGCTAAAATTCTGTTTCATGAATATACAAGTATATATATATATATATATATATATATATTTATACTTTAAAGTTTGTGATCATATATACGCTCAATCATATATATAACTTTATAATTAATAAGTACATTAATTACTTATTAATAAATCAGTTAGTTAAATTTAATATTAATTCATCATTAACTACTTACTATACATTAATTATCTTATATTATATAAGTTTTGTTTTTAATTAAAATTAACTTAGTACTACTTTCTTTATTATAACATCATGTTCTAATATATATATATATATATATATATATATATATATATATATATATATATATATATATATATATATATATATATATACTTACTAAATCTTAACAGATCTATTAAGATGTTATATATATACACCATATAAGAATACATTTACATAATTATCCTTCTTATATTTAATTATTCGTAATTATAACATCCTATAACTTTATATACCTATGCATATCTATAAATATATTTATACAGTTATGATTTGGATTATACATAGCCATACATATGTATATTTACATATATTGCATATATATATATATATATATATAATATTTAATTACCTAAAATTTCTATTTATTATTCTGCGTATGAATAAATTCATTGGGCTGTGGCTATGTGTATATTTATATACTTTATATGTAAAACTATATATGTTATTCTTATGTTTATAAATAAATTTGTTTTTTGCGGATCACATATCTACCTATATAATTAGATCCTAGCTATACTGTAGATTAAATCTAGCTAATTTATTTTAGCTAATATCAATAATCTCCTAGTTTAGTATGTAATCCTACTTAGTTAGATTCATACCCATTCCCTAAGTATACATTCATTTTTTTATTATTATTTTTTTAAAGAAATTGTTCTTGAGCTGGGCAAAGACCATTCTTACATACTTAATTGGAGACTCGACATCATAAATTAAAAAAATCCAGAGTTCATTTGATAAAAGCCACATATGCATTCTTTCAACATGTATGACAGATATGATGAATGTTTATGCATATTCGTGGATGCTGGATAATCTCATGAACACATACCAAATCAATGATACTAATACGCCAACTCTCTTTTGCTTGAAGCTCTGGAGAAAGATAACCTCTGCAAGGTCTACCTAGTGAAAATTCCCATTTATTAAAAGTTCAAATGGTTTGACTAGTTCTCATATCTCTCCATCTTTAAACAAAAAGATTGGTTTTCCATTGATAGAAGTGAGGGCTTTGGTAATCGGGGCGATGCCACACCTGCAACACTTCAATAGATTCTTCGAGGATAAAAGGCAAATGGAATAGCAAGGGCCATAGAACGCTAATGTATAAACAACATGAACATGATGGGTGACAAGGTAACAAGACAACAAGGGAACATCACAATCATTTCTGATCCACTAAGGATGGTATAGACTACAGCCATTGACTCATAAAACCATTAAAACCATTAAGAGGGAGACACTGCCAGCAAAATCTCCGACAACAACGCATAAATCAAGGATGGCTTGACAACTAACATTTCTTCAACACCTTTAGCAGTACAAACAGCCATCTGGCTTCTTGCATTCGGTATCAACCACAGAGTGTGCCACTCAACACAAACACCAATAAATCTTAAAGGCAACAAGGAAGCAGCGGCTTGTATGATATATGCATTATTCAAAGAATATTCTTACAGTGAGAACTTGAACTTTTGATGCAACGCTTAGTATTATTCATCCAAGCATATATCATAGATCACGTTAAATCAAAAATCATTTTGATTTACAGTTAGGAAAAAGAATTTTCTTATTGACAATGGTGAGATAGTTTTGTGTAGAAGCTACTTGGTATCCTTCTTGAGGCATGAAACAAGAAGCTAGCAAGAAATCGGAATCCTCAAACATAATAACTGAGCACTTGAATTTCAATTCTACAAAATCTGATGCTAACATGTGAACCAAGGGAGAGCGTACAGCAAGAAGAAGGGGGTGAGGTGGGTACCTGCTTGCGTCGGATGAAAGATCGGCAGCTCCGTGCTGTGCCGAACGGGGAAGGGGGGAGCAGCCGCAGCGCCAATGAGGGTGAGGGCTGAAGGCTCGGCCGTGAGGAGAAGAGTAGGGGAGAGGTTGACTGAGGGGAGAGGAGACGCTGTCTTGGCTTGCGATTGGAGGGTTCGGCCATGGGGATTCCATCCGAGAGGGAGCGGCGCAACCCATAAGGCTTCGGCTTTTATCGGGCAAGAAGGCGGAGATTGCGAGGAGGCGAGGCGACGGAGACTCCGAGGAGAGGACACGTGGCGCGCGAGGAGAGGCGAGGAGGAAGGTGGGTCGGCCGATCGAGAAGGCGTGCGAGAGGGGAGGGGTTCGTGCGATTAGGGCTTGCTTGATTTTAGGCGGAAGAAGAAAAAAAAAAGAAAAGAAGAAAGAATATAAAAATATAAAAAGGAATATATAAATATATTTATTTATATTTAATTATATAAATCATAATTTTCCTAATTAAAAAAAATACATAGTTTAATGTTTTCCAAAAATTCCCAGAAAATCACCCCTAGCTAATTGAGGGGTGAGGAACGTAACAACGAAGTCAGATTTCGATTCCGTCGAGTTTTTAATTTCCTCATTTTCTGGATATTTAAATATTATTAAGATATTCGTCAAATTTTGACGACTTCCAATTGCCACCAAAACTTTACCACTAGCTAATTTGGGGGCAATGAGCGCAATGGCGAAGTCCATTTTTTGATCAGAGGTCAAAATAAAATAGGTCAATCTCCGAGGTTCCTGAAATTCCCAAAATAAGGATTTGATCAGTTTGACCTCTGGTTTGGACTGGATCTTAGTGGTTGACTCATAATGACCTAAGTAGCACTTATGATTAAGATTAGGACCTTAATTAGTCCTAATTAACTAAAGTAACAATTTGGGTTGTTATACTGGGTCTCAATCCAATCTTACACACTTGGATAAAAATATAAAATTTTGAGTTTGACAAATTTTAAATTTTAATTTACAAGAGAGATAAGAGTATTGTATAAGTTTAATTAATTTATTTTGTTTTATTTTATATAGGAAGAACAACAAACATGTGATATACCAGATGATGTGGTGTAGGATCTACTTAATTAAATCAAGTGGTTCAAGTGGTTATTTAATTATGAGTACTTATGAGTGTACTGTACTTAATTATAGGCATATATGATATAATTTTTTATGTGCTCCACTGCTCCTATTTATTTTTACAGAACTGTAAGGCTTTTTTAATTCTTACATTTAATAATCAAGTTATAATATTATCTATTTAGTTCAAATCCTCATTACTGAATACTGACTATTTTTATTTGGATTTTTATTTAAGCATATTTGTGGTGGAAAATGGACTATGATGATAAACAATCATTTTATATTAAATATAATGTGATATTTAGACACTTTCATAAAAACTTGTAATTACTTCAAATTTATTTATTTTTTTATTAAACTGCTTTTCATTTCAAATTTATGATATTATATTACTATATTTATTGACTTGGTGTTAATTTAGTTAATGCTGTTTGGGCTGCTGCTGTTGCTCCTTGGGCTGCTGCTGCTGCTTGAGCTGCTGCTGTTGTCTCTACTGCTATCTCTACTGCAGTGCTGCTATTGCTCCTGCTGATGCTACGTTAATTATGATTATATATATTTTTTTACAATACTACATTTCTTTTCAATTTTGTGATGCTATATTGATATGGTTGTGATTGTTGCTTTAACTGATATTGCTTTAATTGATGTTGCTTTGGTTACTACTTCTTGGACTACTACTGCTTAGGTTACTGCTGCTGCCAACTGCTTTGGCTGCTGCTGCTGCCAATTGCTTGGGCTGGTGTTGCCTTTGGTGCTGTTGCCTGTGTTGCTGCTCTTTAGTTTATTGTATGTCTAAAACCTCTAAAATGCATAGATTTTGTTATACTATATTTCATTTCTTTTACTATTATATTGCTATGGTTGTTGTATCTTTGGCTGGTGTTTCTTTGGTTGCTGCTTATTGGCCTGTTGCTGCTTGGGCTGTTGTTGGCCTGGGCTGCTATTGCCACTGCTGCTAGTTGCCTGGGCTGGAGTTGCCTCTGCTGCTGCTGCCTGTGTTGCTGCTGCTTTGGTTTACAGTATGTCTAAAAATTCTAAAATTCATAGATTATTTTTTACTATTGTGCATTTCTTTTACTGCTATATTACTATGGTTATTGTAGCTTTGGCTGCTAGTTCTTGGGCTACTACTGCTTGGGTTGCTGCTACCTAGGCTATTGCTACCAGCTGTCTGGGCTAGTGTTGTCTCTGCTGCTATTGCCTCTGCTGCTATTGCCTGGGTTGCTGCTGCCAGCTGCCTTTGCTGCTACTGCTTTGGTTTACTGCATGTCTAAAGACCTTAAAATTAAACAGAAGTACAGAATATAAATAGAATCACAACATCAGCTTGTATTTGCAGCTTGAACCCTAAAACATACAAATAACTTACTGCAATATTGAAAATTTTGAAAAAATATAAAATTGTTAGACTGTAAATCTATAAAAAATGTGATGAAATATTAAACAAATTGTTAGACTGTAAATCTATAAGACTGTAAATGTAAAAATAGAATTCTAACTCTGAGGACTCAGCTTAACCTTAAGAATAGTGTTACAGGCTCATAAACATCTCAGCCAAACTTCTCTGAAAGAAAACTTCTTACGTGATCGTTGACACTTTTATTGGATTGTTAGTCAGAGCTGAAAATGGGAGGAGAGCTGTTACCGTTACAAATGGAGATTACCGTTTCAGTTTTGAATTCAAATTGGGATGCTAAAATTCTAAATTCAATACAAGCATCTTAAGAGATTGGGGAAAAATGTAGATGCTGCATGGCTAGACCTGACTTCCAGTCGAGCTCAAGTTTTAGGTGTGCATTTATCCGCTTGGGTGTGTCTACTCACCTCTATTCATTTGTAAATCCTTCATGTAGTGCACAAAGAGCATCAATTACACCTCTCTATGGCATTACAAGGCACGCCCAGCCCCCAATGTGAACCTAAGCATGCTTAATAGATATGTCTGGTAATCAGTCATGCTTCCTTATGGCGTTTCAAGGTGCGTCTGGGAGTCCAATGTGCACTTGGGGTATTCCTAAGCATTACACCTTCACCTAGGCACCCATTTGTATATATGAGCACAATTCTTATTACGCCTGAGTGCAAATCTGGTGCATTCGGGCGCCTAACCCAATTCAACATCTAAAGTTTGATTGATATATAGCTCATCCAAGATCACTTCAAAGTACTCATACTCAACCTTGCAACAAGTTAAAGACTTATGACTAATATCAATGTTTAAAAATGATTTGAGCAAGCTTAAAAGTGTTATAATAAATATTTTATTTATTATTTATTATTTGAAATACAACGTATAACATTCATCACAAAACCATACCAATATTATTCTTTTCATATTACATAATTCCCCAATATAAACAAAGACTTATAAATTATTTAGGACTCTTTCGAACTTTGGTAACTTGCTCGTAAGCGTAGGCAATCTCTATCAACTGTGGCTCGGAGCCTCTCAATCCCCCAAAGCAGATTCCGAACGGAGTGCCGTCGGCGGAGTAGCCGGCTGGCACGCTGATCCCCGGATATCCGCCGATGGCCAAAATTGAGGAGGCAGTGTTCTGCGGCGTGACCACAGCATCCAGCTCATTCTCCTTCATTAGCCTCTCCAGCCCCTCTGCAGAGAGCTCCTGCATCATCGCAATGGCTTCTCTCTCCGCGCCGCCCAACCCGCTGGTCATCTCCGCGGCCACGAACACGTCCTGCCCAAACTCTCCCAACATTTCCTCTGCGCTGTGCTCCTCGTTGAATCTTATCACATCTGCGAGCGTCCTAACAGGGGAAGACTCCAGCTCGGAGAGATAGGCGTTGAGTGAGATCTTGAACTCCGCCAACAGAGCAACTGATTCCCCGCTTTTGCTTGGGTCCATTATGATGCTAATGTTCGATATCTCCAGATCATCCAACAAGATCGCTCCTTTTTCCCTGCCACAAGAAATTTAATCCCAGTCAACAAATTGAACTTATATATATACTTCCCTATTCATGAGGATCCTTACTTACTTCATGAGTCGAAACTGTGCTGAAAAGGCCTCAGCCTCAGGGGAGCCTTTCGGGTAACGGGAGAAGAAGCCTCTCCGGAGAATCCCGAGGCGCTTTCTCTCCAATCCCTCGGCCTTCAGGAAGCGGCGGTAGCCTCCTTGGGGCACAAGCTTTTGAGCTGAGGCCGTGGCCTCGGCGTCGTCCTCGTCGTACCCGACCATGGCGTCGAGCAGGGCCACCGCGTCGGCAACCGTCCGTCCGATGGCCCCGACGGTGTCCTGCCTCTTCGACACAGGGACCACTCCCGCCCTGCTCGTCAACCCCACAGTCGGCTTGATCCCCACCACCGAGTTCGCCGCCGACGGGCAGATGATTGACCCGTCCGTCTCCGTCCCCACAGCCGCCGCCGCCATCCCCGCCGCCGTCGCAATCGCCGAACCGCTGCTCGACCCGCACGGGCTCGCCTCAAGAACGTAGGGGTTCCGCCCCTGGCCCCCGCGCGCGCTCCAACCATCCGGCGCCCCGAATGCCCTGAAATGGGCCCACTCACTCAAGCTCGCCTTGCCCAGGATGACAGCCCCAGCGGAGCGCAGCCGCTGAACCACCCCGGCGTCCCGTGCAACCACCGAACCCAGCAATGCGAAGGATCCGGCCGTGGTGTTGAGGCGGTCGCGGGTGGCGATGGTGTCTTTGAGCAGGACCGGGATGCCGTGGAGCCCGCTTGAGAACGGCCCCCGCTCACGGTCGGCGTGATCGGCTTCGGAGAGAGCGTCCGGGTTGATCTCGATCACAGCGTTTAGGACCGGATTCAGGCTTCGAATTCTCGCAGTGTAGTACTCCACCAGCTCGCGAGAACTCAGGTCGCCGTCGGCGAAATAAGATTGTAGCTCGGCAATGGTGGCTTCGGCGTAGTTCAATCCCTCGTCGGTGGCGGCGGCGAATGGACGGAGAATAAAATAAAAACTGATTGCATAGATAGCAGAGATGAGAGGAGCCATCATCAAGTGCTAAATCCTCTTTTGATCACTACTATAGTGTTCAATCCTTAACTCAGTGCTCTCTTTGCACATTTAAATTTAAATCCTCTGGAGCTGGGTAGAATTTGCTAGTTATATAGAGTTAGCAGGGAGGAAAATGCTATAATTAGGTCATTATATATGCAATCATATTTATCATCAATTAAAATTTTTTTTTTTTTTTTTACATGTTGAATCAAACAAAAAATGAATTGTATTAATCATTTTATTACACATATAATTGTCATATTATCCTAATTTTAATGTGTATACGGTGATGTAATTATAGCGAAATTCTTTAAAAAATAACTTAATTTCCACGTATGATGCAGCCACTATCAAATATCACATCAAGTGGATTGGGTGAGTCGACAAGTTAACCCGATGCACGAATGATCAACCCTATTTGTACATTTGCTCAGACGTGACGGTTAGGCGATTGAGTTTTTAGGTGGTTAAGCGCTTATGTGACAATTATCACCTCCTATTAAGCTAATTAACTGATTTGAGAGTTAACTTATGATGTAGATACAAAAATCTTACAATTCCAAGATGCTTTGTGAAGACATTAACTATTTGATTTTTGGATGCAGTTGAGAGTGATATTTCCTCTTGTGTGATAGCTTCTAGTGCAGTGGCAATCAACCTTGATATGCTTTGTGTTGGTATGAAAGACTAGATTGTTGGCTAATGTTATAGTTGAGATGTTGGTTATGTAGTGACTATAGCAAATTTTCTATGATATGCAGTATTTTCAAGAAAAATATGCAGTATTTTTTGGCACTATAGGATTTTTTGGCACTCAGAAAATATGCAGTATCTTTAGTGAACTTTTTGTCATTGACATCACTTGCTTAGTGAATTTATTTGCATACCAATATTTGGTGTTCCCTTACATAGCTTAGGGTTCTCATATGGGAGATGAAGTATGTGTTGAGTGGATTATGCATATATTAGCATACTTTATTAATAAAGATTGTGATAATGTTATTATGATATACTCCAGAGTGCCTCTAAAGTGATGAAAGTGGGTTAATGTGACAAGCTTAAATTTTTTTTTATAAATAATTATTAAAAAAATCATAAAAATAAATGAAAAACAATATCTAAAATGATGAAAATTGCATAAAAATTAAGTCATTTAAAAACTTCAAATATATATAAAATACTCCAATTTTTTTCTTTGAAAGATTATATTCAATAAAATGCTAGTTTGAATTTTTTAAAATTATATAAAACAAAATATATGTTCAAGCTTAACAAATATTTCTATTTTTTTATTTTTTAGATAAATTCATTTAAATTTTCCTATATTCTTTGGAGGATAGGTTATTCTTATTTTAAAAAAATTAGATATTCTTAAAGTTATAGTTATCATTATTTTATTTTTGATAATTTGTGAGGGTGGAGCCCGATTCAAAGCAAATCAAAAAAATAAGATACAGCTAAAATCAAATCAAATAGAATATCAAACAGAGATTATGATTCAGATTCTCCAATTAAGGCCATCATAGAGGCCAGGACCTGACGGGGCATCAATCCTTGAGTAACTAAAGAGTATTTGTTCAAAATGATAAGAGAAATATATTATATTTTCATATTACGTTTTTATAAAAGTGGAAATGAAATTAGCTGATATAAGGATGTAATAAAATGCAGGAAGAATAAGAAAATAGTGCAAGAGAAATAAAAGTTTCATGCAACAAGTGTTACCACAAAATATGAGTTACTGATGTTGATTTTCCAGTAACCCATCACGAATGTTACTGATGTCATTTTTCCAATAACCCACAAATGAAAAGGATGTTGGTTTCCAACAATCAACCAAGCATTAATGTTGTTGATATCATTTTTCCAGCAACTCACGAATAAAAATGATATTGGTTTCTAACAACCAACCAAGTATTAATGTTGATGATGTAATTTTTCCAGCAACCCACGACTGTTGCTGATGTCTTTTTTCCAACCCACGACTGTTATCATGTTGGTTACGAACAACTAACCAAGCTTGAATATGGAATTGGCTCACAACGTAGCTAAGCATCAATAAAGTGCAAAAAATAATACATGTCATATATTGGGTACACTTTTCGTCAAGCTCAGAGAGTGATAGTTCGCTCAATGTGTATTTATGTTTTTAGAACTTTAAATTAGCTTTATAAAAGTGATATGATATACTTATAAAATTTTTTACATTCTTCTTTTCAATTCTGTCTTTCTTTCATATTCACATATTGATAAAAGTCTGTATTTTTAAATTACTGTTGTAATATAATTTTACTATTATAATTATTTAATGATAATAATAATGCATAAAAGAATAAGACAAAAATAAAAATAGTTGTAAGAATTTCAGAATGTGATAATAATAAAATGTCAGAATAAAAATACTTAAATGAAATTAATTATCATTTTATAGCATTTGTACTGTTTCTATTATTAATTAATGAGAACAATAATAATATGAATAACTAATAGAGAGGTAGTATAATTGGAAAAAAAAAAGAATCAAAATATCTCATAATTTTTCTTTCTCTTATACTTCACCTATTTCCTTTAGGATTATGATCGCCTTAAAATGGAGGGAGGTCGGAGTAGGGTGGTTAGACAGCTAACCGGGGTGGTTGTTGGCTGGTTGGCAACTGTAAGAAGGCGGCAGGTGGTGGCAAGTAAGCTAGTTGGCAGGAAAAGGGAGGGAGCTTGTCGCTGGCTGTTACTGTGGGAGGTTGGGAGGAGGCTGTTGCTGACTGCAGCTAGTTGGCAGGGTGGATGGCAGGGATATAACAATCTTAGATTGTTACTTAGTCAAATTTTTAGCTTAATAGCATCCTAATTATCATTCCATTAAGCTTATCTGGTCATTAGATCCAAATCCTGAAATTTTGGAGCGATTCGGAGCTCAAACTAATATTTGAAATATTTTAATAATATTTAAATTAATGAAAAAATTGAGATATTTAATTTGACATCTAAATTAAAATCCGACTTCGTCATTGCGTTCGTCACCTCCAAACTAGCTAGGAGTGATGTTTTGGAAGTGTTTGAAAGTCATCGGATTTTCTCGAATATTTTAATATATTTTAAATACCCTGAAAATTAGGATAATTAAATTGATCTTTAAATTAAAATCCAACTTTGCTGTTTAATTTCTCACCCCCAAATTAGTTAGGGTGAATCTCTTGGGATTTTTTAGAGTCCGTCTATCAATCTAATTTTTTAAGTATTAATTAATTAAATAAATAAAATTAAAATTATCAAAATCCATTTTTCCTTTTTTTCTTTTTCCTGAGCTAGGACCCGCTGCCTCTTCTTTCCTTTCTTGCGTACCCCCTCTTCTCCCCTTTGCATGCAAGACCTCCTACCTCATTCCCTCTCCATTTTCTTGCTTAAGTCATCCTTCCCCATAATTGTGATGAGATGGTTTAAGCTCATCCCATCCAAAACCATACCTCCTTTTTCTTAAAACTGGCCCCTTCAGTCTTCACTCTCCATTTCTTGGCTACTCAAGCTGTTGAAAAAACTCTCAAGCTCTCAAGCTCCCAATGATCCCTAGAAGAAACTTTCATTTGCAAGCCAAGGTATCTCCCATTTCCCCCATTGGTTTGATCTAATGATTACTTTATTTTGTTCTTATGCTTATTTCGTATCCTTAAGAACCAGTGTTTGAGATATGGAGCTCATTAGAGCTCATTAAGATTGTAAATTTTAGGATAGATGATCAGCTCTGCAAATAATATTTTTGTATACCTAGATCTTTAGTTTCATTATTTGCATTGTTAAAATAATCATTTCGTGTTGATTTTAGTATAAATGGAAAGGTTTTGGAAAGATATTTCCATCAGTATATGGCATCGGACTTGAGGTACCCAAATCAAGAATATTTGAGTGCGAAATGGGACACGTTTCAATTTTTGCACAGGCAAAATCACCGTCGAGAGCTACACCGCTCCACAGTGCCTGACTCTCGGCCAGAAGGTGCTACAGTGCGCCGCAGTGCCCGCGTCTCGGGTTGTCTACGCCTTAGCTCTTGATTCTCGGTCAGGGGGCGCTACAGCGCGCCAAAGCACCCAGTTCTCGAGAAATTTGGTACTGTAGCACGCCGCAGTGCCTAAAAGTGCTGCAGTATGCCACAACACTCAAATTTGCCACAGCACACCTGGCTCTCGTCCAAGGGGCAATACTGCATGTCGTAGCGCCCAGGTCTCGGATCAACTAGTGCTGTAGCGCCTGGCTCTCGACCAGTAGGCGCTACCGCATGCCGTAGCGCGCAGAATTGCTCAATTTTGCCAAAGTTGTATATATTTTATATTTTGATAATTCTAGAATCCTAATAATGCAAAAATATGCCAAAATCAAAACTGGTTATAATGGAATTATGCATTGAATAATTTTAGAGGTGATTTTTAAAATCCATGCTTAGAATGCTTAAAAATTTATTTATTTAACTAGATTTAAATTCTGAATTTCTTAAATTATTAATTAAAGTACCAATTACTATAGTTCATAATTAATGAATGGTAGCATTCATTTTCTAATTAATATCATTAATTTATCAGGTGATCTAGATTTATTAAGGCAACCTTGATTTTGACATTAATCAATCTTAATTAGCCTCAAAAAAAAATTGATCTAAATTAAACTTCTTATTTTGGTAATTATTAATCTATATGAATTCATTTAATTCATGCTAGTTTTAATATTTGAGTCTAGATTAGTAAACTTTAAGTTCTTAAACCTTATAATAATTTACATGATTTATAATCTTAACTTAACCTTAAGATCTTGGATTCTTAGAAGTTTATTATTTTATAAATCCAGTTTGAATTGAATCATTTTATTCTTGAAATCCTTAATTAATTGGATCCTTTAAAATCCTTGTAGTGGGTTTAAGTTGATTCAACCTATAGAATAATGAGATTATTCTATAGATTAAGCTTAAATCTTAGATTCTTAAGTTCTTGATTGATTATTTTATCTTAGGACAACTAGATTTAGCCTTTCTATAAGATCATAATTTCCTTAATCTTTCAGCTTCTAAGATTCTCTACCTTTAGAATAAGTGTGGGTGTGAACCCTTAGATCATTAGAAGATTAGTACCTTGAATTCAAGTTTAAACCTTAATTTGAAGTTTGGACCCAGAATTCTTAAATCTTGATCGGCATAATCAAGATTGGGTTTGTGATATCTAAATATAATTTTTAAGTCGTTGATTAATTACTTAGCCTTAATAGTCATCATTTTGATTCTAAATTAGAATTTGTTAAGTTCTAATGTTAATTGTAAGGTCATAAATTTGGGTTTGTACTGGATAAATTGATATTGGAGATTATAAGCTTATACTATCTCAAATTAGATAGAATAAATTAAATTAGATAATAACAGATATCACATATATTTAGTTGAGTCTCTTGCTCGCTTTGATTATTATTTCTTTGCATACCTTATATTTTGAGCTTAATACTATGGACATAATAGTTGAACATGTGATATTTTGATGGATCTCCTATGTCGATTTTGAATGCATAATACCTCGTTACTTAAATTAGTAATTCAATTTATTCAGTATATTCATTTCATTCAATTTCTTAGTGCTCAGTTCAGTAGAGTGTATTCTATTTATTTTGCCTCTTCGATTCAGTACTTTTACAATATAACTAGTCAGGCCTAGCTCAATGGTTGGCTAGGATGGTATTCATCTATTTCTATAAGTCTACCCAGGTTTAGCTCTATAGTTGGCTAGGATGGTATTCGTTAGACTTTTTGGTTCAATGGCTTTGTTTAACTTGTTTCTGTTATGGCAGTACTAGTTTAGATATATTTCTTTGTTCTGATCTCTTAAGTCTAACCAGACCTAGCTCTATTGTTGGCTGGGATGGTATTTGTTAGACTCTCTTTTAGTTCAGCTGCTTTGTTTAACCAAGTTATAAATATTATCAGTTATGCATATTTTTCATTCTCAATTGATTTTCAGTTCATTTTCAATTCATTTCAGTACATTTATTTCAGTTCAATGTTTTTCTAGTTCTGTATTTGCACTTTAAATACTTGCATGCTTAGTAAAACGTGATATCTTGAATATTTAGTCTCATTTAATTAACCTAAAATGCACTTAGACAATTTGTCTAACTGTAAATTTTTCTCATTCTTGACTGGGGCCCTGGCATTGTGATACCGACAATATCAGATTCAGAGCTGTTCATTGAGGTTGCTTTAGGTGAGGAGTTAGGTTAGGAGGAGGATCGTCTTGTTGTAGTGTGGTACCCCAGTTCCACCATAGTTTTGTTAACTCTTAAGTTAACATGATTATGATGAAGTTATCACTAAATGATAAGTTCTTCACTTATAGCTGGATTAGATATTCATTATAATCCAATATAATTAAGAAAATTGCCATTTACAAGAGTATTTCACTAAATAATAAATAAAAGAAATATAATAAAAGTGCAGAAGCAAAATATAACATCCATTCCATCACAATACTGTAAGCAGAAATGTATAACTCAGAATAAGTGCAGTAAAAAAAAATACAAAATAAACCTGAATTATTATAACACATTTAAAGAAAAAAAGCTGAAATTATAATTAATCACTCTGACTTTGAATTAAGTAGGTGGTAAATGACATTCACTATTCTTAATTTTAGTATAAGAAAAACTCAAATACATCACAGTTTTTAGATTTATCAAAAGAAAAAAATTTGAAATTATGGCCCTCAAAGACCAACAAACATGGGATTTAGTTCCCTCAAACCCGGTTCAACCTGCCCTTGGATGCAAATGGGCATTCCGCACCAAAAACAATATTGATGGCGTTGTTGTTCGTTACATAGCTTGCCTAGTGGCCCAATACTTTAACCAAACCTATGGGTTAGACTACACAAAAATTTTCAGCCTGGTTAATAAAATATCCACCATTCGCGTCATGTTCTCAATAGCCGCTCATCACCGATGGTCCATATTACAACTCCACGTATCAAATGACTTTCTCAACGGCTCTATAAATGAAACAATTTACATAAAACAAGCTTGGGGCTTCATTGATCCAAATAAACCCCACCGTGTGCAGACTTAAAAAGGCTCTCTATGGACTAAAACAATCTCCTCAACAGTGATTCTCTATTCTTACTGAATTCCTTATATCAAACAGTTTCACTAAAATTAAAGTCGCTCCCTCACTATTCATCTATGACACCTCTCACATCCGTGCCTATCTACTAATATATGTTGATGATCTACTCCTCATAGGCACAAACCCCTCATTCCTTACACAAATTGTTACAACTATGAAAAACCATTTCAAAATAAAACATTTTGGATCCCCCTCCCACGGCCTTCATCTATCCCAGACTTCTTATGCAACATAAGTTCTTCAAGACGCATGAATGTCAAACTGCAAACCAGGCCCTACTCTTGCAAGTCTAGCCGACATATCCACTACCACCTCGGACCCATTACTCGATCCGCACACCTATAGGCAACTCATCGGCCACCTTCAATTCCTCACCATCCACGTCCAAATATCAGTCACGCCATCAACCGCATTTGTCAACACATGCATCAGCCTCTACAACATCACTTCATACAACTAAAGCACATATCACGACATATCAAAGGCACAACTCATTTTGGGCTACCCGTCACTCCTTCCACCATGGAGCTTCGTGCAAATTTAAATGCAGACAGGGTAGGAGACTCTACTAATAGGAAATCTTCAACTAATTTTTGCAAGTTTCTGAGCCAACCTCTAATCAGTCGGAGTGCCAAGAAAGAGCACACAATAGTACAAACCTCAAAAGAAGCTGAACACCGAGCGCTTGCTTCAACGATTACGACTCCGCATACTACTTCAAGAATTCCAACATCCTCAGTTGTAAGCAACAAATATCTATTGTGATAACTTGTTCGCTATCTCTCTCATCAACAATTGTTATTTCATGCTCGTACAAATCACATAAAAGTGAATTGCCGCTTCATCTGTGATAATGTCAAAAATAACAAGGTCACAATACATTACACACCATCAAACAAGCAGATAGCAGACCTTCTCACCAAACTACTTTCAAACTTATGGTTTAACTACCTACGAGAAAAGCTAATAGTTCATGAGTTCACTGTCACCTTGCAAGGGGATATCAAAATATAACCGCAGCAGTAAATGCTAAACATTAATCAGAATTAGACACTGTTAGCTCAACCTCACAAGCAAAAGAAGTAAAAGCTAAGGATCTAAGAATCTTCAGCAGTACGCTTCTCCTGATGCAGATCCTTATATAGCTCTGCAACCTCAAATAGCTCAGAAACTATTATTATCGATTTCATAATGATAGGGCCCCAGCCAACAAAAGAAAAATCTTATTAGACAAAATGTCTAAATACATGTCAGGCTGATAAATTTATTCTTTAAATATCACCATTAATTAACAGCTAAGCAGAAATATATGTGTAAGAAAACATATGAAATAAAAAGGAAGTTATAAATAATAAGTTCATAACTTAAATAAAAGAGGAAGTAAGCATATACCTCCAACCACAGATACAACAAGGTTTGATAATAAAATAAAAAATAAATACTAATAATTGAAAGGAAAACTCATCCTAAATATGCTTATGATTAATATAAACTTATGCTAACAAACATAAAGTAAGAGAACATGTGAAACATTTAAATAACTGAAAGCAAGACTAAAATCCTATATATATAATCAGGCGAGCAAGACTAGCATCCTAGAATATAAGTAAGCCAGAAACGAAGTAAACAGTAAGTTTGCAAGTGTTGAAATACAGTAAAAGTAAACTGAAAACAGTAAATATAAATTGAAAAACTACACTTACCAAACATGCCACATGAACTAAAAATATACGAACTCACTTACTACCATATCAGAACCGGGCCAACTTCCTAGAAAGAAGTCTATTACTGTGGGGCCCCGTACCCTCCATGGCCATGCTAATATTGATATTAGCATAATCACGAGGAGTATGATCTCCAATTATTGCAAATCGTCAACTTAAGTATAGTCAGGTATAACCCAACCTGCCTTAAGCAAAGGACTTGTCACCTGAAATTGAGAACATACATCAACATATCAAAGTAGCGAAAGCAGAAAATAGTATAATATAACATCCACATCAAAGCATAGTATAGAAGGATAAATGCAACAGTAACTCATCTCAAAGTACAGAAAATAAATACATCCAGATTTAAAAATTATTATAAACTGAATATTTAAATGAAAGGAAGGAGCTCTCATCCTCACAATAGAAAATAAAATTTAACTAGGTAGAAATAGGAAGATTCTCCTCCTATCTAAGCTCCTCTCTAGAAGGGCCACCAACAAATAGCTCCAAATTTGACATTTATTGGTATAATAAATGCTAGGGCCCTAGCCAATAAAAGAAAAAGATTATAGTTAGATAAATTGTCTAAGTACATTTTTGGTTGATTAAGTGAACTGAACATGTAAAGATATCACATTATTATTATAAGCATGCAAGTAGTTTAAGGTGCAACAAACTACAAGGAACATGATAGTTATAAAATAACATTTATAACTAAATGACCAAATATGCAAAATGACATACCATATATGAAGCTGGTTAAGGTGAGGCTATAACATATAATTAACTGCAAGATACTGAAAGTAAAGCTTATCCTAATATAATTATGATCACATGAAAATATGCTGGTTACATGAAGGAAATCTGTACTAAAATGTGCTGAACTGAGTATACAAAACTAGCATCCTAAACATGCTAATACTTAATAAATGCTGAACTTAAATTATGAAATGAAGTAAGTATAAATGTATGCAGACCTATAAAGTAAAAGCCACTAAAGTATGTGGAAAAATAAGCCAAAGCACTGAACTAAATTGAAAATAAAAGCCACTAAAGCATGTGGCAAAATAAGCAAAAATATTGAAAGTAAAAGCATGCCTAAACATAGTATTTCCATAACAGAATTAGGTCATACAGGACCTATGAATAGAAAGTTCAACATGTATCTATCCTAGGCATTATCAGAGCTAGGTATGAGTTAAGCTTATAGAATAAGACATGTACCCATCCTAGCCAACCTCAGGGCTAGGTCTGAGTCTATAATAAAATAGAACTGGTACTGAGTATGCAGTCTAAGCTATGACACACTCTACTATACTGAATATATTAAATGAACCAAATAATATTTATGCTATTCAAATACTAACTTGGGATACATTATCAATATCCTAAGTTCACCTATTATGTCCAAGGAAGAAGACTCAATAAATAAGGTGTGCATAGCAATAATAATCAAAGTAAACAAGAGAATCAACTATACTCATATGATATATGTTGTTGTCTAATTTAATTTACTCTAACTATTTAGAGAAAATACAAGTTTAGGATCTCCAATATCCAGCTATCGAGTATAATCCCAGATTCATGACCTTAATGTTAACATTAGAACTTAACAAGTTCTAATCTAAAATCAGGTGATGACTATAAAGGATCAACTTAAATAATTCCATGACTTAATTTAATGTATTCACAACACCCAACCCAAATCTTGAGCATACTAACAAGATTAGAGATTCTAAACTTAAACTCCATCCTTGGGGTTCAAATCCTGAATCCAATGTACTATTCTACTAAGAATCTATGGTTCACACCCAACCATAATCTAAAGGTGGAAAATCTTATGAGTTGAAAAGATCAAGAAGCTAAGATTTTAATGAAAGATTATTCTATTATTAAAATGCGAATTAATTAATTAAGAACCAAAGAATCTAAGATCTATATTCAATCCATATAATAATCACATTATTCTATCAGTTGAATAAATTCTATACCCATAAGTAGGTTTCAAGGGATTTAAGATAATAAATCAATTAAGGATTTCCAAGATGATATGGCATAATTAGATCAAAATGATTAAGAGTTTAAGATCTAAGATCTAAGTATTGATCACTTAAAAAAAGAGAGTTTAAACTTAACTCAAATAGATTAATTAGGCTCAAAAGTTAAGGAAATGTTACTAATACATTTTGACTACTAATTAAGAACACTTTATTGAAGTTTCTAAGGTTAAGGATGCTTAAATAATATTTTAGTCAAAGTGATCAAAATACCCTTCTAAAAGTTAAATTTAGGATTTTGGGGTTTAAGCTTCCAAATTGCTTCAATTTAGTTTTAATGGACTTAATATTTACAAGGGAGGTAAATGAAGCTCTCAACTCAAGATTTGATATCATAAATAGCCTAATTAGCACTAATCACATTTTAAGACCAAATAAAGTGATTAAGAAAATTAAGGTACATTAAGATGATCTAAGCATCATTATAAGCTCTACTACACTTAAGAAGGTGATTGAAACTTAAATCTTCAAAATCAGAGGTTTAACTAAAGCTAAATTCACTAATCTAAGATTAGGGTGATTAAGATGTGATTAGCAATTTTAGGACTCCTAAATCATTTCTAATGGCTAAAATAGGTTCTCCACAGTCTCATGAGCAATCAAAGACTTAAATCATAATTTTTGGACATTAATGGAATTAATTATGAATTAATTAAGTTCAAAAAAAAAGTATGCTAATTTATAAAATATAACCATTATATCTTGAATTGCATTGCTTATTATTATTCCTTATGATTTTTTGATTCAAATGGTATATTATATTATATCATTTAGATAAGTATTGATTAAGTTATTTCATTAATTCATTCTAAATGTTTTTCATTAATCAAATCAGAGGATGTTTAATTGAATCCATTTATAATTAAATTAATAGAAGGATAATAATTCCTAAATAAATTAATTAACCCGACCCAATTATCAAATAGTGCGGGTCAGAGCGGGGCCCAAATGGGCTGGCACCACGCGGGCTTGGGCTAGCCTGGCCCGATGCGCCAGTAGCATCGTCCCTAATACCCCCTTCGCAGATAACCGCGGGAGGGTACCTTGGACTGCCAAATTTGCCATCGGCAAATCATGCTACAATCAACATTTAATCACCACACCTTCTGGAAGTCAAGGTGCGTTTATTGAACCTAAAAGCCCTAACTAGGATGGACTAGAATGCCAGATGACTACTCCACCAAAACAACCCAATTTCAGACGATAAGGGTTCACTGTGAGGGGATAATTCTCTTCACAGAAGCCACTAAGTAGACGGGGCTCGATCCCTACACCATCAGTGAGGTGAGGGGAGTTGAACCCCCAAGGTTTCACAACCTGGGGTGCAGCCGATAGCTGGGTCCCTACTCGGACTCAACCATGACTTGGCTGCTAGCTCAATCTATTGATACTATTGATCAGAGCTAGCTCAAATATTGGCAAAAATTAGGATAGGTTCCTAAGAGGCTAAGGTAACTAGACGACATCCAAAGGCTCAATCAGAAGCTTAATTAAATAACTGAACTTACACATTACAGTGGGAAGAGGTTGTACCCGGGAATGCAGGGAAGGAGATAAGCCGAGATGAATGGGAGCTTGGGAAATAGCTGCAGAACTTCCAGACAATCACAATAGACACTTAGGGAGGTCTGAACACTAGACACACACTCTCTATCAATGGTTCATAGCAACTGGGATGCTGTGATTCACTGAGAGAGCTTTAGAGACTTCAATTGGGCAATTAAGGGATCACAGTGAGCAAAGGGACTCATAGTGATAATTTAGAGGTATTTATAGGTGCTAGAAGGCTCTAGGGGTGGATGCTAGAGCTGAGCCAAGGTATAGCTCAGCCAAAAGCAATGGGATGGATGAAACTATCGGGGGAAATTTGGGGAGATGGCAGCCGACAAGACGTCGCGCATGAGGGTAAAATAGGAAGATTGGCGCAAGTCCCGTACCGCCATGGGGCTGAGGAGCTCGTGTTGTCTAGGGGGACTAGACTCATGACCGGTCAAGGGGAAGGAGATGATCCACGGTGCTAGGATCACTGGGAGCGGTCTGATCACAGAGTCGTTGGGAATGGAAGGTTATGATGCGCTACTTAAATGAGAAACTGTAGGTTAGATGACAGTCGTTGGATACACTCGATCGATCCGATGCTTAGGATTAATTCACGACATAGGATAGATCACACTGTTGGATGAAATGCGCTATGATGCATGTTAACACATCCATTGGCGAGGACTGAAGTGCCACTGTTGGGACCCCGCAGTGGATCTGGCGTGGTCCTGAAAGCAAATCCCATATATAATAAAATTAATATATATTTAATTTAAATAATATAAATCATTTAATTAATTAAATAATTATTCCTAATTAATTTTAAATCTAATTTAGGACTTAATGAGCTCCAAAAAATCTCAAAAATTCACCCTTAGTTAATTAGGGCATGAGGAACTTAAAAATGAAATTAGATTTCAATTTGGAGATCAAATAAATTTAGCTATTTTTCAGGATCCAAAAATAGACAAAAATACTAAAATGCTCAAATGAGCTCCAATTGAGTTCAAACTTTTAGGGTTAGGTTTAGATGACCTATTGAGTCTAATAAATCAAAATTAAAGCTTAGTTTAGCTTAATTAATCTGAATTTAGCTATGGTAACAACTAGGGTTGTTACAATTACGCATTATCCTGAATCATGCCATGCATGGAATAGATAATAGATCATATTAGAAGGAATCAAGAGGCAGAATCACTGAGTAGAAGTGTACCTAAAATTAGTATTACCATGTCAAAATCGGGCCAACATCCACAAAACATATCAGAACAGAAGGAACCAAGAGGCAGACTAATTAGATCACACTCTACCAAACTAAATTCAGTAAAACCAAAAGCACTGATAAAAATGCAAATGCTGTTTATGCAAATTCAAAATTGATATGAGATACTCATTAAATATCCTATGTCCACAACATATGTCCAAGGTATAGAGTTCAATTACAAGGTAAGCAAAGCATCAATGTTTAAAGTGAGCAAGAGACTCTTTTAAAACATAGATGTTATCCATTGTTGTATAATTTATTCGTTCTATCTACTCTAAGTTACACAAGTTCAGGATCTCCAATTCTTATTATCAAGTGTAACTCAGGCTCACAATCTTATAAGTTGCAAATAATTAGGACTAGTTAGATCCTAATTTAATTTAATAAATGCCAGCTATATAAGTTAAAAAGTAAATTGAATCGACCTATTTTGATTAATTTTAAGCAACCCAAGCCCATCTTGATTGAACCCAATCAAGATGGAAGGACTAAAGATTAAACTCCAAATGTTGGGAATTGCATCACTTAATCCAAATGGTGATCCTAAATGACTAAAGCTTAAAACCCAATCTCATAGATTAAAAATTAAGGCATATCCTATTAAGTAAGGTCACACTTAATAGGATGGATCTCTATTCTTATATCTAAGATTGAAAGATTAAATAATCATAAATAAACTATGAGAATCTATAATCTAGAAAAACTAAGGTTTCATCCATTGAGTAACCCAATTTACTTAATGAATAAAATCTAACCTAAGTCATGTTCCTTATTCCTAAAGGAGAAGATCTTAAGGAAATAAGATGAATAACTACCGAGCAGCGGCACAACCTCAGTATGAGAAGAGCCGTTACTCACACAGTTGGTTGTTCCCATCCCGCTCGAGGGAGATCTCACTGTAGAGATCCAGCATTCCCCCTCTCCTCCTTCTATCTAGTCGTCCCCGGTCGAGATCCGGCGCGGCGGCCTCACCTCCCCTACCCAAAGACTTGAAGTTGAAGCGGATAAGAAAAGAAGCGCCCCATCGATTGGAATCCTGAAGCACCACCACGAACGCTACCGCGGCCTGCGGTGCGGTAAGGCACCACCCTGTTGTGCCAGCAGCCAACTCCGGCGTGTCAGCTTAGTTCTCCTCATCAAGCCACAACCTTACCAAAGACGGCTACGTGAAGCGGAGGGACGCTTGACTAGGTGACACCTTCTACTTCATAGCCTTCTTTTTCCGGTTGTTCTTCCCTCTGGATCCGTTTCAAAGAACTCCCTATTTAAGCACTAATCATAATTATTCATGAAATGAAAGCTTATATATTGAATTAAGGACTTAGAGGAGACATAATGTGAGATGAATCTCACATTATGTCACTTAAATTAACTACTTAAGAATGACTTAAAATTTATCCTAGAAATCTAAATAATAGATTAAATTAAGAGAATTTGATTTTGAATCATTTTAATTACTAATTATAGTGATTAGAATATGATTTTAAGGTTTAAGATACACTTAAACCTAAATTTGGGCAGAATAATTATTTTGCCCTTACTTATAAATTTGGGCAAAATGACTATTTTGCCCTTATTTATAAATTTGGGCAAAATGACTATTTTGCCCTTACTTAAGGGTCTAAAAAGCTACTTTTTTATTTAAGGCTATAAATAAGAAAAATTCAATGGAAAATGATTACTTACTGTCTAACATGAAAATAAACAGTAAGTACACCAAATTTGGATAATAAAATAAGCCTTATAATCTTAATTTAAGAAAATTGACTCATAAGGGCAAAATGGTAATTTTTCCTTATGGAACCTAAATTTTCTATCAGTTTATTAAAGTTTATTATTCAATGATTCTATAGAGTCCAAGAACATTAAATTTTAAGGTCTAATGGTTAAGTTACAAGCAAATCAAATTTGGGGTTCTATTGTGTAAATTAGGATTTTATAAATGTGGTCAAAAACCTAACTTTTTCATTTATATCCAAAATTAACAAATTTAGTGACTATAGCTTCCATATAACTCACTGATTACTTTAACTGGGAGTAGACCCAATTTGGACCTCTTTTGGTCAAGTTATGACCTAATTAGAATTAAGGGTGATTAGTGAGTGATTAGTGAAATTAATCACAGACTCATAAAACTAATCACACCACAAGGCTCTAATCTATTTGAGGAGCTATCATAAACTTGTATCACTCAATTTGGATTACTAATTATGCTAATTTTTACTAATCAAATTTTGGGATGATTAGGGCTAATAAAGAAAAATAATCACTCAATCCTAAATATTTTTGTAATTTACTATTTATTAGGTCTTCCTAATCAAAATAGTATATTAAAAGACCTAATTTAGAGCCCATTGATCAAATTATAGTCAATTGAAGTTTCTACGGTTTAAGGGGTAATTAGTGAGGAATCCCAAAAGTGGTTAGCTAAATCGTACACCAAACAACAAATTTAACCATATGGGATAATTTTTGAGAGTCTCCTGATTAAAATGAGATATATATTAGCTATGTTAGGAGTAGTGTGTGCAAAATTATGATCATTTGAACATTTGGAGAATTTAGGAAAAATTATGGGGGTCCTAATGTCATTATGTTAAATACACCTCCACATGGAAAATTGACAATACCATAATATTTCAGGGATTTTGCTGATTAAAATGAGAATATATACATACAGAGTCATGGATCAAAAGTTATACATGTCTAAAGATTTGAAATTTTTTGAATTAAATTAAACTAATTCCATTAATCTGATTAATATATAATAGATTTTTATCTTAAATCCACACGGCAGGACCCACATGGCTTGCATGGCAGCTAATCGGGAGACAGACCAGAAAAGGACCCACCAGCAAACACCGTGCGGCTCCATTGCCAAGTCACAGCGCATGCAAGAGACTTTACTAAAACATAGGTGATATCCATTAGATGTGGGACCCACCACCACGATCATCGTGCTTCACGAGGGAACACGAACAGGCGGGTTGGGTCCGACCTGACTCGAATGACCCTATGGCTTCTTCTTCAATGCGGACGAGGTGGGAGGTGCGGCTATGTAACAACCCAGGTTGTTACCTTAGTCCATTAGGACTAATCTTAGTCTTAAGACTAATTATAAGTTCTAATTAGGTTAATTGGAGTCAACCTCTAAGACCTAGTCCAAATCAGGAGTCAAATGGATCGAATCCTGATTTCTAAAAATTTTGGAAACCCTAAAATTTGACCTATTTAAATTGACCTCGGATTGGAAAACGGACTTCACCATTTCGCTTGTTGACCCCAAATTAGCTCGGGGTGACGTTTTCGTGTCAATCGGGAGTCGTCGAAATTTCGACGAATATTTAATATTATTTAAATACCCCGCAAATCGAGAAATCAAAACACTCGTCGAATCGAAAATCCGACATCGCCGTTGCGTTCCTCACCCCTCAATTAGCTAAGGGTGAGCATTTGGAATTTTTCTGGAATCAATTTGATTATTTAAATTAAAAAGGAAATTAATTAATTTAAAATTATTAAATAATAATTAAATTAAACTAACGGCGCCGTCGGTCTAAATCATGCGTTGTCAGTACTCGCGTGACGCCATCCAGCCTGCCGTCTCCTCGAGCCAGCGATCCGGGCCGTTTGAGGTACTGATCTTCCCACTATCCTCCATTTTGACTCCAATTATTGCTGCTTGTATTGCTATTCCATTCGATCGATCGGGCATTGATCGATCGCGATCGGTGAACCAGCGGCGCGATCGAGCCAATTGAGGAGGACATCCACAGTCTTTTCCGTTAAACCCGTCGGGCCCGAACCTCGTCGACTAGGGTTAGGTTTTACTCCTAGCTCCGACCACCTCCGGCCTCCGGACTAGTCTCGTCGGGTAGCCCTTACCATCCCCTACCCATAAGCGAGCGGTTCGAGCTCAGACGTCGCCGAGATCGCTGCCGGAGGCCAGCCCTAGGTCTCGACCTCGGAGTCTCGTGCGAAGGAGACGAATCGCCAGCGGGCCGGGCGGGTCGAACCTGACCTGCGTATTCCTCGAGCGGGCCGACCACGCGTCGCCTCCGCGTGCTGCGGGCCGGGGTGGCGTCAGCGCGTGGGGCCCGCCTTCGCGCGTGTCACGCGCTGGTAGCCCCGCATGACTGTGGTGGGCCCGGAGTTGCGTCAGCCGTCCTCTCGGTCCTGACTGTGGGTCCCACCCGCAGTCCCGTAGCCACCCAGAGCTCGCCGCGTGGCAGTGGGGCCCGCCGTGGTCAAATGCTGCTGAATTATTTAATAAATAATTAGTAATAATTAAATTATGATTTATTAGTATTAATTAAGCATTAATTAAGGCTAATAGAGGGATTAGCAGACTTAAATAATACTATATTAAGTAATTAATTAGTTAAGATGTAAGTAAGATTATCTTAATAATAATTAGGTAGTAAGTATTAATTTATATTAGCTTAATTAACTAATATTTAATTATTTCTTAGTGATTAAGTTAATTAATACAAAATTAGATTAGTTAGGATTAATTTATTTTTATTAGAAACAGTAAAAGTTATGATTAATATTAATT
Organism: Gastrodia elata; assembly: GCA_016760335.1. Classification (NCBI taxonomy): domain Eukaryota; kingdom Viridiplantae; phylum Streptophyta; class Magnoliopsida; order Asparagales; family Orchidaceae; genus Gastrodia; species Gastrodia elata. Next base: position 479,094 of record CM028671.1, on the reverse strand, counting down.
AAACTTAATCCCAAATAAAATAATCTTAACAAAATGATTAAATTAATTTAGACACTGGTTAATTAACTTAACCCTAATTAAACAGTAGTAATAATAATAATATTATATTCCTAATATATTAGTTATTAATTAAATAATTAATATTAATTAATTATAGATAAGTAATTAATTAAATAAATAAATACAAAATAATATAATTATAACTTTAGGAATGAACAGTAAATTAATTTAATTTGAATAAATGAATAATAAATTAATTCAAATTGTATTTTTGAATAGTAAATCTTAAAAGTTTAATAACCTTTTATAAGATTATCCAAATATAGCCAATATAGGTCTTAAAATACTCAGAAAAATGTAAGGAATCAAATAACATAATGTAAAAATTTATTTTGGGTACGTATAACGATGTAACATTTTAGGACCTATTTAGAGACTCATAACTTTTTACCCGGTTATCGAAACATAGTCAATATGGGTCTTAAAATGCTCAGGAGAGCGGCCCCATCACCGTAGTAGTATTAGTTTTCTCATTTGGATATCAGGATAAAAAATCAACCTTAGAACTTAGAGTTGACTTTAGTGAAAAAATGACCAAATTGCCCTTGGAATTCAAATGGCCATAACTTGGTCAAATCAACTCTAAATTCAAAAATTAAAGAAGCTATCTAACCTAGAATTCTAATGTTATCATTATACTGAAATAATATTTAGGATTTGAACTCTAGAAATTTAGGTAAATGACCAAATTATCCCTAGCCTTATTTTAGTTATAACTTGACCGTTTCTCGCCCAATTTAGGCGTACTTACTGTCTATCTTCAAGTTAGATAGTAAGGAATCAATTGGAACTAAGAGAATTTAATTCTGACCCCTAAGTCAAAAGTTGACTTTTTGACCCTTAAAGTAAGGGCAAAATGGTCATTTTTCCCAAAGATTGGATTGAGTACCCTTACCCTTTGAATAATCTCCCAAAATGCTAAGACTAATGTTATAATCTTCTTAGTATCAATCAAGTGAGTGAAATCAACCCTTAAGTTAGATTCCAATAATTTCTGTTAAGTATTAAGCACACACCTTAAGGACCTTTCTTGAGAATAGGAATATATCATATGTTAGAGTTCACTCATTAGGTAAATTGGGTTACCCAATGGGTAAAACCTTGGGTTATTAGTTTCTAGACTTTTTTTTTATTTTACAACTTGTTCTGATTATTTTATCTTTTAACCCTAGATTTAAGGTAGGAGATTCATCCTATTAAATTTGATTACTTAATAGGATTTGCTTTAACTAGTAGATCACTTATAGAATAAAATCTAGAACTTAGGTATTATCCTTTGGATTATGTGATTAAACCTAATTCTCATAGTGTTTAATCCATAATCTATAGGTTCAGAAGATCTTGATCAAATCTTAGTTAGAACGTCTAAATTCACAAAACTAGGATGTATGATTTATTGATTTAACTCGTAGTCGTCTATCTGATTGAACTAGATTAGAATCTGATCAGTTCTAATCCTTTTTAACTTATAAGGACGAGTTTTTGAGTTACACTTAATAGTAGAAAAATGGTGATCTTGAACTTGTGTAACTTGGAATAGTTAGAATGGTTAAGTAGAAAACAAATGATATCATCATGTTTAGTGGAGTCCCTTACTTCTATTTGATATGCGTTCCTTGTACTTTTGTGCTGTATTTTCTTGAGCATATCATATAAGATTGTTGATGCATAAATAAAATATTAGGAAAATATGGAGACTCCTTAGATTCCTTGTGAAAATATTAAAGTGATTAATGAAAAGATGATAATTATATGAGCTGCCTCTCAGATATTTCCTTGTTTCCTAGCCTCCTTATGTCGCTAAGGGAAGGACCTATTTTGTTGTGTGCCTAGTTTACTAGCCTCCTTATGTCGCTAGGGGTACACCATTGGTGCCTTAGCCGTACTGGTATTAAGGTTGCCTTGTATGCTTAGTTTATTAGCCTCTTTATGTCACTAGGGGCATACAGTTGGGCCTTAACCGTATTGGTGCTAAGACCCTTTGCTTGCTTTATGTGTTTATTTGCCTAGCCTCCTTATGTTGCTAGGGGAAGGACCTGTTTTGTTGTGTGCCTTGTTTACTAGCCTCCTTATATCGCTAGGGGTACACCGTTGGTGCCTTAGCGGTACTAGTGTTAAGGTTGCCTTGTATGCTTAGTTTACTAGCCTCCTTATGTCGCTAGGGGCATACAGTTGGGCCTTAACTGTACTGGTGCTAAGACCCTTCGCTTGCTTTGTGTGCTTATTTTCCTAGCCTCCTTATGTCGCTAGGGGTACACAGTTTTATGACTTAGCAGTGATGATGCTAAGCTTCTTTGATATTCGATGGGCTAGATTAGCTCTTTTCTGTATGGCAGTCAATGCACGGATGTTTATATGCAGTTGTGTTATTTTGTTTACTTTTCAGCCTTCTTATTCAGTCAGTTATTTCTTTGTATTGCTTTTATATATATTTAGGATGTTAGAATATTTAGGATGTTAGACAATTGTCTAATGATATTTTTCTTTCTTTGGCTGGGGCCCTACATTGTGAAACCGACAATGGCAGACCCTATTCAGTTAGATGAGCAGGAGTTAGGTGTGGAGCCTTACCCAGAGGAGGAGCCCGTTGAAGAAGCTGTCGTTTAGTTCCCTTATACTCTTGAGTGAGGATGAGTGGTTTACATTCTATTCTATTTGAACTTTTTAGATGATGTAATAATACATGTACCATTGACTGTGTATTTGGATTGTATGCTTATATATTATGAGTTCTATTTTTATATTTATACTGTGATGCTTGGATGATTTACATTTCCTTAAATCGCTTCCGCACTCTGTACGTTTACTTATATAGTGACTGTTAGATTGATTCTGTGTTAATTCTTCCCTAATCAGATGGATTGTGGAGTCTATCCTAATCTAATGGTAAGTGAGGGGTTAGCCAGAGTAACACCCCACCCTTAACCTAATCCTTTGGCGGATTAAGGGTGCGGGGCGCCACAGGATAACCCTAAGGGGAACTGTAGGCATCCAACTAAATTCTCTGCAGCCAAGTACGATCAAGCCGATCCTAAGGATGATCGATCAACAATGTGAAATAGGTAAACAAAATTGTAATTGAGCAAAATAGTTGAGAATCAGAGGAATCAAGCATACCTCAAGGGAACGGCAGAGGATCTAGGGTCCGGATGGCTCAGGCAGAGGAAATTTCCTTCAGTTGCAATGCAAGAAAGAACTTGTGGGAAGAGTAATGGAAACTTAGGCTTGAATGGAGCTTAACTTCTCCCTTAGAAGCGATGGTTGCCATCTGAAGAGAGGATGGACGCCATGTGTTCGCATGCGGAACACGACCGCTCCTTCATAGAGCGCAGCGGAAGGGACGAACATTCAACCGTTCGATCTATGATCGAACGGCTCACAATCACTGTTCAAATCAGGATGTGCGGAGTAATGACGTTAGGACTAATTTACGACGCCGGTTAGATTAACTAAAATATATTATTATTTAATTAATTTCAACTCATTTAAGTAATCAAAATTAAATAATTAAATGTATTCCAAAATTTTCCAATAAATCACCCCTAGCTAATTGTGGGGTGAGGAATGCAACAGTGAAGTTGGAATTTTGATTCAACGAGAATTTAATTTTTCACTTTTTTGAGTTATTAAAATATATTAAAATATTCCCTGAAAATTTAACAACTTCCAAATGCTTCCAAAATATCACCCCTAGCTAATTTGTGGGCTATGAGCGCAATGGCAAAGTCCAATTTTTTATATGTGGGCAAAATAAATAGGTCAATTTCCAGAATTTCTAAATTCTCAAAATTAGAGTTTGATCTATTTGATTCCTATTTTGGAATATGTCTTCATGGTGAGTTCCTAATGACTTAATTAGAGTCTTAGAATCAAAATTAGGACATTGTTTAGTCCTAATTGACATAAGTAATAACTTGGATTATTATAGAATCAACTACTTAAGAATGATGTTGTCATCGACATCACTCAAATAAAAAGAATTAAGCAGAATAAAAGATATGGAATTAAATGATAAGGAGATAAAGGAAGTACTTGAATTAAAAAGATTAGGATATTCTTGGCGCATATCCACCTCTTTCTCCCAAGTAGCTTCATTTCATGAATGATTTTTTCATTGAATCTTGACCATTGGAATGAGACGGCTCCTTAATTTCTTTTGGTCTCTTACCAAAATTCTTATAGATTCTTTGAGGAATGACAAATCTAGCTGGATCTCTATTAGAGGAATAGAGAGTTAGTGATGAGGTTCTCTTAAGCACTTTCAAAGAGAAGACACACGAAATACATCATGCACAACAGCAAAATCTTCAGGCAATTCTAACTTATATGCTGCTGACCTAATCCTTTTTATGATCTTGAACAGTCCTGTATACCTCGGACTGAGTTTTCCAGTGACTCCAAAATGCTAGATCCCCTTCATCAGGTTGACTTTTAAGTATACCAAGTCTCCTTTGTGGAACTCAAGAGAATGGCAATGTTTGTCATAATATTTTCTCTATCTATCTTGAGCTATCTTAATTCTTTGCTGTATGAGCCTTACCTTTTTATTTGTTTCCTCCACTAACTCTGAGTCATATAATTAAACATCCTATGTTTCGAACCATGCTAATGGAGTGGAGCACTTTCTACCATATATGACTTCATACGGTGCCATCTTGATGCTCAGATGGAAGCTGTTGTTATAGGCAAAGTCTACCAAAGGAATATGGTCTTCCCAAGAGCCTAAGAAATCTAACATGCATAAATGAAGTAGATCTTCTAGAGTTTGATTGACTCTTTCACTTTGGCCATCTATTTGTGGGTGAAAAGCCGTGCTCATGGCTAAGGTGGTACCCAAAATTTAGAAGTGAAATGACTGTCCCTATCGAATATGATTATTTTGGGAATTCAGTGCTATATGACTATTTCTTTAATATACATCTTTGTTAATTTCTCTACAAAGTTAGTTTGATGGATGGGAATAAAGTGCATCGATTTAGTGAGATGATTGACGATAACCCAAACTGTATCAACACCGGATCATGCATGAGGAAATCCCATCACAAAATCCATAGATATATCTGCCCACTTCCACTATGAAATTTCCAATGGATAAAGCAAACCAACTAGTTTATGATATTCTGCTTTAACCAAACAACACACATGGCATTTCATAACTAAATCTTTAATGCTTCTTTTCATTCCTGGCCACCAAAATGATTGCTTCAGGTCCTGATACATTTTAGAACTTCTTGGATGTACCTGATATCCTGAGTTGTGGCCTTCCACCAAGATCTCCTTGTGCATGGATTTGGGAATCCAGATGTGGTTATTCATGAATATAGTACCTTTCTTGAAGTTTAGCTCTGGATGATGACCACTTTCAATTGTAACTTTATTGTTTATGTAGTTCTCATTCTTAGTATGAGTTATAGAAACATCTCTATGGAAAGTGGGTTCTATGTTGCTCATAGAGATCATTTCACTTAGCAAGTCGCCGCACACTGGTTTGATAATCATTTTATGAAATTTCTCCTCCAATAGACTCTCTAAGATAATGGCGTTGAGGGTAGCCTGACGACTTAGGGCGTCAGCTACCATATTGGCTTTTCTAGGATGGCACTAGATATCCAGATCATACTCACTGATCAATTCTAGCCACCTTCTTTGTCTGCGGTTGAGTTCTCTTTGGTTAAATATACACTTTAAGCTCTGATGGTCTATAAAGATGGAGCACTGGACTCCATATAAATAATGGTGCCAAATCTTCAGAGCAAAAACTACTATAGCTAATTCAAGATCGTGGACAACATAATTCCTTTAATGAGGCTTTAGTTGATGAGATGTGTATGCAATAACTTTTCCTTCCTGCATTAAAATGCATCCCAAGCCAATTGTTGAGGCATCCATGTATACTTGATAGTTTGCACCTTCTTTGGGAAGGGCTAGTACTGGAGCAGAAGATAGTGTATCTTTTAGAGTTTGAAATGCTTCCTTACATTCTGATGTCCAAATAATCGACAGCACCTTCTGATTTAGCTTTGTTAGGGGAGAAGCAATCTGGGAGAAACCTTTAACAAATTTTTGATAATATCTTGCCAATCCCAAAAAGCTGCGAATTGCTGTCACTGATTTTGGTTGCACCCAATTTTAAGTAGCGCTGATCTTGTGTTGATCCACACAAATTCCTTAGGCATCTACCACATGTCCCAAGAAAGATGCTGAGCTTAACCAAAACTCATATTTTGAAAACTTTGTATATAGTTTATGTTCTTGAAGTGTTTGTAGGACCACTCTTAAATGATTCTCATGTTCTTCTTGGACTTTCAAATATATGAGAATATCATCGACAAAATACTAACAAATTTATCTAGGTAAGGTTTAAGAACTTGCTGCATTAATTCCATAATGATTTAGGGTGCACTAGTAAGGCCAAAGGACATAACGAGGAATTTATAATACCCATAACATGTATGAAACACTGTCTTCTCCACATCTGAGTTTTTCACTCTCAATTTGTGGTATCCAGATCTTAAGTCAATCTTCGAAAATATGACTGCGCCAGGCAATTGATCAAATAGGTCATCGATTCGTGGGAGAGGATACTTATTTTTAATAGTTACCTTATTTAGTTTCTGATAGTTTATGCACATCCTCATAGGCCCATCCTTCTTTGTAGCGAACAAAATAGGAGCTCCCCATGGGGACATACTAGGCTTTATAAAACATTTATCCAAAAGTTCTTGCAATTGATCATTCAATTCTTGAAGTTCCTTTGGAGCTATTCTATAGGATGTTTTTGATAGTGGGTGAGTACCTAGAATTAAGTAAATTGCAAATTCTATCTTCCTTGATGGTGGTAATCTAGGCAGTTCCTCTGGAAATACATTTGTAAATTCCTTAACTACTTTGATGTCCAAAATAGAGATCTCTTCTTTACTGTCACCTATCATTAATACCAAAAAGACTATATAACCTTTATTCACTAACCTCTCTGCCTTGAATGCATTGAATAGAGAGCTTTGAGTGCTAAGCCTTCATATGAAGGTTTTTGATGTATCACATGTTTGAAGGATAATCTTTTTCTTTTGGCAATATATAGTAGCATTATGCATACTAAGCTAATTCAAGCCTAGTATGATGTCAAAGTTCACGATGGGTAAAATTATTAACTTAGCTTGAAAAGTTCTTTTATTAACTGGTACTTGCAGATCGTAAAACTTGGTCGCACTTAGTTGGGCCCCGAATGGAAGTCCAACACTTAAGGTTTTGGCTAGTTTGTAGAAGGGTAAGTTCAGCCTTTTAGCAAATTCTCAGAGATGAAGGAATATTAGCCCCAGTATCGAATAATACACTACAGGGCTTTTCATTTGTGCATAAGGTGCTTAATTTTAATGAAAATCATTTAATGAAAATTGCAATGCTGAAAGTAAGGAAATATTTAAATGTATGTACCTGATATGACGTTATTGTCCTCAGGTGCTTTTACTGGAGTGAGGTTGAAGACCCTGGCTGTCCCTGCAAGCCCATTATTTATTGCCATGACCCTAATTTGATTTTGTACTGGGGTCGGGAAACAGTCGCTTGCACCTTAGGAGGAATTTATCTTTCTTCGGCTGGAGGTGGCATAAGGTCTATCCTTGGTTCTCTTTTATTTATGGGAGTAGCTCGGAACACTTGGTCCTAATGGGAATGATTAATCAAAACTCCATCAACTGTCTTCATGGCGTTGCATAGTTGATATCCATGGCCCGAATGGCCACATGTGAAGCATACTCGACCAAAATGGCAGCACTTACCATAGGGGTGAGGCCTGGTACATTCTGGGTTTTATTCGGTAATTTCAATAGCCTATATCTGGTAGGCTCTCCCTTGGTTGGGTCGATGCCACTAGAAATCTTTACGATGGTTGGGCATTACTGTAATAACCCAAAGTTGTTACTTAGCTTAATTTAAGTATAATCATATCTCAATTATCATTATGTTAAGTTCATATAGTCATTAAAACTAAATCTTGAAGGTTTGGAGTAATTCGAAGCTTGATCAAATAACTTGGAATATTTTAATATTTAATTAATTAGAAATTGAGGTATTTATTTTGACCTTGAAATCAAAATTCGATCTCACCGTTGTGATCGTCACCCCCAAATTAACTAGGGGTGATGTTTTGGACGCATTTGGAAGTTGTCGGATTTTTACGAATATTTTAATATAATTAAATGCGCCAAAAAATTGAATAATCAGACAATCGTCAGAATCGAAATCTGACTTCGCCGTTGAATTCTTCACCCCTAAATTAGCTAGGGGTGAATTTTTGGGATTTTTTGGAGCACATTTCAAAAATCTAAATTTTCTTAAGGGAAATAAATAAGTGATTATATAGTCCTTAAATTGTAATTTCTCCCCCTCTCTCTCTCCTAGCTGGCACCCCATTTGGCTGGCCATCTCCCTCATTCGGCTGGCCCCTTGCTCCCCACCCTCTCCCCCATACTTGATGGGAGTGAGCTTGCCTCTTAGCTCCCTAGCCTCCCTAGCTCATGATGGGGCCTCTCTTCCTCTCCTCCTTTAAAAGAGAAGCACAACCCCTTCTTCTTTTTTTGTTGAAGCATTCTTCTCTTCCTCTATTTTTGTATCTTGAGCTGAAGAAGCTCTCTTCCCCCAAGGTCTTGCAGAAAGTAAAAGCCTTCTTCTTACTCTCCTTACAAGGCTAAGGTAACTGTTTGTTCCTCTCTTTTGTCTTCTTCATATTGCTACCATACTTGTTTGTAGCTCAAAAAACTCATGATAGAGTAAGGAAGCCATTAAGCCTCATTGAAGCTTCTCATTTTTGTGTAAAATGCATGCTCTATTTTCATCAATTTTGTATACCCTATCATTTATCCATATTTTTCATATAGTTAGGATGCTCCATTTGTGCCGATTTTGGTGTCAATGGAAAGGTATTGAAAAGACCTTTTCCATTGATATACGACACCGCTCATGGAACTCTCTGGATTGAGAGTAATTGAGCTCAAAAATAGGACTTACAGGTTTCATCCCGGCAAAAATCACTGTCTGGCGCTGCAGCGCCCAAAGTTGTAATCTAGGCCGCTGCAGCGGTATTTCATGAAAAACTTAGAAAATTGGTTAAAATGACTGTTTGAACAGTAATTCGCGAAATGGACCGCTACAATGCGCCATAGCATGCGCTGCAAGCAGTATTTTATGAAAAACATAGGAAATCGGTTAAAATGACAATTTGAACAGTAATTCGCGAAATGGACCGCTACAGCGCACCGTAGCGCGCTGCAGCGGGCTGTAGCAGAATTTTGGGAAAACTTTAGGAAATGTCAAAAATAAATTAATTATACAGTTATTTCACAAGTTGGTCCGCTGCAGCGCGCCATAGCGCGCCACACCGGACCGCAGCGGGCCGCAGCGCTGAGAGCGCTACCGCGCACCGTAGCGCTAAAAGCGCCACAGCGCGCTGCCGCACTAAAACCACCATAGCACGCTGCAGCGGCAAAAGCGCCACAGCGTGCTGTAGCGCCCAAAATTTAAAAAAAATAGCCCAGATTTCCTTAATACTACCCAGTTTTGGCTGAAATGACTAAAACTTCACTGTTTTTTGCATTTTAAAGTCCCTAGGACCCTAGTGGGACTAAATAATATCAAATTCAAACATATTTTAGCTAAAATGGAACATTGCATAAAATTTTATATGAAAATTAAGTTTGAAACTTTGTTATTTTTATCAAGTGCTCAAAACCTACTACGTACTTAAAATGTATGCTATACCAAATGCTAAGTAATAGAATTTCAAGTGCTTGTATCGAATAGGTATATCATAACAACTTAATGGCATGAAACCTAAGTCTTTTAGAATTGTAATCAAGTGCTAACCCATTTACTTTGATTTAGAATTTGATTAGTCTTAATTACCTTTTTATTCTATGTCATCTTTATATTTAGATGCTTTCATGATATTAGGATGTATATTAGAAAGCTCTAAATATCTATGTGGACACCTAATCATGGGTAAATGACATTAAACTACAACTAAATATAAGAATTTTGCTAACTTGATTAAGTAGATAATACTTAATCTAAACCCAAAGTTTGACATCAATAATACACTTATAACACATTGACTTATCATTGACCTGTAAACTAACCTTTGGTCTTAATGGTAGAAAGGTTAGGGGTTAAACTCTAACTTATCTTAATTAAGATCTAAACCTTAATCACTTAATCAATTAACTTGATTGAAAGATAATTTAATTAACATTGTTCTAATAATGCATATGATTCGATATTGATCGTAAATCATTGAATTAGAAGTGCTAAGGTTAATATTGAATATGTGTGATTGAACTATCTGAATCTAAACTTTAGATCTTTGATTTTCTCTTATATAAGACCATTAGCATAAAATAGATAATAAAATTGTAATGATTTATGAAATGATCTAACTCTAATAAGATCTTTGATTTCATTCTATGATTATAGAATAGAAAAGGATCAAATGAATTTTAATCATCTGATCTGATCACTTTAACCTAAGTCTAACAAGTAAGTCTTAAGAAGTAGAAAAGTGAAATCTTAAGAGTCTTGCTTTAGGATTGTTCTTGAAATGTTTAAGGACCTTAATTATTGATACCTTGAGGTAAGAAGAGCTTTTGTAACTCTTTGAGGTAGAAACTTAGATGATCCTTCATAATCTTAGAAGTTGAACTTGATACATTGTGGTAGGAATCACCTAAAGTGTTTAGAATGTGACTTATTCCTTGTGGTAGCAACCTATATTGAGTGATCCTTTGATCATATCCTTGGAGCTTTGTGTAGGGTACACCCACTTAGAGTACAGATTCATAGATTTGATAAATCGTTGTTGATTAAATAGAATTTTCTGAACTCAGATTATTGGTTTGGTATAGTAAGGTATACCCATATTACTGGATTATTTCAGTAGTATTCAAGATTGGTTGATTTACTCCAATGTGGACTTATGACCACATACTATCCTGAGGGATTAAACGAATACAGTCCCGTTAGATTAAATCCTCCAAGACTAAGAGTGTTACAATTAGTGAACAATATCCTTAGTTTGAGATGTAAACTGCGACCAAGTTCTGCCACTTATCGTAGTACACTTTGATATGTGCAGTTTAAGCAAACTAAGTAACTCAAATCACTATGCATAAGACACTAAGTATGCTTGTAATTAGGACATTTAACAGCTTAGCTTGAGGTGTAAACTGTGACCGAGTTCTGCCTCCTATCGTAGTGCACTTTGATAAGTGCAGTTTAAACAAGCTAAAGGTTAAATTCATCTTTCTTGCAAATATGCTAAATATTTGTATACAATCATCCCAGCTAATGATTTTCAAGTAAACTCTCAACTTTAATAAATTATCGAAGTTAGAATTTTAGGAGTCAGAATCCTTTTTGCAGGATTCTGCGCAATGGAGATATTGAATTCATTATTGGATTTCAAAGCATTTTTAGATTTACCTCATGTAGTTAGAAGCATGAGCATGAGCATATGCATAATGTGTGAGTATCAGAATGATGTATGATTATTAGTGATAATTTATGAGTTACTAAATGTTACATACATTGGCTTGGGAATTTCAAGATGCATCAGCATCATTAGTAAACGGTATTCCCAACTGGATGTATGTATACATTGGACCATAGTACTCGTAGCAGTTTAGTGATATTTTGGTTGTGTATCAGTAGCATATAGTATTGTGGCATATTCAAATGCACTGTTTCAGTGACATACAACATAGTTTTATATATGATTACTCAATTTTAGATTCAGTACCGTTTTGGTTTATTTTCAGTATTTTAGTTTATAGTTCAGCTTTACTTTACTTTATTTTAGTTTTGTACAATTTTATACTTTCAGTTATCTTTACAATATTTCTGCAGATTTAATCACATTATTTAAATGTTAAATGAATAATTAGAACTGTTTAGACTAGTTTCGATGTGTTAGACTTATTGTCTAACACGAGGTACTTTTGGGATCCGACAATTTGCTAGATCCTGAGCAGTATATTGAGCCAGGTCAGGAGGACACCCAGGAGATTCAGGAGGAGCCCGTGGAGCATTAGTGGACTCTTCTTCAGTTTTATTTTTCTACTTAGTATTTTCAGTTCAGAACTTAGCTCTATGTCTGTTATTCAGTAAATGTTTGTAATAAGTCTGGATGTATTTTCTTTTCTTTTCTGAGACGAATATTTTCATACAACTTCTATGATGAATGTCTCTGGATGTTTGCTTTAAGCTTCCGCACTCTGTTATACACTACTTATACTTAGTATTGTGATGTGATCAGTATACTAGAAATGCTGATATCTTATACATATATTGGATTTATATTGTATTCTAAATCCAATATATGTATTTGTCTAATACTTAGGATAAGGGTACTACTCTTATCTTAAGTATTAGCTCTCAACCGTTCTTGAGGTTGAGTCAGCAGCCCTCCAGATGGGGTTTTGGTGTTTTCAATTATTTCTGGGAGACGGGTCATTCCTCCCCGAGTGGCGCACCGCTCTGCCCCCGAAATTGATTATAACTATATCTTTTGCGCACGGTGACGGGGCGGGGCGCTACAATTACGTATGTCTTTTTTGTGAAATCTTTAGCGGATTGGTGATGCTATACCACCCGTGTTGTTTCAACCAACTGCTCAAAGTTAGTTATGCAAAATGGAATAATGAGGTCTTTGATGGACTCACAAAGGCCACTTTGGGAGTGATAACACTTATCCACTTTAGGGGGTGCCAAGTTTGGAGTAAAGCGAACTAGCTTTCTGAGCTCTGCTACATAATTAGCTACAGAACGACTTCCTTGAGTTAGTCGCAGTAGAGAATCGCCGATTATATTGTACAAGGATGTCGGTATAAGAGCTTCTTAAAATTCTTCTACGAATCAGTCCCAAGATATATCCTCTAGCTCATATTCTCCAAAACAAGTTTCATGGATATTATCCCACCAGTATTCTGCTTCGTCCTGAAGTAGATGCGTAGCGAGGAAAACTGATTGATAGTTGAGACAACTAAGGCTTGTCAGATTCTTCTCAATTATTTTTAGCCAATCCATTGTATCAATGAGAGACAGACTCCCATTGAAGGTAAGAGGTCTTAATCTTAGGAAACTATGTAATATCCTGTCAGTAGAATAATGGGTAGTGTTGGGAGTAGGGAGAGCAGGTGATGCTGAAAAGGTACTGGCATTAGCAGATGGTAGGACAAATATCAACCTTTGAATAATTAATGCTTGCTAATTTGGGTTTTCCAACATAGTGTTGACCATACTTCTAAGGGAAGTAACTTCATCTGTGGTATTATTATTTGATGACGCGACAGTGTTAATTGGGGTGTTGTTGGGAGACGAGGTAGAATTCATTCTGTAATCAAAATAGTTATCTTTAGTTTTAGGAAGGGGACATAAAACATTTGTTGATTTTCTCATTATTCAGTTGATAAACTTAGTATAATTAAAAAGATGCAAAATATAGCCACGACATAATAGTTTAGACTTTAATAATAGTCCTATCCCATATATCTAGTGGTGAAAGCTAGGCAAAAGTCTTCAAAGGTGACTTCACGACACTTTCTATGAGGTCTTTTGGCCAGTTGACGATAGGTGGTAACCCACCATTCTCCAGCTGCATTAAAAAGAAGATAACTCATTAGAGTGACCTTAATATCATTCGGCCACCATGTTGCTTCAAGGATAGAATCCACCCTTCTTAGCCACTCCTTGGCTAAGATATGAAAATAAAGGCCTCTGAATATGCCATCTCGCAACATCTGATCAAGCACTAGAATTCCTTGATCTAAGACATTTTCTATAATTCTTCCATGCGTTCGGCCCATTTGAAAGTCAAATTCCCACATGGATCTAAATTCTCGAAGGTAATCCTCAATCGACATCTTCTAAGTGAATTTTAAACTTATAAATTTTATCAAATTTAATAAGTTCATTGAGCGAGGTATTAATATATATAAATCCATAAACTTAAATTTTTCACAAAAGTAATTTCATTCCTTATTTTTTTTGAGTTTATAATTATAATGATATGGATGCTTTCAAGTATTCATTTAGTGACTGTATGGCAGAAGAAAGATCCATTAGATAGAGATGAATGCAAATTTCAATATGACATTTTATGGTGTTCTCTAATACCAACTGTGGCACCTAAACCGCACCGTGGTCTTGTTAACTCTTAAGTTAACATGATTACGGTGAAGTGGTCACAAAATGACAAGTTCCTCACTTATAGCTAGATTATACATTCATTCTAATCCAATATAGTTAAGGAAATTGCCATTTACAAGAGTATTTCACTAAATGATAAATACAAGAAATATAATCAAAGTGTGGAAGCAAAATATAACATCCATTCCATCATAATACAGTAAGTAAAAAATATAAAGCTCAAAATAAGTGTAGTAAAAGAAAATACAAAATAAACCTGAATTATTATAGCACATTTAAAGAGAAAAAGCTGAAATAAAATAAACACTCATCCTCACAAGTAAGAGAAGTAAAAGCTAAGGATCTAAGAATCTTCAGCAGCACGCTCCTCCTGAAGCAGATCCTCAGACGACTCTACAATCTCAAATAGCTCAAAAATTATCATTATCGGTTTTATAATGATAGGGCCCTAGCCAACAAAAGAAAAATATTATTATACAAAATATCTAAGTACATTTTAGGCTGATAAATTTATTAAGTTTCTTAGATATCACCATTAATTAACAACTAAGCAGTAATATAGGTGCAAGAAAGTATATGAAAATGAAAAATAAGTTATAAATAATAAATTTATAACTTAAGCAAAAGATGAAGTAAGCACATACCTCCAACCACAACTGCAATAAGGTTAGGTAATAAAATAAAGAATAAATACTATTAACTGAAAAGAAAACTCATCCTTAATATGCTTATGATCAATATAAACTTATGCTAATTAACACAAAGTAAGAAAACATGTGAAATATTTAAAAAATTGAAAGCAAGACTAACATCCTATATATAATCAGGCAAGCGAGACTAGCATCATAGAATATAAGTAAGCCAGAAAATAAGTAAACAGTAAGTATGCAAGTGCTGAAATACAGTAAAAGTGAACTGAAAATAATAAATATAAACTGAAAAACTGCATTGACCAAACATGCCACATGAACTGAAAATATACGAACTCACTTACTGCCATATCAGAACCGAGCGAATAGCCATGAAAGAAGTCTATTACTGTGGGGCCCCGTACTCTTCACGGCCATGCTAATACTAATATTAGCATAATCACGAGGAGTACGGTCTCCAACTATGGCAAATCCCTAACTTAAGTAGAGTCAGGTATAACCCAACCCGCCTTAAGCAAAAGACTTGTTACCTGAAAGTGAGAACATACATCAACATATCAAAGTAACGGAAGCAAAAAGCAGTATAATATAACATCCGTAGCGCCTGGCTCTTGGCCAAGAAATACCGCAGGCACCGTAGCACATAGAACTGCCCAGTTTTTCCTAAATCACATATCTTTCGCATTTTTACGACTCTAGGACCCTAATAATGCAAAAATATATCAAAATAAAAATTATATTTAGTAGAATCATACATTGTGTAAATGAAGAGGTGATTTTGAATATAAAATCTACTTATCCTAAATGATACGTTCTAATTTTCTAAAGAATTCACTTGGATATTTTGTACCAAATGGTAATTAATGTAATATTTAACTTTAATTACTTTTTGTTTTGCTTAATTTAATAGTTGTATGCTTTAATAACCATAGTATGCTTGATAGAGAATTTAATCTCTAATTTGGACACCTTAAATAAGTGATTTGACATTAATTAACCTTAAACTCTAAAGACTTTTAAAATTGATTAAGCTAAACAATAATTGATTAAATTTTGATTTTGGACAACCATAATGCGCAATAAACTAACTGATTTTGTTATTCACCAATAACTAAGTAAATAATCATAGTTTGGTTAAGTTGAGAGTTAAATCCTCACTTGGTTAGACTAAGACCCAACTCTTAAAAAACTTGATGGGGCACTTGATTTGGACACTAAGAACTTGCATAACTTCAATAATAATTGTTGATTTGCATTTGATCTTAAACTAATAAATTTGAAAACTTAGGTTTATAAAAAATTCATATGATTGATCATCTGAATCTAACATTTAGATCTTTAAATTTCTCTTAAATAAAATTATTAGCATAAACTGAATTTCAAAATAAGATTGATTTATAAAATAATAAAGTCTTAAGAATTTATATAATTATATTCCATAATTGTTGTATAGGTTATAATTAGATGGGTTTACTCATCTGATTTGCATAATCCAGCTTAGTATATTAATCTTAAGTAAAATTGTATAACATAGTTTACAACTTGAATAATTGCATATTTAAATACTTAGAACCTTAAGATTGAAATATTAATAGTTTAGTTCCATCAATTGCTAGATCTTAAAATAGATAAACTATTGAGATAGGAAGAGCTTGTTGTCTGATTTTGAGGTAGAAACTTAGATGAACCCTTAAGATCCTTATATTCTGATTTTAGATTCTTGTGGCAGAATAACCTAAAAACTCTAGAATAAGATTATTTTCTTGTGGTAGTATCATAAATTGAGTGACTTTTATGTCACACCAATGAAACTCTTGTATATGATTCACCCTAAGCTTAGATGTGCATTTATCTACTTGGGTGTGTCTACTCACCTCTATTCATTTGTAAATCCTTCATGTAGTGCACAAAGAGCATCAATTACACATCTCTATGGCATTACAAGGCATGCCCATTGCCCAATGTGAACCTGTAGCTCCCCGCCCCATGAAAAAAGAGATAATCATAATCAATTTAGGTGGCAAAACGGTGCGCCACTCAGAATATCCCATCTCCCCGAATAGCTTAAATAAAACTCATATGAAGGGCTGCTGACTCAACCCCAAAGGAGGGTCGAGAGCTAATACTTAAGATAAGAGTAGTATAATTATCCTAAGTATTAGACAAATACATACATTGGATTTATAATACAATATGAAGAATTCAATATATGTGAAAAATATTATCATTTCTAGTATACTGATCACATCACAATACTAAGTATAATTAATATACAAACAGAGTGAGAAAGCTAAAGTAAACATCCATTACAGAAGCTGTATGAAATATTCTTCTCAAGAAAAAAAGGAAACATTCAGAATTATTACAAACTGTTTACTAAAATAGTACTGAAATAAAGTCTAACTACTGAACTAAAATAAACTAAGCAAAATAATAAAGCTAGAGAAGAGTCCACTAGTGCTCCACGAACTCCTCGATCTCTTGAGTATCCACTTGATATGGCTCCACTAACTGCTCTGAATCTAGCAAATTATCGGATCCCAAATATACCACGTGTTAGATAATAAGTCTAATATATTGAAACTAATCTAAATAGTTCTAATTATTTACTTAACATTTACATAATGTAAATAAAATTGCAAAAATACTATAAAAGTAATTGAAAGTATAAAACTGTATAAAATTGTATAAAACTGTACAAAACTAAAGTTAAGTAAAGTAAAGTTATACTAGAAACTTAATACTGAAATTAAATAAAAACAGTAATAGATCTGAAACTGAGTAATGGCATGTAAAACTATATTGTATCCCACTGAAATTATGCATCTTGAATATGTCACAATATTATATGCTGCTGATATGCAACCCAAAATATCACTGAATAGCTATGAGTCATACGGTCCAATGTCTACATACCTCCAATTGGAAATACAATTTACTGTGATACCGATGTATCCTGAAATTCCCTGGTCAATGTATACAACATTCAATAACCCATAAATCATCACTAATACTTATACATCATTACTAATACTCATGCATCATGCTTATGCTCATACTTATGCTCATGCTCATGCTTCTAAGCTACATGAGGTAAATCCAAAAATCCAGAAATACCATGAAATTCGATAATGAATTCATGGTCTCCAATATGCAGAATCATGCTAAAAGTATTCTGACTTCTAGATTCTAGTTTCAATAATTAGTTAAAGTTAAGAGTTTGCTTAAAAATCATTAGATGGGAAAGTTGTACACACATATTTAGTAGTTTTCTAAGAAGGGTGGTCTTTATCACTTTGTGATTAAGCCGCGCTTAATGAAGCAATCTTAGATAGGAGGCATCACCCAACAGTGATTTGTATCTCAAGCTAAGCTATTAAAATACCCAAATCACAAGCACACTTAGTGTTCTAAAGAGGGTGACTTGAATCACATAGTTTCTTGAAGCACACCTATGGAAGCGATCTTCGATAGGAGGCATCACCAGATGGTGACTTTTATTAAGCAAACTAATGGTCTAAGTCCCTAGTCATAACACTCTTAGGATTGGATGATTTATTTTAAGTGGTACTATATCCGACTAAACTCCTAGGATAGAACACAGATATAATCCTACAATAAGATGAATCAACTAATCCTAAATACTACTAAAATAATCCAGCACTATGGGTATACCCTACTATACCAACCAATAATCTGGGTTTAGATGATTCTATTTAATCAATAAGGATTTATCAAAGCTATTAATCCTTACTCTAAATGGGTGAGTCCTACACAAGGCTCCAAGAATGTGATCAAACAATCACTCAATTTTGATTTCTACCTCTAGGAAGAAGTCCCATTCTAAGTGCTTTAGGTGATTCTTACCATGAGGTGTTAAGATCAACTTCTAAGGTTATGAAGGATCATCTAAGATTCTACCTTATTAAGTTATAAAAGTTCTTCCTACCTTAATATAATAATATTTAAGGTCTTTAAGAATTTCAAGAATGATCCTATAGTAAGATCCTTGAGATCTCTCTTTCTTATTCCTTAAGTTAACATTCAAGGTTACTTATTAGTCTTGGATTAAAGTTATCAGACCAGGTGATTAAACTCCATCTCATCCTATTTTATTCTACAATTATGGGATAAAATCAAAGATATTATTAGAGTTAGATCATTTTATAAATTATTACAATTTTATTATCTATCTTATGCTAATAGTCTTATATAAAAGAAAATCAAATATCTAAAATTTAGATTCAGACGATTCAATCACAGAGATTCAATATTAATATTAGCACTTCTAATTCAATAATTTAAGATCAATACTAAATCAAATATATTATTGAAATAATATCAATTGAATAATCTTATAATCAAGTTAATTAATTAAGTGATTAAAGTTTAGATCTTAATCAAGATAAGTTAAGGTTTAACCCCTAGCCTTACCAAAATTAAGACCAATGGTTGATTTATAGATCAATGATAAATCAATGTGTTACTGGTGTATTATTGATGGCAAATTTCAAGTTTAGATTAAGTATCATTTACTTAATTAAGTTCTTAAGATTCTTATGTTCAAATATAATTTAGTGTTAATTTAAGCACATCAAGGTGTCCAAATAATTGTTAAAGTTCTTTAACATACATTCTAATATCATGAAAGCATAGTAATATAAAGTGACATAAAATGGAAGGTAATTAAGGCTAACCAAATCCTAAATCAAACCAAAGAGATTAGCACTTGATTATAAATATAAGAGACTTAAGTTTCATACAATTTGGTTATTAAGACCTATTTAGTCAATACCTGCATTCAAAGATTCTATTCTTTAATATTTGGCACAAAATGTTTAAGACACATGAGAGGTTTTAGCTCATGCTATAAAGAACAAACTTTCAAATTTTGATTTTTTCACATAAAATTTTATATAATGCTCAATTTTATACAATGCTCAAATTTGATATTATTTAGTCCCACTAGGGTCCTAGGGACCTTAAAATGCAAAATAGGTAAAGTTTTGGCCATTTCAGCCATTTCTGGACACTTTCAAAAAATTCTGGGTGCTACGGCACACTGCAGTGCTTTCAAATGCTGCGGCGCGCTGTGGCGAAAAACAATATTGTGGCGCGCTGCAGCGTTTTCAGGCACTGTGGCGCGCTACGATGCCCGACTTCCCAAGAGTTTGATGCTACAGCGTGCTGCAGTGCATTCAGGTGCAATGGCGTGCTGTAGCGGTCTAACTTTCAAAATCATTGTTCACTTAATTTATTTTGTGGTTTCATATAGTTTATCAGAAATGACGCTGCAGCCCGCTATGACGCGCAACAGCGGTTTAACTTTCGTGTGATTATTCAATTAGTTTATTAACTGATTTCATATGATTTTTCCTGAAATAATGCTGTAGCACATTGCGGTGCGTTGTGGTGCACTGCAGCGGAAACTTTTTGCGTTTCGGGCGCTACGGTGCACGGTAGCGCCCGACGATGATTTTCCCTGTGCGAAAACCGTGAAGGGTCACATTTCAAGCTCAAATACTCTAAATCTAAAGCATTTTATGAGCCATGCTATATATCAATAGAAATATCTTTCTGATATCTTTCCATCGATACCAAAATTGGTACAAATAGATTATCCTAACAATACGAACGATAGAGTTAAAGGTTTAGGTATACAAAATGGACAAATAATAGAGCATGCGATTTTCAAAGTAATATGATACCTTAATAAACCTTAATGGCTTCTATACATAATTAAAGATTTCTAAAAATACAAACAAGCATAATAACAACATGAAGAAGATAAGAAAGATGAGCAAATGAGTACCTTAGCCTTTTAAAAAGAGGAGAAAGAAGACTTGGAAAGCTTGGAGGAGAAACTTCTTCTTCTTCTTTTGCACCAAATTCAATAATGAGGAAAATAGAGGACAGGAGTTTCAGCTTTAACTTGACAACAAGCAAAGAAGGAGGGGCTGAGGCTTTTCCTTAAAGAAGATGGAGGAGGAGAAGGGGGAAAGTAGAGCATGGCTAGGGGAGTTATGAGGTGAGGGGAGAGGGATGGCCTTAGCCATCAAGCTTTACAATTAAGGAGGGGGAGGAGAGGGGTCAACCAAAAATAGAGGGATGGGTTAGCCAAAAATAAATAAAAGGGAAGAAAGAGAAAATTGCAATTTAAGGAATAAATTATTATTTATTTATAATATTTGACTTATTAATTCAGGTTTAAGACACGCGTCAAAAAAATCCCAAAAATTCACTCTTAGCTAATTTGGGGGTGAAGAATTCAACGGCAAAGTCAAAATTTGATTCCAACGATTATTTAATTATTCCATTTTCTAGTGCATTTAATTATATTAAAATATTCGTGAAAATTTGATGACATCTAGCTAATTTGGAGTGACGATTGTAACGGCGAAGTCAGATTTTGATTTCGTAATCTAAAATATTTGATTGAGCTTCAAATTGCTCCAAATCTTCAGGATTTTATTCAAATAGCTAGATGAACCTAATTAAGATATGGTTAAGCTAAAATTAAGATGGGTAACAATCTTGGGTTGTTACATCATGTGGGATGAATTCATCGAAGCGTTCGAAGCTTGATATATTCCCCTGTCTACCAAGCATAACTTGGGGGACATATTCCTGAAACTGCAACAGGGCGACCGATCTGTGCTTGCCTATGAAGCAGAATTCCATCGCCTTGCAAGGTTTTCCACCAGTTTGGTTCCCACCGAGCTGGACCGCTGGCATCGATTTCAGTGTAGTCTGCGGCCCTCTATCAGGAGCCAGGTAATCCCGCTTTGTATATCAGACTTTGTTGAACAACTTGAAACTGCCAAGGTAGTAGAGCAAGACCAGGATATGGAGGGACCTAAGAGGAGTATCGGGTCCACTTCCTTCCAGCAGAATCCTCCCAAACGAGCCAGAGTATATCAGCATGAGGCCAAAGCTCCCTCAGCCTATCCGTTCACTGGTTGCACGAAACCTCACCCGTATGGTCAGTGTTACCACGGGAGTCATGTCTGCTTCACTTGCGAACGACCTGGCCACGAATTTTACCAATGTGCGGCTACGAAAATGATCGATGGTGATCAGATCGACTGCTCCAAGTGCCACCAAGTCTTCGATCTATTCCAAAATCTAATAGCCGCTTGTTCTGTACCTCCTCCTTCTTCAGCTACAAGGCGTGAGACAACCAATGTCCCTCGCCCAAATGCACCATGGCCACCTCCACGACAGACCTATAACAACAGGCCTGCCGGCCCTGCTCGTGTATACACCCTCACACACTAGTTGAGGGTTCTGAAGACAACCATGTGGTATCAAGTACGTGCTTTTGAACCCATTTATTTTTACAGTTATTACTTGCTTAATGGAGTTAGTAATTATTACATTTGTAAATAGGTTTAATTTGTATAAATGGTGACCATTGCAACATACTATTTGACACGGGACTAGTCATTCCTTTGTATCAAAAAGCTGGGCTAAATCACTTGACCTACATCTGCATCGCCTAGCCAATCCTCTAAACATTAGGTTACCTTATGGAGCCCAAATTCTAGCTTGCCAATTTTGCAAAGTACCAATCCCCATTGAAAATAAAGAATATGAAGCCAAGTTAGTAGTCCTCCCCATAGCCAACTTTGGTGTAATATTGGGCATGAATTGGCTAAGCCAACATAACGTCACTATCAACTGCACAACGAAGAAGATTACCCTATGAAAGAGTAGTAGAGCCAAATCCTTCATCAGTAATCTTTGTACCCGAGCCTCGCTAATCAATGCTATAAAAGCAAAAAGGTTAGTTCATAAAGGTTATGATGCCTTCCTAGTAACAATACTGAGAGAGAAAAAAAAGAAGTCGTTTCTTTATCCAAGAACCCCGTCGTCTGTGAATTTGCCGACATTTTTCTCGAAGACATACCCGGTCTTCCTCCTACACAGGAAGTGGAATTTGCGATCGACATTGTTCCAGGAATGCAGCCCATCTCTAAAGCTCCCTATCGAATGGCACCCAAAGAATTACAAGAACTGAACAAACAACTGCATGAACTATTAGAGAAAGGTCTTATCAGGACTAGTTCATCCCCATAGGGAGCGCCAATTCTATTTGTCAAGAAGAAAGATGGATCAATGCGAATGTGCATCGACTATAGAGAGTTAAATAAACTAACAGTAAAGAACAAGTACCCTCTGCTCCACATTGATGATCTATTTGATTAACTGGTAGGAGCAAAAGTGTTCTCAAAGATCGATCTACAATCAGGGTACCATCAGCTGCAAGTAAGGATTCAAATATAGCGAAGACTCATTTTAGAACCAGATATGGCCATTATGAGTTTCTAGTAATATTGCTTGGATTGATAAATGTGCCTTCCATCTCTATGGACCTAATGCAGCATATCTTAAAACAATACCTTGACACATTCGTCATCATGTTCATAGATGATATTTTAATATACTTCAAGACGAATAAGGAGCACAAAGGTCATCTCAGGACATTATTGGAAGAACTGAGAAGCCACCAGTTGTATGCCAAGTATTCAAAGTGTGAATTTTAGCTTGAATTTGTCGCTTTCTTGGGCCATGTAGTAGATTCTCAAGGAATCAGGGTAGATCAGAATAAGGTCAGTGACATCCAAGAATGGGTACAACCTAAGTCAGTAATTGACATCAGGAGCTTCCTAGGCTTGGCCGGTTACTACAGGAAATTTGTGAAGGGCTTCTCCCAGATAGCCTCTCTGCTCACCAAGCTCACCTAGAAGGCTGTGCCATTTGAGTGGTCGCCAGCTTGTGAAGAAGCATTCCAAGCCCTAAAAGATGCGCTTTCATCTGCCCCAGTCCTAGTTCTCCCTAAAATGGTGTAAACTACCAGGTCTATACTGATGCCTCTGGTATAGGCTTAGGAGCTGTGTTAATGCAGGAAATAAAGGTTATCGCCTATGCTTCCCTCAGCTAAAGATACAAGAAAGAATATATGCCATTCATGACCTCGAACTAGCTGCTGTAGTGTTCACCTTAGATATTTGGCATCACTATCTATATGGAATTTAGTGCTCAATATTCACAGATCATCAGAGTTTGAAATATATATTCACTCAAAGGGAGTTGAACTGCCGACAGAGAAGGTGGCTAGAACAGATCAACAACGATGACCTAGACATCCAGTATCATCCAGGAAAGGCAAATGTGATAGATGATGTGCTTAGTCATCATGCTACTCTGAATGCTCTCATCTCTAAGAGTCCTTTGGAAGAAGAATTTTGTAAATTGGATATCAAGTCAGCACGTAGTGACCAAGTGAGTGCAATGCTCTCACTAATTAATGTGGAGCCCACATTCCACAAAGACGTGTCTATTAATCAGACGAAAAATGACAAGTACCTAAGTTTTAAGCAAGCCATCGAGAGTGGCCGTCGTACTGATCTCCAATTCCATAAATGTGCTTTATATCAAGTCCATGCACCAAGAGATTCTAATTGAAAGCCACAACTCCGGATACCAAATTTTTCCTGGAAGCTCAAAGATGTATCAAGACCTGAAGCAATCCTTTTGGTGGTCAGGAATGAAGAAAAGTGTGGCTGAATTTGTTGCAAAATTCCACACTTGCAGTTTGATCAAGGCAGAGCACCAAAGGCCCGGTGGTTTGCTTCACCCACTTGAGATTTCTGAATGGAAATGGATGGATATATCAATGGACTTCATTATAGGATTGCCTCGTGCAAGATCTGGAGCCGACGCTATTTGGCTCATAGTTAACCGATTAACTAAGTATGCTCACTTCATCCCTATCCAACAAACAAACTCAATTGAGAAACTTGCCAAGCTCTATATCAAGGAGATAATTAGATTACATGGAATTCCCAAATCCATTGTATCAGATAGAGACATCCGATTCACTTCTAAATTCTGTCAAGCCGTGCATCAAGATCTTGGCACAACCCTAGCAATGAGTACAACATTTCATCCACAGACGGATGGTAAGACAGAACGAGTGAGTCAAGTTCTTGAAGATCTATTTAGACTGTGTATACTTGATTTTACTGGATCTTGGGAAGATCACCTCCCACTAGTGGAGTTCGCTTATAACAACTGCTTCTAAGCCAGTATAAAGATGGCCCCATATGAAGCCTTGTATGGTAGAAAATGTAGCACCCTATTAGCATTGTCAGAAATAGGTAGTGTGCAATTGTATAGATCTAAATTAGTAGAAGAGATAAATAAGAAAGTTCAATTGATTCAACAGTGGATTCGTGCAGCTCAAGACCACCAAAGTAAATATCATGACATGCACCATCATCCTCTGGAATTTAAAATTGGAAACTTCGCTTATTTGAAAGTCAGTTCAATGAAGGGAGTATTTAGATTTGGCATAGCTGGGAAACTTAGCCCTCGTTATGTTGGTCCATTCGAGGTAGCGGCCAAGATAGGTTCTTCTACCTACAAACTAAATCTACCAGACAACTTTGTAGTGGTCCACAACATATTCCACGTGTCATCATTAAGAAGGTTCCTCAGAGATCCATCTTACCTCGTGCAGTTCCCAGAAGTTCAGATCTAGCCCGATCTGTCATATGTTGAGGAACCAATTCGAATCTTGGCCTGAGATCACAAGCCGTTTAGAAATCGTGCCATTGAAATGATCAAGGTTTAGTGGAAGAATCATTCTTGTAATGAATCCACTTCGGAGAAGGAGTCAGATATGTGAGCTAAATATGCTAGACTCTTCAAGAATCCAAGTATTCTTGTTAGCAATCTAAGCTTTCCAATTTTAATTCATGTTCTTTATCTTGCCTCCTTTTCACTGGAGTGATGTCGCGGATGATATCGTTCTTAAATGGGAGAGCATGTAATAACTCAGGTTGTTATCCTAGTCATTTATGACTAATCTCAGTCTTAACATTAATCATAAATGTTAATCAAATCATTAGGAGTCATCCTCTAAGACTCAGTCCAAATCAAGAGTCAATTGGATCGAATCCTGATTTTGGAAAATCCAAAATCTTAAAATTTGACCTATCTAAATTGATCTCAGATCAAAAAATGAACTTCGTCATTACGCTCATTGCCCCCAAATTAGCTTGGGGTGATATTTTTGTGTCAATTGGAAGTCGTCAAAATTGTGACGAATATTTTAATAATATTTTAATACCCCGAAAAATGGGAAAATAAAATACTCATTGAATCAAAAATCTAACATCGTCATTACATTCCTCACCTCTCAATTAGCTAGGGGTGAATATTTGAAAATTTTTGGGGATTGTCAATTTAATTAGAATTTATTAATTTAGAATATAATAAATTAATTGATTTATTTATATTAATATTTTAAAACTTCTCGGTCGTTAAAAAGGAGACACCGTCACCGCTAAATAGCGCGTGCCGTCTCCTTGCCCGTCAAGATCTGACGGTGCATTTGGAGCATCAGATCGAAGATCAGGCGGTCCCGGCTCTTCGTCTCCATCGTTGGAGTCGCCCGCGACATGCGTCGCCCGAACCGCCAACCGCAGCCAATTCGGTGCCTCCGAGCCATCGTACGCTTCGTCCCGCCTCCTTTAAGCCTCCATTAACACGATGGGGTACTACCTTTGCGCAGATCAGGATCTCTGGAGTCCGGATCGTCTTCCAAAGCCCGAAGTATCGCAGCCGTCAATCAAGGTACCAGTCATTCTCCTTAAGATCTTAATGTCTTACTTCAAATGCAATTCGATCAGCTATTCCATACTCTTTGTTGAAAATTGGGCAGGACCGATCGAACTCTAACGAGTTGGATCGTTCCAATTTGGCAATCTTTGCACAATCCTTACCGTTAGGCCCAACCATCTCGTAACCTGGAACCTAGGATTTTCGTTTACAAGCGACGTTGGGCACTGTCGGGGTTCGGCCAGGTCCCATCGGGTAGGCCTAGCAAATACCTACCCTCGGCCGTGCTGGCCGGCGCCCTCTGTCGCCGGCTTCGCCGCGAATTTCCGTGCCCTGGCATAGGGCGCTCGGGACGTAGGCAAAAGCCTCCGGGCCGGGTCGATCCAGACCTGTCCCGCGCCTGCACGCGTGGGTCGTGTGCGAGCTCGGAGTCCGCATGTGCGGTGGGGCCCGCATGGATGCGCAGCGCTTTCACACGTCCCGTGGTGGGGCCCACTTCGAAAATCTACGAGCGACAGCCGTGGGGCCCGTTGCGGTCGTTTCGGCCATAGCTGTGGGGCCCACCCTGCGGTCCGCCGCCTCTCCCGAGCTGCCACATGGCCGTGAGCCCCGCTCCACAGTCCGCGGCCTATCCCCCCCTCTGCCACGTGGTAGGGTGGGTCCCGCAGAGGTCAAATTCTGCATAAATTAATAACAAATATAAATAAACAAATAATATATATATATATAAATAGTTCAGTAACATTTATATATAAATACAATTATATAGATATATATATATATATATATATATATATATATATATATATATATATTTGTAATATATTTGATTAATTAGCTGATTTAGTTAATTAACATTATGTTAATCTTAATTAATAATAGATTTAATTAGATTAATTTTATTTAAATATAAAGAGTAGGATTTATTAAATTAAATTGCTTCTGTTAAATTAAATTAAACAGCAATTAAATTAGAATTTATTAATATTATTTAAATACTTTAATTAAAACAATAAATAATTCAATTAATTAATAATAATATTAATCCAACAGTAATTAAGATTTAGCAAATATTAACTAGTTTAATAATTAATTAGACCCTAATTAATGATCCTAATTAATTAACAACAATAATATTAGTGTAATTAATTAACATTAGTTAAATTTATTATTTTAGTAGATTATTTAAATTAATTAAGTGATAATTAGTGAATTTAATTAAATGATATTAAATAATAATTAGTCTAATTTAATTAATATTATTTAATTAATTAAATTAAAAATAGTGGAATTAATTATATATTTTTGAAGAACAAATTCATTTAAATTGAATAAATAAATAGTAAATTTAATTAAATTAATTTGAATTTAATTAAACTTTAAAGTTTAATAAGTTTTTGTATAATGATCAAAATATATCAAATATAGGTCACATTTTTCTCAGAAAAATAAAAGGAACCCAATGACGTAATTCAAAAATTCGATCCGTAGTATATTTAACATTGTGATATTTTAGGCCCTAAATAAACCCTCATAACTTTTAACCTAGTTATACAAACATAGGAAATATAGATCTCAAAATATTCAGGGGAACAACCCCATTACTATAAAAGTATTAGTTTTCTCATTTATAGCTTAATTTGAAAGGTAACATTTAGGACTATACCCTAAAAATGATCAAAATGCCCCTAATATTCATTGACAATAACATGATCAATTCAACTATAAATTCAGAAATTCAAAGTGCTAACTAGCTTAAAATCTTACTGTCATCAATAAACTGAAATAAGTGTTAGGATCTGAACCCTAAAAAATCAAAAATGACCAAAATACCCATAACCCCAATTAAGTCATAATTTGACCATTTGAAGTTCAAATTGGGTTTACTCCCTGTCAAAATGTTGAGTATACTATAGGGAAGCTATTGAAACTAAGTTTGCTGAATTTGAACCTTGTAAATTATTAAATTGCCCTTGAAAATTAGAACCGCCATAACTTAACCATATAATCTCAGAATGCAGAGTTTTTGGACTCTATGAAATCCTTGAATAGCAAACAATAGTAAACTATATAAAAATTTAGATTCCATTAAAGTGTAAATTACTAAAATACCGCTTATGCCAAAAACCTTAATTTGGACCTGTAGGACCTATTTTTTATCCAAATTGAGCAAACTTACTATCTATCTTCATTTATGTTAAATAGTAAGGAATCATTTATCAGTAAGAAATTCTAATTTAGAACCTTCATTCAAAAAGTAGCTTTCTGGACTTTAAAGTAGGGGCAAAATTATCATTTTGCCCAAAATTTATGTTAAGCATCTTTAACTCTTATATTATCTTCTAAGTCAATAAAATAAGTATTAGGAGTGTATTAGAATTTTCTTTCAGTATTTTTACTTACAGTACTACATATGTATGCATTTTTTTATTTAGTTTATTTAAGGTGTGCTTTTGCCTCAATTCATGTTTAGTTATAAATATTATATGTATAACTTATTATATTTCGCTTGTATGCTTACATGCTCCTATGCTAGAGAGTTTATGTTTGTTGAGTTAAGTGTAAATGGTGATATTAATAAATGCTTAATAATTATTCTGCCTAAAATGTACTTAGACAATTTATCTAATAAGATATTTTTTATTGGTTGGGGCCCTGGCATTGTGAAACTAGCAATGTCAGATCTTGAACAATTTGAGGATCCAGTGCCAGAGAAGGAGCCTTATGAGGAGGCGCAGCAGCTTGGAGTAGAAGATCTTTTGAAGCCTTTTTATATTCTTATGAGGATGATAGTTAATTTTCTTTCATTCCTTAAACTTTAATTAAAAATGTTGTAATAATTCAGGTACTCGTGGTTGTGTTTACTTTTTTGCACATTATTATTTGTGGAGTTATATTATTATTTCTGATTTAATGTATGATGAATGGATGTAATGTTTACTTCTTATTGCTTCTGCACTTTGTATGTATGTTGGACTTAGTGACTAATCCTTATGTTCATCCTATGCACATCTTTCCCTTATTAGTGAACTGTGGATCTAACCTATAATAACCCAAGTTGTTACCTTAGTTAATTAAGGACTAATCTCAATCTTAATCTTGATTATTAAATGTTAATCAAGTCATTAGAAGTCAACCCCTAAGACCCAATCTAAATTAGGAGTCAAATGAATCAAATTCTGATTTCTGGAAAAATTCAGAAACCCTAAAATTTGACCTATTTAAATGAACCTCAGATCAAAAAATGGACTTCGCCGTTTCACTCATTGCCCCCAAATTAGTTAGAGGTGATGTTTTCGTGTCAATCGGAAGTCATCAAAATTTCGGCGAATATTTTTAATAATATTTAAATACTCCAAAAATTGGGAAATTAAAATACTCATCGAATCAAAAATCCAACCTCACCGTTGTGTTCCTCACCCCTCAATTAACTAGGAGAGAATATTTGAAAATTTTCTAAAATCAATTTATTTATTTAAATTAAATAAGAATTTAATTAATTAAATATTAAAAGAATAATAATTAATTAATTAACCCTGACGGCGTGCCATCAAGATTGAGACAACGCCGTCCCATCCACCATTTGCTCGGATCGGGCGATCCGAGCCGTCCGATCGAGACCAAATCGGACGGCTCCGCCTTCGTCGTCCCTCGCTCGCATTGCCCGCCTGCCACGCGGCACACACCGCGTATTCCGGCCAGTCCGGGGGCTCCTCGCTTCGGCAGGCCCGTCCAGAGGCCCATAAAGACTCCCCGCACATGTATAACGCATCTGTTTAACACAATTGTAACCGGTTGGATCCTCTACGAACCCTAACAAACCTCGGTCGTCCATCTTCCAAGTAATTCACGTCACTCATCCTTTCATTTAAGCGCAATCTTCTTGCATGTATCCTTATTCCGCGCGGTAGATTAGGTATGGATTGAATCTGATTGTCGTTTAATTGGATCGATCGAACAAATTTTGAGATCGATCCACAGTTGTGTCCGCTAAAACCCGATCGTCTGCCGAGTCTAGTGCCTAGGGTTCGCCTTCACCGTCGATCGGCTGCCTCCTGGTCGTTGGTCCGGCCAGGTTGGGTAGGTGAGACCAAGCCCTACCCAATGGCATGCGGGCCGAGCGGTCACACCGCCGATATAGCCTCCGGGATCAAACCCTAATCTTCGCGGCTCGGGGGTGACGACGCCTTCAGGTCGAGCCGGGTCGACTCGGGCCCGACCCGCTTCACTCGGGCCCGTCTGCGTCAGCAGACGGCTGAGCATGTGGGACCTGAAGGGGGCCAGCTGTCGCGCCCGCATTCGTCCTCATGTTGCACGGGACCCACTATTGCGATGCAGTCATTTCGGCCGTGGATGGGGGCCCTGCTCGCGGGACCGCCGCTAGTAAGGGGCTACCGCGTGTCCCTGTGGGGCCCACGCGGCCTCTCTGCCATCTGAGGTGGGGCCCGCTCCCTCTGACGCGCCCATCCAGGGGGCACCACGTGGCAGTGGCGAGTCCCACACATTAAATGCATGAGGGAATTTATAAATATAAAAATATAATATATATATATATATATATATATATATATATATAACAGAGTCTAAAGTTTCTGTAACATAAGTATATATATATATATATATTAAGTTAGTTAAATTAGTTAATTAATACTAAAATAATGATCAGCACTCAGTCAAGTATGTTTAGGGATTAACAAAAGGTTTAATTAATTATCTAATTAGTTAATTAAATAATTAGTTAAACAGTAAGTATATAATTAGTTATAGATTAGCTTAATTAATATTTTAATCAAAACATAGAATTAATAAATCATTAATTAAGTTTAATACTATTAATTAATGATAAACCCTAATTAAACAATAATTTTAATACTTAAAAATATAATTAAAATATTTATATTAATTAAATAACAAATTAATTATTAAATAATTAATAATTAATATTAATTAAATATAAATTTGAGATAATTGATTAATTAATTTATAGTATAGGAAAAGTTATTTTTAATTTTTGGAATGAATAGTAAAATAATATAATTTGAATAAATAAATAGTAATTTTCCTTAATTTAATTATTTAATTCAAAATCTCTAAAAGCTTAATAACTTTTTGTAAGACGATCCAAACATAATCAATATAGGTCTCATTTTACTCAGAAAAATAAAAAGAATCAAATGACGTAATGCAAAAATTAGTTTCGGGGTACGTATAACATAGTGACATTTTAGGACCTGATTAAACCCTCATAATTTTTAACTTAGTTATCCAAATATATGCAATATGGGTCTTAAAATACTTAGGAGAACAGTCTCAATACTTTATAAGTATTAGTTTCTTATTTGGGGCTTAGTTTGAAAAGTAACATTTAGAACCCTATCCTAAAAATGACCAAAATGCTCTTATGTTTCAATTGATCATAACTTGGTCAATTCAACTCTAAATTCAAATTTTAAAAGTGCTAACTAGCTTAGAATTTCAATATCATCAATAAACTGAAATAATATTTTGGATCTGAACCCTAGAAAATAAAAAAATGACAAAAATACATCTAATCTTAGTTAGGCCATAACTTTACCATTTGAAGTCCAAATTGGGTTTACTCCCTGTCAACACACTCAGTATTATAGGGGAGCTATAGAAACTGAGTTTGCTGAAATTGGACTTCAAATGAAAAAATGTTATTTTGTCCCCCATTGACTGACAAAATTATTGAATTGCCCTTTGAACTAGAAATAGCCATAACTTAGTTGTTTGACCTCAGAATACAGTGTTCTTGGACTCTATGGAATCCTTGAACATTAACCAACAGTAAACTATACAAAAATTTAGATTCCATTAGTTGTAAATTATAAGAATGCCCCTTTGGTCAAAAACCTTAGTTTGGACATATAAGATCCGTTTCTTGTCCAAATTGAGCGTACTTACTGTCTATCTTCATGTTAAATAGTAAAGAATCATTTGGCAGCAAGAAATTCCCATTTGGAACCCTTATTCAAAAACTCACTTTTTGAACCCTTAAATAGGGGCAAAATGGTCATTTTGCCCAATATTTAGGTTAAGCATCTTTAACATCTAAATCATCTTTTAATTACTAAAACTAGTATTATAACTATATTAGAATTATTTAAGTGAGTAAAATCAGCTATTAGGTCAAATCTGTTAAAATCCATACAATTTTCTCTAAGTCCTTTCCTTTAGGATGTACACTTCACATTTGGTTCATTCCTAAGATTAGGGTTAGATCGTATGATAGATTTCATTTATTAGATAATGGGGTTATTCAATGAATGAGTCTTTGGTTTTACTAGTTTTTAGTTTTTTACAACTTATTTTGATTATTTTATCTTTTAACCCTAAATTCAGGATAGGAGATTCATCCTATTAAATTTAATTTGCTTAAACAGTATTTGCCTTAATCGATAGATAACTTTTATAATAAATCCTATATCTATTGTCTTATTCTTTTGGATTATGTGATTAAGCCCAATCTCGTGGTGCATAATCTATAGTTTAGTAGATCTTGATCAGATCTTAGATAAAATGTCTGAATTCATCAAATTAGGATATTATGATTTATTTCTTAACATGTAGTCATACTTGATTGAATTAGATTAGAACCTGATCAGCTTTAATCCTTCTTTTTAACTTATAAGATTGTGCTTCTAAGTTACACTCAATAGTAGGAATTAGAGATCCTGAACTTGTGTGACTTGGAAAAGTTAGAACATATAAAATTAGACAATAAATGATATTATCATGTTTAGTAGAGTCCCTTACTTACTATTTAATTTTGAGCTACATATTCCTTAAATTTGTGCTTGTTTTTCTTAGACATAACATATAAGAAAAATATTGATGCATGAAAATAAAAACTTAGAATATTTTGAAAACATTTGCATTTGGGTTCAGTTTATGGTGGATTATGGTGCACATTACTCTAATGGACAGGGGTAAGGAAAGATCAGGATGCTTTACACCACTCATTGAGGAGAGTGTGTTAAGCTTGGGACCTATTTTATCTTGCAGATGTGCTTAACTCCTCAGTTATTTCAGAAATTGTCCACAGAAACAAAAGTAAAATAACAAAAAAAAAATTACATAGTACTATCTGCCTCT
Source organism: Gastrodia elata (assembly GCA_016760335.1). Taxonomy (NCBI): domain Eukaryota; kingdom Viridiplantae; phylum Streptophyta; class Magnoliopsida; order Asparagales; family Orchidaceae; genus Gastrodia; species Gastrodia elata. The sequence continues at coordinate 445,444 of CM028671.1, read as the reverse complement.
TCAGTCATACAACACTAAATTATTATGATATATATATATATATATTGGGGCCAGATTGGCCAATTCTTTCCGATATGGTAGTTATACATTTCTTTCAGTTTTCAGCTTACTGTTTATTATGTTGATGACGTATTTATTTCAGTTAGTTGTATTTTCCCTGTTTTACCTACTTACTTGAGTAGATGATTATATATATGTAGCTAAACTTTACTGCTTATTATATGTACCATTTTAGATTAATATTTTAAATTAACATATGTCATATGATCATTAACATATTTAAGTTTAGACTTTTTCTCTTCAGTATTTTTACTTACTGTATTACACATGTATGCTTTATATTATTTAGTTTACTTGAGGTATGCTTTTGCCTCAATTCTTGCTTAATTATAAATATTGTATTTATAACTTATTCTCATTCTCTTGTATGCTTACTTGCTCCCATGGTAGATAGATATTTTATTTTGTATAGAGTAAAATGGTGATATTTACAAATACTTAATAAATTACTTGCCTAAAATATACGTAGACATTTTGTCAAACAAGATTTTTTTTTATTGGCTAGGGCCCTGACATTGTGAAACCGATAATGTCAAATATTAAGTAGTTTGAGGATCCTGTACCCGAGGAGGAGCCTTACTTAGAGGAGGCACAACAGCTTGGACCAGAGGATATTAACTGTATTTTCTTTACTGTGGAAATGAGTGATATTTATATTTTTCAGCATGCCATTAACTTAATTAAGATGATGTAATAATATATATTCTGTGACTATATTTACTTTCTACACTTTATTATTTACTGAGCTATTTTTCTATTTTCTCATTTAATATATAGTGAATGGATATAACATTTATTTCATTTTGCTTCCACACTCTGTATATATGAAAGAATTAGTGACTGATTCCCATGACTATTCTATGCACATCCTTCCCCTATTATTAAATTGTGGTCTCACCTAATCCAATGATAAGTGAGCGATTTGCCAGAGTGACACTCCACTGCTTAGTCTAATGATTGTGGACTTAGGGAGCAGGGAGCCACACATGATCCAATGCTAAGTGAGAGATTTTCCAAAGTGGCACACCATCCCTTGGGTTTAATCTTATTGATTAGGGGGCGGGGTGCCACAACGAATCATTATAATGAGCAGAAATTAAACTTCTAGCTACTGGTATACAGAAATTATCCAAATTTTTGACAGTTTTTCAAATGGAGAACGAACTTTGACCAGACTCATTTGAGTTTGATTGGAGCTTGACAATCACACATAAATTCCATATAATGACTAATAAACATACTAGTCATAGCACTTGATAAATCAAACGAAGAGATCACAAAGAAGAGTGAGCAAAAGGGTATCTTAGCCTTTAGAAGAGGAAGAAGAAATCTCAGTTTTCCTTAAGAACCCTCGAGAGGAGCTTCTTCTTCAACACAAGGGATAGCAATGGAGAAAGGAGGGAGGATAACTCTGCTTAAGGAAAGAAAAGGAGAGGTGAGCTGAGGCTTATTCTTAAAGAAGAAGGAGAGGAGAAGGTAAGGCATGGGCTTGGGAGGAAGAAGGTGAGGGGGACTAGAGGGAGGTCCTCTGATTTTCTTGCACCTAGGTGAGGAAGTAGGGGCGCTGAACGGGGAATGGGTAGCCAGGGATAAATATTAGAAAAAGGAGTAAAATTAGAAAAAAAAAAGAAATAATTATTTATTTATTTTATAATTTTTTATTTATTAAAAAGATTCAGGTTTAATAATATAATAACCAAAGTTGTTACCTAGGTCAATAAAGACTAATCTAAGTCTTAATTGTGATTCCATTATCTTAATTAAGTTATTTAGAACATACTTCTAAGATCTGGATCAAATCAGGGATCAAATAGAGCATATTTTGATTTCTAGAAAATCCTAAAATCCTAGGAAATTCACTTTTTTTCTTAACTTCAAATTAAAAATCTGACTTCGCCATTGCATTCACCACCCCCAAATTAGCTAGGGGTGAAGTTTTGGATGCATTTGGAAGTTGTTAAATTTTTATTTTAATATTATTTAAATCCCCTGAAAAAATTCAAATAAATAAAGATTCGTCAAAACAAAAATCCGAGTGCACCGTTGCGATCCTCACCTCTCAATTAGCTAGGGGTGATTTATTGGAAATTTTGAAATACATTTAATTAGCTAAATTTAATTAAATAAAATAGAAAATTTTAAAATAATTAAATAATATACATTAAATAAGTAACGGCATCGTCCGGGTTACTGTGCGCCGTCAAGTTTGTCGTCCGATCGAACGACGATTTCTCAGTCGTTCGATCGTAAGGATCGGACGGCTACCAGCCATCGTCCTCATCCTCACTGCTTGAGGCGCACGTGTCTCACAAGGATCGACAGCGATCGCTGAAGTAGTGATTGTGTGGCCTCTCCCGCCGCTTTAGGAGCCTGTTATGACTTCAATTTAAACTTTGATAGGGAAGATAGACCCAGTTTTGCATTTAATCTGAGAACCATAGAATATGGAGGTATTGCCATTTGATTCAAACTCACTGACCGTGCACTCGAGGTACCTCCTACCTCTAATCCTTATTTAAGTTTTACTTTCTTATAATTTTAGATGATTGTTGAAACCATGTTCGATCTATCGAGCTATCACGAGTCGATCGGCCTAATAGATCTTTCGCTAACCCTAAAATCGCGTTTCGACTGCCCTAAATGGCGGAAGACGAAGAGTCTCCCTGGAGGTCCTGCCGAAACAGGTCGAGCCCGACCCGCTGGTGTGGTCCGTCTGCCTCGATTTGAACTGTGGGTCCCACAGTCAAATTTGACTACTCTATGAGGGACTCGCCTGCGCCTAGTCCTTCAATGACATTGCTGCACGTGGCCTCTTTTGTCACCACAGAATACTTTTGTTCTTATAATAAATTTAATTAATTGTTAAATTTCAAATTTATATAAACTTAGTATATACGAAATTAAATAATTAAATTTATTAAATCATAAACTTTAGATCTTCATATTTTAAAAAATACATATCCAAATTATGCAATATTATATATCATTAAATTTAAAAAATTAAGAGGATTAATTTGGCATTGTCAAATTTCTAATTGAACCTGTATATTACTTAGTGACATTTTAGGATATTTGAATATTCTTAAAATGCCACAAAACATCAAACCCTCATATCTTTGCACACTCTAGTCCAAACATACCCAATATGTGTCTCAAAATACTCAAAAAATCCTAAAGATTAATCTAGTAGTGTCCATTTTTTTGTTTGGATTAAAATTAGACTAATCATATTTAGGACCTAATCCTAAATAGGTTAACTAACCCTAAAACTTCAATTGACCATAAGTTGGTCAATTGAGCACCAAATTAGGTTATCCAAATATTTATTTAGATCAAAAAAAACCTAATTTACAATAATATACAAAAATATTTAAAATCCAACAGTTAGATTTGCTAATTAACCCTAATTACTCTAAATCTTGATTAGTGAAGATTAACAAATCTAATGATCCAAATTGAATAATTTAAGTTTTAGAGAACTCCTAGATTAAGTTAAAACCTAGCTATTGGATTAGTTTAGTGATATTGTGATTAATTTCACTAATCACTCACTAATTATACCAAAACCCTAATTATTAATCCTAGAACTTGTATTGGCTATAACTTAGCCAATACATATTAAAATTTGATGATTTTAGGTTCTATGGAAACCTTAGAATATAAACTTTAACAAACTAACAGAAAAATTTAGATTTCATTAGGTAAAATTATCAATTTGCCCTTATAGGTCAAATTCTTTAATTTGACCTTATAAGGCTTAATCCTTGACCAAAATTAATGAACTTACTGTCAAAACTCATATTAAACAGTAAGTAATCATTCCATTTTAAGAAATTTTAGATTTGAGCCCTAATTCATATAGATGAAATTTAGAACCTTAAGTAAAGGGCAAAATGGTCATTTTGCCCAAATTTAGGTTAATCATCTTATAACCTAACATACATTCCTAAATTCCTAAAATCATTAATATAACTGGTTTGAGCTTATTTTATAACATTTAAACTCATTAAAATGATATTTTAGGAAAAACCCTAAAAAGAAACCTAAAAGTAATCTAAGTCCTAAATTAAGTCTCATAAGTTGAATTTAGTTCACCTTATGCCTTATATTAAGTTATACTCATCAAATAATATCAAATTTATTGTTTAATCACTCTCTTAAGATTTTCCTTCAAACTTTAGGATCTTAATTCCTTAGGATCTAGCTTAGAAATTAGGTTAGAGTTCATATATTAAGTAATTGGGTACTTAATAGATGAAACCTTAGTTTTATAGTTTTCTAGATTTCATCCTTTATTTGTGATTATTTTATATTTAAACTTTAAATTTAAAATTAGAAATCAATCTTATTAGGCTTAATTTTGCTTAATAAAATAGCCTTAATTATAGTTCGTGAGATTTGGGTTTAACTTTATACCATTATGATTAAAACCTATTGAATTAAGTTAAAATCCAATACTTGGATTTTAACATCTTAATCCTCCAATTTTGATTCATACTAATCAAGATTGGTTTGGAATTCATAAAATTATTAATTATGATGTTTGATTTATTCTTTTAACTTAATTAAGCAACATGTGATTTATAAGTGTTAGAACTTTATTAGTTCTAACATTCTTTTGACTTGTAGGCTCGATATTCTAGATTTATACTCGATAGCTGGATATTGGAGATCCTAAACTTGTATAAGTTTAGATTAGTTAGAATGTATTAAATAGAAAACAAAGTGATATCAAAAATGTTGTATAATGCTATTCTATATTTATTGAAAATTGTATGATATGCTTTCCTTTGCTTTGGACTTCTTTACATTTGGATACATTACATTAGATGATTATTTCTATGTTGATTTTGATTATATTCATATGGCATTTCATATTGTTAGAAGGAAATTTGATGGAAAATAGCTTTACTAAATTTGAGGAGATATGTCTTTTTAGTTTTCCATGTAGTACGATTTTACTTCAGAATGGTTTTGGGCTAGGGCTACTTTCCTAGTGCCTGCAGGATAGCTTTTGGGCTATGACTACTTTCTTAGTGCCTGTGGTTTTGGGCTAGGACAACTTTCCTAGTGCCTGTAGGATAGCTTTTGGGCTAAGATTACTTTCCTAGTGCCTGTGTTTTGGACTAGGACTACTTTCCTAGTGCCTGTTATTTTTGACTAGGACTACTTTCTTAGTGAATCTAAGACTACTTTTCCAGATACTGGTTATTTCTGATTAGGACTAGTTTTCTACTGAATTTAGGACTACTTTTCCAGATGGTTTGCAGTACTTTTTGATGGAATTAACTTTAATCTAGGACTACTTTTCTAGATATTCAGCAGTTACTTCTTAGATGGAATTAACTTTAATCTGGGACTACTTTTCCAGATAAGCAGATGGACTTTACTTGTGGCAGGACTAAGTATGAATATCTCATTTATGGAAGTTACTTTTCAATTACTTCATTTGTATTACAGTCATTTTGCGGTTGCCCTTTTTGTTACTTTACAATTTTGGCTCACTTTTACCTTACAGTTCAGTTCATTTTCTGCTATATTTTCATTTTCTGCAGTTCTTACTTGTCTTATAGTTTGGTACACATTCTGCTATATTTTCATTTTCTGCAGTTCCTTTGTACTCACAGCTTTGAATATTCATTTTTACCTTTCAGCATTCACTTTTACTTTTGGCATGTTAGGATGTTAGAGCTTTACTTTCAGCTCCGTACTTTCAGATTAGTTGTAAAGCAGCATATTTTATATTGATCATATACTTAGAAGTTTCACTTGTGTTTAGTAGATTTCTTTATGCATTACTTGACATTTTCTGCAGCTTGAGTTGAGGTATGTGCTTACTTCACATCTTGTTATGTTATAATTATGTTAATTATAGCTTTGTTACCTTTCTTTAATGCTTACTGCTCTTATGTTGCTTAGTATTGTGATATCATTAAAAACTTTACAATTTACAGCCTAAATGTACTTAGACGTTTTGTCTAACTATATTTTTCTTTTGTTGGTTGGGGCCCTACCATTGTGAAACCGACAATAATAGATTCTGAGCTATTCGAGGTTGTGGGACTTTCTGGAGATCCGATTCAGGAGGAGGAGCATACAGGAGAAGATCATTAGTCACTACCAGATATTGTGAGGATATGAGAGACTTTACTTTCATTACTGCATAAACTTTAATATGTTTGTAATAATACAAAAATTTAACTGCTTTACTTTTCATGCTTATGTATTCTGAGTTGTACAATTTTTATCTGGATTGTATGGATGTTGCATTTATTTTTCTTCTGCACTCTGATAAATTATAGTATACTTATTTAAGTGATTGTTTCTGTTGCTGCTCTTTGCTTATTAAGGCACATCCTCCCTTGGCATTTGATTAAGAAAGTCTGTTCCTTAATCTGAATGTTAAGTTAGGGTTTGCTAAGTGACGACCACCTCCTAATCCGGACGATTAGGGGGCGGCTGCCACAAATAAACAAGTTCCGAAAATTCACCCCTAGTTAATTTGGGGGTGAAGAATTCAACGGTGAAGTCAGACTTCAATTCCGACGGTTATTTAATTATGCTAAACTTTAGGGTATTTTATTATATTAAATTAATCGCAAAAATCCAATGACTTCCAAATGCGTCCAAAATATCACCCCTAGCTAATTTGGGGGGTGAAAATCACAACGACGAAGTCGGATTTTGATTTTGAGGTCAAATAAAAAACCTCAATTTTCTAATTAATTAAATATTAAAAAAATCCAAAATATTTGATTAAGCTCTGAATTGTTCCAAATCTTCAGAGTTTGGTTTTAATAGTTAGATGAACTTAATTAAGATACAATTAAGCTAAAATTAAGCTGGGTAACAATCTTAGGTTGTTACAGAACCTAAGCATGCTTAATATATATGTTTGGTAATTAGTCAGGCCTCCTTCTGGCATTTCAAGGTGCGTCTGGGAGCCCAATGTGCACTTGGTGCGTTCCTAAGCATCACACCTTCATCTAGGCACCCATCTATATATATGAGCACACTTCTTATTGTGCCTGAGTGCAAATCTAGTGCATCTGGGTGCCTAACCCAATTCAACATCAAAAGTTCGATAGATATATAGCTCATCCAAGGTCACTTCAAAGTACTCATACTCAATCTTGCAACAAGTCAAAGACTTGTGACTAATATAAATGTTTAAAAATGATTTGAGCAAACAAAAAAAATGTTATAATAAATATTTTATTTATTACTTATTATTTGAAATACAACATATAATATTCATCACAAAACTATACCAATGTTATTCTTTACTTTTTATTACATTTATAATTATCGAGTGTTATTAATTTTTATAAAGTTCAATTAAATGATTCATCTATACTCATATTTATATTTATATTCAATTGACTAATATCAATGTTTTGAATGCAAATGACCAATTCCAACTATTGGAATTGACAAAAAACACTAAAGCCAATAATAAAGGGGCAAAAAGCTTTTTCATAAATAACCATTTTAATAACTTTCTCAATTTTGTCTAATAATATTAACTAAATATTTAATATTTTATATCAATTCATACACAACAATATTATTGTTTATTTGTAAATTATGATTATAAATCTATTAAATATAATTTATTATATTGAAAAAATATTATGATATTTTTTAAGATAATCAAACATTTTCTATTTTGATATATGTGTACTTTTATTTGTTTTAAGAGTATTGCTACAGTTTACATCAAAATATATAGATGATGTGTCAAGACAAGTAGATTAATGGTTGAATACACTTTTTTGTGCGGCCTATATGTAAAAATTAATTTTTTTTATTGGTCATGTATATTTTTTGGTGTATATTCTTGTGTAAGTATAGCATTTTTCTTTTTTTAATTGTATAATTTTTTGTATTTGAAATAAATTAAATATAATTTATTATATTGAAAAAATATTATGATATTTATTAAGATAATCAAACATTTTTTATTTATTTTGAGAGTATTGCTATAGTATACACCAAAATATATAGATGATGTGTCAATATAATATGTAAATAAATTATTAGTCGAATACACTTTTTGTAAATGTGTCTGGTAATTAGTCAGGCCTCCTTCTGGCATTTCAAGGTGCGTCTGGGAGCCCAATGTGCACTTGGTGCGTTCCTAAGCATCGCACATTCATCTAGGCACCCATCTGTATATATGAGTACACTTCTTATTGTGCCTGAGTGCAAATCTGGTGCATCTGGGCGCCTAACCCAATTCAATATCTAAAGTTCGATAGATATATAGCTCATCCAAGGTCACTTCAAAGTACTCATACTCAATCTTGCAACAATTCAAAGACTTATGACTAATATCAATGTTTAAAAATGATTTGAGCAAGCAAAAAAATGTTATAATAAATATTTTATTTATTACTTATTATTTGAAATACAACCGTATAGTATTCATCACAAAACCATACCAATGTTGTTCTTTACTTTTTATTACATTTATAGTTATCGAGTGTTATTAATTTTTATAAAGTTCAATTGAATGATTCATCTACTTCTGAGTTCTTCCACTTTTAAAATAACAATCATATTACTTTTTCATTGTTATTATTTGCAAATGACCAATTCCAACTTAGTTGTTTCCAACTGCAAAAAACCTTAAAGGCTAAATATTAAAAGGGGAAATTTTTTTTCATAAATAACCTTTTTAATAATTTTCTCAATTTTGTCTACTAATATTAACTAAATATTTAATGTTTTATGTCAATACATACACAACAACATTATTGTTTAATTGTAAATTATGATTATTAAATATAATATATTATATTTTAAAAAATATTATCATATTTATTAAGATAATCAAACATTTTCTATTTTGATATATGTGTACTGTTATTTGTTTTAATTGTATAATTTTTTGTGTTTGAAATAAATTATTTAAAATAATAATATTTATAATTTTGTTATAAAGATAATCAAAATAAAATAAAAATGTTATAAAAATTTAATGAGTAAACATATAATTAGTTTAATACTAATTTCTTATAATTCTATATGTAAAAACAAAATTAAATAAAAGAAAATTTCTTTCTCATCAATACATTTTTCTTACTAATTTTTTAGAAGTTTAATATATTTTATTTTAATATATAATTTTATAGAATATTTATATTAATTTATTAATGTAATTAGTATAGATTATTCTAGAATTGTTTAAATAGTTTTTTTTATAGGATTCTCTTATAATTACATTGTCATATACAAATTAAAATGAGAATAATCTTATGTGTAAATATATGATTAGTGAAATTCACTTTTTATTTTGATGAATATATAAGAAAAATTATTTAAAAAATTAATTAGTAGTTAATATAATTGTGTATTCTAGGCCAAATATAACATTTTTTTCTATGATATAAATGAAAATTGTTAATTTCAAAAAAAATTAAATACAATTATAATTATAATTAATAAATTTTAATAAATATTGATAATATTAAATTTAGATATATTAATTATATTATGGAAAAGAAAGAAACAATTGTTATTTTACTCTTTAAATATTACATATTCCCCAATATAAACAAATATTTATAAATTATTTCGAACTCTTTTGATCTATCTCTATCAACTGTGGCTTAGAGCCTCTCAATCCCACAAAGCAGATTCTGAACAGAGTGTCGTCAATCTATATATAAAATAATATTAGAAATTCTGCAACTAGCGGGTCCCTCAAAACAGGTGTCACCCGCTCATTCGATGGGTCTTGAAAGCGAGACCCACAGCTGACCACTCGATGAGACGAGTGTCGGCGTGGAGTGGACCCCACGATCACACATGCCGCACGCCTATTCGTCCGTGTCGTCGAGGTGAGACCCATGCGATGACCGCGTACGTCGACTGCGGGTCGGGCCCGGGTCGACCCGGCCCGACCCGAAACCTCGTCTTTCTTTTTCGCGGAAGCCCGTGCCCTAGAATTAGGGCTCAAATTTTCGAGGTCTTCCCGACGGTCATACCTCTCGATTCGCACGGCTATGAAAAGAGGATGACCAAGGCTACTCCATAGTAAACTGGTTCTCGATAGAGGTGACCTAGGTTTCAAGAAATGTCCAGCCCTAGATCTAGATTTCGGGTAGAATATGCATAACCGTAAGAACTGTATAGCTCCGATTAAATTTGCATCATATGGGTTCGATTAAACCAATCCGACCCGTGCATAACTTAATCGAATTCATGAAATCAAGATTTAAGCAATAATTGTAGTAATTGAATGAGTATTTTGGAAGTTACAAGTACCTAAAGGTGAATGGCTGGAGGTGATCGAGATTTGGGAAGATGGTTCGGAAGTACACACGGCTCGAAATCAATTGCTAAAATGAAAAAGATGGGTCTTAGATCTCCTTAGGATTCTTAATGAGTGTCTAGAGCGGTGGCTTGCCATTTGGACAGGGAAGAAGGTGTCATGCGTCGAAGGCCCGAGCGACGCACGTCCCTCCGCAACACGCAGAAGAAGGATCGAGGAAGACGTACGCTTGGCCGTCTGATCTTAGATCAGAAGATCAGACAGCCCAGATTCCATCCTGCTTTTTGACGATAGGAAGTGACGCCGTGAGGGTTTTCAGACGGCGTGGTTTAATTAGCTGACGGCGCCGTTATAAAATTTAAGTATTAAATTATTATTTAAATATTTTGTATCAATTTTATTAATTAATTTTAAATATCTAAATGCATCCCAAAAATTCTCGATAAATCACCCCTAACTAATTGAGGGGTTCTGAATGCAATGGTGCTCTCAGATTTTCGATCCGATGAGTATTTAATTATTCAAATTTTTAGATATTTAAATAATATTAAAATATTCGTCAAAATTTTACGCCTTCCAAATGCATTCAAAACTTTACCCCTAGCTACTTTGGGGGTGATGAACGCAATGGCGAAGTCAGATTTTCAATTTGAGGTCAAAATTATTTAAATATTAATAAACAAATTGGAAAATAATTTCTAGTTTTTTACATTCTCTCCAACTTAAAAAGGGATGTCATCCTGACATCAATTTAAATTTAAAGATATTTACTAAATTTAGAATCACTTACTAGTGGAATAAGTGAGGATAAGATTTCTTCATACTTGTTTCTTCTTCCCATGTAGCTTCTTCTTTGCGGAAGTTCTTTCATCGAACCTTTATCATGGGAATAGATTTATTTCTTAGTTTCCTTTCATCTCAATCTAGAATTTCTTCTAGTTCGATCACATAGCTGAGGTTTGGTTGCAAATCAATATCTTCTACTTCCACTATCATTGAAGGTTCTGACAAGCATTTCCTTAATGAGGAGATGTGAAACACGTCATGCATCAAACTCAAATGTGGTGGAATCTTGATTTGATAAGCCACTTGGCCTACTCTTTTTAAGAATTTAAAAGGTCCAATAAATCTTGGACTTAATTTCCTAGAAACTCCAAATCTTGAAACTCCTCTGAATGGATTTACTTTCAAATATACGAAGTCTCCAATAGAAAATTCCACATGACGATGATGAGCATCAAAATACTGCTTCTGCCTATCTTGAGCTATTTTCATTCAATGTTGGATTAACTTAATCTTTTCTGTTGCCTGAAGAATTAAATCTGATTTTAATATTCTATTTTCTCCAACACTATTCTAAGATAAAGGAGTGATACATTTTCTTCGATAAAGGGCTTCATAAGGAGCCATTTCAATGCTTGCTTGAAAACTATTATTATAAGAGAATTCAATTAATGGAATGTGATCATCCCAACTTCCTCCAAAATTTAATACACAAAGACGAAGAAGATCTTCTTGAGTTTGATTCACTCTTTCAGTTTGTCCATCAGTTTGCGGATGAAAAGCTGTGCTCATACAGAGTTGGGAACCAAGATCTTGATGAACTGCTTTCCAAAACTTTGACATGAACCTGCTGTCTTTATCAAAAATAATGGTTTTTGGAATACCATGCAATCTTACTATATCTTTTAGATAAATTTTTGCCAATTTGTCTACTGAATCTATCTACTTGATGGGTAAAAAGTGTGCTGATTTTGTAAGCCTATCCACAATTACCCAAATAGAATCATTATTGGATTTTGAACGAGAAAATCTAATTATGAAATCCATAGAAATATCTTCCCATTTCCAATGAGGAATAGCTAAAGGTTGAAGTAATCCTCCTGATTTTTGATGTTCTGCTTTTACTAAGTTATACGCTTCACACTTGGATATAAATTCAACTATACTTTTCTTTATTTCTGGCCACCAAAAGTGTGATTTCAAATCTTGATACATCTTGTTATTTCCTGAATAAATAGAATATTTGGAATGGTGAGCTTCTTTCAATACTTTTGATTTTAGCTCAGCTTTATTAGGTATCCAAATTCTAGATCCACACCAAATGTTTTTATTTGAATCCAAATTTAATTTTAGATGCTTTCCTGATTGAATAGATGTAGCCAAAGAGTTATATTCTTCATCAATATGTTGAGCTTCTTTAATTTCATCCATTAATAAACATTCTACAATTACTTGAAATAGATTAGCATTTGATGGTAATACAACTTCTAATTGAAGATCTTCTATTTCTTTGAGTAAGATAGGGTTAGAGGTCAAAATATGTAATTATGAAATTGACTTTCAACTTAGTGCATCTGCTACTACATTTGCCTTTCCATGATGATATTGAATCGATAAATCATAATCCTTGATTAATTCCAACCATCTTCATTGTCTTAAATTTATCTCTTTCTGAGTAAAGATATATTTTAAACTTTGGTGATCAGTGAAGACTTCACATCTTACTCCATATAAGTAGTGTCTCCAAATCTTAAGTGCAAATACTATTGCAGCCAATTCCAAATTATGAACTGGATAATTTTTCTCATGAACTTTAAGCAATCTAGATGCGAATGCTATAACCTTTCCTTCTTGCATAAGAACACAACCTAATCCAATTCCAGAAGCATCACAATAAATTTGATATTCTTTTTCTTCAACCGACAAAACTAGTATAGGAGCTGATGTTAGACATTCCTTTAACTTCTGAAATGCTAATTCGCAAGATGAATATCCTCATCTTTGATACGGAGTTGGTGATAACCAGACCTTAAATCAATTTTGGAAAAGATTGACGCACCGACTAATTGATCAAATAAATCAACAATTCTTGGTAACAGGTATTTATTTTTAATGGTAACCTTATTCAATTCTCGATAATCAATGCATAGGTACATACTCCAATCTTTCTTCTAAACAAATAAGACTGGAGCTCCCCATGGGGAATTACTTGGTCTAATAAACCCTTTTTTAGTCAACTACTGGAGTTGATTCTTAAGTTCTTCTAACTCTTTGGGTGCCATTCTGTATGGAGCTTTTGATAAAGGATTCGTTCCTTGACTTAAATCAATGCTGAATTCTACTTCTCTTTGAGGTGGTAACCTTGGAAGTTCTTCTGGGAAAACATCTGCATACTCTTTTACTGTAGGAGTGTTTTCTAGAGTTGTAGATTTAGCATCAAAACTTGAGAGTAAGGTTAAGAATATAAGATATTTCTTTCTAATAAACTTTTCAATCTTATTAGCTAGAATAAGGCTAATAACTGCACTCCTTTGACCAACAAAGGTTACTTTCTTACTTTCATTATAAACATAAACTCTCTTCTTTGCACAATCAATTAATACTTTATTCTGACTCATCTAGTCCATTCCAAGGATCATATCAAAAGTAGTTATAGGGATGATAGTGAGTTTAGCTTCCTAAAAGATTCCACTTATATCTAACTTATAATTACAAAAGACACTTGTCTCTAATAAATTTCTTGATGATAGATTAACTTTGAGTGATGATGAAAGTTGTTCTACTGGTAATGAATATTGTTGAACCAATTTTGATGCAATAAAAAAATGCGTAGCTCTAGAATCAAAAAGAACTGAACAAGGGTAATGAAATAATAGAATGGTACCTGTAACCACATCAGGCTCATTTCTTGCCTCTTCTTAAGATAGATTGAATATTTTGGCTTAAGCTAGATTATTCCTTGTATTACTTGAAGATGACATATTGTTTCCTTGATTTATTGGTGGTCTGCCTGATTTCTCATAACTTGTAACAACCCAAGGTTGTTACCCAGCTTTATTTTATCATAATCATATCATAATCACCATTCCATCAAGTTCATCTAGTCATTAGGACTAAACCCTAAAGGTTTGGATCAATTCGGAGACCAATCGATTAATTCGGAATATTTTAATATTTAATTAATTAGAAAATTGAGGTATTTATTTTAACCTCAAAATTAAAATCCGACTTCGCCGTTGCGTTCGTCACCCCCAAATTAGCTAGGGGTGATGTTTTGGAGGCGTTTGGAAGTCGTCGAATTTTCGCAAATATTTTAATGTAATTAATGCGTCGAAAAATAGGAAAATTAAATAATCGTCGGAATCAAATTCCGACTTTGCCGTTGAATTCCTCACCCCCAAATTTGCTAGGGGTGAATTTTTGAGATTTTTTGGAGCACGTTTTAAAAATCAGAATTTTTAAATAATTATGAAAAATAAATAGGCAAATAGGCAATCTTTGAGGCCCTTATTTGCAATTTTTCCAGTCTTTAATATTTTTGGCTGACAGCCCCAAGCAAATTTTGGCTGGCCATCCTCTCATCCTCCCCTTAGCCATGCTCTCCTTAGGTCTCATGATGACCTAGCCACTAGGATCATCATGGCTTCCCCTCCTTTAAGAAGGAGCTCACATCCTTCTTCCTCTCTTTTGCAAGAAGCTGAGCTCCTCCTTTCTTTCTTCTCTTGTTCCCCCTCCATTGTTGTACCTTGAAGGAAGCTCCTCTCCAAGCTTTGGAGAAAAGGCAAAGGTTCCTCTTCCTCCTTCTTTTGCAAGGCTAAAGGTACTCGTTTGCTCCCCTCCTTCTTGCCTTCTACATATTGTTATTATGCTTGAATGCACCTTAGTAAGCCTATAAGCAAGAATGAAAGTTATTGAGACTCTTAAAAATTGCATAGAAAGATGCTCTGTTTTCGTTCATTCTGCATACTCTTGTATTCATTGTCATTTTTAGTATAGCTAGGATGCTTCGTTCATGCTAATTTTGGTGTCGATGGAAAGGTATCAAAAATACATTTCCATTGATATATGGCACCACTCATGGAACTCTCTGGATTGAGAGTAATTAAGCTTGCAAAATAGCTCTCGCTGGTTTCGCACCTGGCGAAATCACTGTCTGCCGCTGCAGCGCGCTGTAGCGCGTTGCAGCGGATTGTCGTGAGCTGGAGCGGACAGGAAAACTTAGAAAAAATGCGCATTAACTAATTGAACAGTAAAATTGAGAAATGAACCGCTACAACGCGCTATAGCGCGCTGTAGCGGTCTGCAGCGGCATTTCACGAAACTTAGGAAACGACCATAAAAATTAATTGAACAGTAACTTGCAAAACGGGATGCTACAGCGAGTTGTAGCGCGCTGCAGCGTACCTTAGTGGAAATATTTCAGATCTTAGGAAATGACAAAATAAATTAATTGAACAGTAGTTTTGCAAAATGAACCGCTACAGCGCACCATAGCGCATTGCAGTGGGTCACAGCGGGTCACAGGGGATTGCAGCGGACCGCAGCAAGCCGCATCGCAAAGGTGCTACCGCGCGGAAAGCGCTACAGCGCGCTACCGGGTGAAAAGCGCTATAGCTCGCTCCAGTGCCCAAATTTTGCAAAATTTCCCAGAATTTCAGAAAACTGCCCAGATTTTGTAAAACTGCCCAGTTTTGGCTGAAATGGCCAAAACTCAACTGTTTTGGTATTTTAAGACCCCTATGACCATAATGGGGCTAAGTTATACTAAATTTGAACCTATTTTCATTAAAATTGAACATTGCATTAATTTTTATGTAGAAATTATGTTTGAACTTGTCATTTTCCATAGATGCTCAAAATTTACTATGTATCTTTAAATGTATGTCATGCCAAATGCTAAGTAATAGAATCCTTAAAAGTATGTATCAAATAGGTAAACCTTAATAACCTAAATGGCATGAAACTTAGATCTTTTAGAATTATGATTAAGTGTTAATCCCTTTGTTTATTTTAGGATTTGATTAGCATTGATCACCCTCTTATTTTATGTTATCTTTCCATTTATATGCCTTTATGATTTTTAGGATGTATGTTAGAGAACCTTAACATTCAATTGGACATCTTGATATGTTTGAATTGACATTAAACTACAATTGAATTAAGAATTAAGATAACTTGATTAAGTAGATAATACTTAATCCAAATCTAAAGTGTGACATCAATAATACACTAACAATACATTGATTTGTCATTAACCTTTAAAGTAATATTAATCTTAATGATAGACGGGTCAGGGGTTAAACTCTAACTTGTCTTGATTAAGATCTAAATCTTAATCACTTAATTAATTAACTTGATTATAAGATAATTCAATTTACATTATTCCAATAATGCATATGATTTAATATTGATTTTAAACCATTGAATTAGAAGTGGTAAGATTAACATTAAATCTGTGTGATTGAACTATCTGAACCTAAACTTTAGATCTTTAATTTTCTCTTATATAAGACTATTAGCATAAGATGAATAATAAAATATTAATGATTGAAGAAATGACCTAATATTAATAATATCCTTGATTCCATCCCATGATTATAAAATAGAAATGGATTAAATGAATGGTTAGCCATCTAATCTGATCACATTAGTCCAAAGCTAATAAGTAAGCCTTTAGTATAACTTAAGAAGTAGAAGAGTGAGATCTTAAGGGTCTTACTTTAAGATCATTTTGAAAATATCTAAAGACCTTAATTATTGATACATTGAGGTAGGAATAACTTTTGTAATCTATTGAGGTAAGAACCTTAGATGATTCTTCATAACTGTAGAAGTTGAACTTGATACATTGTGGTAGGAATTACCTAAAGTACTTAGAGTGTGGCTCATCTATTATGGTAGCAACCTATGTTGAGTGATCTTTGGATCACATCCTTAGAGCCTTGTGTAGAATACACCTATTTATAGTAAGGATTAATAGATTTAATAAATCCTTGTCGATTAAATAGAATCTGTTGAACCTAGATTATTAGTTGGGTATAGTAGAGTATACCCATATTACTGGATTAATTCAATAATATTCAGGATTGGTTGATTCACTCCAATGTAGACTTATGACCAGGTGCTATCCTGCGGGATTAGCCGAATACAATCCCATGAGAGTAAATCTTCCAAGATTAAGAGTGTTACAATTAGTGAACAAGATCCTTAGTTTGAGATGTAAACTGCGACTGGATTCTACCTCCTATCGTAGTGTGCTTTGATAAGTGCAGTTTAAGCAAACTAAGTATCTTAAGTCACTTTGTGTAGACCACTAAGTATGTTTGTAATTAGGGAATTTAACGGCTTAGCTTGAGATGTAAACTGTGACCGGGTTCTGCCTCCTATCGTAGTGCGCTTCGATAAGTGCAGTTTAAACAAGCTAATGGTTAAATCTAGCTTTCTTGCAAATATGCTAAATATGTGTATACAGTCTCCCCAGCCAATAATTTTAAGTAAACTCTCAACCTTAACTAATTATTGAGATTAGAATTCAAGAGTCATAATCCTTTTAGCAGGATTCTGCATAATGGAGACCTTGGATTCATTATCAGTTTTCCAAGCATTTTCAGGATTTTCAGATTTATCTCATGTAGTTTAGAAGCATGAGCATGAGCATAAGCATGATGTGTGAATATCAGAATGATATATGAGAATCAGAATGATGTTTAAGTATCAGTGATGATCTATGAGTTACAGAATGTTGCATACATTGACAGGGGAATTTTTGAATGCATTAGTGTCATCAATAAACAGTATTCCCAATAGGGTGTATGTAGACATTGGACCGTACTACTCATAACAATTCAGTGATATTTTGATAGCATATCAGTAGCATACCGTATTATGGCATATTCAGATGTACAGTTTCAATGACATGCAGCATAGTTGTACATATGATTACTCAGTTTCAGATTCAGTACTATTTTGATTTATTTTTAGTATTCAGTTACAGTTCAGTTTTACTTTATACTGTTTCAGTTTTGCACAGTTTTAGACAGATTTGTACTTTCAATTACCTTTACAGTCTTTCTACAGATTTACTCGTATTATGTAAATGTTAAGTAAATAATTAGAACTGTTAGATTAGTTTCGATGTGTTAGACTTATTGTCTAACACGAGATACTTTTGCGATCCGACAATTTGCTAGATCCTGAGCAGTATATTGAGACGGGTCAGGAGGACACCCAGGAGTTTCAGGAGGAGCCCGTGGAGTATTAGTGGACTCTTCTTCAACTGTTTAGTTTACTTTCAATCCAGTATTTAGTTTTATGTCTATTATTCAGTAAATATTTGTAATAATTCTGGATGTACTTTCCTTTCTTTCCTGAGATGAATGTTTTCATACTGTTTCTATGATGAATGTATCTGGATGTATGCTTTAAGCTTCCGCACTCTATTTTTATACTACTTATACTTAGTATTGTGATTTGATCAGTATACTGGAAATGCTGGTATCTTATACATATATTAGGTTTTTATTGTATTCTAAATCCAATGTATGTATTTATCTAATACTTAGGATAAGGATACTACTCTTATCTTAAGTATTAGCTCTTAACCCTCCTTGTGGTTGAGTCAGCAGCCCTTCAGATGGGCTTAGTTTTCAGCTATTCGGGGAGACGGGTTATTTCTTCCTGAGTGGCGCACCGCTCCGCCGCCGAATTTAGGATTTTAATTCTTTTGTGCATGGCGACGAGGCGGGGCGCTACATAACTGCCTTGCCTTGATTTGGGAGTTGATGCCTATTTACTGTGTAAGTAGCACGGTAGAACTTTATTGAATGATTTGTTCTCTCACATCGATGACATTGACCTACACTAGTAAAATACTTATCTGTACTGTGCATCCTTCCACAAAATCTACAAGTGTTTGGTGTTCTTAGAATAGGTCCACTGGGATTGCTTTGAATATTATAAATTCTCCCTTGAGGTCTTGAAAATTGTTGTCTCTTGGATGGAAAATTGGGAGAAAAAGCTGGCCTCTTTGTTCTTTAAGAATACTGTTCATCTTGGGCTTCCATGAGTTTGGCCTTTTTCACTAGTTGAGCAAAATTTAAAATCTGAACGGGTGTCAAAATATGTTGAAAATTATTCCTTAGTCCATTAAGAAACAAATGACACCTAACTTCTTCCATTGTAACCATCTCTGGGGCAAAAGTAGCAAAGCGAGTGAATTCTTCTTCGTATTCAGTCATAGTATGACTACCTTGATTTAAGTTTAAGAGTTCTTTTCTCATTGTCTGCCTAGCAGACTGGGTACATACTTGCCCAAGAATACTCTTACAAGTTCTTCCCAATGGATCTCTTCTTCTATTCTGTTCTGAAATGCAGTAGTTTTGACTGTCTTCCACCATTTCTCTGCAGCTTCAGTCAGTAGATAAATAGCTAGTGATACCTTCTAATCTTCAGAGCTCTTAGCACATTTAAACTCTTTCTCTATCCTTTGAATCCATTCTTCAGCTTGGTAAGGAGTTGACTTTCTATTGAATCTCAAAGGTTGGAGTTTAAGAAATTCATGCATATCTTCATTTACTGCCTTCTTCTGAATTGAAATAAGGTTTGGATTTTGAAATTGCTGATTGTTCATGAATTGACTCATCATATTTATAAACTAGAGCATCTTATTTGCTCCACTATGATCAAAAGGATAGACTGCTTCAATATTAGATGAAACAGTCTCATTATGGCTAGGAGTGTTCTGAGGAATATTTTCCTCCTGAGATTGATTATTGTTGTTTTGATTATAACTCTCCATAATTTGAGAAATAATAAACTATACTTATTAGGCTCTCCAACTTAAAATTCAACTACCAATTATACTTAGCATTTTTCAAAACTGTATTCATAATGTTGGCTCTGATAAATCATTCTTTAGATTATCTCAAACTCCGGCTCTGATACCAATTCTGTGGCGACCAGGGATCGAAGTTTGAGAGTCTCAAAAGAATGATTCATATATTAAAAATATTCATTTATGAAAATAAAGAAAATAAAATACATAAATATCCATATTTACATCCAGAGCCATTCATATATAAAATTTATAACAGTTTTAATATTTACAATAAAGCTTTAAACATTTTCCTTTTCTCATATCTCAATATCTTCTTTTCTTTATTACTTTAGGCAGATCTTCAATTCATTAATTTTTAAAACCTGAAAAATTCAGTTACCAGTCAGGTAGGAGTACGCAAATCATTCTTATAAGAGTAATTCTAGCATCCTATAATAGGTATAAATCAAATATAAAAATAAATGTGATATCTTCATAGCATATAAGAAAAAAAAAGTAAATTTTTTAACTTCAGCATTGCCCTGCAAATTAGCTGTGAATTTTCAATATAAATGAAAAGCAATAAATAATTTTATCAAAAGCATTTGTAACAATAAGTCGAGTCATATAGACTCTTGAGCCCAAATGGGTAAACCCATAGGCATAACCTGTATGAAGTTTTTCTCACTACCCGTCGGTAGTTTACTCAAAATAGGAACTGATGGTGTGTCTTTCCTCTGGATTTGCCCACTTCCTAATAAGGGCTAAATCCCTCCATATAACTCCCAGGGGTTGCCAGCCGGCCCAATCTATACATATTCTCAATGTTGCTTTCCATCATCGAAAGACAAACACCACAATAATATATACCACATTTTATCTTTTTGTTACATGCTTATTTGATAACATTCTTTTGCAGATTATAAGCGGTGAGCAGTTTAATAATGCTCAAATGAAAATGGCTCAAATAAGAATACTGAAATAAAACTTATAAGTAGATTTACGTACCTGACCATTTTGATGCAATATCAACTACTTTAATTTCTTTGATCTGTCAAAAATAATTTAATTCATTAATTTAATATTTTTATGCATTAATATAATGCCTTATAAGGTCAAATTGAAAATTTGACCTTATAAGAGCATATTAGTAATTTTACCCTTAATGAAATCTAAAATTTCTATTAATTTATTGTAGATTATGTCCTAAGGTTTCCATAGAATCTAAAATTATCAAATTGTGATATGTATCAGCTAAGTTACAGCCAATACAATTTCTAGGGTTAATAATTAGGGTTTAATGTGATTAGTGAGTGATTAGTAAAATTAGTCATAAAATTATTAAACTAATTATACAACTAGGTTCTAATTTACTTTATGAGTCCTCTCGATTTGAAATTACTCAATTTGGATCATTGGTTTTGTTAATATTCACTAATTAAAATTTAGAGTAATTAGGGTTTATTAGGAGATCTAACTGTTGGATCTTAAATATTTTTGCAGTTTACTGTAAATTAGGTTTTTTTAAACTAAATTGTGATTTGGATTATCTAATTTGGAGCTAAATTGACTAACTTATGGTCATTTGAAGTTCTAGAGTTAAAGGACTTAATTAAGGTTAGGTCCTAATTGTAATTAGTCTCAATTTAATCCAAATAACAAAATTAATACTATTAAAATGTTCCTTAGAATTTTTTGAATATTTTGAGACCCATAGTGGATATACTTGGATTAGTGGTTTATAAGTTATGATTATTTGAATATTTGAATAATTTGCGTCACATCAAATGAACCCTAAATGTCATTATCTCAAACATAGCTCTAAATAGAAATTTAATAGTTCCAATAAATTTTTCATAATTTTCTAATTAATTTAGTATATTTATTTGTATTGTTTGGACTTATATTTATTAAGATATGAATGTTTAAAGTTTAGATATTAATTTAATTTATTTACATAATATTAATCTTAATTTATCTAATCTATTTTATTCTAAATCTATATATATAACTATATTAGAAATTCTACAGCTAGCAGGTCCCTCAAAACAGGTGTCACCCATTCATTCGACGGGTCTTGAACGCGAGACCCACAGCTGACCACTCGATGAGACGAGTGTCGGCGTGGAGTGGACCCCACGATCACACGTGTCGCACGCCTATTCTTCCGTTTTGTCGAGGTGGCACCCATGCGATGACCGCGTACATCGACTGCGGGTCGGGCCCGGGTCGACCCGACTCGAAACCTCGTCTTTCTTCTTCGTGGAAGCCCGTGCCCTAGAATTAGGGTTCGAATTTTCGAGGTCTTCCCGACGGCCATACCTCTCGATTCGCACGTCTATGAAAAGAGGACGACCAAGGCTACTCCATAATATACTACTTCTCGGCAGATGTGACCTAGGTTTCGAGAAATGTCCAGCCCTATATCTAGCTTTCGGGTAGAATATGCATAACGGTAAGAACTGTATAGTTCCTATTAAATTCGCATCATATGGGTTTGATTAAACCAATCCGACCCGTGCATAACTTAATCGAATTCATGAAATCAAGATTTAAGCAATAATTGTAGTAATTGAATGAGTATTTTGGAAGTTACAAGTACCTAAAGATGAATGGCTGGAGGTGATCGAGATTTGGGAAGATGATTCGAAAGTATACACGGCTCGAAATCAATTGCTAAAATGAAGAAGATGGGTCTTAGATCTCCTTAGGATTCTTAATAAGTGTCTAGAGCGGTGGCTTACCATTTGGACAGGGAAGAAGGTGCCACGCGTCGAAGGCCCGAGCGACGCGGGTCCCTCCGCGACACGCGGAAGAAGGATCGAGGAAGACGTACGCTTGGTCGTATGATCTTAGATCAGACGGCCCAGATTCCATCCCGCTTTTTGACAATATGAAGTGACGGCGTGAGGGTTTTCAGACGGCGTGGTTTAATTAGCCGACGGCGCCGTTATAAAATTTAAATATTAAATTATTATTTAAATATTTTGTATCAATTTTATTAATTAATTTTAAATATCTAAATGCATCCCAAAAATTTCTGATAAATCACCCCTATCTAATTGAGGGCTTCTGAACGCAACGGTGCACTCGGATTTTCAATTCGACGAGTATTTAATTAACCAATTTTTAGGTATTTAAATAATATTAAAATATTCGTCAAAATTTTACGTCTTCCAAATGCATTCAAAACTTCACCCCTAGCTAATTTGGGGGTGGTGAACGCAATAGCGAAGTTGGATTTTCAATTTGAGGTCAAAATTATTTAAATATTAATAAACAAATTGGAAAATAATTTCTAGTATTTTACAGTAGCCTTCCTGGGGCACAAGCTTCTGGGCTGAGGCCGTTGCCTCGGCGTTGCCGTCATCGTACCCAACCATGGCATCGAGTAAGGCCACCGCGTCGCGACCGTCCATCTGATGGGCCCAACTGTGTCCTGCCTCGGCAACACCGGGACCACTCCCGCCCTGCTCGTCAGCCCCACCATCGAGTTCACCGCCAACGGGTAGATGATTGACCCATCCGTCTCCGTCCCCACAGTCGTCGCCGCCATCCCCGCTGCCGTCGTAATCGTCGGACCGCTGCTCGACCCGCATGGACCCGCCTCAAGAACGTAGGGGTTCCGTCCCTGGCCCGCGCGCGCGCTCCATCCTCCCGGTGCCCTGAATTCCCTTAAGATTCTTAGATTCTGATCTTAGATTTTTGTGGCAGAATAACCTAAAGACTCTAGAATGAGATTATTTTCTTGTGGTAGTATCCTAAATTGAGTGACTTTTATGTCACACCCATAAAACCCTTGTGTATGATTCACCATAAGCTTAGATGTGCATTTATCCGCTTGGGTGTGTCTACTCACCTCTATTCATTTGTAAGTCCTTCATTTAGTGCACAAAGAGCATCAATTACACCTCTCTATAGCATTACAAGGCATGCCCAACGACCTATGTGAACCTAAGCATGCTTACTAGATATTCATTGTTGTCTAATTTAATTTAATATAATTAATCTGAGAAAATACAAATTTAGGATCAAAAATATCCAGCAATTAAGTATAACTTTTATAAAGTTCAATTGAATGGTTCATCTATACTCATATTTATATTTATATTCAATTGACTAATATCAATGCTTTGAACTGCAAATGACCAATTCCAACTATTGGAATTGACATAAAACAATATAGTCAATATTAAAGGGGCAAACAGTTTTTTCATAACTAACCATTTTAATAACTTTCTCAATTTTGTATAATAATATTAACTAAATATTTAATATTTTATTTCAATTCATACACACAATATTATTGTTTATTTGTAAATTATGATTATAAATCTATTAAATATAATTTATTATATTGAAAACATATTATAATATTTATTAAGATAATCAAATATTTTCTATTTTGCTATATGTGTACTTTTATTTGTTTTAAGAGTATTGCTATAGTATACATCAAAATATATAGATAATGTGTCAATTTAATGTGGATTAATGGTTGAATACATATTTTTGTGGGCCTATATGCAAAAATTAAATTTTTTTTATTGGTCCTGTATAATTTTTAGTGTATATTCTTATGTAGGCATAATATTTTTATTATTTTAATTGTATAACTTTTTGTATTTGAAATAAATTATTTAAAATAATAATATTTATAATTTTGTAGAGTGCTATAATGTCAAAAAAAAATAATCAAAATAAAATATAAATTATATAAAAATTTAATATGTAAATATATAAAATAGAGACTTGAAGACTGAGAAAGAGTTCCAATATTTATTATTCAAAAACTAAAAAGAAGAACTGTATGAAGAGAAAAAATGAGAATTCTCCAAGAGAAAATGAGAACCAATAATAGAAATGTGAAATACCAGATATCTTTTCAAATTAATATCCTAATTTTTAAATTCATAATAAATTGATAAAATAAAATTATAGGATTACTATGAATATTTTTAGAAATTTTTTGGTAATTTATTTGGAATTTTTCAATTTTCCATCATTTCCTAGTTATTTATTATATTATTTGATTAAGAAAATATGTTAAATTATTTTGTCACCAGATTAAAAATCTGACTTCTCCATTACGCTCATCACCCCTGAATTCGGTAGGAATGATATTTTGAAAATTTTTGAAAGTCATCAAATTTTCTTGAATATTTTAATATATTTTAATACCCAAAAATCATGATAATTAAATTGATCTCGAAATCAAAATTCGACTTCACCGTTGTGTTCTTCACCCCCAAATTAGCTAAGGGTGAAATTTTGGATTTTTAGGAACTCATTCAATTTTGGTTAAAAAAAAAAGACGCTGTTAATGGCGTTAAAGGCGCATCAACGCACCGTCTATCTAAGCAGCGGATCCTACAGCAGTCGTCTTTTGCCGCTCAAGAGAATGGCGCAAATTTAACTGCGCTTGACGCCGTTCACGGTGAAAGTGACCGCTGTTAACAGCGTTAACTGCTCCGTTAATGCCGTCGTTAGCAGACTGGTCAGTTAAAAATAAGAAAAAAAATCTGAAATTTTAAATGCAAATTTTGGCTCAACGACTTATCCAAATTGGGTAATTTTGGTGTCTATAGAATCCTCTCATCAAGACCTATCTAATGGACACCTCAATTTAAAATTTTGGCAATTTTTATGTAATCAATTTTATAGATGATTAAACTTTTATTTTTAGCACTTTTGAGCAAATCAAACAAAAATTTCATCTTGATTATATCAATAGACATATGCTATTCATATTATAACAGATATTTTCTTTATTAGAGGACAAAAAGAGTACCATCAATCTTGACCATTCAAATCCTCCAAGATCAAATACTCTCCATTGGATCTATCCTAATGCTTACCTTTGAAATCCACTTAACCATAAAGAGGGCTGGACACTTTCTTATCCTTTTAAGGCTCCATTATTAACTTCAACAAACACTCAAAACCATCTACATCTCTTTCTCTCATACTTCTCCTTCAAGCTAGAACACTTCACCCTACACCTTCTCAAAGACTAAAGGAGCATCAAGAGGACTTCAAGTTCCTCTAATCACTTTGCTTGCTTAATTATCCCATTAATATTTCTATTTGGTAATTAGTTTCTCTAATCACTTTGCTTGCTTAATTAACCACTAGACCTCAAATATTGATAATATCATATCTTATCCAAATTACATCCAAATATATTGATCCAATATACCATTTTAATTAAAAAAATACAAGGAATATTAATCTGCAAGAAAATTTTAATTTCTGTTATTAAATTTCTTAATTTAGACTAATTACTCTAAAAATAAATTAGTGAATATTAGACTCATTAATTTTGCAAAATTTAAATTTTAAGTTTTTGATCACTCACAAAATAGAGGAGAGCATATTGGCATAGTCGAAATATTTTTTATATAATTAATTTCACTAATTACTCATTAATCATTCATTAATAACCTTAAATCCTAGTTTTAAGCTCATTAGCCTCAAAACATAACCACATGAAGTCCAAATTAAAAAAACTCAGTTTTATTGTGATTAGTATGCTATAAAAAAACTATAGCCACTGACTTTGTTCAATTTGGACACCAAATGAATAAATTAACTTTTTGGTCATATTCATAAATCTCCTAAATGACACTTTTAACCCTAAATCTTGTTTTGGTCATAACTTAGTCAAAAGACCTCAAAATTTAGAAAATTTGGATTCTATGGAATCCTTGGGCAATAAGTAATATAATTATAGCAAAAAATTCTAAATTTCCTTAAGTAAAAGTGTTAATCAACTCTTAATGAGCTCAAATATTAATTTAAACTCATTAGCCTTAATCCTTAGCCAAATCATGTGTTCTTATTGTCTATCTTCATATTTAACAGTAAGAAAATATTTAGCATTAATAAAATTTAATTTGAAAGCCTAATTCTTAAAATCACTTTTTGGACACCTTTAAGAGGGGTATTTTGGTCATTTTGACCAAATATTAAATTAAATATATTTTAATAAATTAAAATAGTTCTTTATATCTTAAATTAGTAACTTAATAATTCAAAATCAATTTAAAAGTATCTAGATCATTTTCTTATTTTAAAAACCTAAATTATAAAATTTAGTACTTATAAACCTAATATAACATTAATAAATAACAAATCATGTTAAATCATAAAATATTAAATTAATGAATTAAATTATTATTTGGCAGATCAAAGGAATTGATTTGGTTGTATTTTTTATCAAAATAGTCAGGTACATAGATCTACTTATAAGCTTTATTTCAGCATATTTACTTTGAGACATTTTCATTTGAATCTTGCTTATACTTTTAAATATGCTTATCGCTTATTAATTTGCAAAAATTATCTTAAGGAATTTAACAAAAAGATGAAATGTATTATATTATTGTAGTGTTTGTCTTTGGAGGATGGATACAGATTCTCAATATTGCAATACTTTATAAAAAAAGCTAAAACCTCTGGGTGATTCCTTGTATTTCTCCTAAACTCCCTTGATTTATTTCTTGCCGCGAACTGATGGCGATGATCACTTTTCTTTGTATGTATGCTCTTTTTTACTTAGTAATGGAATGCTAAAAATCCTTTGGAGAGAGTTGAGATGTAGTTATAAAAATATGTAAGGGATAATTGGTGTATGATGATATTATTTGAATATAATAAAAGAATGTTTTTATTATCTTGAAATTTAATATTGAATTGAATGCTTAGATGAACTGAAATCTAAATTATTTTATTTAAAAGAACTTGTGTTCCAATGCTCATCAATTGGGTAAAAGAAAAGAAGGTAGTGCAAGTAGAACTGAGAATTATGTGACAAAATTCTCAAAGCTCACTTACACCCTTTCTTAATAGCTCTCCCAAGAGATTGACGCTTGAGAACCAAGTTCTTCATTAACCTCTGCTGCTCAACAAAGTAGAAGGGATGAGAAGATATTGGGAACTTTAATGGATGATGTGACTTAGTCCATTAACCCAATGCATCCTCCCATCTAGCTAAACCACATGTGAAGCGCATGATGCATTATTAATTGAAGTCGTGCTTGTGAAACCATCATAATTAAAATATATATTTTGGTAATATAGATGTAAGGAATCAAAATCTAATTAATAGATCATGATCTCATAAGAGTTTATGTGCTAAGGGAGAACCCAAAAGGAGTTCTGTGGGGGCCCGTACTTTTTCGCGACAACACTAATACTGATATTAGCATAATTCGGGGAGTACGATGCTCTAACTGTGGCAAATCCCCAACTTAAGTAAAGTCAAGTAGGACCCAACCTGCCTTAAGCCAAGGACTTGTCACTTGGAATAGTGAACATACATCAATACAAATCAAAGTGGCAGAAGCAAGAAATATTATAATATAATATTCACATCACAATATAGTATAGGAGAGTAAAAGAAATATTAACTCAGATTAAATGTAGAAAAGTAAATACATCCACAATTTAATTATTACAAACTGAATTAAATAAAAGAAAATATCTCTCAAACTCACTGCAAGAAAATGAAAATCTATCTAAGCAGTAGTAGGAAGATCATCCTCCTATACCGGCTCATCTCCAGTACCACTGCCAACGAACAACTCTAAATCTAACATTTGTTGGTATCACAAAGGCCAGGGCCCTAGTCAACAAAAGAAAAAGGTTACAGTTATATATTATTTATGTACATTTTAGGCTATTTAAGTGAACTGAATATTTAAGATATCACATTTAAAGGTTTTAAACATGTAAGCATTATAAGGTGCTACAAGCTACAAAGAATGGGATATATATAAACTAATTATTTATAGTTAATCAATAAGTATGTAAAAATAATATACAAAACAACAATTAAATAAGGTGAGGCTAAAAGCAAAATAACTGCAACTACGAAAATAAATCTGATTCTAATGTGCTTATAATCACATGGATACATGCTAAGTATATAAAGAACACAAGTGTTAAAATCACATACAATTCTAGCATCCTAAACATGCCAATTTTTAATACTAAATAATAAGAGTATTTATACAAGCATGCAAATTAATATGAAAAAGGCCACAGAGACATGGCAAAAGTAAACTAAGTACATGAATGAGCAAAAGTAAAGCCACTGAGATATGTGGCAAAGCAAGTCAAGCACTAAAAGAAAGGCCACTGAAGCATGTGACAAAGTAAAACAAATACTAAAAACTGAAATGAAGTAGAAATAAGCTTAAGACATAGTATTACCATAACAGAAATAGGCTATACATGACCTCTGAACTGAAAGTTCAACATGTATCCATCTTAGGCATCCGCAAAGCTAGGTCAAAGTTGAACTTATAAAATAAGACATGTATCTATTCTAGACATCCGCATAGCTAGGTCCGAGTCTATTCTATAATAAAACTAGAACTGAAGAGGCATACTAAGCTAGGACATACTCTACAAACTGAAAGTACTAAAAGAACTGAATGAATGCTATGATTTTCAATTACTAACTTAGGATGTATCTTCCATATCCTAAGTTTAGCTATTATGCTCAAGGGACAAGGCTTAATATTTAAGATGTGTAAAGCAGTCAAAGTAAAGTAAGCAAGAGACTCAATCTAAACTTATATAATATCTATTATTGTCTAATTTGTCCAACTAACTATTCTGAGAAGATATAAGTTTATGATCTCCAATATCCAGCTATCGAGAATAATCCCAGATTCACGATCTTAATGTTAACATTAGAACTTAACAAGTTCTAATTCATAATCATATGATGACTATAAGGATTAAAGTAAATAAATCAACAACTTAATTATTATTATTTTCTCTCTTAACCCAAATCTTGATTTAAGTAAATTGATTAAGGATTCTGAACTTAAACTCCATCTTGGTGTTCAAATCCTGAATCCAAGGTAGTATCCTAATAAAGATTTAGGGTTCACACTCAAACATAATCTTAATGACCAATACCTTATAAGTTGAAGGATTTAGGAACTATGATATTAATGAAAGGTTGTTCTAATATTATAAGATAAGATAATCATTAAGAACTAAGAATCTAAGATCTATATTCAGTCTTTAAAATAATTACATTATCTTATAGATTGAATCAATCCTATACCCATAAGAAAGGTTTCAAAAGGATTAAATAGTTAATCATGTAAGGAATTCCAAATAAAGGTAGTTCAATTCAATTGAATGATCTAAAGTCTAAAATCTAAGATCTAAGATTTGATCACTTTAGATCTTAAGCTAAAACTAGACTTAGGAGTTTTATAAGAATATTTCTCATAGGATTCAAGCTTATTTGATCAGCTTAGTTGAGCTATTAAACTAGGGGTCTAACACCTAAGGGTAGTTAGGTTTAACTCTTAAGAAAGAGGGTTTTAAGGACACTTAAGGTCTTAAGATCTTAATAAGACTAACTTAAGATTTCTTCACTTAGCATCAATATTATTAACATAAGATTTCAAAAATGTGATAATAATCTAACTAGAGATATTTTACTGAATTTTCAAGGTTTAAGGGGTGCTTAAACACATTTTGGTCAAAATGACCAAATACCCCTCTTAAGGTTAAAAACTGGGATTTTAAGATTAAATCATCTAAATTGATTCTAGTCTATTTTAATGAGCTTCATATTGATTAATGAAGTGAATAAAACACTTAACTTAGGTTTTGAATATTTAATTTAGCTTAATTAGAAGTAAATCTTAATTTAAGGCAAATTAAGATGATTAAGAAAATTATGGCATATTAAGATGATCCAAACTTAATTATAGAGGTACTAATATAATTAAGAAGATATTAGGAACTGGATTCATCAAAATTAGAAACTAATCCAATAATTAATTCACTAATCTCATTTTAGGGTAATTAAAGAATGATTAATAAAATTAAAGATCTTAAATTACTTTTAAGGGTCTACATAGGTTATTTATGATCTCATGAGCAATCAAAGATCTTAATCAACATTTTTGGATATAAAATGATTTTATTATAATTTAAATGAAAATAGAAAATGATTAGACAATTATTTAAAATCTAACTATTGGATCTTTGATTTTATTTTATGTTATTAACTCTTGCATTTTTTTAATTAAAATAGTATATTGGATCATACCATTTAGATAAGTATTGATTAAATTGTTTCATTAATACATTTTGAATATTTATTTTAATAAAAACAATATAATTTAATTTACTGAATTAGTTTCCTTAAGGAATTTAATTCAGTAATTATATTAATTTGTTGTCAGCCCAAATCAAAAAGGCGCGGGTCGGAGTCCGGCCCGACCCGGCACTAGTCATCTTCTACGCTGGGGATTCCCGACAGAGGAGAAATTAGGGTTTGCTTCCAACCCCAAATTCTCTGTCTACAGACCACGCCTCTCCTAGAACTCGATGGCTACACCATCAGGAGTGCGAGACACGTCGACTGAACCTAAAATCCTCATCAGGGTGCGCCAGATCGCCGGGGTGCTACTCTACCGAGACGTCCTCCTAAGGCGCACTTGTGAGGATCGAATTCTCCTCACAGAGTTGCTTATATGAGCTGAGCTCTATACCTACACGTTCAGGGATCGAAGGGGCATCGATTGGGCATCTAACTTAGTCCCAAGCATGGAGGAATCAATGGGGGGCTACTCGTGGCATTTCACGAATGTAGACTCGCTTTGAGTCGATCGATCCCAGTCGAATCAATTGACCAGATCAATGCCAATGATTGCAATTAGTTTGCAATCACCTCAGAAGGCATTAGGGATTCAAGATAGGGCTTGTAACCTCGGGAAGACATCGGCATCCAGCGCCTTAAGGATCGGCTGCCAGTGCACGCTCATACAGGATTACGCCGTCTGGTCCACTGACAGTCCCCGCCAGAGGATTTAGACGCTTACTGGGGAGCTAAGGTGAGGTCCTATCACAACATCTAAGGTCAATTGAGTGTGAGTTGAGATGAAACTAGCTCAACAGAGGAATGGGATCAGAGGCTATACCTTGAGCTGGGGATGGCTACGACTGAGATGAAGGGAAGGGCTCTGAGTACTCCAAACAGTTGCAGAAGCTGGCTGGGGGTCTGAACGCTAGACACGCACCCGCTATCAGCAGTACATAGCAGGTTCAGACATCAGAGAGCTCAAATCGCAAGAGGACGCAGACTGAGAGGGAGAGGGTCAAGCAGCCTATCCACAGAGAGCAATGGGATTCTCTGTGGAAGTCCTGGGGTATTTATAGCCTGATCTGCAGTGTGGGAGTTTCGGGCTAGCCTCCAATGGCTGACCCAAGGAGAATTAGGCATCGGGCCATGATCTACGAGGGGTAGACCCTGAACTTCAATCCCCTAGCCGTTGCGATTCAGGAGAGAGTGGAGGACAGGATCTCCCCCGTACTGCCACGGCAGCAGAAGTGGGCGAGCTATCGAGGCCTTACTTAGAAATTTGGGGATGAAGTTGAACATTGACTGGCGGGGCGTAGCCATTCGATGGCTCGTCAATTAGGATGGAGCAGTTCGGATTCTTCGATCAGTAAAGGCCGATCGAGAAGGCAGATCGTCAGTCGGATTGAATCAAAGCGATCCAATGATCGATCTGACTTACTTAAGACGGGATGCGAAGGGCCGTTAGATTAGGATGTTGATCGAGTGGCTTGGATTTTTTCACGGCGCGGGGTGGATCGTGCCATCAGATGAATTACGCCAACATGCGTGCTAGAGCATTCATTCGAAGGGAATGGTGCTCCGCTGTTGGGACCCCGCAGTGGATCTGTCTCGATCTCGACAGCAAATCCCAGAATTATTAAAATGCAAATATTATATATATATATATATATATAAAGACTCTGATTAAAAGCAAAACTACCCTATTAATCTCTCTTAGTTAACTACTAATTTTAGTTAACCACTTATTAAGAATTGTTTAATTATACTTATTGTGAATTAATTCTAAAATCAGCCAAAATATACTTATAATCATTTTAGTAGTATTATATAAGTGCATTTATATGTGTATATATATGTAATTATATTATACATATAAATATAGATAATTTGTATTCCTACAGGGAAAGGACAGCAGTGGGACCCTTCGGTACACGTGTGTAACGACCCAAAGTCGTTATTTTATAAATTAGGTCAGAATCCCACCTTAGGAATCAGGATCCCGGGGAATTTCACTTTATGGCAAACAAAATTACCAGTAGATAGAAACAACTTTAAAGATCAAAGTGCCATAGTTTGAGAAAAATCCGAAAGACGAAAGCTTCCGTTCTATTTTCTAAAATTTCTAAATTAAAAAAATCAAAACATTCAAATATGCATCCGAATTTATCGTTTCCAGTGTTGACGTGTTAAGTATATTATTTAAAAGCTACTCGAGAAGTTTCATCAAATTCTGAGCACCGGTTTGACCGTGATTAATTTTTGACGTTTTAAACCTCAAAAAATAATATAAAATAAAATATTGCTCCGAATCGAAAATTTTTGACGCGAGGGTATTCGACATGTCGTAACACACCTCGGTGTCAAGTTTCGTTATATTTGGACATCAAATGGCATAAAAATACAATTAATTTTAAGTTTAGCAAATTTTACCATTTTTTTTTCCGCTGTTTCCCTTCCCCTGTTTTTGTCCTTATGCTCGGCCCCTCCCTTCGCCAATCGCGCCTAGCGACGCGATCAGGAGACAGAGCCTGCAGTGGAAGGTTCCGCGCCTACTTGCGCCTTTTTTGGCGCAAGCTGTCGGCCCATTGGGCCGACCCCGACCCCCCATCCGCCTGTTAGGAGGGCCCGCCTGCGCCGAATCTGGCACGGGATGCGATTGGCCCTCCCTCTTGCCTCTTACGCCCCTCCCTCCTGCACCTATAAATACCCCCATCCCCTCCCCTCTCATCCCCACAATCTCTCACAGCAGCACATCCTCAGCAGCCCCAGTCCCCTCCTTCCAGCTTCCGGCAACCTCTCCTCAGCCCCTCCAGCAAGCCTCCCAGCCAGCAACAGCCCCATCTCCCTCCAAATGGCTGGCCAGCCCCTCCTCAGCCACTCCAGCCTCCTTTCGACAGCCCGACAGCCTCTTCCAGCACTTCCGGTAACCCGACAGCCCCCAACAGCCCCTTTTAGCAGCTCGACAGTTCCCTCCAGCAACTCCAACAGCTTCTGTCAGCTCCTGGCAGCCTCCGACAGCCATCTAATAAGCCGCCAAACCACTCAGTAGCCGCTGCCAGCCAGCCTCTTGCCGTTGCCACCTCAGCCAGCCTTCGGCCAACCCGTTTCGGCCTCTCTTCGTGTTCCGGCGATCCTAATTCTAAAGTAAGAAGATGGAATTGGAAGAACACATTTATTTTCTCTAATTCTTATATCTTTATAACTATCAAGTTTAGTATTAGTCATTCACAGTAGAATCATCCTCATTAATTAATAATGAGAACGATTCAATTGTTATAAATGACTATTATTTCTTTTTTTCATTTTATTCGAACTTTTTCGATCATAATCTTAAAATCTCATAAAAATTATAACTGTTTTAATAGCAGCTTAAATCAATTGAACTACAAAAGTGGAAGAAGATCTGAATGAAAGAATAAATTAAACTCCTAAATCATTAAAAAGCTAACTTAAAAATATCGGGGACTTAATGCAGATTAAGTGAACTGTCACTCATTCGAGCTATTGAACTGCTGAACTTAAAGACTAAAGGTACCCAGTATATGACATGTATTATATCTTGCATTTTTATTACTGCTTTGCTTCGCTTAAATTGCTTCGAGCCAAATTTCATTTTAAAGCTTGGTTGGTTGTTCAGAACAAACATGGCAACATTCGTGGCTAGCTACTGGAAAAATGACATCAGTAACAGCATTCGTGGCTAATTACTAGAAAGAAGACATCAGTAATAGCATTTGTGGGCAGTTACTAGAAAAATGACATCAATAATGGCATTCATGGCTAATTACCAGAAAAATGACATCGGTGATAGCATTCGTGGGTTGTTACTGGAAAGAAGACATCAGTAACAACATTCGTGGTAGGTCACTGGAAAAAAAAATGACATCAGTAACCTGTATTTTTGCGCTAATATCTTTTGCAGGAAATTAATTATTTCATTTGCGCTTTTACCTTAATATTTTTCCTGCATCTGTTTCGCAAATCGCTCCTCTACTATTATAAAATGTAATACTGCATTGATTACTGTGGCACTTAGATTATTCTCTAATTCTGAGAATTCAAATCCCGGTCTTGTTTTATGTACAATACCAGGTCAGGTGCTCCTAGAAGAGGTTAAGCAAGAACCTCAATTTTCAAAAGATCGACGATGGCGCTGAATTGCTTATTTTATTTCTTTATTTTGTACGATGAAGGATCTTGTAATAAGAGTTTTGATAAATGAATAATATCTTTTACTTTTATATACGTATTCTTTTCTCTCAAAATTGCTCGATATGATCCTACGGTGAGTAGTCACCCGATGCCAGAACAGTTTCTGCCAAACCGGCATCGGGCCTCCACAACATGTCTGCCAGAGACTGGTTGGCAGGGGGGACAGGCGGGGCCCGCGCGAATGCGTGGCGGCGAATGACTCTCCCCGTAACTGCAGGTGGGCCCGCATCCAACGGAACTGGCACATGCGGGGCCCGCACCTCTCGGCTCCCGTGCAGTGGGGCCCACTGGTCAAACCGGTAGCGGATGCGTGGCAGCAGACCACGCGGGTCGGGCCGACCCGACCCAGTCTGCGACGCTCCGTCTTCCTCAGCTTGTGTAACAATCCTAAGTTGTTACCCTATAGACTTAGATTATTTAAGCTAAACTAAGCTTTAATTTTGATTCCATTGGACTCAATAGGTCATTTAAACCTAATCCTAGAAGTTTGGAATTATTTGGAGCTAAAATGGAAAATTTTGTATTTTTAGCTATTTTTAAGCCCTGAAAAATACCTAAATTATTTTGATCTCCAAATTAAAATCTGATTTTATTTTTGAATTTCTCATACCCAAATTAGCTAAGGGTGAATTTTTGGGAATTTTTAGAGCTCATTTGGTCCTAAATTGGATTTGAATTATTTAAGAATAATTATATATTATTTAATTGGATTTAATTTTAAATAAATTAAATAAATTAATAATTTTATTAATTCGGGATTTGCTGTCGGGACCGCGGTAGATCCGCTGCGGGGTCCCGACAGCGGCGCACGGCTTTGAGCCAGTGGGATCACCAGCACGCATCTCAGCGCATATGATCCTACGGCTCGCACCTTCGATCGGATCTGCTTAATCTCAACCGTTCCGCGGTTCTGAGATTCGATCCGACGGCGCTTAAACCATCTGCCTTAAGTAACCCCGATCGCCCGTTCGATCGATGGATCTAATCTGACGGTTGATCCAACTCCTAGCGCGACCGTTAGATGTCGGGTGATCAGAGCCGTCCCGCGCCAACTGCCGATCCATCAGATGGTCCCGGAGTCCCCCAACACTATGGATCTTCGTCTCCAGAGGATCCCGTCCCGACAGAAGAAAATCCGCCGAGTCGGTCCTGTCTGCCACCTTCCTGCCAGGTCAGCTAGACCGTTAGGGTCCTTCCCGTTGTGGCCGAGCCGCAGGGATGGGTAGGGATTGCTGAGCCATTCCCTAATGGGCAATTACAAGTGAACCCCCCGGGCTGAGCCAAGCTCCAAACCAGAGCTCTGGCATCCACTCCCGAGGTCTCCTCCGGCCTATAAATATCTCCCAAGACTCACAGTGAGCTCCTTTGCTCACTGTGATCCCCTCATCTCCCGGCTGAAGCAATTGGAGCTCTCGGCGAACGTGACGACTGGTCCTACCGCGTTTGCTGATAGAGGGCGTGGTCTGGCATTCAGACCCCCTTGTCGAGCTCCTGCAACCCTCTGGTGCGACCCAGCCTAGCTGCATTGTCTTCTGTCTCTGAGCTTCTTCGAACCAAGGTACAGCCTCTATCCCTTCTCTCTGTCGAGCTGTTTCAACTCGACTCGCCTCCTCTCGGGCCTAGATGCTGCGTTAGGACCCCTCCTTAGTTCCCAGCAGACGCTCAGATCTTCTGGTGAGGCCTGGCAGTGGGCCAGACGGCATAATCGCCGTTTGAGTGTGCACTGCCAGTTGAGTCATTTTCGCCCAAATGCTGCATTCCCTCGAGGCGTTTGGCCATCCCATATGCAGTAGAAGCTATCGGTGATAATTGTCAAACCATATCGAAGGCTGGATTCGACCAGATCGATTGATTTGACTGGAATCGATCGATCCAATCGTGGGTCTAGACGGCAAAATATGCCGAGTAGCACCCCAGCGATCCAGACCACCTCAGACCCTCTCGAGTCGACCTATTGCTCCCTCATCGATCCCTGAACGTGTAGGGATCAAGATAGGGGTGACCCGTGGACTCTGTGAGGAGAATTCACTCCTCACAGGTGCGCCTTCTCGAAGGTCTCAGTCGAGAAGTCATTCGGCGATCCAGCACCTCCCAGTTAGGGCTTTTTGGCTTAATCGGTGTGTCTAGGGTCAGGGATCGTGTAGCCATTGAAATCGAGGCGTGGCGTGACCGGAGCGCGGAGAATTTGGCGCTGGAAGCTGGCCCTAGGGTTCGGGCTGCGGGCACGTGCGAGAGGAAGAAGACAATGATTTTGGGCCGGGCCGACCCTAACCCGTGCGTTTTGGAATCGGGCCGACAGTTTAATAACAAAATTTTGGATTTAAAATCCTTAAGGAAATTAAATTATAATTAGATTCATATAGTTTTGATTTAAATAAACATTCAGAATAAATTAATTTAATAATTTTGGCTATGCTGATCCAAATGGTATGATCCAATATACCATTTGAATCAGAAAAATTCAAGGAATCTAAATATAAAATAAAATCTTAGATCCAATGGTTGGATTAAAATTTATTTTCCAAACTCTTTGCTGTCATTAATTAAATCATATAAAATTATTTAAGTATCCAATTTATGAGATTAAGGGCTCTGATTGCTCCTTGTACCCTAAGGAATAATATTATACCCTTAAATTTAATTTTGGATAGTTATCTTTCTTAATCACTCCTTAATCACCTTAAATAAGGATTAGTAAAATTAACCCTAATTAAGCCTTTGATTTGGATGGAGGTTGTTCCTAATGTCATATTAGGTCTATATTAGCCTAAGTATAAGGTTGGATTGCCCTAAGGATGCCCAAATTTACTAATCACCCTAATTGGCTTAATTAAGTAATTAGTGTTAATTAACTTTAATTAAGGTGTCAAAATCTGTGATGAGGGTGTTTCTCACTTCATTAATCAATATGAAACTCATTAAGATAGATTGGGATCAATTTGGGTAAGTAAATCCTAACATCCCAATTCTTGCCTTAAGAGGGGCATTTTGGTCATTTTGATCAAAATATGTTAAAATGCTCCTTAAAGCTTGGAAATTTCAGTAAACTATCCTAAGGTAAATTAGAAATGTCCTCTGAACTCTTAGACTAATAATAATGTAATGTGATCATTAATTCAAGAAATCTCCACTAAATCCCTAATTAAGACACTTGGATCTTAAGTGATCTTATAAGAGTCTTTTGGCATTAGTCCTTGAATCTAATAATTGAGATGATTAAATATCACCTTAATAAGTTCAGTAAGGTTAACCTAAGAGCTAAAGCTTAAAAGAAATGTAATTGGTAAAGTCTAAGTTAAAATCTAGCTTAAGGTCTAAAGTGATCAAATCTCAGACCCTTAGATCTTAAGTAGCCCTAAAAAGATCAATATGAGTTTAATGTTTAATCTAATACTTAAAATTATCAATTTCAACCTTAATAAGCCCCATTTAGTTTAACTATGAACTTAGAATCTAAAAGAATCACAAACGGAATCTCTTAAGATAAAACTCTAATTGTTAGATCTAAAGTGATCAAATCTCAGATCTTAGATCTTAGACTTAGATCTTCAATTTGAAATCAAACCATCTCCAATTGAAATTCTTTAATGATTGATTATTCAATCTTTTGAAATCTTCCATGTGGGTATAGGATGATTCAACTAATAAGATAATGAAATTATCTTAAAGATTGAATATAGATCTTAAATTCTCAAGTTCTTAATTAATTATTTTATCTTATAATCAGTAGAATAGTCTTTCACTAAGTTCTTAGTTCCTGAATCTTTCAGCTTATAAGATTCTTTATCTTTTATTTGGGTAATAAGTGTGAACCCTAGATCCTAGATAGAATATTACCTTGGATTTAGGATTTGAACTCAGCATAGGGTTTAAGTTCTAAATCATTAAATCTTGATTTACTTAATCAAGATTTAGGTAAGAGAGTAAAATATAAATTAATCAGGTCATTGTTTTACCTACTTTAGCCATATAGTCATCACATGATTTTGTATTAGAACTTGTTGAGTTTTAATATTAACTTTAAGGACATAAATCTGAGATTCTATTCGACAGCTGGATATTGGAGATCCTAAACTTGTACCTTCTCAGAGTAGTTAGATTGGATAATTAGATAACACCAGATGTCACATAGTCTAGATTGAGTCTCTTGCTTACTTTGACTAGATTTCTTTGCTTATCTTGGATATTAAGCCTTATTCCTTGAGCATAATAGGAAAACTTAGGATATGGATGGTACATCCTAAGTTAGTATTTGAATTGCATATCATTCAGTTTTGTCTTGTTTGCAGTTAGTAGAATATATCCTAACTTAGTCTACCTCTTCAGTAGTAGTATTATATAGACTGGACTCAGACCTAGCATATTTGGATGGCTAGACTGGGGATTGATTGATTGATATTGGAGGCCCTGTATGGCCTATTGGCTGGTTTGACAGTTCTATGTCTTAAGCTTATTGCTACTTTAGCTAGATTGTATTTCTGATTTGCTTTGCCACATGCTTCAGTGGCCTTATTTTCAGTATTTGTTCGCTTTGCCACATGTCTCAGTGGCTTCATATTTTATAGATTGATGTGCTTTTGCCACATGTCTCAGTGGCTTTTATGTTCTTTTCCTATTCTTAACTAGCATGTTGTATGTATACTCATATGGCTTACTTATATATATTGGCATATTTAGGATGCTAGAATTGCACATTTTTCAATACTTGTGTTTCTTTTATATACTCAGTATATGTTAATATGATCATAAGCATGTTAGGTTTAGAATTGTATTATAATTGATGTTTCTTTTAACTTTTAGCATCACCTTGTTTATTTTGCATTGTATAATGGCTATAAATGGATAGTTTATAGTTACTCATTTCTTTCATAGCTTGTTGCACCTTTACTGCATGCATATGTATTTAAGATAAAATGTGACATCTTTAAATGTTCAGTTCATTAAAATAGCCTAAAATGTACTTAGACAATTGTCTAACTATAACATTTTTATTTTGTTGGCTGGGGCCCTAGCATTTGTGATACTGACAAATGTCAAATTCAGATGTGTTCATGGGCACTATCGTAGAAGAGGAACAGGTTCAGGAGAAGGATCGTGTTGCTGCTGTTTAGTTAGATTTTGCCTTTGTTTCAGTGAAATTGAGAGACATTTTCATTTCTTTAAACTTCAGTTTATAATTATTAATTCTGGATGTATTTTATTTCTGCATTGTGATGAGTTACTATATTGCATTCTCTTTTCCTACTATGTATGCTTGTGGATATTACTCTATTGTTCATTGCTTCGGCCACTTTGATACTTGTGTATTGATGATGTGATAGTACTTGGTGACGAGTCCTTGGCTTAAGGCAGGTTGGGTTTACCTAACTTTACTTAAGTTGGGGATTTGCCACAGTTGGAGCACCGTACTTCCAAGTGGTCAGTACAGGGGCCCCACAGCTTGCAACTGCGATGGGGGCACTAGGGTATCACTTTAGGCGACCATCCCAATGCCAAAGGACCTCGACTCACATACCATCGTGAAGAGTTCGATGAGCTCTTCCCAACCGCAGGTGAAGCAAGCCTCGGAGCCACCTAAGTCGCGAGCTATATCGAGCCCTAATGGCTACCCTACGGGAACCCGATGCCCTAACCTCACTCCCGCACTCGATACTATCGATAATAAGTCATGAGTTCGGCCAACCAGGATAATAATA
Source organism: Gastrodia elata (assembly GCA_016760335.1). Classification (NCBI taxonomy): domain Eukaryota; kingdom Viridiplantae; phylum Streptophyta; class Magnoliopsida; order Asparagales; family Orchidaceae; genus Gastrodia; species Gastrodia elata. The sequence goes on along the minus strand of CM028671.1, from coordinate 404,477 downwards.
AATGCATGCATTGAAAGGTTTGATTGGAAGGAGATCATAGGAGAGGTAGGTACCTATACGAGCGCCGAATGAGCTAGGGTTTGCAGGTCAAACTGGCTTCGTCCGAGGGCTCCGGGTCAGCGATGCCCGCACCAAGGAACTCCTCGATGTTTAACCATGGGAGGTGGACTCGGCGAGGCTGCGCTGCAGTTTCTGGCTGGTGCACCGCGGCAGCGCCCGCTCCTCGCGAGCCACGCTTCGGGCGAGACAGGACGAAGAGGATCGACCGTTCGATTTCCGATTAAACGGTCCAGGATGACCGTTATGAGCAAACGACAAGAGGGGGATGGCGTCTGATTGCTTAACGATGCGAATTTAATATAATTTATATTATAGTTACTTTAATTAAATTAAATATTATATTTAATGAAACCTAATATTCATAATTAATTTTATCTAAATAGTTAGTTCCTAAAAATTCCCAACTAGTGTGGGGTCGAATTTTTGATCCGACGAGTATTTTAATTTTCTAATGTTCTGGGTATTTAAATATTATTAAAATATTCATCAAATTTTTGACGACTTCCGATTGACACGAAAACATCACCCCTAGCTAATGTGGGGGCAATGAGTACAATGCAAAGTCCATTTTTCGATCTGAGGTCAATTTAAATAAGTCAAATTTTAGTGTTTCGGGACTTTCCAGAAATTAGGATTTGATCTATTTGACTCCTGATTTGGACTGGGTCTTTGAAGTTGAATCCTAATGGCTTGATTAGCACTTAGGATTAGATTTAAGACTAAGATTATTCTTAATCGATTAAGATAACAACTTGGATTGTTACACTAGCATCCTATAATCATCATAACTAGCATCCTATAATAAGTAGGACTAGTATCCTATAATAATCATAACTAACATCCTATAATAAATAGGACTATCATCCTATAATAAGTATGACTAGCATTCTATAATCATCACAATTAGTATCCTATAATAAATAGGACTAGCATCCTATAATAATCATCACAACTAGCATCCTATAATAAGTAGGACTAGCATCTTAACATACTTTTAATAAAGTAAAGTAACTGAATAAAAGAAGATGACAAAAAATTCTATAATATAAAAGAATTGTAATAAATAAAAGTTTAAAAGAAAGTGTACTGAACTGAAAAGTAAAAGCAAGTCAGAACTGTCAAGAAATTGTAAAGTAATTGTGAAGTAACTCTAAGGAAATTCTAAAGTAACTAAGAAGTGACTGTAAAGTAATTGTAAAGTAAAAGTAAAGTAAAAGTAATGTGTGGAGATATCCCTACTTAGTCCTGCCAAAAAGTAAAATCCATCTGATCATCTAGGAAAAACATCCAAAATTAAAGTATGCTGCTCTCTAGGGGAAATACCATAAACAAAGTATCACACACTAGGGGAGATACCCTAGGCAAAGTATCACACACTAGGGAAATACCCTAAGCAAAGTATCATATACTAAGGGAAATACCCTAGGCAAAGTATCATACACTAGGGGAAATATCCTAGGCAAAGTTATCTCCAAAATAATATTATATTGAATGACAGACTAAGTAAGAAATAACCCACAAAGTATAGTAAAGTTTGTTTTATAAAGTTTTCTCTTTAAGTTATGCAAATGCCATATGAAATGTAGTCAAAGTTTAACATAGAATATTTATTAAATATTCCATGTTTAATATAATGTGTCCAAATGTATAATAAAGCTCAAAATAAGGAAAGCATAGCATTTCAAATTCAAGGTGAGCAAGTGTAACGACCCCAATAATTGGATAGAAGATTAATCCAAGGATTGGGATGTTACCTTAGCACCCAACACTTGATTAGAAGAAAACAAATCAAGTGTAGATGCTAAGTGGCTAAGTCACTTTGTGAGTAGTTGTTAAGTTAAAATGAATGTAAAAGAAGATACATATAAATATAGTAATACAAGCATTTACAATAAATTTCAATAATTATAAAGTATGTGATATCTTTTTATTATCTAAACTTTAATAATCTACTTAATGATTGGAGCTATTTTAGTTCTAATTTGACTTATAGATATTGATCTTTAAGTCAATTTTAATAAAAGTAGAATGAAGATAAGTTTGGGAAATAGTATTTTTCATATAATTAAAGTTAAGGAAAGAGATATATTAGATCCAACTTGAAATAATTTAACTTATGATTGTAGAGAACTAGAAATTTAAAAAGCTTATCTAAAGCTTAAAAAGAAACTATTATTTTCAATCAAATTGACTGTGAGCTATGGTCCTAAAATGAACCATTAAAATGAATACTTTGAATTGAATACTTAAAATTTCTAGATATTTTTCTAAGTATTTATTAAGTGAAAATATCTGATATTTTCTTAAGAATTTCTAAGTCCTAAAATTCTTAGAAATTTTGGCAGTCTTCTTTTTTTTTGTTCAAATAAACAATTTACACAATTAATATATAAGTAAATTCATTGACTACCTCCAGTTCTAAAATAAAGTTCAATCCTTTTTATAGGATTATTCATTTCCAGTTCTAAAATAGAGTTTAATCCTTTTTATAGGATTGCTCATTTCAGTTCTAAAATTTCAAGATTTAATAAAGCAACTTACTAAACTATATTTCATAGATCCTATATCACACATCTATTAATAAGAGATATAGAAATAAAATTAGCAATTTATAAGAGCAGCATTATTTTACTTTTTGCACATAGCATTTAATTTAACATTTCATTTCAACCTGCAAAGAAAAATAGTATTTAGCATTTCATTTCAACTTGCAAAGAACAATATTAAAGTTAGCATTTGTTCATTTGATTCTCATATAGGTTTAAAGGTAGCATATGGTTCCATTTATAAAATATGGTAGCATTTGGATCTTATAACATTAATGATGGCAGCATTTGACTCATGATATCATTGATTCATATTGAAAATAAATGGTAATACATATCTCCTATTTTATTTGATAATAATGGTAGCATTTTATCCCATTCAATTTGGGAAGAAAGGTAACATGAGATGGTGGCATTTATATTATCACTTCTAAAATGAAGGCAACATGTATTTGATCTCATATGATAAATGATAGTAGTTGTAAAGAGAAGGCAGCAGCATTCTACTATACACAAGAGGTACATCATTTATGTCCAGCATTTAAAGGATACCAATTTAAGTTATGAAATCACAGAATATAGCCTTAATGATTTATTTTGAACTAAAGAATAACATTTCGCATTTCATAACTAAATGGCAGCAATATATCAGCATTTTCTCTTTTAAACTATTGATGACAACATATGAATTCATCTAAAAAAAATGGCAGCATTTGATCTCCTAAATTACATAGTAGCATTTGATTTTATTTGAGATATGGCAGCATTTATATTTAAAATAAAATGGTAGCATGTGATACTAATAAGAGAAATGGTAATCTATAATCTCATATACAATTTATGGCAGCATTTATGTCCGATCTCATAAAATATATGTAGCTTTTGATTATTTGAATAAATGGCAGCACATGTTCCCTCATTTCAATTTATAGCAACATTAAATCACTTAATATCTCATCGATCTACTTTTAGAAAATACATGGTAGCAAATTTGAATTTTCTAAAATAATTGATGGCAACTTTTGATCACATTAGTATGACTAATAGCATTTGATCATTTGATTTTCACTTTGGAATAAAACGGCAACATTTGAAAATATATAATCTATTGGACACTTTTGTATCTCACAATATAAATAATGGCAGCAATTGACTCTTTAATTGGATGGCATCATTAAATCCTATAGGACACATAGCAGCATTTGCCAACATATGATTCTAATGAAAGAAGATGATAGCATTTATGACAATATTTGATCTAAATGTAAATTAAATTGACAACATTTAGATCTTATAATAAAAATGATGGCAGCATTCATTTTCTTAAACAATTGATGGAGCAATTGATTCTTTATATGATACCAGCAGCATGTGGATCACTAATCTCATATTACAATTTAAGGCAATAATTGACTCAGCATTTTAAAAGATAGCTGGAATTTAAAATAGCATTTTAAAGAACATCAACACATATTGCAAACACAATCCAATATTACACCTAAATCTGCAGCATAAGTATCAATATGTAACATTAGATATAGAATGAGCCTTTAGCATTTATTCAATACCCAAAATGCAGAAATCAATATTAACATCTAAAACTACTGCATAGCCATCAAATCTTTCTCATTATCATATCAGTTTATACAATATAGAGAACCTGAGCACAACTAAATAAGCTTAAAATTTTAGATTTCTGAGCTTTAAACTCCAAGTATTAAAAGGATTCAGTTAAGAAAATTTTCAATTGAAATTCCATAAAGTTTAACACATTGTCTAAAAATCACAAAATCTTCATTAGCAAAAATGTAATGATGTGAATAGTCCTCTTTTATTTCTCGTTATCCATGAGCACTCCTGAGGGAAGCAGCTTGCATATGTCTATGCATAATTATAAAGTTGCTATTCAATATGTATTTGATAAGATAAGTGTATTGAAATTTGTAAATAAGTTATTGTAAACTAGCTAAAAATATATAGAGATATAAATACTATGACAATTTCTAAGTATAATTTCATCATCAAATATGAAATCATGCTTATGATTTCAGTATATTTATTTGAGTGATAGAATTAAATGAAGTGTTCTTTTCTTTTGTGTTGAATTCAATTTCAAAATGACTTGAGGATCAACTTATAAAGAGAAGCACGGTGCTAAACAATTAAAGCATGATTGTAGACAACTCAAATTCTTACCAAATACATAAGCAAAACAAGTGATTTTAGCAAAAGATATAATACATGGATTGTTACTATCTCAGATTTGTAGACATTATTACTTTGAACATTTACAGATGGATGAATGATTACTTTTCATTGCAAATGCATTAACTGACACTGGCATGCGTATAATTGTATTACATCTATACAGATTGAAGCATTGTCATGAGATGCTCTAGGGTAAAATTTGCCATTACGCAAGAGATCGCTGAACTTATTAAATAAATATGACTAGTGCAAAAATATACCTCTATAGATCACATGATTTTGAGTAAAATAAAAGTACAGTAAGTACTAATAACTCGTAATAGAACAGTAAGATATTAAGACCACCTTTCTATTTATATATTTGAATGCAAAATAATAGAACACCCAAAAGAATTTAAAGTTTAAAGAGCTTGCATGTGTTAAAAGTAAACATTAACATGATATGAAGAGTTTTGTTGATAGCTTTCAAGCTCAATAACAACTTCAATAGAAGGTTTTAGCATCAAGAAATAATTGTTGATATCATTAAGGATTCAACCAATGAGCAACATAGTAGATTAACTCATTAGCTAAACCATTGTTCTCTATTCACACAAACAAAATTGGAAAAGGTAAAAATTCCTAAGATCTTAGATTAGCATATGATCGGCCTAAAGAGGGACTTTAAACTGCTAAAACAATAATTAAAATATGACTGGGTTGAAATCTGTTTAACAACTTATGCATTAAATCTTGAAGCCATTTCTATCTCCTTAATCCTAATGGGGAGCGACGAACAAAATGTATAGTTCAATTAGCATAAATTGATTCAATCCATTGAATATATGTGTGGCGACCGGGGATCGAAGTTCGAGAGTCTTTAAAGAACAATTCATCTCAATTGAAAATATATACATTTTTATAATTCAAAAAGGACATAATAAATAATAAAAGTCCATTTATACAAATAGAGCCAAAACATATATGAAAAGTTACAGTTTATCTTTTACAATATGAAATATGAAATATCTACATTCGTATGTTTCTTTTATTTCTTCTCCTTTTTATTGGCAGATCTTCTAAGCTTTTTAATTATCAAAACCTGAAAAATTCAGTTTATCAGTCAGGTAGGAGTACGCAAATTGTTCTTATAAAAATAAATCTAGCATCCTATAATAGGTATGAATCAAATATGAAAATGACTGAAAATCTACATAGTAAAATAAAGCAATTTACAATTTCAATTTCTGCCCTGCAAATTAGCTGTGAAAATTCAACATATATGAAAAGCATGAAAATTCAAATATTTGCCTACTTCTTACAAGAGGCTAAATCCCTCCATATAACTCCCAGGGGCTGCTAGCTGGCCAAATCTGTACAGATTCCAGTGTTGCGTTCTACCCTCCAAAGACATACACCACAAAATATATATGTACTGTGTTTCATTCTTTTTGTTACATGCTATTTGATATAAATCTTTTGCATGTTTAAAATGCGGTAAGCAGTGTAAATAATACTCAAATAGAAAATGGCTCAAATAAGAATACTGAAATAAAACTTATAAGTAAATTTGCGTACCTTACTGTTTTGACTCAAAATCAACCAATTCAATTTCTTTGATCTGCCAAAATAATTTAATTCATTAATTTAATATTTTGTGTTTGTAATATTAGTTTTCCCAAAATGATAATAAGATAAATATTTGAATTATTTTGATTTATTTTATTAAGCTATTTTATTTTTATGCCTTATAAGGTCAAATTGTGAATTTGGACTTATAAAGGCATTTTAGTAACTTTACCCTTAATAAAAATAAAATTTCTATTAATTTATTGTAGATTATGTCCTAAGATTTCTATAGAGTCCAAAATTATCAAATTCTGATATGAATTGGCTAAATTATAGCTAATCTAATTTCTAGGGTTAATAATTATGGTTTAATATGATTAGTGAGTGATTAGTGAATTTAGTTACAAAATTATTAAGCTATTTATACATTTAGGTTTCAGTTTACTTTATGAGTCATTTAAAACTAAAATCACTTAATTTGGATTATTATATTTGCTAATATTCACTAATCAAATTTTAGAGTAATTAGGGTTAATTAGGAGATCTAACTATTGGATCCTAAATGTTTTTGCAGTTCACTGAAATTTAGGTTTTTTCTGATCTAAATAGATATTTGGATCACCAAATTTGGAGCTAAATTGACTTACTTATGGTTAATTGAAGGTTTTAGGGTTAAAGGCTTAATTAGGGTTAGGTTTTAATTGTGATTAGTCTCAATTTAATCCAAATACTAAAATAAACACTACTAGAATATTTTTTAGGTTTTTCTGAGTATTTTAAGACCCATATTTGATATATTTGGGGTAGTGTGTTCAAAAATACAAGGGTTTGATGTTTTGTGATATCTTTTTATAATTAAGTATCCTAGATTATCATTTTACAAAATATTAATCTCACTAAAATTTAGATGGTACTAAAATAATCTTTGATTTTTGCTGATAAATTTAATGTATTTGTTTGTATGATTTGCATAAATATTTTATGAGTTATTTAAGCTTAAAATTTTGTAATTAATTGAATTATATATTATTGTAAATATTAAATATAATTAATTCTATAATAATTATATTTAATTACTAAATTGTTATTTATTATTAATTATTTACTTTTATTTTTCTGTTAATTATTTATTTTATTTTATCTATTTTTATTTATCTTATTAATTAATCTATTATTTTATATTAATTAATATTAATTTTATGTCTATTTAATCTATACATATAAATATATATATCTATTTATTAATAATTACATATTAATATATATATATATATATATATATATATATATATATTTAACTTTCTTCTTTTGCAGGTTTCAGTCTGCGGCGGGCCCTACCAGTGCCACGCGGCACCTCCTCATTCGCGAGGCTGTCCGTGTGGGCCCCGCACACTTGATTACCTGCAGAATAGACAAACTACAAAGACGGGTCGGGCCTGGGTCGACCCGACCTAACCCAATTCTTTCTTCTCCTTCTTCGCGGACAGCCGATCCTCGTGTTCTAGGGTATCATTTTTTAGCGGCCGAAAAGTTGTCGTCGGAGGTCAGCCGGTATGTCGATCGAAAGGTCTCGGAGAGACCTTTCGATTGACACCTAGCACGTCACCGGAGGTGACCGGCGCTTGGTACAAAAGCTAACCCTAGACTCATAGTGACGGACGTGTTTTGCTAAGAGGCAGAACGTGAATTTAATTGAATTGATTTAATCGACGCATTATAAATTCAAATTGACAATTACTCAATCAACCATGGTAATTAACAAAATGTTAGATATAATTTTACTTGATTGAACCAAAGGATCAAGAAAAATAAGCACCTGATTAAGCAAGTTTTCCAAAATATACGACTGGCTTGGCTTCCACCGAGATTTTAGATGCTAAGATTTTTATATGCTGAGGTAAATAGGATGATAAGAGGTTATAATAGGAAGGTTATAGGATGAGGTTTGCGAGGCATTGAGCAGTGAAGAAGACTGCGCTCGCCGCGTGTGCGAGCTCGCCTCCACGCGTCGATCCCGCGAAGACGATGAGCTCCAGCCGTCTGATCCTCCTGATCAGACGGATCAGAAGGATCCGTCTATCCAAACGACGCGGGCGGCCAAACGAACGGCGTCATTAATTAATCGGGACGGTGCCGTTTGATTTAAATAAAAAAATTATTTAATTTATTTTAATCAATTTAATTAATTTTAAACTTTAATTTTAATAAATATTTCCAAAAAAACTTTTAAAAATATCATTCCTATCTAATTGAGGTCTTCTGAACATAATGGTGCACTTGAATTTTTGATTCGATGAGTATTTAATTACTCGAATTTTCAGGTATTTAAATAATATTAAAATATTCGTTAAAAATTCAATGACTTCTTGCCATCCCTCCTTGTGATGTCGCCTCCCTAATAAAGAGTAGTGGCCGAAGGATATGGATGGAACTGGAGCTTATCGTCTCGGCTTGACAGCTGAAGGGATGGAACGAAGGGAAGATAAGGCGAAAGGGAAGGAGTTGTCGTGCGAGAGAGAGGACAGTTGTCATGCGCCATCCTAAGAATGGATAGGGATTTAGGGTTTGCGTAGAGATAATGTAGGAATATATACTTATATGTATATATATATATATATATATATATATATATATATATATATGTGTATATAAATATATATATTTATTTATTGATTAGAAGTTCTAGAAAATTTTGAAAAATTACTTTTTAGCTAAATTAAGAGTAACGGACTCAAAAATAAAGTTGAAATTTAAATCAGAAGTCATCTTAATTATTTTAATTATTAAATTATGAAAATATAATAAAATAATCAAGAAATTTTGACTATCTCCAAAACTCATCAAAATTTCACCCCCAAGCTAATTTGGGTGTGAGGAACGTAATGGCGAAGTCCATTTTCGATTCTGAAGTCTAAATAAATTAGGTATCTTCAGAATTATCTGAAAATTAGGAAATATTGGAAATTACCAAACAATTTTTAAATTGCACGAAATTTGAGGTGGAGACTTTTAACTCTATTATAAGAGTAATGAAAGAGATTTAGAGTCAATTAGATCACTAATTGATGGGTAACAATATCTGGGTTATTACAGCAAGAGACTCTACTAAGATACAGTTATATCCATTTTTATTTAATTTATTCGTTCTATCTACTCTAAGTTACACAAGATTCAAAATCATCAATTCTTAGTCTAAATGTAACTTAGATCATGGCCTTATAAGTTTAAGAGAAATTATAATTGATTAGGTTCTAATCTTATTGAATCAATGTCGACTATAGTATTCAATAAAACAATCAATCGACCTAATTTGATATTTTATCATAATCTCAACCCATCTTGATTAATCAATCAAGATGAAAGGATTGAAGATTTAACTCTAAATGATGGGGTTTAATCACTCAATCCAAAGATATATCTAAAGGTCTAAGGTGTAGAACCCATTTCTCACAAAATTAAATTAAGGCAATCCTAATGAGTAAATTATACTCAATAAGATATATTTCTATTTTTAGTTCTAAGATTTAAAGATCAAATAATCAATAATAAACTAAGAAAATCTATAAAACTAACAAAACCAAGGCTTCACTTATTGAGTAACCCAATTTACTCAATAGATGAATTCTATGATTTATCCCTAATCCTAAGAGAATGGCTCTTAATCACTAAGATTAACACTCAGACACAAATCCTAACTAATATAATTAGGAAGGTTGAGAATGAAATAGAGAAGATAGAGGAGTTTAAGAAGGCATGATATGAGATTGATCTCATATCATGAAGCTTAAACTTGATTATTTTGCAAAAGAAGAAAGGCTGCCATTGAACATGTAAACTTGATACTATTCTCCTTTCAACACTATTACTTATTTAATTCACTACTTTCATTATTTATTTATGTAATTGTTAGTATTATATTTCCCACAACTTCTATTACGGATAACATGAGTAAATTAAATTTTCTTTAGTTTTGATATGGTAAAACAGCAGGAAGATTTGAGACGCAATTACAATGGTTGCCTACTCATAGGCCATCCAAATTGTAATTACGGCATTATAGAAATATTATGTATAATTATATTAAAATGTAAGAGAGGCTTGATAGAAGCATAGATATTCCTTAAGAGAGAATTGAATTATTTATATAAGTACTTATATGACAGCAACATAGTTGATTCTTCTTCTTATGAACTTAGCATTTGCTCTTACCATTGATTTGATATATAATTTGAAGAATAATACAAGAATAACTAACTACTTAATGAAACTCCTTTGAGATTGATTTAATTTTAAAAGCATTTATGATCATTTTATTGCCATATGAAGTAAACTTAAATATATTTAAGGATACACATTTTTAATTGAATAAGTACATTTATTTAGCATTCACAACCTTGCTCATATTATATTAGTTTAGAATTAATAATAAGTCTATTTAAAGTTTAACAATAGGTTCATTTAAGAATTATAATATATATATTAAAAGCAAGAGTTTAAATCAAATATGAACTTGCCAAATACTTAAATTACCTCAAAGCGCACTTGTCATGAACAGTTTCCAACAACATTCACTAGCTCTTTTCGTAATTTTAAGCCTCGATGAATTGTTGCTTTATAAATAAGGATAACTCGTTATTGTTTGGAGGGTTCTTTAATTACTTATGCATTTCAAGTATTCAAACTTGGTTTTATCTCTCATCCAGATTAAAATTAAAATTTTAGATGGACGTGGCAAGATAGTCATGATCACATAAATATTTACATATTTAAAATGTAACAATTTTGATATATAGGTCGAACTTTATAATCTTGGCAAGCATTTGTTAAAACAATAGCATTATATTAAAATACAATGGTGATAGATTATAAAGATGATGCTAAATTTGCTACATGTTATGAGTTAAGAAAATGACATATATTACTTATATGAACTTAATTCAATAAGAATTCTAATAATGAACATCCACTAAATTAGTACATTATTTACAAGTGCTTGTGTTATAATTTTTTTTAAAGAAACATATTATAGATCTTTTAAAAGAACAATAGAAACCTCTAATTCTCAAAACATCAAATACAATTCACAATTGTTTCAAACATTGTGAAATAAGTTATATAATGATTAAGAGAAATGAGTATATTGGTTTAACATATTTTCGAAGTTTAGCAAATATATATATATATGTAATTTTCCTTTAGTATGGCTAAACCAAATCAATTTACTTTTATCTCAAGAATATATATATATTCAATCATGCAATAAGTAATGACGGCTTAAGTTTAAGATAGTTCGATTATGAAAATATATACTTAGTTCAAAAACTATATTTGTTACATATCAATTCATTTTAAATTCAAATTTATCCAGGGTTTGAATTCAGTTCTAAATTTGTTTCAATACCATTAAGTAATGAATTTAAAAGCTGCACAGTAAGCAAATTTTTAGAATAAGAGGTGAGCATGGTACAATATTCATGAAAGCCATTTTCTTTTATTTATTTATTTTCTAGGCTCTTTATTAGGTCATGAACATTTGTCCCCAGAAATCTCTTCTAGGTTTCACATGGTGCTAATTACTTTCCTCCTCTGTATCGACTTCGGGAAGTGAAAGTTATAGCCTAAATCCTTTACAATATAAGGTTCAAAAAAAAAAATGGCAAAAATCATATGACTCAAAGCGATAAGTGAAGATTTAATAGAACTGCATATTAAATTCATCTTTTATATGAATAAAAATTTTAGAAATTCCAAATCTTTATTTAAAGTCTCACAAGCAATTAGAATGAGTTTGTTCAAACTCCATTGATTAATGAATTACTTAATACTGATATATTAGATGAATCAAAACATTCGGGAGTTGAATGAAAGTGGTACTTTTGGAATATCTTTGCTGGATGAAGCTCAACTAGTTTAATGAAGATAATTTTAAAATCAAATAGATTATAGATAGGGATTCAACTAATATAACTATAAATGTCAAAGTGAACAAGGTAAAGAAGCTGTGGTGTACATTAATTGGAGAAGACATTTAAGGGAATTCAAAAACAACAGAAAAAAAAAATGCAAGTATCATAATTCATTCCCATACTTAACATTACGATCATTATAAGTACGTAAATTAAATGAAGAGAAGAGAATGCTGTAAGAAATTGTACATCACAGCCATTGAGAGAAAGATTTAGGTGAAGTGGGTACCTTGTCGGCGACGTCCATAGAAGGAGGCGGCTCCGATTGGAGGGAGGTTCGGTCGTGGGGAGAAGAGAAGGAGAGGTTCTACTGAAAGGAGCAAAGGCGCAGAGCTTAAGAGGGGTTCGGCTTTTCATCCTAGCGACTTGGCTTGCGATACCTTAGGAGATAAGAGACGGATGTTGCGAGGTTGAGACGACATATGCCGAACAAGGGAGAGGAGAAGTGTCGAGCGAGAGGGGAAGGAGATGAGGTGTCGAGCGAGGAGGAAGGCTTGCGTTCGGCGCATGGTTGGGGGGGTCGGCCGAATGGAAATGGAAATTAGGGCATGCGGCTTGAGATAAAAAGAATGAGGGAAAAATGGAGAAATATATATATAGGTATATTAGAATTAAATAATTCATTTTCTAATTATTTTTATTAATTGATCTTAGTTAATTGAATGATTTCCAAAAATCATCAAATATTCACCTCTAGCTAATTGAGAGGTGAGGAACGCAACGGCAAAATCGGATTTTGATTCCGACGAGGATTTAATTTTTCTCATTTTCGAGTATTTAAATAATATTAAAATATTCGTAAAATTTCGACGACTTCCGATTGCAACCAAAACATCACCCCTAGCTAATTTGGGGGTGGTGAACGCAATGGCGAAGTCCGATTTTTGACTTGAAGTCAAATGATTAGGTCAATTTCCAATTTTTCTAAAATTCTCACAATCAGGATTTGATCTAATTGATTCCTGAATGAGTCTAATTCTTAGTGATGAGTTCCTAGTAACTAAATTAGTGCACTATAATCATAATTAAGACTTTGATTAATCTTAATTGACCTAAGTAATAACATGAGTTGTTACAGATCCGCTACAACAGAGAGACTCTAGAGGCTCTTAGGGGTCCTGAACTCTAGGAGCAGCCCTCTATCAGCGGTACGCAAGCTCAGGAGCGCCTGGAGGAAGCTCGACAGACCAGCAATGGTGAGCGGCAGAAGAACTCCAATTAAACTCAATCGAGCAGCCAAAAATAGTCTACGGTGAGACCTGATGCTATTTATAGCCTCAAGGAAGCATTGAGAGTAAGGCTGAAGCTTGGCTTGACCCAAGAGCTCGAGCCATGGAGAGCTCTCAGAGCTTCCATTCTAAGGCGTATGAGGCCAAAGGGCTCGACCAAGTGGTTCCACCACATCAGGGAAGCCACTAATGACTATGCTGAGATGGCTAGGGGGAGTGGGGGACTGGCTCTGCTTGTCGGAGATACGAATCTCCCTGTCGATGATACAAGCGGAGAGGGGGAAGACGATGAGTAGTGCAGGATCCATGGCAGCTGTCTGATGGATCGTTCGTTGAAGCGGGATGGCTCACATCCTCAGACAACTAACGACCGATCGCGGGGAGAAGATTGTCTGTTGGATTAAATCTTCGGATCCGACAGACGATCAGAGCTACTTATGGGGGGGGGTTGGTTACCGTCTGATCCCTTGATCGAACCGCGGAACGGTCGAGAAGGATCGGATTTAAGCTAAGGCGCGGACCGCACTATCTGATCCGAGAAACTGACGGCTTAGATCGCGCCCGCTGTTTTGAAAGCAGCCGACTGATGGAATATGGTATATTTGCAATTAAAGATTGTTAGTAACCCTAAATTACAATTAGACCAATTTAAATGAATGTGAATTATAGCCTAAATGATCTCCAAATTGCACCAAACTTTCACCCCTAGCTAATTTGGGGGTGAGGAATTCAAAAATACAATCAGATTTTAATTTTAAGATCAAAACATTTTAGGTATAATCTAGGGCATCTAGACTGATCAAATTGTCATTTTGGACTTAGAGAAGTTTAATGGACTTCAAATTTTCTAGATAGGCTCAATTTGATGTTCTAAAAGGAATTAAAACTTGATTAAGCTACATATATATATATATATATATATATATATATATATTTAACAGGGTAACAACCTTACACACACGGTTTAGCTCGATGAGAGGAAGCATTGGGTCCAATAAACTATGTCACATCATCCACTGGGTTTCCAATGTCCTCTCATCCATTCTACTTTGCTGAGCCGCAGAGCATAAATCGATGGGAACTTAGTTCACAAGCAACAAATCTCTTAGTAGAGCTTTTAAGGAAGGGTGGAAGTGCGCTTAAGAACTTATCACATAATTCTCAGCTCTACTTGCACTTCGTTCCTTACTCTTGTCCAATTGATGAGCTTGGTACTCGAATTCTTTTCTTAATTAATAATGCATTTAAGTTTCATTTTAGTAAAATAATTTGATAATTTTTCATCCAACATTAATTCATAATGATAATAAATATTAAAATAGATATCAATTTTTATTCATTCAAATATCTCCATTACAACACTAATACAACCTTATATTATCCTACAATTACATCCCAACTCTCTCCAAGGGGGCTTAGCTTTCCATTACAGAATAAATAAAAATATACATGCAAAAGGAAGTAAATCTTGACATCAGCTTTTAGCAGAAAATAGTAATTAAAGTTTATGAAGAGTACTAGGAATCACCCAGATATTTTTTAGGATTCTCTTGATTTTCCTCTAGCGCTTCTACTTGACTTATTCTCCTTTCCCTTGCTGTCTCCTTCTCTTCACCCTTTACAGTCTGCTACTTGCCCCTTGGAAAGTTCTATTTTTTTCCTTCCTATAGCCTCTCTTTTTGGTCTTTAGAATACTAAAAATTAGAACCATTGTTTGACCTAAAATTGGCCTTTAAATAAGAGAATTTTTTAGCCCAATGCATTAATTACATATGACCCTTCATCTTCTTCCATTTCAATACAATCCCTTTAATTTTTCCTCAAATTTAATGTTTATTCTGGTTTCAAGAGGCAGGGGGAAACCAAAGGTCTTTTATTTTATGGCCTTCCCCATGCTGCATTTAATGAATATTCTAAAATTTTCTGCAGCGGGAGCTGTGGTGTGCCACAGCGCGCTGCGGGGAGCTGTAGCGGTCTTGATCCAAACACTGTTCCATCGTGGCGCGCTGCAGCAGCTGGAGTTCAAATACTATTCCGCTGTATGCATTGATAGTTACCTTGAGGCTGTTGCCTGGCCGCTGTGGCGCGCTGCGGCGGTCGAACTTATGAAAAAATAGAATAGTAACTGTTCTATTAAATCACACATGATTTTCATAAATAACTAGAAATTCCATCGTGGTGCGCTGCGGCGGTTAAACTTTCGTGAACGCGGAATAGTAACTATTCAATTAGTTAACATATGGTTTTTCATGATTAATCAAATATGCCGCCGCGGCGGGCTGCAGCGATTTTGTCCCAGGTCAGTGTAAATTCTTATGGGCATAGCGCGCTGTGGTGGCTTGGAGCGCACTGCGGCGATAAATTTTTCGAGAAAGCGGATTGATATTGTTCAATTATTCTATATAAAATTTTAATTTTGCTCCCGGAAAATGATGTTGCGGCCCGCTGTGGCACGCTGCAGCGGTCTTCCTTCCAAGCCATCGGGAACAATTTCAGGTTAGAAAATATGTGGACCGTCATGGCGCGCTGTGGTGCGCTGCTGCGCACCCCAGCGGTTTTCATCCAGAATTCTCAAATTCAGCTCAGGCTTCCCATTTTTTTCATTATTCCTGAAAAATTATAAATTCCACTCAAAGTATACTGATATATAATATGTTTTGAATGTTTTTAACATTAAATTTTGTTATAAATTTCGGATATATCAAGGATTTTCCTGCTGCTTTAGCTTAGTTAGATTTATTTTCAATTGTGAGGACGAGTGTTATTTCTTGCTTTTAAATTTAGTTTGTAATAATTTTATATTATGGATATAATTATTTTTTGCATTTTTTATATTGAGCTGAGTTATTATCTTCTTACTTTCTTTACTATGCTGTGATGTGAATATTATATATTTTCTGCTTCCGCTACTTTGATATTTTGATGCATGATCTTCAGTTTCAGGTGACAAGTCTTCAAATTAAGGCGGGTTGGGTTTATACCTGACTCGACTATAGTTGGAAGATTTGCCACAGTTAAATACCGTATTCACTATAATTATGTTAATCTCAGTATTAGCATGACCACACATGGTACGGGGCCCCACTGTATATGTTCGAGCTAATTGTTGTTTGATTGGGTTGATCGAACCTGATCAACACCGATCAAAATTTGTAAATAATTTTTATGACATTTTAAGCTTGATTATACACACATACATATTTGAAAATGCATTTTTGCTTATTATATACATGATATATGTATGTATTGTGAGAAGGGTTAAGAATAAGTTGGTTACAAAATTTGTAAACTAGTTTAGTCTCAATAATGGTGATAGAATATTATTGATAACTAAAGTGTTTAATGAAGGTTCAGTAATCCATTTTAATTATGCTTTTTAAGCTTTAACAAATGAGGTGTTTATTTTTTGAGATTTATGGAGTTCGAAACTGAATGAGGTGACTCAGCGCAAAGCTCGAGTCCTGCTACTATCACATTTTGGGAGACCGATCTCTACGCTGGCAGCGTTAGTATTATATTTATATTTCATGAGGGGATTTGTTGCTCTTAAAAACAGATGGGATGTGACAGCACTTTCCTTCCCAAATCAGGAAAGAGTAATCTTTTTTCCTTTTCGCACCTTTCTTTCTTGCTTTAGCCACAAAAAATATATATATTTGACGGATGGACGGCCACGATTGCTAAATAAAACGAGCACTGCCAGCCTTTTATATTTTAATAATATCATTTTTTTGAAGAAAGCGAGTTATGAGATTAGTTATATTTAATACACCATTAACTTAATACGACGAAGTTTAATGGCTGGAACAATTTATGGTTTATAAATAGATTCTGAGAGGGCGGGCGCGCACGCACAGATGCGGTCAGGTAGACTGCAATACTAATTTAGATCAAAGCCTGCCTCCGATGGGGTCGTATCTGCTAATCATAGGTTCTCCCCTAAATAAAGTAATTAACGCGGTGTTAATAATAATAGTTTGTTGCGGAGCAGCAGGGGCGGACGGAGGAGGGGCTCTGCTGACGTTGATAAACAATTGCGGGGGGACGATGTGGCCGGGAATCCTGGCCGGGGCCGGCAGCCCAGCTCTGTCCACCACGGGGTTCGAGCTGAGGACGGGGGAGCGGCGTACGGTGGGAGCCCTGCCGGGGTGGTCGGGACGGCTGTGGGCCCGCACGGCCTGCAGCGGCGCAGACAGAGAAGGGCTGGTCTGCGGCACTGGAAACTGCGGGTCGGGCCCAGCGGCAGAGTGCGTGGGCAGGGGACCCGACCCGCCCGTCACTCTCGCCGAATTCTCCCTCGGCGGCGACACCGATTTTTACGACGTGAGCCTGGTGGACGGCTACAACCTCCCGCTGGCAGTAGAGCCGGCGAACGGCAGCTGCCCCGCCGCAGGATGCCCCGCAGACGTCGGCGCCCTCTGCCCGGCCTAGTTGAGGGCGGGGGACGGGGCCTGCAGGAGCGCCTGCGACGCCTTCCGGCGGCCGGAGTTCTGCTGCAGCGGGGACTTCGGATCCCCCAGGACCTGCCCCCCCCAGCTCCTACTCGCAGCTCTTCAAGGCCGCCTGCCCCGTCTCCTACAGCTACGCCTTCGACGACCCCACCTCCACCTTCACCTGCGCTGCCACATCCGGCTTCACCATCACCTTTTGCCCCCATCCCTTTCCCAGGTACTACTTTCCTATCAGCTCTGCCTTATAGCTCAGAATCATGATTGATGCTTTTCGTATTTTTTGGTGGGCAGTCAAAAGGCGTCAGCAGACCAGCTGAGTGCAATGCTGGAGAGCAACGGCCAATCATGGCTGGCCGATCTCGTCGCCTACGCCCAGCCGGAAGCCAAGCCGCCGCCGATTTCCTTCTTCTTCTCTTTTCTCCTCCTCCTCTTTTTTCTTCTTATTTATTCCAATCATTCTTAATTTATTCTTCCTTTCAATTCATATTGTTGAATAAAAAAGGCAATGCTGAAATCGGGTGTTGTCTTTGTTTAGATTGCAGCAAATGGTTTCATGCATGATTGTGCAAAGGTTATTTATGGAAACATGGAATGCTTAATCTATTCCTTTTAATTTACAAATTATATTTTCATATATGAAATACTAAAGGAAAAATATATCAACTCAATCTCAAGTGGTGGTATATACTCTTTATATGTAAATAGGTGAAAAATAATTAGGTACTTAGCAGTCGATAAAGATGTAGCACCACCTAAGGTTTAAACTTAGTAGCTAATTTGGATTCCAACATAACTTGTGATATTGGTCGTTGAGCCCAAACTTAAATATTAGGATATAACCAAGAACTAAATATAATTTAAAAGGTGTACATACATGCATTGGATGTGGTTTAAAATATAACAACTAATATTAGGATGCCAATCCTAATACCAAATGTTATTGATCACTAAACTTGTAAGGCCCTGATACCAGGTTAGTGCAACTAAGCTAACAATAGGGGTTATTGTGACTCATTACCTTAAATTAGAGGTGCAATTCCAACATAAGGTCAAGGGTTCTATCGAGGTGTAACACAATGAGAAAGACAGGATACAGAAAACATATATCGCACCATCTATAATTCCATACATTCATAATAAAATACACGCTTCTCAAAAATTAAAATAAAAAACACATACAATAATTTATTATAGACGAGCTTTAAATAAATATCTCTCATCCGCACTGAATAAAAGAAAAAAAAAACTACAATGATGAAATGGGGGTGCTGAAAAGAGGGCAACTTCTAAGCTAGATACGCCTCTAAGACTATCATGTTCTCAAGCTCTCAATTTCACATGTCAAGGCATAGCCAAATAAAAAAAAAATTTGATTAGACTTATTATCTAAGTACATTTTAGGCTTACGATTTATTTTATTTTAGGATATCACAATTTTCTTTGCAATTAATTTAATAAGTGGGCACAATAATTAATCTAAATAACTGTAAGTACGGAAAAACTGAAACTAAAGCGTGGATAGACGGTACAATACAGTATATCCTCAAATAGAAATGAATAACCTACAGAAGATTGTGCTACAAGAACTGATTTCGAGAATATGAAGAGGAGAGGAAGTAGCTACCATCAAGAGTATATTCTCCAACATGCAAGAGCTCTTTTGCATTGCAGCTTCCATAGGGCTTCACCCAGGGATCTTCTTCTCACAGTAGCCAAAGCTTCCAATTGAAATACCAACACATATAGAAAACTCCACCACATGTTCCCTTAAATATCCAGCTCAAATTCAGACCTCAAAAGATCCAAAATGCCCTCCAAATTACTTATGGCATAATTTGAAACTAGAGGGCACTATGGCGCGTCGTAATGCCTGTGCTTCGGGTAGTCGGCCGCCAGGGCGCACTGTAGCATCCTGGTCTCTGTTAGCTAGCTGCTGCAACAAACGCGGTAGCACCCGCCTCTCGGGATGACTGCCGCTGGAGCACTCTGCAGCGCCGATTTCCGTTGCGGCACGCTGTAGGGTCGATTTTCGCTACGGCGCGCGGTGGCGCCTACTTCTTTATATGCTGATCGCTGAGGCGCGCGATAGCGCCTCCATCTCGAGAGAGGGAGCGCCAAGGCGCGCTGCAGCACACGGCGTGCAGCAGCGCCTATGCTGTTCTTGTACTTCGCACCTTGTTCCAAATCGCCTCGGAACCTCTCGGAAGCTCACTGGAGCACCATTAGCATTTCCATAAAGGACTAAATGGTCTCCACAACACAATAATCTCCCACTTGGAGACTTTTAGAAAATCATCCCTCTTTGATCCTTGATTCTTCATTGTCTTCTTCTATTTTTATTAAGAAACGAGTGTGGATCACCCCCGCTCTCTCTTCACGTACCAAGGCCAATTGAAGCTTCACATAGTTTCAGTTTCTCCATTGTTACTATTTTTGTAAGTATATTAGCTGAATTCTTAGAAGTGTGGATCTTCTCCAATCCGAGCTGCCCTTCTTCTAATAGTGTCCGGATGAAATAATAATAAAGTTGAATGTGTTTTGTCCTGACATGAAATGATGCATTCTTTGCTAGGTGAATAGCACTCATACTATCACTGTAGAGCTTCACATTATAAAATACCAAAATTCTATTTCAAATTATTTATTAATAATTAAATAATTTTGACTTCAGATTTAAAATCTGACTTCACAATTACGTTCACCACCCCCAAATTAGCTAGGGGTGAAGTTTTGAACGCATTTGGAAGTCATTAAAATTTTGTCGAATATTTTAATATTATTTTAAATACCTGAAAATTCGAGTAATTAAATACTCATCGGATCAAAAATCTGAGTGCGCCATTGTGTTCAGAAGCACTCAATTAGCTAGGATAGATATATAAATATATATATATATATATATATATATATATATATATATATATTTTCTATATATCATACAATAAAAATTAAATATTAAGTTAATTAAAATTTAATTTAATAGTTATATATATTACTTATCTCTTTATTTTCTTCTCATTCGCATCCTAACCGAAAAACCCTAAGCCCCTTCGCACGCGATACCCTCTCCCCATCCCGACCTCTTGAGCGGCGCAAGGATCGCGGGATCAACGCCATTCGATCAAGGTGAGAACCAAGAACACGTGGCTTCCACCGTCATCTATGCCAATAGCCGTTCGAATAGAGACCAGGATAACCACCACGACCTCATCTAGCCGCAAGTCGCAAGCAAACGGCCAAAAGTTCTGATCTAGGTAAGAGTCGAGGCCATCCTTATTCAATCCTTATTTAGACCCTCGATGCTTCGCATTCACAAGGGGAATCGCAAGCAGTAGGCGGCGTAAAGGGTGATCTCCTAAACCCTAAAGTTTGCGACTCAGGTACTTCATCCGATTATTCCCTATCATATAGTTCGAATGCTATCAGGATATAAAGAACAAATTAAGACTTTAAAATTTCAGTTTGCGGGATATTTTGGCTTGATTTGGTTAGGATTGCTTCTATTTCAACTTGATATTATATGTTCAGTTGCCATCACTGTGAGTCATTGGCCTTTGCAAGGTTGTCTGTGAATCTTGTAACAAAGGCAAATGCTTCTCATTATGATTATGTTTTAGCTGCTTGTTATTAGTGCTGCAAATGAACTTTTGCAAATCCTATGGTTGACATGTATCCAAAAACATAGGAGTTAAAATGGTTGATATTATTACAGGAGATTGGCAATGGTCTTGAAAGTTTGTAGATGTAGTTGTTTTCACTGCCTTTAGCTATTGTTCATGCTGCAATCGATGATTCCTGATGCTGGAAAATTCATATGAGGTTTCTATTCTGCTGGAAAAGCAGAGATTGCTGAATTCTTGACTTTGGATGCTATGACTCTATGAGGGATTCATTTTCCTGCTGTTGCTCAGCTTTATTTTTTGAAGGATTTTGTATAGGATGAGAACATAGGATACCAGCAGTTAATGGTAGCAGTTGAGAATTTTTACTATTATAATGATGGAGATTTGAAACACCAATCAGTTTTTCATAAGGCTCGTTGTTTCTTACTTATCACTTTTGATTCAATATTAGCTAAAATTGTGCTCAAATTGTGAACTCATGCTCAATAAAAGATATTGTCGCCATTTATCAACTAAAGATCTAATGATAATATTGATACTTATGCTGCAGATTTAGGTGTAATATAAGATTGTGTTTGCAATTTTTGTTGATATTCTTTAGAAATGATATTTCAGCTACCTTTTAAAAATACTGAGCCCATTATTGCATTTAATTGAATATGAGATCATAAGTGATCCACATGCTGCCAAAGGATTATGTACTCTCAATTTTTCTTATAAAATCCTATGTTGCCTTCAAATTTCATAAGAGAATATATACTGTTTTCTTTTAAGAATAAGATCACATGAGGTCATCAAATGCATAAGATTCAAGTTGCTCCCATGTATAGTATGAATCAAAATGCTGCCATTTATGAGAAACAAATGCTGTCATTTGCTTTGTAAGATATAAATGCTGTCAAGAAATTTAGGAACTCCAAATGCTGTCGTTTATCCTAATGAGAGTCAAGTACTATCATGAGTAGAATTATATGTTGCCTTTTATTTTAAAATAAGATCAATGGGTTATATTAAATTACATGCTCTTTACTATAAGTCAATATGTATTGATGAACCTTATATATTCATTGCTGCTATATCATGAATAAATGTTGAATACCAATATTCATACTTCGGTCTTATTTATTGAGGTTAAAAGCTGAGAATGAATGATACCATACTTTATAAGCATGGTAGATTATGGCTGCCATTAATTTTAGTATGAATCGATTGCTTTAATTAAGTTGAAGGAAATGAATGCTATAAAACATTTAAGAAATATCAAATGTTGCTATAGATTCAATTGCTGCCATCTATCACGTGTAAGATCATAGATCATATGTTGCTTTTCATGCTAAGGTGAAGTTAATGGTTCGTATTAAATAAAATCTATCAATTGATGAATGGGAATTAATGTAATATGAGAATAATTGTTGCCTTCTTTTGATAAAGGATTAATTACATGTTGCCTTTCTTCCCAAGATAAATGGGATAAAATGCTGCCCTTATTATCAAGTGAATTGGGAAAAATAAGCTACCATTTTTATTGAAATTCCAATTGCTATCTTTAATTTTATTTGAATCATATGCTTTCATTTATCATGTGTAAGATTCATATTATTATCATTCATTTTAGAATCAAATGCTAAACGAACATGAGTGATTCAATGGAATCGAACGCTGTTAATGATTTGTGAAATCTATAGACTAATATTTACTTCAAATATGAATTATGTTGTCATTCTTTTATTAAAACTCTAGTTGCTGTCATCTTTTGTTAGATAGGTTTAAATACGATGTCCCAATGATGCTAAATTTGTTTTGAAATTCAAATACTATTTTTTTTTTTTAGTGAGAGTTGAATCAAAAGCTGTCATTCATCCTAGTATGAGTCAAGTGTAGTCATAAGTAATATACTGCATATGTAATTGTCTTCATAGGTATTATGAAATGTTGAATTCATTTTTCTTTATCATGTAATGTCATATAAGATAAATGCTGCTATTTATAGGAGTACTAGTTTAAATACTGCCATCTCTTATAATAAATAATTTAATTTCGATTATTCTAATGTGATAGAATTGCTGCACTTCTTAAACATAGCGGACATGCTTAGAGAATGATTTAATACTTGCAATTTGTGCTTAAGGATCATACTTAAATGTAATGAGACATTTTCTAGTTATGTTTAAATGAAACTATCTAATATTATGATGTAAGGCTGCCTCGAATTCTTCCATAAATAAATAAATATAAGAAATCTCCATTGTAGATATCTACAAAATTTTAATAGGCATTGGGGAATTTAGTTCCAAGTATTATTTATAAAGTTTGGGATGCTGCCAATAAATTAAATGAAAAATAAATACTGATATTCTTTTATAGAATCATATGTTTGTTATTATAAGAATGTGGGATTAATGCGATAGTAAAATGGATGCTACCATTTCTTTTATTAAAAATCGCATGTTTTCATTTAATTTGTGAAATCTAAATGCTACTATGTAATACACAAGATTTATATGCTTTCTTTCAATTTCAGTAAAAATCAATGTGATTAAATACTATTAACTATTAAATGCAATGGTAAGGAATAAATAGTATGATAGACTTTAGTTTAAATGGTTATTGTTTCTTTTACATATTAATTGTTAACTTTAAATAATGTCGTATTTTGCAGGTTGAATTATAAGCTATTAATGAAGGAAATGCTGCGCTAAAAGCTATTATCCTATAGCATAACTAAGCTAAAGGATGCTGCTCTTATAAATTTCTAAACTAATTTTTTTTTTTTTTTTTTTTTTTTTTTTGCATCTTTTGTTATTTTTCATAGATGCTGAGATATGATGTATAAATTTATAGGTTGTTAGATTGTTTTAATTATGACTTATAAAATTGTTGCTCTTTTAAATGCTAACTCTATTTTAGAATTGAAAATGAGCAATCCTTTAATGGATTGAACTCTACTTTAGAACTGGAAATAGTCAATGGATTGACTTATATTTTGATTGTATAAATTTGGAAAATTTGAACGAAAACAAAGGAGACTCTGCCGAAATTTTAAGAATTTTAGGACTTAGAAAATTTTAGGAAATATAGATGTTTACTCATAATTCTATAAATTTCATATAAATTATCACTCATTTGAAAAATAACAATACTTCAATATCAAATATCATAAAAACCTATAATTACAAATCATGAAGTATCAAATTAATGACTTGAACTACTTATTGGCAGATCAAACAAATTAAATTGATTAATGTTGAGACAAAACTAGTCAGGTACGCAAATCTACTTATAAGTTTCATTTCAGTATTCTTATATTTGAGCCATATTTTTTTTCAATTGAATATTAGTTACACTGCTTACCGCTTTATACTTTGCAAAAAGAATAATATTGAATAGCATGTAACAAAAAGTTGAAGCAATGAATTTATTATTGTGGTGGTTGTCTTTGGAGGGAGAAACGCAACACTGAGAATTTGTACAGATTGGGCCAGCTAGCAGCCCCTGGGAGTTATATGGAGGGATTTAGCCTCTTGTAGGAAGTAGGCAATCCAGAGGAAAGACACACCAAGAATTATTATTTAAGTAAGCTACCGACGGGTGGCGAGATAAGCTTCCTACAGATTATGCCTATGGGTTTACCCATTTGGGCTCAGGAGTCTTCGGACTCGCCTTATTGTTACAAGTGCTTTCAATAAAATTTATTTCATATATGTTGATTTTCACAGCTATTTTGCAGGGCAGAAATTGCTTACTTTACTTGCAGTTTTATTTTCAGTCATTTTCATATATGATTTATACCTATTATAGGATGCTAGATTTATTCTTATAAGAATAATTTGCGTACTCCTACCTAACTGGTAATCTGAATTTTTTAGGTTTTGATAATTAAAAAGAACTCAGAAGATCTGCCAAATCAAAATAAGAAGAATAAAGGGAGCAAAAGAATGTAGAAATTTCTAATTCATATTTTGTATAATTCAAATTATTATAAATTTTCATATATGTTTTGGCTCTATGTATAAAAGGACTTTAAATTTTATTTATTTTATTATGTCCTTTTTGAATTATAAAAATGTCTATATTTTCAATTGAGATGAATTGTTCTTTAAAGACTCTCGAACTTCGATCCCCGGTCGCCACAGAAATTGGTATCAGAGCGAAGTTTGAGACTATTTAAGGAATAATTCATAAAAAGAGCCAACTATATGAATATAGTTACTAAGTTATTAGAAGTTAGATTTTTAAGTTGGAGAGCCAACTAAGTATAGTTTATTATTTCCCAGAATATGGATAGTCAAAACAACAACAACAATCAATCACAGGAGGAAAATATTCCTCAAAACACTCCTAGTCACAACGAGACTGTTTCACCTAATGTTGAAGCAGTCTATCCCTTTGATCATAGTGGAGCAAATCAGATGCTCCAGTTCATGAATATGATGAGTCAATTCATGAATAGTCAATAAATCCCGAACCCTCATCCTATTCAGAGAAAAGCAGTAAATGAGGACATGCAAATATTTCTTAAACTTCAGCCACCCAGATTTAATGGCAAAGCAACTCCTTACCAAGCTGAGGAATGGATTCAAAGGATAGAAAAAGAGTTTAAATGTGCTAAGAGCTCAGAAGACCAGAAGGTATCTCTAGCTACTTATCTTCTGACGGAAGCTGCTGAGAAGTGGTGGAAAATAACCAAGAACATCAGATTCCAGAATAGAGCAGAAGAAGAAATCCAATGGGAGGAATTTGCGAAAGCATTTTTAGGCAAATATGTGCCTCAATCTGCTAGGCAGACAATGAGGAAAGAACTACTAAATTTGAAACAAGGAAGTCACACAATAACTGAATATGAAGAGGAATTCACTCGTCTAGCCAGCTTTGCCCCAGAAATGGTTACTACTGAAGAAGTCAGATGCCATCTATTCCTTAATGGATTAAGGAACAACTTTCAACATATCCTAACACCTCTTCAGATTTTAAACTTTGCTCAATTAGTAGAGAAAGCCAAACTTATGGAAGCTCAAGAAGAGCAATACTCCTACAGAATGAAAAGACCAGCATTCTCCCCCCATTTTAAATCCAAGAGATAGCAATTCTCCAGACCTCAAGGAAAAGTGTATAATATTCAAGGTAACTCAAGTAGACCCTCTCCAAGAACACCAAACACTTGCAGGTTTTGTGGAAGAATTCATAGTACAGATAAATGCTACACCGGTGAAGGTCAATGCCACCGGTGTGGAAGAACAAACCATTCCTTAAAATTCTGTCGTGCCACTTATACAGTCAATGGATATCAAATCCCAAATCAAGGAAAATCAGTTATAAAGAATCAAGGAAGACCACCAGTAAATCAACAAAGCAATATTGCATCTTCCAGTAATCCAAGAAACAATCAAGCTCAAGCTAGAATATTCAATCTATCTCAAGAAAAGGCAAAAGAAGAACCTGATGTGGTCACAGGTACAATTTTATTATTTCAATACCCATGTTCAGTTCTTTTTGATTCTGGAGCTACGCATTCTTTTATTGCGTTAAAAATAGTTCAACAATATTCATTACCAGTAGAACAACTTTCATTAACACTTAAAGTTAATCTACCAACAGGAGAGTTCTTAGAAACAAACATCTTCTGTAATTGCAATATTGATATAAATGGAAATTCTTGGGAAGCTAAACTCACTGTCATCCCTATAACTAGTTTTGATATTATTCTTGGGATGGATTGGATGAGTCAGAATAAGACATTAATTGATTGTGCAAAGAAAAGAGTATATATTTATAATGGAAGTAAGAAGGTAACTTTTATTGGTCAAAGGAGTGCAATTATTAGTCTTATCCCAGCAAACAAAATTGAGAAATTTATTAGAAAGAAGTATCCTTTATTCCTAACTTTACTCTCAAGTTCTGAGGTTAAAACTACAACCTTAGAAGAGACTCCTGTAGTAAGAGAATATGCAGATGTATTTCCTGATGAACTTCCAGGTTTGCCACCTCAAAGAGAAGTGGAGTTCAGCATTGATTTAAGTCAAGGAACGAACCCTTTATCTAAAGCTCCATACAGAATGGCACCCAAAGAATTAGAAGAACTTAAGAATCAACTTCAAGAGTTGACTGAAAAAGAATTTATAAAACCAAGTAATTCTCCTTGGGGAGCCCCAGTTTTATTTGTTAAAAAGAAAGATGGAAGTATGAGATTATGTATCGATTACCGGGAATTAAATAAAGTTACTATTAAGAACAAATACCCATTGCCAAGAATAGATAATTTATTTGATTAGTTAGTTGGTGCTTCCATATTTTCTAAGATTGATCTGAGATCTGGTTATCACCAACTTCGTATCAAAGACGAAGATATTCCTAAATCTGCATTCAGAACAAGATATGGGCATTACGAATTTTTAGTAATGCCATTTGGGTTAACAAATGCCCCATCTTATTTTATGGATCTAATGCAGCGAATAATGAAACCCTATCTAGATTCTTTTATTATCGTCTTTATTGATGATATATTAATCTATTCTAAGAATGCTAAGGAACATGAAGAGCATCTTAGAATAACCTTGAACTTGTTAAGACAACATCAACTGTATGCCAAGTTCTCAAAATGTGAATTTTGGCTTTAGTCAATTGCCTTCTTAGGCCATATAATTAGCAAGGAAGGAATATCAGTTGATCCCAGCAAGATAAGTGCAATTCAAGATTGGCCCCAACCTACTTCAGTAACAGAAATAAGAAGCTTCTTGGGTTTAGCTGGGTACTATCACAAGTTTGTTAAGAACTTCTCTCAAATTGCAGTCCCTATTACTCGTCTTACTCAAAAAGATGTACCTTATGTTTGGGACTCATCTTGTGAATCAGCGTTTAAGAAGTTAAAAGAATGTCTAACCTCAGCTCCTATTTTAGTTCTACCAGTTGAAGGAAAAGAATATCAGATTTATTGTGATGCTTCTGGAATTGGATTAGGCTGTGTACTTATGCAGGAAGGAAAAGTGATAGCTTTTGCATCTAGACAACTCAAAATTCATGAGAAGAATTATCCAGTTCATGACTTGGAGTTAGCTGCAATAGTCTTTGCATTAAAAATCTGGAGACACTATTTGTATGGAGTAAAATGTGAAGTCTTCACAGATCATCAAAGTCTGAAGTATATTTTTACTCAGAAAGAGATCAATTTAAGACAGCGAAGATGGTTATAATTAATTAAAGATTATGATTTATCAATTCAATATCAT
Source organism: Gastrodia elata (assembly GCA_016760335.1). NCBI lineage: Eukaryota > Viridiplantae > Streptophyta > Magnoliopsida > Asparagales > Orchidaceae > Gastrodia > Gastrodia elata. Next base: position 375,623 of record CM028671.1, on the reverse strand, counting down.
CCTGGCAAGGCAAATGTAGTAGCAGACGCACTAAGTCGAAAGGCAGTTTCACATTTGCATATTTTGACTTCTAATCCTATATTACTCAAAGAAATAGAAGATCTTCAGTTAGAAGTCAAATTACCATCAAATGCTAAGTTATTTTAGATGACTATAGAATGTTCATTAATGGATGAGATTAAAGAAGCTCAATATCTGGATGAAGAATATAGCTCCTTATCTACATCCATTCAATCAGGAAAGCACTTAGAATTGATTTTAGATTCAAATAAGAATATTTGGTGTGGATCTAGAATATGGATACCAAATAAAGATGAGCTAAGAACTAAAGTATTAAAAGAAGCTCACCAGTCTAGATACTCCATTCATCCTGGAAATAATAAGATGTATCAAGACTTGAAATCACATTTTTGGTGGCCAGGAATGAAAAGAAGTATAGCTGAGTTCATATCAAAGTGTGAAGCCTGTAACCTGGTAAAAGTAGAACATCAGAAACCAGGAGGATTACTTCAACCTCTAGCTATACCCCAATGGAAATGGGAAGATATCTCCATGGATTTTATAACTGATTCCCTCGCTCAAAATCCAATAACGATTCTATTTGGGTAATTGTGGATAGGCTTACAAAATCAGCACACTTTTTACCCATTAAGCAAACAGATTCAGTAGACAAATTGGCAAAAATCTATCTAAAAGAAATAATAAAGTTGCATGGTATTCCAAAAACTATCGTTTCTGATAGAGATAGTAGATTCACTTCAAAATTCTGGAAAGCAGTTCATCAAGATCTTGGTTCACAACTCTGTATGAGTACAGCTTTTCATCCACAGACTGATGGACAAACTGAAAGAGTAAATCAAACTCTAGAAGATCTTCTTCGCCTTTGTGTCTTAGATTTTGGAGGAAGTTGGGATGATCACCTTCCATTAATTGAATTTTCTTATAATAACAATTTTCAGGCAAGCATAGGAATGGCTCCTTATGAAGCCCTTTATGGAAGAAAGTGTATCACTCCTTTATCCTAGAATAGTGTTGGAAAAAACAGATTATAAAATCAGATCTGATTATTCAAGCAACAGAAAAGATAAAATTAATTCAGTATCGAATGAAAGCAGCTCAAGACCGACAGAAGCAGTATTTTGATACTCATCATCGCCATATTGAATTTTCTGTTGGAGATTTTGTATATTTGAAAGTGAATCCATTCAAAGGAGTTTCCAGATTTCGAGTTTCTGGGAAACTAAGTCCAAGATTTATTGGACCTTTTGAAGTTTTGAAAAGAATAGGTCAAGTGGCATATCAAATCAAACTTCCAGCACATCTAAGTCTAATGCACAATGTGTTTCATATCTCTTCACTAAGAAAGTGCTTATCTGAACCTTCAATGAGAATAGAAGTAGAAGATATCAATTTGCAACCAAATCTCAACTATGCGATCGAACCAGAAGAGATTCTAGATCGAGATGAAAGGAAGTTAAGAAGTAAAACTATTCCCATGATAAAGATCAAATGGAAGAACTGTCGCAAAGAAGAAGCTACATGGGAAGAAGAATCAAGTATGAGGAAAGCATATCCTCACTTATTTCACTAGTAAGTGACTATAAATCTTGTAAATATTTTTTAAATTTTAGATTGATGTCGGGGCGACATCTCTTTTAAGTTGGAGATAATATAAAATACCAAAATTCCATTTCAAATTGTTTATTAATAATTAAATAATTTTGACTTCAGATTTAAAATCTGACTTCACCATTACGTTCACCACCCCCAAATTAGCTAGGGGTGAAGTTTTGAACGCATTTGGAAGTCATTAAAATTTTGTCGAATATTTTAATATTATTTTAAATACCTGAAAATTCGAGTAATTAAATACTCGTCGGATCAAAAATCTGAGTGCGCCATTGTGTTCAGAAGCACTCAATTAGCTAGGATAGATATATAAATATAAATATATATATATATATATATATATATATTTTCTATATATCATACAATAAAAATTAAATATTAAGTTAATTAAAATTTAATTTAATAGTTATATATTACTTATCTCTTTATTTTCTTCTCATTCGCATCCTAACCGAAAAACCCTAAGCCCCTTCGCACGCGATACCCTCTCCCCATCCCGACCTCTTGAGCGGCGCAAGGATCGCGGGATCAACGCCATTCGATCAAGGTGAGAACCAAGAACACGTGGCTTCCACCGTCATCTATGCCAATAGCCATTCGAATAGAGACCAGGATAACCACCACGACCTCATCTAGCCGCAAGTCGCAAGCAAACGGCCAAAAGTTCTGATCTAGGTAAGAGTCGAGGCCATCCTTATTCAATCCTTATTTAGACCCTCGATGCTTCGCATTCACAAGGGGAATCGCAAGCAGTAGGCGGCGTAAAGGGTGATCTCCTAAACCCTAAAGTTTGCGACTCAGGTACTTCATCCGATTATTCCCTATCATATAGTTCGAATGCTATCAGGATATAAAGAACAAATTAAGACTTTAAAATTTCAGTTTGCGGGATATTTTGGCTTGATTTGGTTAGGATTGCTTCTATTTCAACTTGATATTATATGTTCAGTTGCCATCACTATGAGTCATTGGCCTTTGCAAGGTTGTCTGTGAATCTTATAACAAAGGCAAATGCTTCTCATTATGATTATGTTTTAGCTGCTTGTTATTAGTGCTGCAAATGAACTTTTGCAAATCCTATGGTTGACATGTATCCAAAAACATAGGAGTTAAAATGGTTGATATTATTACAGGAGATTGGCAATGGTCTTGAAAGTTTGTAGATGTAGTTGTTTTCACTGCCTTTAGCTATTGTTCATGCTGCAATCGATGATTCCTGATGCTGGAAAATTCATATGAGGTTTCTATTCTGCTGGAAAAGCAGAGATTGCTGAATTCTTGACTTTGGATGCTATGACTCTATGAGGGATTCATTTTCCTGCTATTGCTCAGCTTTATTTTTTGAAGGATTTTGTATAGGATGAGAACATAGGATACCAGCAGTTAATGGTAGCAGTTGAGAATTTTTACTATTATAATGATGGAGATTTGAAACACCAATCAGTTTTTCATAAGGCTCGTTGTTTCTTACTTATCACTTTTGATTCAATATTAGCTAAAATTGTGCTCAAATTATGAACTCATGCTCAATAAAAGATATTGTCGCCATTTATCAACTAAAGATCTAATGCTAATATTGATACTTATGCTGCAGATTTAGGTGTAATATAAGATTGTGTTTGCAATTTATGTTGATATTCTTTAGAAATGATATTTCAGCTACCTTTTAAAAATACTGAGCCCATTATTGCATTTAATTGAATATGAGATCATAAGTGATCCACATGCTGCCAAAGGATTATGTACTCTCAATTTTTCTTATAAAATCCTATGTTGCCTTCAAATTTCATAAGAGAATATATACTGTTTTCTTTTAAGAATAAGATCACATGAGGTCATCAAATGCATAAGATTCAAGTTGCTCCCATGTATAGTATGAATCAAAATGCTGCCATTTATGAGAAACAAATGCTGTCATTTGCTTTGTAAGATATAAATGCTGTCAAGAAATTTAGGAACTCCAAATGCTGTCGTTTATCCTAATGAGAGTCAAGTACTATCATGAGTAGAATTATATGTTGCCTTTTATTTTAAAATAAGATCAATGGGTTATATTAAATTACATGCTCTTTACTATAAGTCAATATGTATTGATGAACCTTATATATTCATTGCTGCTATATCATGAATAAATGTTGAATACCAATATTCATACTTCGGTCTTATTTATTGAGGTTAAAAGCTGAGAATGAATGATACCATACTTTATAAGCATGGTAGATTATGGCTGCCATTAATTTTAGTATGAATCGATTGCTTTAATTAAGTTGAAGGAAATGAATGCTATAAAACATTTAAGAAATATCAAATGTTGCTATAGATTCAATTGCTGCCATCTATCACGTGTAAGATCATAGATCATATGTTGCTTTTCATGCTAAGGTGAAGTTAATGGTTCGTATTAAATAAATTCTATCAATTGATGAATGGGAATTAATGTAATATGAGAATAATTGTTGCCTTCTTTTGATAAAGGATTAATTACATGTTGCCTTTCTTCCCAAGATAAATGGGATAAAATGCTGCCCTTATTATCAAGTGAATTGGGAAAAATAAGCTACCATTTTTATTGAAATTCCAATTGCTATCTTTAATTTTATTTGAATCATATGCTTTCATTTATCATGTGTAAGATTCATATTATTATCATTCATTTTAGAATCAAATGCTAAACGAACATGAGTGATTCAATGGAATCGAACGCTGTTAATGATTTGTGAAATCTATAGACTAATATTTACTTCAAATATGAATTATGTTGTCATTCTTTTATTAAAACTCTAGTTGCTGTCATCTTTTGTTAGATAGGTTTAAATACGATGTCCCAATGATGCTAAATTTGTTTTGAAATTCGAATACTATTTTTTTTTTTTAGTGAGAGTTGAATCAAAAGCTGTCATTCATCCTAGTATGAGTCAAGTGTAGTCATAAGTAATGCATATGTAATTGTCTTCATAGGTATTATGAAATGTTGAATTCATTTTTCTTTATCATGTAATGTCATATAAGATAAATGCTGCTATTTATAGGAGTACTAGTTTAAATACTGCCATCTCTTATAATAAATAATTTAATATCGATTATTCTAATGTGATAGAATTGCTGCACTTCTTAAACATAGCGGACATGCTTAGAGAATGATTTAATACTTGCAATTTGTGCTTAAGGATCATACTTAAATGTAATGAGACATTTTCTAGTTATGTTTAAATGAAATTATATAATATTATGATGTAAGGCTGCCTCGAATTCTTCCATAAATAAATAAATATAAGAAATCTCCATTGTAGATATTCTATAAAATTTTAATATGCATTGGGGAATTTAGTTCCAAGTATTATTTATAAGGTTTGGGATGCTGCCAATAAATTAAATGAAAAATAAATACTGATATTCTTTTATAGAATCATATGTTTGTTATTATAAGAATGTGGGATTAATGCGATAGTAAAATGGATGCTACCATTTCTTTTATTAAAAATCGCATGTTTTCATTTAATTTGTGAAATCTAAATGCTACTATGTAATACACAAGATTTATATGCTTTCTTTCAATTTCAGTAAAAATCAATGTGATTAAATACTATTAACTATTAAATGCAATGGTAAGGAATAAATACTATGATAGACTTTAGTTTAAATGGTTATTGTTTCTTTTACATATTAATTGTTAACTTTAAATAATGTCAAATTTTGCAGGTTGAATTATAAGCTATTAATGAAGGAAATGCTGCGCTAAAAGCTATTATCCTATAGCATAATTAAGCTAAAGGATGCTGCTCTTATAAATTTCTAAACTAAATTTTTTTTTTTTTTTTTTTTTTTTTTTTTTTGCATCTTTTGTTATTTTTTATAGATGCTGAGATAGGATGTATAAATTTATAGGTTGTTAGATTGTTTTAATTATGACTTATAAAATTGTTGCTCTTTTAAATGCTAACTCTATTTTAGAATTGGGAATGAGCAATCCTTTAATGGATTGAACTCTACTTTAGAACTGGAAATAGTCAATGGATTGACTTATATTTTGATTGTATAAATTTGGAAAATTTGAACGAAAACAAAGGAGACTCTGCCGAAATTTTAAGAATTTTAGGACTTAGAAAATTTTATGAAATATAGATGTTTACTCATAATTCTAGAAATTTTATATAAATTATCACTCATTTGAAAAATAAAAATACTTCAATATCAAATATCATAAAAACCTATAATTACAAATCATGAAGTATCAAATTAATGACTTGAACTACTTATTAGCAGATCAAACAAATTGAATTGATTAATGTTGAGACAAAACTAGTCAGGTACGCAAATCTACTTATAAGTTTCATTTCAGTATTCTTATATTTGAGCCATATTTTTTTTCAATTGAATATTAGTTACACTGCTTACCGCTTTATACTTTGCAAAAAGAATAATATTGAATAGCATGTAACAAAAAGTTGAAGCAATGAATTTATTATTGTGGTGGTTGTTTTTGGAGGGAGAAACGCAACACAGAGAATCTGTACAGATTGGGCCAGCTAGCAGCCCCTGGGAGTTATATGGAGGGATTTAGCCTCTTGTAGGAAGTAGGCAATCCAGAGGAAAGACACACCAAGAATTATTATTTAAGTAAGCTACCGACGGGTGGCGAGATAAGCTTCCTACAGATTATGCCTATGGGTTTACCCATTTGGGCTCAGGAGTCTTCGGACTCGCCTTATTGTTACAAGTGCTTTCAATAAAATTTATTTCATATATGTTGATTTTTACAGCTATTTTGCAGGGCAGAAATTACTTACTTTACTTGCAGTTTTATTTTCAGTCATTTTCATATATAATTTATACCTATTATAGGATGCTAGATTTATTCTTATAAGAATAATTTGCGTACTCCTACCTGACTGGTAATCTGAATTTTTCAGGTTTTGATAATTAAAAAGAACTCAGAAGATCTGCCAAATCAAAATAAGAAGAATAAAGGGAGCAAAAGAATGTAGAAATTTCTAATTCATATTTTGTATAATTCAAACTATTGTAAATTTTCATATATGTTTTGGCTCTATGTATAAAAGGACTTTAAATTTTATTTATTTTATTATTACCTTTTTGAATTATAAAAATGTCTATATTTTCAATTGAGATGAATTGTTCTTTAAAGACTCTCGAACTTCGATCCCCGGTCGCCACACACATCCTCCTGCTCTTTGCTCAATTCTTCCATAAAACTCTTCAACAAAATCATCTCCTTGCCTCTATAATGAAAATGTATTTCGCCTCCGTGGTAGATAGCATCATAATGTTTTGTAGCTTGGAGATCTAAGTATTAAGGATTTTAAGGTATTTAAAAAGTACAGCGGGCAAAGCTTTATGCTTTGGAAGATATGACATTATTTTACAGGACTATGTAGACTCAGATCTTGCAGAAGATGTTGATAGCCAAAGAAGCACTACGGGATATGTGTATACATTGGGAAGTGCAACAAAACATTATGGCGCTATCTACGAGATATAGCTACACTTCTCAATGTATACACATATCCCGTAGTGCTTCTCTGAATATCAACATATTCTGCAAGATTTGAGTCTACATAGCCTTGAAAACAATGTCAAATCTTCCAAAGCATATAGTTTTGCTCACTGTACTTTTCAGATATTTTAAAATCCCCAATGGTGCTTCCCTGGCTTTCTCATGAATCTTCTGACCACTCCCACTGCATGGGAAATTCCGGTCTTATGCAGATTGTCGCATACATTAAGTTCCTAACTGCTAAAGCATAAGGAACCTTCAATATATGTTCATTCTCTTCTTCACACTTTGGCATCTGCTCCTTAGATAAGCTAAAGTGACTTACTATAGGAGTGGCCACTGGCTTCGCCTCACTCATGTTGAATCTTTTCAGCACTTTTTCAACATAGTCTTTCTACGGCAGCTTCAAAATTCCTACACTTATTTCCCTATTGATTCTCATTCCAAGAATATGCTTGGCCTGCCCCAAGTCCTTCATGTCAAATTCCTTTGAAATCAGCCCTTTCAACATCCTTATCACCTCCATGTTTGATCTTGTGATCAACATATCATCCACATACAGTAACAAAATGATATAGGAAGGACTTATACTATTTTATGTAAAAACAGTGATCCGCCTAGCATCTCTTGTACCCTGATTTAAACATGAACTTGTCGAATCTCTTATACCACTACCTTAACACTTCCTTTAAGCGATAGAGGTTCTTTTTGAGCTTGCACACTAGCTCAACTTTTCCTTTTTTTTTAGCATTGTTGTGGCGGCCCTGCCCCGCCGTGGTCCTGTTAACCCTTAAGTTAACATGATTACGGTGGAGGGGTCACCAAATGACAAGGTCCCCACTTAAGATTGGATTAGACATGTATTCTAATTCAATTTAAATAAGGACTTTGCCATTCATCTCAGAATTTATCACTAAATGATCATACAAGAACTCAGAGTGCGAAAGCAATAAAAGGTATAACATCCATCCAATACAGTATAAATACAACAATACAGAATAAGTAAAGTGCTAAAAGAGAAATATAAACCTGTATTATTACAACATTTAATAAGTTTTAAAGAACTGAAAGGAACTCTCAATCTCACTGAAAGAAAGAAAACTAAAGCTACAGATCTTCAGGAACGGGCTCCTCCTCCAATGGCAAACTCTCCACTGGATCTGCTAATCCAACAAACTCAGAACCTACCATTATCAATTTTATAATGGTAGGACCCCAGCCAACAAAAGAAAAACTGGTTAGACAATATGTCTAAGCACATTTTAGGGTAAAAGTTTAGTTTAAGTTAACTGAATATCACCATAAAAACAGAACTGAGCAAAATAGGTGCAGAAAAAGTGTACAAAAGAACAGTAATAAGTTATAAACAAACAGTTTATAACTAAAACAACTAGGAAGAAATACATACCTCCTCCAAGCAATTGCAATAAAGACAGGTAAGCAACAGACTAAACAAAACTGTAAGAAAAGGTACAACCTAAACATGCTTATAGTCAAATAGAATATGCTAGGTGACATACATAACAGTATGAAATTGAAAACAACTAACATCCTAAGTAAGCATAAGAAAATAGTAAGCAAAACTAGCATCCTATATATAACATGTGCAGAAAAACTGAAAGTAAAACAGTGCTGAAATGCAGAATATGCTAGTAAAATAGTAACTGTAAGTTGAAACTGCAGTGACTATCTAAGTCCTCCAAACTGAACACATATACAGCAAATCTTAGCCTGATGAGCTAAGAAACTGACCATCACTGAAACTCTTAGCTTGATGAGCTAAGACAGAACTGAATGTAAGTGTACTTGAATTAGCATATCTATATCAGAATCCTGACTCTGTAGTCAGTAGGGTGAGAGTCTATCTATCCTATCACTCGGACTAGGAATGGCCAATAGACTGTCGGACATTAAACCCTCGAAAGGTTGCCGACCCCGAACGAGTTGATCGAAGAGGTATGCTAATCAAGCTACACCTTACAAACCATTTGTGAAATGAAAACATAATGCCGCTTATAAATAATGTTCCCAAATTAACATAGGATATTTATCAAAATATCTTATGTACCTAATACATGTTCAAGGTATAAGGCTCAAAATCAAGGAATGCGAAGCATCAAAAATCAAAGTGCAAGAAACTCTATCTAAAATATAGGTGATATCCGTTGTTATCTACTTTATTCGTTCTATCTATTCTAAGTTACATAAGTTTCAGAATCATCAATTTTTACACATTCTGTAACTTAGAATCACGAATCCTACTTGTTGAAGATAATTAGGACTGGCCAAATCCTAATTATAACTTAATCAAAAGATGACTATTTGGTTAAAAAATGAATAAATTATCGACCTAGTTTTGTAAATTAATTCATCCCAACCTTATCTTGATTAGCCAAATCAAGATGAAAAGATTAAGAATTAGACTCCAGATGATGGGGTCTAATCACTTAATATAAAGGTATAATCTAAGGGTCTAAGGTTTAGAACCCAAAACTCATGGATTAGGTTAAGGCAAATTCTAATGATAAATCAATTTTATTAGGATGGATCTCTATTCTTAGTTCTAAAGTTTAAAGATCAAATAATCATTTAATAAATTAAGAAAATCTATAAACTAGAAAACTCAAGGTTTCATCTATTGAGTAACTCAATTTACTCAATAGATGAATTCTAACTTAAGATCTATTTCTAATCCTAAGAATTAAAGCTCTTAATTACTAAGAGTATCTCTCAAGACACACATCCTAACTAATGTTATAAGACCTAAGGATGATCTAAGAGTAATTAAAGAAGGAGAACTTCACTTAGGACTTAGGAATTTTCCTTAAGAAGCTAAGATTAAGATTTTAATCAAAGTCTAATTTAAACTTGGATTTGATTAATTTCAACTATGAATCATTCTATTTACTGATTTTAGTGATTAGAAACTGAATTTAGGGCTTTTAAAGGCTAAACCCTAAATTTGGGCAAAATGACCATTTTGCCCTTACTTAAGGGTTAAAAAGATCAAATTTTGATCTAGGGCTTAAATTCTAAAATTTTCTTTTGGAAAGTGATTCTTACTGTCTAATGTAAGATTAGACAGCAACTAAATTAATTTTGGGTAATTATTAAGCAATATGAGATCAAATTAGTGAATTTGACTCATAAGGGAAAATTAGTAATTTGATAAAGTGAAAGTTAAATTTTCTTTCAGATTATTGTTCTTTACTGTCTAAGCTTTCCATAGAATCTAAATTTGTTAAATTCTGATCTCGTATTGGCCAAGTTATGGCCAATACGAGATCTAGGGTTTAAGGTTAATTAAGGGATTCTTAACTATATGTCAAAAATCCTAACTTTGCCAATTAGTATTCCATTTAAGCAAAATTAGTGGCTATGAATTACAAATAGCCCACTGATCATAATGACATGTGGTAGGCTCAATTTGGACCTAATTTGACTAAGTTAAGACCTAATTAGGGTTTAAGAGAGATTAGTGAGTGATTAGCAAAATTAATCACTCAAACACTAATCCAGCCTTATAGATTGATTCTAAAGGGTTCTATGAGTTTTCTGAAACTTAAATTATTCAAATTGGATTACTAAATTTGTTAATATTCACTAATCAAGTTTTAGAGTAATTAAGAGTAATTAGCAAATCTAACTGTTGGATCCTAAATATTTTTATAGATTACTGTAAATTAGATTTTTTTGATCTAAATAAATATTTAGATCATTCAATTTGGAGTTCAATTGACTAAGTTATGGTCAATTGAAGTTCTAGGTCTAAATAGGGTAATTAGGATTAGGTCCTAAATATGATTAGTCAAATACTAATCACAATAGCAAAATGAACACTACTAAATTAATCCTAAGGATTTTTTGATCATTTTAAGACCCATTTTCAATATGATTGGATCATTGGGTACATAGTTATAGGCTAATTAAGTTTTGTAGCATTATTTAACTTAAATTAAACCCTAAATAATCACTTTGCAAAATATTAATCCTACAGCAAAATTATTGGCATCAATAAATTCCTCATATTTTTCTGATCAATTTGATATATTTATTTGTATAATTTGGATTTGTATTTTGTAAGATATTAGTGTTTAAAGTTTTGATTTAATTTAATTAAATAATTTCTGTTTTATTATATTAATAACTCTGATATTATTATTAATATAATTATCGTTTTATTAATTTAACGTTATAATTATATAAATGATTTTATAATTATTCTGCAAGTACACGTGGCGGAGCCTTATTGGTTGGGCAGAACCCGGCGGGCCCCACTGGCGACTGCTCTGCGGCTGCGTCATACGTCTGACGCGAGGCGGGCCCCACCTCTGCCGCCGAGCCACATGGCTTGCTGGAGGGAAGACACGCACTCCTGGTGGACCCCAGCCCTACTTACATGGAAACCTGAGAAGAACGGGTCGGGCCCGGGTCGACCCGGTCCGACCCGAAACTTCATCTCCTCGACAGCTTCTTCCCGAGGGCGTAGAATTAAGGCTTGATCTTCCAGGGACTTTCCGGCATCTTGTCTGCTCGACCCGCACGGCGTTGGATAGCTAAGGATGCGATCTTCCAATAGGTGGTCGAATCAAGACCTCTAATGATCTGAGTTGATCACAAACCCTAACCCTAGATGGCCCTATTACGGCTAATCTATGATTAACGGTATTAACTGTAGATAAAACGAGGATACAGAATGATTCGCAATTTCTAAGACAAATCGATACCGCACAATTATTAATCCATTTCAGGAAATAAAGTTTCGAATTCGTGTGATTGAAATCCAATTAAAAATAAGAGAAATCAAGAGGTACCTCGATGAACGGTGAAGGCACGATCAAAGTTTTATCGCCAAATTCCGGGATTTTTAGGTCTTCGATCGAGCGAATCAAGAGACATAATGGTCTTATATGAAGCTTCGGCGGTGGATGGAAGCGGTGGGAATCGCGGGAGCGCACCTGTCGAGCTCTAGGGCGACGCGCTTGACACGCGCCGGCTGCGCGAGGAAGAAACGCGTGGGCCGTTCGATCTGTCGATCGAACGGCTCACAGGAGCCGTTAGATGGGGCGGCCGAAATAGAAAATAAACGGACGGCGCTAACTTGATCCAAACGGCGCCGTTAAATATAAATAAATAATTATTTATTTAATTTAAATTATACAGATTTAATTAATCAAATTTACCTATTAAATGCATCCCAAAAATTTCTAATAAATCACCCTTAGCTAAATGAAGGGTGAGGAACGCAACGGCGCACTCGGATTTTCGATCCGACGAGTATTTATTTATTTGATTATTTAGGGTATTTAAATAATATTAAAATATTCGATGAAAAATTCAACGACTTCCAATGCCTCCAAAATTTCACCCATAGCTAATTTGGGTGTTCTGGATGCAATGGCAAAGTCAGATTTTCAATCTGAGGTCTGTAAAAAAAGTCAATTTTCTAGGGTTTGAGATTTTTCAGAATTTCTGGTTTGACTCAGTTGACTTTTGGTTTGACCTAGGTTTCAGAGATGAGTTCTAAATTACTTAATTAGTAACTTAGAACCTTAATTAAGACTTAGATTAATCTTAATTGAGCAAAGTAACAACCTAGGTTGTTACAATTGTACCCTTTATGTTATTGCATGTATATCTCCTCCTCTAAATCTCCGTGAAGGAATGCAATTTTGGCATCCATTTGCTCCAGATGCAAATTCTCAACTGCAACAATGTTTAACACAACTTTGATGGTTGTCATCTTCACAACTAGGGCAATGATCTCACTATAGCCGACCCTATGCTATTGCTGGAAGCCCTTTACTACAAGCCTTACCTTGTAGCACTTCCTACCATCCAGTTCTTCCTTCACCCGGTAAACCCACTTGTTTTATAGAGCCTTTGTGGGCCCCACGGGGAAGCCGAACCGCCGCGGGTGACCGGGCAGTGGGTCCCACTTGACACATGGCGGGCCTAGAGGCTGCCACATGGCACTGTGGGCCCACTGGGGAGCCGAACCGCCGTGCAGCTCGGGCTGTGGGCCCCACGTGACACGTGGCATGCCGGCTGGCTGCCACGTGGCGTTATGGGCCCCACGGCCGAAGCCAAAGGGTCGCGGGCTTTGGCTGGTGGGTCCCACTAGTCACGTGGCAGGCCCAGAAGGCGCCACGTGACTTGGTGGGCCCCACTCGGCTGACGCAGACCCGGCTCGGGCAGGTCGGGCTCGGGTCGACCCGGCCCGACCCGGACTTCGTCTCCCTCGCGGAGACGGCCCGAGGGCGCCGGGCTAGGGCACGGCTTTTGCCGGCCTTCCCGGCGCCGGACCACCTCGGCCCGCACGGCGGACGGTAGCCCTCGACGAGGGTTACACGCTGGTGGGCAGACCTTCGCCGGAGGTGGCCGGGATCGCCGGCAAAACCTAAACATAATCCTAGGTCTACGGGGCGAGGGGACGAGGCGGAACCCGAGAGATTCTAGCCTTGATCTGAGTCGATCAGACCGGATTGAACTCGATCGGGTTCGATGGATCAAAAATCCAGCCTAAATCCTACAATAATCGAGCGAAACATTGCAAATCTAACGGACGAGAGGGGGGGATCGGAGGTACCTCGGGTTCGACGGCTGCGGTGGCTCGGCTCGGTTCAGGCTGTGTTGGCTCCGGTTCGCATAACCGGAGACGGGGGGAAGCGGGAGAGCCTCTTAAAGGCCTCCGGACGGAGCAGCCGAGGAGGGGGAGGCCGCCGATTAGGCAGGCGAGCGGCGGGCGCGCCGCGGGGCTCGCAGGCGACGGGACCGAGGACGATGGCCACTGGCCATCTGATCCCGCGACACGCGGACGGCCCAGATCCGTCCGGACCACGTGACGCGGATCGCGGCTGCGAACCGTGGGATCCGCGTGGATCGAACGGTCCAGGTGGATCCGTCCGATCGGACTGCGCCGTTAGCGCCATCCACTTAAGTTGATGGCGCCGTACAACGCCGTCAATTAAATATATTTTTTTTTATAAAAAATATTTTCCAGATATTTTTGAACATATTTTTCCTAGCTAATTTGGAGTCAATGAATTCAATGGCGAAGTCAAATTTTTGATCTGATGAGTATTTTGATACCTCGATTTCCGAGGTATTTTTATTATTAAAATATTCGTCGAAATTTCGGCGACTTCCGATTGACACGAAAACTTTACCCCATGCTAATTTGGGGTCAAGGAACATAATGGCGGTGTCCATTTTCTGATCGGATGTCAATTTAAATAGGTCAATTTCTAGGGTTTCTGGATTTCCAGAAATCAGGATTCGATCCATTTGACTCCTGACTTGGACTAGGTCTCAGAGGTTGACTCCAATTGACCTAATTAGCACTTATAATTATGTTTAAGACTTAGGGTTAGTCCTAATCAACTATGATAACTTAAGAATGATGTCGTCCTCGACATCACTCAAGTGGAACTAAGCATGACTCGTATTGAAATTTAAAGGTTCAAAATACTATGAAATAAAAGTACCTGGGTTTTCAAAGAGTTTGGGATGCTTGGATCACATATCGGATTCCTTTTCCCATGTGGCTTCGTTGCAGGAACGATTCTTCCATTGGACTTTAATCATGTCAATTGCACGATTCCTGAGTTGCTTGCGATCACGACCCAGGATCCTAATTGGTTCCTCGATAAATGATAAGTTTGGCTGGATTTGAATTCCTGGGAGTTGCACAAGATGAGACGGGTCCCAAAGACACTTTCTTAGGGACAATACATAAAAAAATGTTGTGCACTGCTGCAAAATTCTTTGGCAATTCTAATCGATAGGCAGCTGACCCAATCTTCTTGAGGACTTTGAATGGTTCAACATATCTTGGACTGAGTTTACCGGCAACCCCGAAGCGATGGACTCCTTTCATGGGACTGACCTTTAAGTAAACGGAGTCTCCTTCCTGAAATTCTAAGGGTCGACAGTGGAGATTATGATATTTACTTTGTCTATCCTGGGCTGCCCTGATATGTTGCTGAATAAGTTTAATCTTTTTGTTCGTCTCCTCGACCAATTCTAAGCCGAACAACTGAACGTCTCCTGTCTTGGCCCAAGCCATGGGTGTAGAGCACTTCCTGCCATAAAGTGCCTCGTATGGAGCCATCTTGATACTAGCCTGGAAGCTATTGTTGTATGCGAATTCCACCAAGGGGAGGTGATCTTCCCAAGATCCAGCAAAGTCTAATATACAGAGGCGGAGTAGGTCTTCCAGTACTTGATTTACCCTTTCAGTCTGACCATCTGTTTGAGGATAGAAAGCTGTGCTCATGGCCAGCGTGGTGCCTAAGTCTTGATGAACAGCCTGCCAAAATTTCGATGTAAATCGGCTGTCTCTATCGGATACGATAGTCTTCGGGATACCATGAAGTCGAATTATTTCTTTGACGTATAACTTGGCAAGCCTCTCGATTGAGTCAATTTGTCGAATTGGAAGGAAGTGCGCAGACTTAGTCAGTTGATCAACGATGACCCAAATAGTGTCTGCCCCAGATCTCACACAAGGCAGACCCATGACGAAGTCCATTGATATGTCCGACCACTTCCACTCTGGGATTTCTAGCAGATGAAGCAGACCTCCTAGCCTTTGGTGTTCTGCCTTTATTAGGCAACATGCGTGGCACGTTGCCACAAAGTCTGCTATGCTCTTTTTCATCCCTGGCCACCAGAACGACGATTTTAGGTCTTGATACATCTTCGTGCTTCCTGGGTGCACTTGATACCCTGAATTATGACCTTCAATCAGTATCTCTCGCTGCATGGACTTAGGGATCCACAACCGATTCCCCAAATAGATGGCACTATTTTGGAAGCGAAGATCAGTATGGCGACCACTCTCGATGGCCATCTTGAAGTTCAAGAATTCCTCATCCTTGGTCAGTGACACATACACATCCCGGTGGAAGGTAGGTTCCACATTGATATTCGATAGAGTTAGGCTGAGCATGTCCCCGCTGATAGGCTTGATACCAATTCTGTGAAATTCTTCTATCAACGGGCCTTCTGATATAATGGCATTTATGAATGCCTGACGACTAAGGGCATCGGCCACCACGTTGGCTTTTCCAGGATGATATTGAATATCCAGGTCATAGTCGCTGATCAGCTCTAACCACCTCCTTTGTCTACAGTTTAACTCCCGCTGGGTGAATATATATTTTAGACTCTAGTGGTCGGTAAAAATTGAGTATTGAACTCCATAGAGATAGTGTCGCCAGATCTTCAGGGCAAACACTATGGCGGCTAGCTCGAGGTCATGGACTGCGTAGTTCTTCTCGTGAACTTTTAGCTGCCGCGAGGCATAAGCTATGACCTTCCCTTCTTGTATTAGTATGGCCCCAAGGCCTATGCCTGAGGCATCCGTGTATACTTGAAAATTTACTCCCTCCCTCGGAAGGACCAATACGGGGGCAAAGGTGAGTGCATTCTTGAGTGCTTGGAAGGCTTCTTCATACACTGGTGACTATTCAAGTGGTACCCCCTTTTGAGTGAGCTTGGTGATAGGGGAGGCGATCTGAGAAAATCCTTTCACAATTTTCCTGTAATAACCTGCTAATCCCAGGAAACTTCTGACTTCTGTCATTATCTTGGGCTGAGCCCATTCCTGAATTGCATGGATCTTATTCTGATCCACCCTGATTCCTTGAGCATCCACAATATGGCCTAAAAAGGCAACAGACTCTAGCCAGAATTTGCACTTCGAGTACTTGGCATAGAGCTGGTGGCTCCTCAGCTCTTCCAATACAATCCGGAGGTGTCCCTCGTGTTCATTTTTGGATTTGGAGTATATCAGAATATCGTCTATGAACACGATGATGAATTTATCTAGATATGGCTTCAAGATACATTGCATCAAGTCCATGAATATGGAATGTGCATTTGTTAGTCCAAAGGACATCACTAGAAACTCATGGTGACCGTATCTAGTTCGGAAGGCCGTCTTTGCAATGTCGGAGTCTTTCACCTGAAGTTGGTGGTAGCCTAATTGCAGATCAATCTTTGAGAACACCTTTGCTCTGGCCAGTTGATCGAATATGTCATCAATATGGGGTAGTGGATATTTGTTCTTGATTGTGACCTTATTCAGTTCTCTATAGTCAATGCACATTTTCATTGACCCATCCTTCTTCTTTACAAACAGGACTGGAGCTCCCCATAGAGATGAGCTTGGTCTGATAAGACCCTTTTCTAGCAATTCTTGTAGTTGCTTATGTAGCTCCTGTGACTCCTTGGGTGCCATCCTATAAGGTGCCTTTGGGATAGGCCGAGTTTCGGGAATCACGTCAATGGCAAATTCAACTTCTCGGGCAGGTGGAAGACCGGGAAGATCTTCAGGGAAGACGTCGGTGAACTCGCAGACGACAAGATTTTGGGAGAGAGTAACCTCTTCCTTCTTTTCACCTAGTATAGTTATTAGGAACGCCTTACAACCCTTGCTTACAAGTCTCTTTGCCTGAACAGCATTAACTAGGGAAGTTATGGTGCTGAAGTTCCCCACAAAGGACTTTGCGTGTTTGCCACTGCCTAGGGTAATCTTCTTCTTCTGGCAGTTAATAGTGGCATCGTGTTGGCTTAGCCAATTCATGCCCAACATAACATCAAAGTTGGCAATTGGAAATACTATTAATTTGGCCCCAACCTTCGCTCCTCCGAAGGGAACTTGTAACTTGCAAAACTGGTTGGCCTGAAGTTGTGCTCCGGATGGCAGCCCTACACTTAGCGGTGTCGTCAAGCAGTGAACTGGTAGGTTGAGGGATTTTATCCAACTTTTGGAAACAAAAGAATGACTTGCTCCGGTGTCAAATAGGATATTACAAGGCTTACTATTTATATATATTGTACCTAATTATAGATGTAGGATATACTGGTTATTACTAAGCATGAATGAGTAAAAATTGCTGAATTGGTTTAGAAGCATGTACCTGACACCACATGGTTGTCCTCAGTGGCTTCTGCTGGCGTGAAAGCATACACGCGTGCTTGGCCAGTGGGCTTATTACAGTAAGGCTGCTTGGCCGGCGGCCTGGAGGTGCTTGGACGAGAAGCATGAGGCATTTCCCATCGAGGGGCAGGAGGTGGCTGGGCTGGACGTGCTGTAGCAGTGGCAGGGGCTCGTCTATACAAATCAAACACAGGCTGGCCTTGCACCCGCTTGATGGGCGTGCCGTCAATCATCTCAGTGTATTGGCACAGGGTATAGCCATGCCCTGGCCTGCCACAGGTGTAACACACCCGCTGTGCGTGGAAGCATCTGCCATATGGATGTGGCTTGGTGCAGCCATTATAGGGATCCGCAGCAGGGGCTTCTGCCTTGATTTGGTACACCCGGGCCCGCTTTGGGTTCTCCTGGCGTAGCATGGCAGAGCTGGCAAGCCATTTTGCCTTCCCCTGCTGACACTTTTCAGTGACTTTTGCAGTTTCCAGTAGCTCTTGGTAATTGGTTAGGCGGAAGGGAACGACCTGGTTCTGTATGGAAGGCCGAAGATCACTTTGGAACCGGTGGCACCGGTCTTCTTCGGTGGGTACCAAACTCGAGGAAAATCTGGCTAGCCTTTGAAACTCCGCATCGTATGCGGCCACGGTGCGGTCCCCTTGCTGTAACTTGAGAAATTCTTCCGCCATACTGCGGCGTTCAGACAAGGGAATATATTCTGCCCGGAACACCTTCTCAAATTCGTCATAGGAAATATTCTCCAAGCTGATGCCTTCAAACTTGGTGGTGCGTGTTTGATGCCACCAGTGTTCGGCCTCTCCGTATAGCAGATGAGTGACCAGTCGGATCACTTCCGTTTTGGGGCACTTAATGTTGGTCATGTTCTTTTCTATCATTCGCAGCCAATCTTCAGTGTCCACAGCTGACACATTCCCATTGAACATGGGAGGCCTCAATTGGAGGAAGTTATGTAACAGTGTGTCAGCGGACTGGGTGAACAATTGGTTGTAACTCTGGGGTGCCGAGGTAGATGCTGTTAACGCACGATTCTGGTTAATTTGCAGCACCAGGAGGCGCTCCATGCGTTCTGCTTGACTGGACTGGGCCTTGGCGACCTCCTTTGCCTATCGCTGGTGGGATTCCACCATCATTCTCATAGCCTCCAGTAAGGCGTTAACCTCACCGGATGCAGTGCTGGATAGGGCAGGAGAAGGGCTTTGGCCGGGATTCATCTTGTCTTACTAGAGTCTGGATTAAAAACAACACAATTTTAGCATCTCAGAAAAGAAAATAACGCAACAACTTTATCTTCTCTTTTATTAACCAGAAAGTAGATGATACATAATGGGAATCAGAGTGCGAAAGGAAAAAGAAAGTTAATGGAGAAAAACATAGAATCTATCCTATGTATCTCCTCGTGAAGGCTTGGATGAAGTAGGCGTATGTCAGCGTCCGGCGGTGGTGGGCGTGTCGTCGCTCAAACCTCTATACCTCCTGTGCCCACCATTCTTCTGCGTAGTCCTAAAGGAGGATCTCCAGGATGTCCAGTTGCGCGTTATTGGGGCATTCCAGTTCTTCAAAAATTTGGGTCACTCTGCACAACCATTCTCTGGCCAGGATGGGGAAGTCTAGTCCCCTATATATCGCACCTTCCAGCATCCTTTCCAGAATGCTGGCTCCCACTGGGGAGACTCTCTGAACTTCCCTCCCATATCTCCTTGCCAAGAATACGTCGTATGTCCACCTGTCCTTAAATTGGGCGAAGAAATCGCATCCCGTCATGTTTGCACGGTATCCTAGACATCCAAATTAGTATTATAAAGAAAAAGTACTTTTAAATTACTTCTTAAAAACTAGGTTACAATGAGAATACAAAATCATGTAAATAAAGCTAAGACTCCTATTTGATATATCGGGCTGAAAAGGCGCGACGAAAATCTTCGTATGTAACATCCCACTGCAACCATTCATGCCGATAAGTGAGAGCACTAAGGGTGACATGCCACCAGTATCTAGCCCTATCCTGCAGGAGGCATGTCACGAGAGCAAGCTTGACATTATCCGTAATATCAATCGTCCCCATTATATTATCTGTCAACATTAGCCATCTCTCGGCCAATGCGGGGAGATCATGTCCTCTAAAGGTGTTTTCTCGGAGCAATTGGTTCAACATCCTGACTTTCGGATCTGATATTCCTTCTACGTACAGGTCGAGTCATTGGTAGAATTGGACAAATTCTTCCCAGCTTTCATTGAATCGTTGAAGATGCCCTTCAACCGTCATTCTAGTGTATCTAACCATTTTAGCATTTAGAATTTTGTTTAGTATTAAAGCTTGTGTATTTGATTATCAATCTTCTTATTCTGAGTGTGACATTGTGATTCTTTGGATGTGACTCTAATGTTTCTGATATAGTGACTGAATTGGTAGAAGAACCATCCATTAGGTAGATAAGGATGCAAATCCTGATCTGACACCTTATGGAATTCTCTGATACCAACTGTGGCGCCCCACCCCTTAACCCGTAAGGGTTAAGTTAAGGGGTGGCGTGTCACTCTAGCTAACCCTTCACTTATAATTGGATTAGGAAGAATTCCACAATCCACTTAATAAGGGAAGGAGTACGCATAGAATCAAGTACTCAGTCACTATCTAAGTAAACATACAGAGTGCGAAAGCGATTTAAAAATGAGAAATATCCAAACATCACAGTATGAATAGTAGAAATAGAACTTAGAATATAAGCATACAATCCAAAAATACACGATCAATGGTACCTATTTTATTACATCATTTAAAAAGTTCAAATAAAATAGAATGTAAATCACTCATCCTCACTCGGGAGTATAAGGGAACTAAACGGCAGCTTCTTCCACTGGCTCCTCGTCTAGGTAAGGCTCCACACCTAACTCCTGCTCGTCTAACTGAAAGGAGTCTGCCATTGTCAATTTCACAATGTAGGGCCTCAGCCAAAGAAAAGAAAAATCTGGTTAGACAATTGTCTAAGTACATTTTAAGCTGATTATTATAAAGGTTATGTAATATCACAATTTTACTACTTCTAAGTAATAATGTGTGTAAGGGAGCAGTAAGCAATGCCAAAGAAAGGAAAAGCTATAAATCATCACTTATAACTTAAGTAAAGAAAAGGAAAGAGGCTGAGACATGCCTCGCATACACACTAAACAAGGAAGAGCATATAACTATATATAACTAAATAAGTGCTATAAGAAAAGTTCTATATCCTAAACATGCTGGTAATCAATAAAAAATATGCCAATTAAAATAAGTTAACTCAACAGTGATACATATAAATAGCAGCAAGATTCTAACATCCTAAATATATATAAAAGCAGTACAAGAAAATAGCTGACTGAATAAGAATACTGAAAAATAAATAACAACAACTGCATATAAAACCATACGTGTACAAATCTGCCATACAGAAGAGAGCTACATTAGCTCACCAAAAGGGCTGAAGATCTTAGCACCAGTATGGTTAGGGCAGTTCCTAACACGATATGGCTAAGGAAACAACAGTCAACATAGAAGGCCCTAACACAGTATGGCTAGAACGGTTCCTAGCACAATACGGTTAGGTCACCAACAGTCATACCCGAAAGATCCTAGCACCAGTATGGCTAGGACGGTTCCTAGCATGATACGGCTAGGGCAACAATTGGTATGATCAAAAAAACACTAAGAGGCAGCTCAAACACATCAAATTATTATCTTCCCATTAATCACTTTAATATTTTCATAAGAAATCTAAAGAGTCTCCATATTTTCCTAACATTTTATTCATGCATCAAAATATCTTATATGATATGCTCAAGAAAATATGGCACAAAAATACAAGGAACGCGTAAGCAACAATGTATCAAAGTGAGCAAGGGACTCTACTAAACATGGTGATATCATTTATTTTCTACTTAACCTTCTAACTATTCCAAGTTACACAAGTTCAAGATCATCATTTTCCTACTATCGAGTGTAACTCAGAAATTCATCCTTACAAGTTAAAAAGGATTAGAACTGATCAGGTTCTAATCTAGTTCAATCAGATATGCGACTACGAGTTAAATCAACAAATTATACGTCCTAATTTTTGTGAATTTAGATGTTCTAACTAAGATCTGATCAAGATATTCTAAGCCTATAGATTATGGATTAAACACTACGAGATTTAGGTTTAATCACATAATCCAATGTGGTTAAGACTTAAGTTTTAAGTTTTTATTCTATAAGTGATCTACTAGTTAAGGCAAATCCTATTAAGTAATCAAACTTAATAGGATAAATCTCCTACCTTATATCTAAGGTTAAAAGACAAAATAATCAGAACTAGTTGTAAAATAAAAGAAAGTTTAGAAACTAATAAAACCAAGGTTTCACCCATTGGGTAACCCAATTTATCCAATGAGTGAACTCTAACCTATGATCTAGTCCTAGTCTCAAGAAAGGTCCTTAAGGTGTAGTGCTTAAGACTTAACAGAAATTATTAGAATCTGACTTAAAGGTTGATTTCACTCACTTAATTGTTACTAAGATGATTATAATATTAGTCTTGGTGTCTTGGAATGTTGACTAAGGGTTAGGGGTACTTAATTCAACCTTAGGGCAAAATGACCATTTTGCCCTTACTTTAAGGGTTAAAAAGTCAACTTTTGACTTGAGGGTCAGATTTGAATTCTCTTAATTCCAACTGATTCCTCACTATCTAACTTGAAGATAGACAGTAAGTACGCCTAAATTGGGCGAAAAATGATCAAGTTATGACTAAAATAAGGCCAGGGGTAATTTAGTTATTTATCTAATTTTTAGGGTTTAGATCCTAAATATTATTTTATTTTATCGATGACATTGAAATTCTAAGCTAGTTAGCATCTTGAATCTTCCAATTTGGAGTTAATTTGACTAAGTTATGGTCATTTGAATTCTAAGGGCAATTTGGTCATTTTTCACTAAAGTCAACTCTAAGTTCTAGGGTTGACTTTTTATTTTGATGCTCAAATGAAAAAACTAATAATAGTACGGTGATGGGGCTGCTCTCCTGAGCATTTTAAGACCCATATTGACTATGTTTCGATAACTGGGTAAAAAATTATGGGGTCCTAAAGAGGTCCTAAAATGCTACCTCGTTATACTACCTTGAAATAAATTTTTATATTAGGTTATTTGATTCCTTACATTTTTCTGAGTATTTTAAGACTTATATTGGCTATGTTTGGATCATCCTATAAAAAATTATTAAATTTTTAAGATTTAATATTCAAAAATACAGTTTGAATTATTTTACTATTCATTTATTCAAATTAAATGATTTTACTGTTCATTCCTAAAGTTTTTATATAAAATTTCTGAAATTATTAATCCTTAATTAATCTGTGATTAATTAGGCTTAAACATTAATTAATCCATTAATTAATTAATTAAAAGTATTTTTAATTTTTTATTTTCACTGTAGCAAAGTAATTAGTACTAATCTCTGTTTAATTAGTCTTAATTACTTATTAATATCTAATTATGAATAATTAATTATACTTTACTATTTAATAATAATTAATTATTCTAATTACTATTTAAGGTTTAATTAACCTTTAATTAACCCTAATTAATCTCTAATTATACTTAATTAATTAAGGTTACTGTTTAAAAGTAATTAACACTGATCCTGATTTAATTAACCATTAATTGTACTTAATTAATCATTAACAGTAATTAATTAACACTAACAGTAATTTAATTAAATTTTAATTAACATACAGTGGGCCCCCACCTGACACGTGGCACTGCCATAGGCTGCCACGTGGCGCTGTGGCCCCACGGGGAAGCCGAACCGATGCTGGTGACCGGGCAGTGGGTCCCACTTGACACGTGGTGGGCCCAGAGGCTGCCACGTGGCACTGTGGACCTCACTGGGAGCTGAACCGCCGTGCGGCTCGAGCTTTGGTCCCCACGTGACATGTGGCGTGCCGGCTGGCTGCCACGTGGCGCTGTGGGCCCCACGGCCGAAGCCGAAGGGTCGCGGGCTTCGGCTGGTGGGTCCCGCAGGACACGTGGCAGGCCCAGAAGGCGCCACATGGCTTGGTGGGCCCCACCCGGCTGACGCGGACCTGGCTCGGGCGGGTCGGGATCGGGTCGACCCGGCCCGACCCGGACTTCGTCTTCCTCGCGGAGACGGCCCGAGGGCGCCGGGCTAGGGCACAGCTTTTGCCGGCCTTCCCGGCGCTGGACCACCTCGGCCCGCACGGCGGACGGTAGCCCTCGACGAGGGCTACACGCCCATGGGCGGACCTTCGCCGGAGGTGGCCGGGATCGCCGGCAAAACCTAAACATAATCCTAGGTCTACGGGGCGAGGGGACGAGGCGGAACCCGAGAGATTCCGGCCTTGATCTGAGTCAATCAGACCGGATCGAACTCGATCGGGTTCGATGGATCGACAATCCAGCCTAAATCCTACAATAATCGAGCGAAACATTGCAAATCTTACTGACGAGAGGGGGGGATCGGAGGTACCTCGGGTTCGACGGCTGCGGTGGCTCGGCTCGGTTCGGGTTGTGCTGGCTCCGGTTTGCGTAACCGGAGATGGGGGCAAGCGGGAGAACCTCTTTAAGGCCTCCGGACGGAGCAGCCGAGGCAGGGGAGGCCGCCGGTTGGGCAGGCGAGCGGCGGGCGCGCCGCGTGGCTCGCGGGCGACGGGGCCGAGGACGATGGCCCCGGTCCGTCCGATCCCGCGACACACAGACGGCCCAGATCCTTCCGGACCGCGCGACGCGGATCGCGGCTGCGAGCCGTTGGATCCGCGCGGATCGGACAAAACATTCTTCTGCATGCAATGAAAGTGATGAAATATATGGCTTCACCTATGATAGAAGTAAGAGCTGGCCCTCATACATCTACATGCACCAATTCAAATTTCTTGCTATTTAGCTCTCTTCCAAATTTAGAGAACAAAACATTCTTCTGCCTACCCATCACACAATCATCACAGAAATCTAAGTATACTGACTTTAGTCCTTGGAGCTTCCCCTTTAACTATAGGGATTTCAATCTCCTTCTGCTCATATGACCAAGCCTTCGGTGCCATAGATTTGCATCTATCTCTTCTGCAACTACAATATAATTAGATACTTATTGATCAAATAAAGTGTACCTTCCATAATGCTTAGTGTAACAACAAGTGCACCCTTGGTGACCTTTGATAAATCCAAGATTTATAATAAAATAAAGGATTAAAAACATACAAAACATCACATGAACATGCATACTTCGAAATAAATTTCATCATTTTCAAGAAAAAAATAGGAGAAAAGGTAAATCTAAAGCAAAAAAGATATTCTAGAAAAAAATCGTTGTGGCGCGTCACAGTGTGCCATGGTGGTCGAGTGAAACTAAGTCACCTAGAATCATATCTGCAAGCCTGGAAAGAAAACCGTTGTCACGCACCACAAAGGGCCACGATATCATTCCAGAATATTATTTCGAAGTGATGAAATATATGGCTTATCAATGAAAGTGATGAAATATATGGCTTATCAATGAATGTGATCAAAGGGCCACATTGGTTATCAATGAAAGTGATGAAATATATGGCTTCACTTATGAAAGAAGTAAGAGCTGGCCCCCATACATCTGCATGCACCAACTCAAGTTTCTTGCTATTTAGCTCTCTTCCAAATTTAGAGAACAAAACATTCTTCTGCCTACCCATCACACAATCATCACAGAAAACTATATCTTCAAGCCTGGAAGGAAAACCGTTGTCACACACCACAAAGGGCCACGATAACGTTCCAGAATATTATTTCGAAGTGATGAAATATATGGCTTATCAATGAAAGTGATGAAATATATGGCTTATCAATGAAAGTGATCAAAGGGCCACGTTGGTTATCAATGAAAGTGATAAAATATATAGCTTCACCTATGAAAGAAGTAAGAGCTGGCCCCCATACATCTACATGCACCAACTCAAGTTGTCACGCACCACAAAGGGCCACGATAACATTCCAGAATATTATTTCGAAGTGATGAAATATATGGCTTATCAATGAAAGTGATGAAATATATGACTTCACCTATGAAACCGTTGTCACGCGCCACAAAGGGCCACGATAACATTCCAGAATATTATTTCGAACTATATGGGAAGTAATTGGATAGTAACTTTCGAACTTTTAAGCTCTCTTGCACGCCACAGCGCGCTAGGCACCACTAAAACAAAATGCAGACCTGGAAGGAATCCGCTGTGGCACGCGACAGCGGGCCGCGGCGTCATTTTAGGTAAACTATATAAATCAAAGAGAAAAATTAATTAAAAAGTGGATTCAAAACTCAAACTGCCACTACGTGCCGTGGCGAAAATCTGAATTAACTAGACCCACTACAGCGCGCTGCAGTGGAACAGTGTTTCAAATGAAGCTGATATAACGTGCTATGGCGGATCCCCAGTAAACAGTAAAGCCAAACTCAGCAGAATCAGATGCGATCATTGTAGCGCTCCACAGCACCTGACACAAATTTTCCCAAGTGAAAGCATTAATGACAGCGAGGGAAGGCCGAAAGATCAAACCTTTGGCCTTCCCCAATTGTTTGGAAAGTGAAATAACATTAAGATATGATGTATTCTAAGAGAATAAAGGAGTACCATTAATTGGATTACCATGAATTCATGGAAGATAAAAGGCCAACATAATTTATTCTCAAGGACTGAATGGCTCTCTATTTAAGCAATATTCTGAAACCAAACAAGGGTTCCAAATTTTGGCATTCTAAGACCTAGAAAGAAAAATTACCGCTGGGAGAGAAGGAGAACTCTCCAAGGAAAGGCTCAGAGTACCTTTGCAAGATCAAGAGGAATGAGAAGTACAAGGAGCTTGAAAGAAGGAAGAGAAATGAGAAGAAGAAATCTAGAGAACCCCAAAATTTAGGGCAGTTACTAGTATTTTCTCTCAACTTTATCTTATTTATTTTACAGTCGAACCAATGTCAAAGTTCTTATCTTTGAATGCATCCTTTTGTATTATGATTGCAATGGAAGGCTAGACCCTCCTTGGAGAGGGTTTGGCCATAGTCATGTGATGAGTGTGGGACAAATGTGTTGTATGTTTAAATTCTGTAATGAATAAAAAATGTGTTGAATGTTTATCTTAACTAGTTATTTGGAATGTATGTGTGGAATGTTTGAGATATATATATCACTATAGAAACTGAATTTTAAAGGAATAAAGCTAGATTATCTAAGCAATCTAAATCTAGAGGAAATGCACATAATAGTCCTCGCCGCAACATGATGCCGCCTAACGAATATTCTCGTCGTAAAACACCTTAGATTTTGAATAAATGGATGATTTAGTAAAATGAATTTATGTAACGATCGCCTCTAGACCATCGTCGAGTAACACTAACTCAACTATAATCAAGTGGTGACTGTCACTAATACCACAGATAATAGACAACATATATTTATGATATTAATCAAAATATGAGCAAGATCTTAGCAGAAACATAAGTAAAATAATGCCGAAAATAAGAAGAAGGCATTCAACATTAACCATATTTATTTATTCACATACAATATAAAAAATACAGAATAATAAGAAGGCAATTCATTTATTACATTTAAATTTACATAAGGGCAACATAAAAATTACTATCAGCCATTTCTTCTTCTTTGCAGAACATCGATCTCACCTGGCCTTCTATCATAAGCACACCCCCAAGCACAAGGTCTGAGCTAAATCCTAATGCTGCCATATGTACATATATGGCAGGGCCAAGCCAACAAAGGAAGAATAATATTAGATTTATAAAGTCTGAGTACAATAAAGCTGGAGAATAGCATCTACTTACATTTAAAAGATGTTATTCAACATAATAGTAAGATAGAAATTAAGCTATAGAAATACTATAAAATAGTTGAAATTATAAAACTGTACAAAATTGAAGTAAAGTAAAGTAAAATTTCATAAAAGCTGTAAAGGCACTGAATAACTGAAACTGTATAAAATTTGCAGTAAAGTAAAGTAATGCTGAAATGTAAAGCTGAATACAAAAATTGAAACGAATAGTAAATGATCTAAAATTGAATAAGGTATATGTGAAGGTATACTATATACCACTGAATAAATGTATCTGTATATGCCACTGAACTGAATGTCATGATATGTAACCAATATATCACTAAACTGCTATGAATCGTATGGTCCAATGCTTATATATATCCAGTTGGGAATCCAGTACTAGTCATCCTGCAAATTCCCCGATTGATATATATACAATATTCCATAATCCATAAATTATCACTGATACTCATATATTATGCTTATGACCATGCTCATGCTTCTATGTCTACATGACTTAGAATTCAGAAATCCAAAAATAATTTAAAATCAGATAATGAATCTAATAACTCCATTGTACAGAATCCATCTAAATGGATTATGACTCCTATTTTTAATTTCAATGATTAGTTATACTTAAGATTTTGCCTAAAATCATCAACTATGAAGGTTGTATACACATAGTTGCATATTTCCAAGAAAAGTGAATTTAACACTTAGTTTGTTTAAAACTGCACTTATCGAGGCGCACGGCGATAGGAGGCAGAACTCGATCGCAGTTTATATCTCAAACTAAGATGTTAAATCCTCTAATCACAAGCATACATAGTGTTCTAAGAAGGGTGACTGGAGATACTTAGTTTATTTTAAACTATGCTTATCGAGGCACACGATGATAGGAGGCAGAACCCGGTCACAGTTTATCTTTTCAAACTAAAGATTCAATTTCCCTAAATATAATATACTAATAGTGTCTTAAAAATAGTAACTTTAGATACTTGGTTTGTTTTAAATTGTGCTTATCAAGGCGCACGATGATAGGAGGCAGAATTCGATCACAATTTACTTTTTAAACTAAAGATCTAGTTCACTAATTATAACACTCTTAAGATTGATTGGTTTACTCTAAGTGGACTATATCTACTTAAGCCCACAGGATAGCACAAGATAAGTTACGTAGAGTGACTCACCAATACTTAATATTACTAGAGTAACCCAGATCTATGAATCTACAACACTATACTCAGCCAATAATCTGAGTTACATCAATGCTATTTAATCAACATGGATTACCAAAACTATGAATCTATAATTCAAATGGGATACATCCTATATAAGGTTTTAAGGATGTGACCAAGGGGTCACCCAATATAGGATACTACCACATGGAATAAATCTCATTCTAAGTAGTTTATGTGATTATACCACAAGGATTTAAGATCAACTTCTAGGGTCAAGTAGGATCATCTAAGCTTCTACCTCATGATAACACAATAAGTCTTTCATACCTCATTGGTTTAAAGATGATTAAGGCTAATATTATTATCACATAAAACTTAATGTAAGATCATCGAGATCTCACATATCTAAATGCTAAAAATAATA
This sequence comes from Gastrodia elata, assembly GCA_016760335.1. Classification (NCBI taxonomy): domain Eukaryota; kingdom Viridiplantae; phylum Streptophyta; class Magnoliopsida; order Asparagales; family Orchidaceae; genus Gastrodia; species Gastrodia elata. The sequence goes on along the minus strand of CM028671.1, from coordinate 346,088 downwards.
TTATAGGATTATTAATTAGGTTTGGTTAACTAGATAAGATGGGTAGCCCTATTTGACCGAATCCTATACTACAATTATGAGATATAATCGAGAATCTTATTATGATTTGATCTTGTAATAAATCATCATAGATTTTATAGTTGATTTCATGCTAATAGTATTTAAGAGGAAATCAAAGATCTTAAGTTTCAAGTCCTGATGCTTAATCATAACAGTTCTTTAATTTCTTTAGTACTTCTAATTCAATAATTAAAGTTAATATCAAATCAAATAGATTATTGGAATCATATTAGTCAAATTATCTTACAATCAGGTTGATTGATTATGTGATTAAGAGTTTAGATCTAAATTAGATAGATTAGGTGTTAACCTCTAACTTTATCAATTTAAGACCAATAGCTACATTACAGATCAATGACAAATCAAATGATTTATTAATGAATAATTGATGGCGATCTAAGATCCAGATCAAGTGTAAATCACTTGATCAAGCCCTTAAGATTTCTTAAGTTTAATTAGGGATAAATGAGAGTTTAATGAAATTAAGCATTTATAATAGAATTAAAACGCCTTAATCCTTTAAAATAACTCGCAAAATAAATGAAAATTAACATAGAACTTGAGAAAGTAAAAGCACAATAATAGTAATAAGAATCATGCAAGTGATGTACGCACTTAACATAGGACTAAATAAACAGTTTTAATTCATTAGAACTCAATACAAGTTCTAAGTACTTGCACACCTTACACAAGCCATATTATCTTGCAATTTAATGATTTGGTTAGGAGGAGGCAGCATTCACAATAACTTGAGGGCATCCATCGTTGCGATAGAATGCTGAACACACTCCTCCACATCCACAACGAAAGAGATGACATATGAGAGAGACGACAAGTGGTGCTCGACGGTGCTCACGATCTACCTTAGCATCTTCGAGCTCGGCGTGCTGGCAGAAGGAAAAAAAAGAGAGGTGATCGACTGAAGGAAATAGATCGAACGTGGGAGCAGGGGGGCTGCAGCTCAGCTCAAGGACGGAGGGAGGGGAGCTGCTGCGACTTGAGAAATGAGTTGCTCAGCCTTTCGACCGAGAGGAAGGAGATGCTCGACCATGGAGAGGAGAAGGAGAGCTTGGCCAAGAGGAGGAAGGAGAGGCGTGCCTTTGTAAAATACCGAAATTTCATTCTCAATTGTTTATTAATATTTAAATAAATTTGACTTCAAATTGAAAATCTGACTCCGTCATTGCGTTCACCAACCCCAAATTAGCTAGGGGTGAAGTTTTGAACGCATTTGGAAGTCATTAAATTTTTGACGAATATTTTAATATTATTTAAATACCTGAAAATTCGAGTAATTAAATACTCGTCGGATCAAAAATCCGAGTGCACCATTGTGTTTAGAAGCCCTTAATTAGCCAGAAATGATATTTTTTAAAAAAAATTTAGTTAAGTTTAAATCAATTAAATTAAATAATTATATAATTAATTATATATTAGGGCACCGTCTACATTAATGAACGCCGTTCTCTTCTTACCGTTAAGACAGACGAATCACACGAACCATCCGATCGAAGGATCGGACAGTCCGAGCCCATCTTCCCCGCTAGAGGACTCTGCGTGTCCTCACCATTCAACGCGTGTAGCGTTGAGCTCGCGACCCGCAGACGCGCGTCTTCTTCCTTCGCCAGATGTCCATCGCCGCGTTCTGCCAGATTCGCCCACCACTCAAATGCCTCGCAAAGCCTCTTCTCTTATCTTCCTATGACCTCTTATCCTTCAGCCCTTAATAGTTCTGATCGATCCCCTGAAATCTAGGAACCCAAGGTTATTGTTCTTTTCATAAAGTTTCTTCCTGCAGTTGAGTTCATTAGGTATTAAATCTTCTCTCTTTTACATCCAATTGATTCTCTTTATATAACTGTTGTTATTGTCATTTAAGTCTGCAATTGAACTAATAAGCATGAATGAAAGAAGAAGTTCAATATTAAGTTTCATCCCAATTGATTAATCAAGACTACTCAGATTCAAATTCTTTACTTCAGATAATTACAGTGAATGTTGTAAGTCAAAAGAGAATAAAATTGATGATAAGAAGCTGTGAGGCAATTTCTCGCTTCATTATCCTTTATGAGCTAACCTAGATTTAGGGCTAGACGTTTCTAGTAACTTAGGTCACCTCTGTCGATGATTTAGGTGTCGTTAGATAGAGTGGTATTCCCTACCTGATACTTTGTAGTTTGACTTCTGGCCGCGACCTTAGGGCCGCCGTATGGAGTGCCCTAGATGGATTTCTCGATCTTCCTTTCGTTCAAAATCGGGGATGATCCACAGTAACTGGACCGGTCCAGGCCCGACCGGTCCCGTCCTGAACCGCGACGCATCGAACTGGCCGCTTATCTCTTCAATCGCGGGACCCACGCCAGCCGCCGCACGAGTAAGAAGAAGACACGTGGACCATCTAGAAGAAATTTCTGTCGTGTGGGACCCACACACTGAACCTCGGCGAATAGCAAAGTACCGCGTGGCACTGGTGGGCCCGCCGCCGATTTAAAAACCTGCAGTAATAATAATAATTATAATAAAATATATATATTTATAATATGTAAATCTTTTATATAGATATACGTAAATAATAAAACAAAATATTAGATAAAATAAAAATCAAATAATATAAATTAAATAACAGAATAATAACAAATAATAAATAACAGAAAATTTAAATAAAAAAATAATATAATTAAATAAAACAGATTAAATAAAAATAATATATTTAAATATAATAATTAAAATAAATACATAAATAAACAGATATATATTTACAGAAAAGTAATATTAATTATTATAAAATAATAAAAATAGATAAAATAAAATAAATAATTAACATAAATATATAAATATATATAAACATATATATAAAAAAATGCAGAATACTTTTACAAATTTAAATAGATTAGAACAGTAAATTTATTAAGATATATATGATTTTAAAATAGAAATATTATATATTAAATATTAGTGTAATATAATTAAATCACTTAAATTAGCAAACTTTATAAATTCATAACTCCTAAAATATTTAACCAAATTATACAAATAAATATATCAAAATTATCAGAAAAAAAAAAAAAGGAATTTATTAGAAGTATTAAATTCCCATTTGGACTAATATTTAACATAATGACATTTAGATCCCTAAATTGAACCCTAAAAATCATAAAATTTAATTTAGTCATAACTTATAAACTACTAATCCAAATATACTAAATATGGGTCTTAAAATACTCAAAAATCATAAAGAATAATTTAGAAATATTAGTTTTTGCTGTTAGATTAAAATTTGACTAATCACAATTAGGACATAGCCCTAATTAAGCCTTTAAACCTAGAAACTTCAAATAGCCATAAGTAAGTCAATTTAGCTCCAAATTAAAAAATCCAATCATCTATTTAGATCAGAAGAAACTAAATTTTAATAAACTGCAAAAATATTTAGGATCCAACGGTTAGATCTTCTAATTAACCCTAATTACTCTAAAAATTGTTTAGTAAATATTAGCAAATATAATAATCCAAATTAAGTAATTTTAATTTTAAATAACTCATAAAGTATATTAGAACCTAAATATATAATTAGTTTAATAAATTTATGACTAAATTCACTAATCACTCACTAATCACATTTAACCCTAATTATTAACCCTATAAATTAGATTAGTTATAACTTAGCCAATTCATATCAAAATTGAATAATTTTAGGTTGTATGAAAACCTTAAAACATAATCTACAATAAACTAGTATAAATTTTATATTTTATTAAAGGTAAAATTACTAAAAATGCCCTTATAAGGTCAAATTCCCAATTTGACCTTATAAGGCATAAATAACTTAATAAAAATAATTCAAATAAATCAAAATAAACATAATATTATAAATCATGATAAAAACATTAAATTGATAAATTTCATTATTTTGGCAGATCAAAGAAATTAAAATTGATTGATTTTGAGTCAAAACAATCAGGTACGCAAATTTACTTATAAGTCTTATTTCAGTATTCTTATTTGAGCCATTTTCCATTTGAGTATTATTTGCACTGCTTACCGCATTTTAATCTGCAAAAAAAATATATCAAAAAGCATGTAACAAAAAAAAATTATATATATTTTGTGGTGTTTATCTTTGGAGGGTGGAATGCAAAATTGGAATCTGTACAGATTGGGCTAGCTAGCAAGCCCCTGGGAGTTATATAGAGAGATTTAGCCTCTTGTAGGAAGTAGGCAAATCCAGAGGAGAGACACACCATCAGTTCCTAATTTGAGTAAGCTACCGACGGGTGGCGAGAAAGCTTCCTACAGATTTATGCCTTTGGGTTTACCCATTTGGGCTTAGAGGTCTCCGGACTCGACTTATTGTTACAAATGCTTTTGATAAAATTTATTTCTTATATTTTAATTTTCACAAGCTATTTTGCAGGGCAAAAATTGAATTTAGCAATTGCTTTATTTACATGCAGATTTTTAATCATTTTCATATGTGATTCATACCTATTATAGGATGCTATATTTATTCTTATAAGAATAATTTGCGTACTCCTACCTGACTGGTAAATTGAATTTTTCAGGTTTGATAATTAAAAAGAACTTAGAAGATCTGCCAAATTAAAAGAGAAAGAATTTAAAAGAAGAAGAAGCAGAAGAATGTAGATATTCTATTTTATATTTTGTAAAAATTCAAACTGTTGTAACTTTTCATATATATTTTAGCTCTATGTATAAAAGGACTGTGGATTATATTATTTTTTTATGTCCTTTTTGAATTATAAAAGTTTATATATTTTCAAATGAGATGAATTGTTCTTTAAAGACTCTCGAACTTCGATCCCCGGTCGCCACAGCCTTACTTGTGAAGGAGCGAAAGTTGATCGGCTTATGCTGGAGGGATAAGGGGATTTTTGGCTGTGAGGATTTAGGTTAGAGTGGTTTGGAAAAATTAGGTTAGAAGAGATATAAATAAAGCAAATATATGATCTATTTATGTGATGGCCCTGCCCCACCGTGGTCTTGTTAACTCTTAAGTTAACATGATTACGGTAGAGGGGTCATCTAAATGACAAGGCTCTTGCATGAATAGGTTAGTGACTAATACTAACCCATTATAATCAAAGACTTTGTCATTTTTCATAAGATATTATCACTAAATGAAAATAAAAGACAAGCAGAGTGTGGAAGCATACATACAACATCCATCCATCATATAAATACAACAGTGCAGAATAAGTAAAGAGCTGAAAGTAAAGTTAGACCTTGTATTATTACAATATTTTAAAATAGTTTTAAAAGACTGAAATAAAATACTTGTCCTCACAAGTACAGAAAAGAAACTAAGAATCTTCAGAAGCCTGGATCTCCTCCTGAACTTGATCTTTAGAAGCTTCTATTACCTTGAAAAGCTCGGATTCTACCATTGTCGGTTTCACAATGATAGGGCCCCAACCAACAAAAGAAAACTTTAGTTAGATAATTATCTAAGTATATTTTAGGGTAATCAGTTCATTAAGTTCATTAGATATCACCATAAACTAGTAAGAACAAAGCATAAAATAGGAGCAAGAACGCGTAAGAAAGAACAAGACAAAGTTATAAACAAACAGTTTCCATACCTCCTCCAAGCAACTGCAATAAGGTCAGGTAAGTATAAAATAAGTGACTAGAAAGAAAAGTACATCCTAAATATGCTTATGATCAATCCAAGACTATGCTAATTGACATAAAAGTAAATGAACATGTAAATCAAGTAAGTAACTAAAAGTGAACTAATATCCTATAAATGCAAATAATAAGTAAAACTAGCATCCTATAAGTAGATGTAAAGCTAGCAAATGCTGAAGAACAGTAAGTAAACAAGTACCAAAATGTAAACTGAAACAGTAAGTATGAACTAAAACTAGTAATGTACCTAAATTAGTAATGCCAACAAAAGGGTATAAAAGGATATAAGGCATGAAGTTTATAGTCTAACATATACCATCCTAGCCAATTTTTAGGCCTAGGACATGGTTAGACTCGCTTTACACAGACATATACCATCCTAGTCTTACATGGGTCTAGGTTGGGCCTGTACTAAAGTCTAGGTACAGGAAAAAGGCATACTAATTAGGCTATATTCTAATAATCAAATGTTAAACTTGACAATGATGATGACATATGCAAATGTTATTATGTAAAATAAGGTTGACATGAAACACTTATCAAATGTTCTATGCCTAATATATGTGAACAAGGTACAAAGGTTCAAAACAAGGTAAGCATAAGCATCAAAATCAAAGTGAGCAAGAGACTCTACTATGACACAGATGATATCCATTTGTTATCTAAATTAATTGTTCTACCTACTCTAAGTTACATAAGTTCAGAATTTCCAGGTTCTACTATCGAGTGTACTCAGATTCACGACCTTACAAGTTGGAAAATAATTAGAACTGATCAAGTTTTAATCTTATTAAATCAATGTCGACTAAACAAGTTAAATAATAAACCAAATGTCCTATTTTAATGTTTTATCATAACCCCAATCCATCTTAATTAATCAAATCTAGATAAAAGGATTAAGAATTAAACTCCAAATATGGGGTTTAATCACTTAATCTAAATGGTACAACTAAGGATCTAAGGTTTAATACCCATACTCATAGATTTGATTAAGGCAAATCCTAATGATTAAATTAATCTCATTAGGATAGATCTCTACCCTTAATTTTAAGATTTAAATATCAAATAATCATTAAATAAATTAAGAAAAATCTATAAACTAGTAAACTCAAGGTTTCACCTATTGAGTAACCCAATTTACTCAATAGATGAATTCTAGCCTAAGATCTATTCCCAATCCTATGAATTAAAGCTCTTAATTACTAAGAGTATCTCTCAGACACACATCTTAACTATTGTTATTAGGACCTATGAAAAGTTCTACGAAGTTCAAAGAAAGGAAGAACACTCAAATTTTACTTAAGGATTTCATTAAGGGCTTAAAATGAGATTTTGATTCAAAAAAATCAAATTAAGGTTTGAACTTATAAGTTTTCTATTCTAAATCACTTTATTTACTGATTAAGAATGTTTATAATATAATTTTAGGGCTTTAAAATGTTAAACCCTAATATTAGGCAAAATGACCATTTTGCCCCTAAAAGATCAAATTTTGATCTAGGGTTCCAAAATCTGAATTTTCCTATGGCAAAGTATTTCTTACTATCTAATATAAGATTAGACAACAATTACACTAATTTTGGGTAATTATTAAGCTTAATGAGATCAAATAAATGAATTTAACTCATAGGGGCATTTTGGTAATTTGGCTAAATAAAATCTAAATTTTCTTTCAATTTATTGTTGTTTACTATCTAAGGTTTTTATAGAATCTCAAGTTATTAAATTCTGATAAGTATTGGCCAAGTTATGGCCAATACCAACTTAAGGGTAAAATGGGTAATTTAGGGTTTCCTAATTAATGGTCAAAATCCTAACTTTGTCAAATGATATCTAAATTGAGCAAAATTAGTGGCTATAGATCACAAATGATCTACTGATTACAATGACTAATGGTAGGCTCAATTTGGACTCTAAATGACTAAGTTATGGCTTAATTAAGATTTAAGGTGATTAGTGAGTGATTAATAAAATTAATCACAAAATCACTAATCTAATCACACCATTAGGTTATATTATACTCTAGGAGTTCTCTGAAACTTAAATTGTTCAATTTGGATCATTAGATTTGCTAATATTTACTAATCAAGTTTTAGAGTAATTAGGATTGATTAGCAAATCTAACCGTTGGATCTTAAATATTTTTATAGATTAATGTTAATTAGGTTCTCTTGATTAAAATAAATATAAAGATTATCTAATTTGGATTTTAATTGATCAAGTTATGGTTAATTGAAGTTCTATGTTTAATTGACCTAATTAGGGTTAGGTCATACAAGTGATTAGGCTCAAACTAATCCAAACAGCAAAATAAACACTACTAAGTTAATCTTTAGGGTTTGCTGATCACTTTAAGACCCATATTGGGTATGTTTGAGTAAACACACAAAAAGTTATGACCGAATAAAGTTTTGTGGCATTTATGGTAATTATGGGGGAACCTAAATGTCACTATGTGAAATATAGTTCCAATTACAAAATTAACAGTGCTAATGTGTTCCTCATAATTTTTTTGATTAAAATGACCTATGATTTTGTTATGTTTGGATTTATGGTTTGAGAATTATGGAAGATTAAAGTTCTAACATTTGAATTAATTTAATTCATTTCAATTTGATTTAATTAAAATTTTTCTGTTTTGATTTAATCCTTATTTCCATTATCACTCTCATGGCGGGTCCCAAGTATATGGCTCGCACAGGCCAGCAGGAAATGGCGGCCCCACGCTAACAGCCGAGGCACTCACCCGGGTCAGGACGAACCTGACCCGGCCCGAAAAGGAGAGTTGTCTCCTTCGATAGGCGTCGAAAATCGCAAATTAGGATTTCGGTCCAGTGCATCGAACAGAGTTGCTTGGGGAAAAATACACAAGCCGACAGTAAGCTTGTGAACTAGTCGTTCTAATGAGTGCAGCACCTCCACCTTATACCTCCTCTACCCGACGATAATTCGATGCCCTAAATTTTTAGGGCAGGGGAGCTTAACAATGAATTGCACGAACGACTCAAATTTAATCCCTACTGAATAATTGTTATACACATAATAACTTAGAAAGCAATTGAATGAAATAAAGGGAACTACAATTTTGAAAGAGATTGAAGAATATGCTGGTGGAAAGTGAGTACCTTAATTGAATAAGAATCAAGATATAGGGCTTTCTCAGGATCCTTCTAAAGCTTCAGATGACACTCCTCGCCACAGATGGCCTCCTCTGTGAATCGGACTGTCGGGGAATTAATCAGACATCTCAAGGATCCTTGAGCGGCGATGCAGACATGCGTCCACAATGCAGTCCGTCGAGCACACGCGCAGATCCATTTGGAACGAATGACATTAGCCATTCGATCGATTCGATCGGATGGCAGTCGAGCTGTCGTTTGATCAAATGGGGAGATTGACGGCATGCGATAATTTAGACGGCACCGTTAAATACTTATTTTTTTTTTAAATAATTTACATAATTTCTTAATAATTTTAATAATTAAACTAAGTATATTAAATAACTCTAAGAAAATCCCAATAATTTACTCCTAGCTAATTGAAGGGTGAGGAACGTAATGGCATGATCAGATTTTTGCTTTGACAAGTATTTAATTATTTGATTTTTTGAGGAATTTAAATAATATTAAAATATTCGCCGAGAATCTAACGACTCCCAAATGCATCCAAAACTTCACCCCTAGCTAATTTGGGGGTAGTGAGCGCAATGGCGAAGTCTGATTTTTAATCTGAGTTCTAAATAAAAAGTCAATTTTTTAGGGTTTTGGGATTTTCCAGAAATCAAGATTTGATTCAATTAATTCCTGATTTGACCTAGATCTTAGAGATAAGTTTTAAATGGCTAATTTAATGTATTTAAATTATAATTAAGACTTAAATTAGTCTTAATTCACCTAAGTAACAACCTGGGTTGTTATGATTTAAGCCAAAGGATTTAAATCGAACGGCTGAAATTTTGTGAGCTATGATCTATACCCAAATCAACTTTAAAATTTACAAACTTAGTATTGAAACGAGCGTCTCAATGAGGCAAATGCATGCGTTCAAAAATTATTAAATTTGGACTGGTATTTTATTTTATATTAATTTTTAAATGAAAAATTTTAAAAATTCGCTACGATTAATCCGGAGCTCAAAAAATCACGAAACTTAAAATATAGCGTCCTCTTATAATGCTTAACTTAAATATACAAAAGTTTTTAAATTATAACTTATAATTTATCTATTATCAACTCTGGAAGTTTAAACTTCCTGAATTTATTTAGGATGATTCGGGACCCCGATTGCGCTCAAATTTTTGTAGGTGGATCCCCTCAATATGCTTTATTTGAGAATATTTTTATTTGATTTTTATTTGGTTTAAATCAAGATCTTAATTTTTTTCTTAATCTGATTAGGTTTATGCCTAATCATCCTGGTAACAACGTCGGGTTGTTACAAATTAATAATCTTGTGCTCCATAGCTATCTAATTGGCTAGAGCTAGGTGTGTGTGAATTGAAACTTAGAGTTATGTGACAAGCTCTTTAGCCTAATGATATTATTCCTTAAAGCTCAATCGATCGATTGATGTATGTGAGCCAAGACCCTCAAATCAAGCTCTGTGGCTCAGCAGACATTGAAGGAGGGAGAGAGCATCGAGTACCCATGGATGATGTGACTTAGTCTATGTGTGTAATAACCTTGGTTATTACTTAGGTTAATTAGGACTAATCTAAGTCCTAATTAATTATAGTGCCTTAATTAAGTCATTAGAAACTCACCTCTAAGATCTAGTCTAAATTAGGAATCAAATGAATCAAAATTCTGATTTTGAGAATTTCTAAAAAATCTTAGAAATTGACCTATTTAATTTGACCTCAAATCAGAAATCTGATTTTGCTATTACGTTCACCACCCCCAAATTAGCTAAGAGTGATGTTTTGGAGGTATTTTGAAGTGTTGAATTTTCATTAAATATTTTAATATTATTTAAATCCCCCAAATTTTTGAATAATTAAATACTCATCAAAATCAAAATCTGATTTCACCGTTGCATTCCTCACCTCTCAATTAACTAGGGGTGATTTATTAAGATTTTTGGAACATAGTTAATTGGTCAATTAAAATTAAATAAAATCAATAAAAATTAATTTAATAATTAATATTATTTAAAGCTAACGGCGTCATCCTCCTTACCCTCACGCTGTCAACCATTTAATATTTGCGTCGTCTGGTTTGGACACGGCGAAAGAGGCAGATTCGCTTGACACCTCACCTCCACGCGCAGCGATTTTCAGCCTCATCCACCGCTCTAACACCCATTAAATCCTTCATTTCTTCTCAAATTTCGGTTTACCCCACTGAAGAGCCTTGGGATCATTCTGTGTGCTGTGTTTCGATCCAACTCGTTGAGTAGCTATAACCTAAATGTACTACTTCATTCATATGTTTTATTGATTTCAATATCTATCCTTCAATTATTGTAATAGCTTCACAATCTAGGATGTCGATCGTCTCTTCCGCAAATCCTAAAATTGCGAAATGCTGAGGAAGCCAGAGAGTCTTCCCCGAGCGCTCAAACTGTGTCAGACGTGACCGGTTCGTTTCTTCGCCTTTCGGTCCGGTTCGAGAACGCTGACGGGATTTCCTGTGGGGCCTAGTCATCAAGCTGTCGTCCTCTGGTCGCGACACGTGGCACATCGTACCAAGCCAGAGCCTGCTCGCACCGTCTCGCTGCGATTGTGGGTCCCGCCTCATGTTGCACTGTCAGCGCTGTGGGTCCCGCATCCCAGCTGGGGCCCGCCTACATATTTTTCATTTTTTATTTTCAAAATTTACGAAACTTGACAAAAATATGCATTTAAATGAAACGAACACACTCGTACCAAAAATTTTCAATTATGCATTATATTTTATTTTATACTAATTTTTGAAGATAAAAATTTTAAAAATTTATTACAGTCAATCTAGAACTTCAAATTTGATAAAACTTTTTGTGTATTATTTTCTTAATATTCTTAATCTAACATTACTAAGATTATTGAATTTGAACTTAGATTTAATTTTTCCAAATTTTTAAATTTTAAATATTTAAAAATTAATTCAGAAGTATCTATTATCCAAATTACTTATAAACATGGGCATTACAATCACAAAAATATATTATATCCAACTGTAGTTTTAGTTTGACCTAATTTTGAAGTTGCTTGAAATTTTAATTTTTTTAGTTGGGTTTAGTCTTAATTACGACTTGGTCATTACAATATCTTAATTGATTTAAGACATGTGTTTAATGTCTTAAGCTAATTGAGGATTCAATTGACCCCAATCACTAAGGTATATAATTATAAATAAATAACAATTGATATCACATGAATTGTAATTGAATTTGGAAATTTTTTGAAATGCAGTGATGCTTTGAAACCTTTAAACCCTTGATCCTAAGATCAACTTTGTGCATAAACATAAATATTAAATTAAATTGAGAAAATATTTCATTCATGGTGGGTTATTCTATGCAAATATTATCAAGCCAGGGTTGGCTATGGAATGATTAGGAGACTACACATGTCATTGATAGAGAATGAGCAGTTATACAGGATACCTTGTTACATACAGCTGGGTAAATGCACCTAACTCATTTTTGTTCTGTATGTGCCTGCATAACAAAACATTATATAATAAACAATATCAAATTTATAGTTACATTTTATAGCCTTACACTTAAATATTTAAGTTCAGTTTTATTATTATAACATCCTTTTATATTGTTTTTACAGTTTTCAACTTGTATATACTTAGCTCACATTTGTCACATACTTTGTCAACTTCTGCTGCTTAACCTACTTATTGCAAGGAAACCATTATGTACATTTGCACGTTACTTGTTTTTACCTGTCTTTTTTTACCTGTCTTTTATTAATCATTTTACTTTCCAGTACTTTTTCTTCATAACATTGTGCTCCACTTATTTATGCTTGCAATTAATAAATATGACATTCTCTAATGATTAATAATAAAGTGTTAAACTTTAAAATGTATTTAGACTTATTAAATCTAATCACTTTTTCTTTTATTGACTTTGCTCTATTGTATTAAAAACTAAATACAATAGATCATGATCTTGGAGATGACCCAGCAGGAGAGCTTGGAGGTGATCTATCATGGGAGCTAGAAGTGGAGCTAGAAGATCAAGTGCATACTTAGAGCTTTCAGATTTATTTCTTTGCATGTGAGAATGAGTGTTCTTTTTAATTATTTTAGTATTATATAATTTAATTATGTTTGGGACCTCTTATCTTCTTATCTGAGATGAATGCTTTCTTTTCCTTTATTTATCTTGATGGTTGAAATGGTAATGATTTTTAATTATTTATAAATACATTTATCTTTTCCATCTTATATATCATTTTCTCTCGTAGTACTTAATAATTGATTAAGACTTGCTAATTCAGTATTAAGTACTATAATAATAATCAATATTGGATCATAATTATCTAATATAAAGCCGAGTCGTTACAACTGGATTATCCCATTTCTATATATACGAATACAAAATTGAATTAATGTGCTAAACTTTTTCACCCATTTTAATTCATACAAAATGTCAGTAATCTCAGATTACCTAAAACGTTGTTTACTTTTCCCTCTTTTTAGCTCAATCCAAACAACCCCTTAGACTTATTATTATTTATCTTTTATAATTTTTTAAATATTTGATATATTACATAATAAACTTTTAAAGAAGAGTGTATGTGTGTGTATATATATATATATATATATATATATATATATATATATATATATATATATGACTTCATATCTACATCTATTTAAATGAAAATATTAGTATCCCAAAAATTTTTAACTCCTCTCAAATAATAATATAAATTATTTTAAAAATTGAAGTGAGAGAAATATAAAGAACACATAGAGATGATTGAACTAGTTAAGAATTTATGTTTGGCAAATTAAAAGAAATTGGAAATTTTTTAAGATACCTTAACATTACTCTATTTAAACATACATATTTCAAAATAATAATTTACATTCTATCACATGAAAGCACATGATCATTGATAAATAGGACAGTTTTTAAGAATAAACTTTTTTTATAATCAATTCTTAATTAATGTGTAAGAGAAACATATTCATATAAAGCTAGAAGCCATATTTATGTTGACCTAAAATTTAAGAAAATTGATATATTAATTAAAACTCAATTTAGTGTAGACAAATAAAAATGATCCTAGAATTTTTATACCATAGATTCAATTAACAACATATCAACAATTTTAAAAAGAAAAATGATATGCTTACACAAGAATATACACCAAAAAGTATTCAGGACTAATAAATTTTTTTTTTTAATTTTTGCATATATGCCCTATAAAAAAAGTGTATTCAATCAATAATCTACTTACACATTGAATTGACACATCATCTATATATTTTAGTGTATATGAGTGTATAAGTGTAGCAATGCTATTTTAAAAATAACAGGTACAAGTCATAATTATTTGAAATAATAAAAATGCTTATTAAATTACATCACGATCTTTTGGGTGAAAACAAATTTTGTGTGGATGAACTGCAAAAATAATCTCTGAGTTGTTGTATGTTAATTAGCGAGTTTATTTTCTACAATGCTTACTCATCCATACACATATGAGTACAAGAATGCTTAAATAATAAAAAAAACAAAAACACGGATTTGTAATGATTAAAAGATCATATAAGATGCTAAAGTCATTTCAAGAATGATATTTTTTTTTTCACTATATGGGGGATGATTAAATTGCACTGTAAACAATAGTACAATATAGCATGTTTTATCCCAAATCCCTCCTGTGCAATATTGAGAAAGATTAAGCGAATGAGATTGGGTAAGAAAAAAATAATATAATGGGAGAGTCCACAAAATTTGTTTGCCATACTGCTTGAGGAGAAATACTGTAGATGATGCGGGCTTTAGTGTTCACTTGGGGAAGTCTTAACAAGAGTGCTTAGAATCCAACTCTATAATGGAGTGAAGGGGTGTTACTCAAATTAATTGGATGTGCTTAAAGCATAAATTATTGATTGGTTGTAGTCGTGTCAATGCATATCCTACATGTGTACAAAATTCATGACACAATAGCAAGTTATTGGATACATGTGCAATGCTTGCCAATTGGAACATGCTCGACAAATGAGTGGATGACTAGGCAAAGGGTTGAATGCTGAGGTTTCAAGAGACTTGAGTAATTACACGAAGTATGCCTGAATGGTTTGAGCCAACAAAGGGGTTATGATTTGATGTGAAAGATGCCACAACAGTAATCCTAATCACAAAATCTACACACTTCGAAACTTGCACTTACTAATAATAGATTGAACTTGGAATGTTATGTGAATGTGATAGCACATAACTAAAGCACTTTTTTTGAAAAGGCTAATCGGCTCCAATTAACTTTAAAAAATATTAGATTACTAAAATTTTTGCTTTTAAAATATCTATTTTTAGTATCTCTGACAGAAAATTAATTTCTGTATCGGCTCGTCACTTGTAGCCACACTCGAGAGAGAGAGAGAGAGAGATATGATTAGGAGAGATGATCAAACGATATCAATTGTTTAGCTCAAGTGGCAAGTCCGCCTCCACAACCACCGCCACAATCACCCCTCTCGCCACCTCTATCATCGTCCTGGTTCTTCTACATCCTTCGATAGCTCTCGTGCATCTCCATGGCAGATCCTTCTCCTACACTTTCATCGATGCACCCGCGCGCTTCGCCATTCCTGTAGATGGCTCGGGTGCCTGTGGCTCACTTCACGTCGCTGATCCGCTCGATGCCTGCTCCCCATTACAAACAAACTCGCTCCCTGATCGCGTAGACTCGAACACAGGCGACCGCTTTGTCCTCATCGAGCGCGGCCAGTGCAGTTTCGACCGGAAGGTTAGGGCTGCGCAGGACGCTGGCTTCCAGACCGCAATCATCTTCGATGATCAGGACATGGGTTACTTGTACTCAAGTAAGTTGACAGATTTCTCGTGTAATTTCATTTTGTTCCGTTGATGACTTGCTTTCCTTACGATAAAAAGTGATCCCAAGAGGGCTTAACGTTTTCACATTGTAAAGTGAATTAGATTAGACAATGTTCATGATTATGGAACTATTTTTTGTGGAATCATACCATGCACCCTTGGAATTCTAGTTGCTTTCCTTGTTCAATTAGGCCGGTTCTCTTCTTGATTATCTTATTAATTCTTCACACGTGACGGATTGGATGCTGATTTAATGGGAACTGACACTTTAGAAGATTTCCTGAATCCTTGGTTATGGGATTCAGCTAACGCTTTGACTTCTTAGTAAATACTGGGGTCTCATTGGGATGCTTTCGTTAGATATACCAGAATGGTATGTGGCATGTTGATGCAATGCGGTTTACTGCCTTAACCAAGTATTTCTAACTTTCATGTAGTGCTGTAAAACGAAAAATGAACTTCTTAACACCACCTTCAAGGAAATTTTCTTGCACTAATTACTCCAAGTTTATTTTAATTATTCATTTCAGTGGGGATAGCTCTTTGATGCATTACAAAATAAGATAGAAGCTGAGGCATATTTGTGCTGAAGTTCTTAAGTTCATGTGGTAGAAATGAAAATGACAAGGTGAATGCTTGAAACAACTAGAAATGATAGAAAACGAGCGATGATTATAATAGAAATGGGAGAGGTACTTACTAATCCACAATTACTTACTAATAAACTTCTCACAACCAATGTATCTTTTACTGATTATTTTTCACAATTCAAAGCCTAGAGATATAAACTTAAAGGTAGGATAGGGATATCCTTATTTAAATACAGACTTAGTTTTATAATAGAAACTACAATGACAACAAATCATACCTTAATCCTTCTAAGTGAAGTTTTTCAGTTTTATATGAATCCTAAATATGCATTTGTAGTTAAGTTTTGAAATAGTATTTGCTACAATACTAGCTTAGTTTTAATACAATGTAAATGGGCATAGTTTAATATTAGTGGCCTTTATTCAATATTCATAGTGGTTGATCAATGATCTTGGGTCTAGAAATTCAAATTTTTTAATGATTGAGTCTAACTAACCAATCTAACTTTCATGTCAAGGAAGTGAATGATTTACAAATCCCAAGTAAAAATCAATTATATTTTTTGTTGATTGTGAATGCCTTGCATGAAGAGTTATTGCTAACCCTAACCTTAATTCTCGTGACCAATATTAGGGGTCATTAAAGAAGTTCAATGTCTTTGGTGAACTTCACCTTAATGATCATGATATTAATATCCATGTGCTCAGTCAATTATATTTTTCTATTCATCTCAATCATGAATTTCTCATCTAGAGGAATACTAAAATATAACAATATATTGCAACGAATATTAATATCCAGAATTATATTTTCACATAATAAAATTTTGACCTTTTGAATTGGGGACAACGAATTTATTTATCATTGATAGAGATTCAGATAACATACAAGAGGGGATGAATAGTGCATTTTCAGAAATTTAACTAAGATTTAAAATTAAAAAATGCATGAAAAGTCAAAGGACTTAAATAAAAAAAATTAAAGATGAACAATCACACTTAATTTTGGTGGTTTGGCTTTTGCCAACATCTGCTAGCTAGACCATTAAAACATTTAAGTTTTTCACCAAATTCACTAAATATTAAAGTAAAATTTGCAATATTTTAATTGATTGGTTGAACCTAATCTACATTTACCACTTAAATCTTGCCAACTAAAGATTTATAAATATTTTCTTGCTTTCCCACAAAGTAAGGGCTAGTTGACACTGTAAATCAATTCAATAATCTTAAAAAAATCACTCATAAATTTCTTAACCTACTGTCTTTGGTTTTATTTTGACTTCTTTATGTTCAAAGTTTATCTTTTCCTTTCAATAAGTTTTGACTATAATAATATGTTCATTTTCCTCAAAGAAAAATTGCTATTTACAAAGCCTATTTGATAACTAGAATAGCATGAAAAGTCTTTGAAATATAACAAGTTCAATGGTTAGTTTATGATGATATTTTAGTTTGTAAAATGAGTATTTAGCTGAGCACATTGCCAATGTTTTATAACTCAAAATTTGTCCAACCTATAAACTGTGCAAAATTATATCCGTTTGATTTCAAATTTGGTAGGTTCATTAATTGATTTATTGTAATATGTCTATCCTTAAATCTGGCAACATAATCTGATAGGACTTAATTTGTTCAACCTTAATGTATCTAACCTTAATCTTGCAGTTCTTAAAACTTATTCAATTATAATTTTGCCAATTGTAAGGGTACATTTGGCATAGCTTGATAGTTGTTGTACATAATAAGAAGTGCTTAATGGATTGGTTGGGAACCACTGCTATAGCAACATCTTAGACCAGTTATCTTATAAAAGTTGCTGAATATTACACTACCCAAACCAAGCTGAATAACAACTTACTGTTTTTTGAAGAGGAAAATGACCAAACAATCCACCTCAACAGCCATCTCACCCGGCCCATAGCCCCCACCAGCCCCTCGCCAGCCATGCAGCCCTTCAGCTGCCTTAAGGGGTGTCGTTTGACACATCTTAATGGTTGATGTACTTAAGCTAAATTGATTGTTTGAGAGCCATTTTAATAGCAACTTCTGAGATCGCCTAGTATATAAATGCGGCTGACTTATCTTAATAACGCCTTAATATTTTCTTGAAGAGGCAACTACTGAACAACTTGCCCTGCCAGCCATTCTTCTAGATCCACAATCCCCTTCTTTCAACCCTCTGGCTGCCCTGCCTCTTGCCTCAGTACCCATTTGGTTGTCTGTCCAGTTGCCTTGATGCTCACTCGGCCACCCCATTTGCTGTCTCGCTAGTGAATGACTTTCTCATTGCACTTGAATAAAGTTATGAACTATTGATACCGTTGCTAAGTAATATACACAATATCTCAACTCCAACAACAAATGAGCAGGTTATTAAACTTCTCTGCCAGCAATTTTACCTTTTAGCTTTTCTCCACCGGCTTTCCAATGATTTCTTAACAGTTCCAACGCACCAAACATACACTAAATCTGGCAGCCTTAATAAAAAAATATGACTTTACTTTGTTCTACCTTAATCCAGCTGACATTAGTCCCAATGATTTTAAATCGGCCAATGTTAAAGTTTATTCAAACTTAAATCTGTCCGACCTTAAATTTTTCTTGTGATGTTTTAAGTTGAATGAACCAATTCTGTTCATTATTAATATGTCAGTTGTCACCTGAAACAATTTTCAAACTTTTTCATATTATAAAACACTTTCTTAATAAATATTAGTAATATATCATCAAAACCAAGAAATCTACTTTAGTTTTTCTTTTTTTTGTCAGCACTTTCTCTTTTAAATGATGCAAAATACGTGATGATAATTGCAAAGGTGGAATAACATATATCTCTCTTAATTAGGATAACTAATTATTTATAAATTGATACAAATTAATACAAAGTTTCAAACATTTTTAAAAAGCATGCCATTTTTATAAATTTAAATAACAATTATATCATCTTTTATTAATATTAGTAAAAAGTGTTGTATCATCTCGACAATGACACCAAGCTATTAACATGATATTACAATTACATACTAAATGTGTGCATTGCAACAAGCTCTTTTGAGATACTCAGGTACTAGTGTATCCTTGATATATGAACAAACATGGCAAACTGCATGGATCTTGATACCTAGATCAAGAAGATAAAGTCTTTAGCCAAATGGCTTGGAAGCACTGAACATCTTCACCACTTAGAAACAGAGCTATGGAAAGATGATGATAGTGAATCTGGCTCATGGTGATTTTCTCAGGTGCACATGGGAATTTTAGTTTATTTGAAATTGAGATGGTTTATTGAGTATTAATAATGCTCTCATTTTTTATTTCAGTTTTGATTCACAAATATTATTTTTAACTAATTGATTTAACATATTTCCAAAGCCAAAATTCAATAATAATCAATTAAAGTGTCCCAATATTTTAGCTCATATCCAAAGTGAGTGACTTCAATTTTTCTCTTATATGCCTTCTCATTATAATTCTAAAAGATTAATTTTCTTTTTTAAGGAATTTGCCATGCAATTTCTTACAAAGATATCATTTAGATCATATCGCTATCATTAACTTAACGTGATTAATTACTTTCACAATCAATTTTATTATAATGAAAATCCTATATAAACTCTTCTGATTTTAAATTAAGAAAAAAATTATCATCATATTTATTATCAAATTAATTAATTTTTATTGTCATTCAAGATATAACATGTACATCTAAACACATGCACATGATTAACTATAAGTTTTTAATATCTTAATAATTCATAAGATTTTGATGCAGGATAATGAGTACATGCTAAGAGGAGACCTATGACTCGAACCTTTGTACGGATCTTAGTTGTTGGGGATTGATTTGTTATTGAGTCGTGTTATATTTGTTTTTGTTTCGGGTAGTGTTGTGACCCTAGTTATATTATATTTGTTTTGTATTTGACAATATTTTTTTATTTTTGCGGTTGTTATTTGATGTGTTTTTGGCTGCCTAGGGTTTTTGAGCTACATCTATAAATAGCCCATGTATGTCATTTGAAAATGAATGAATGATCGAATCTTTTTCCTCCCATTTGAGAAAAGTGCTCTTGTGTTGGTGTGGATAGTGATCACTATCTTTTGGTATGCATAATAGAAGGCCTAGAAGGTGCTCATAATATTCAAGAATCGAAAGTGTGGATAATCTTAGGATTAATCTTGTGTTTTTTATTTTCGTGTTCTTTGTCTACCATCCCACAAAAACCTCATAAAAAATCATGAAAAAATAATGTCAAAATTTTACAACACCATAATCGACTCCTGCATTAAATTTTGTATCAATCCGACTTTGTTTGATCCACCAAAAGCCTTCTCAAGGTCTCACGTATCAAATATACAATCCTTCCATATTTTACCCATCAGGTTTTTCTTTTTAACATAGGTTTATGATAAATTGTATTCATAATATAACATGATGCATTATTATTTAGCTCAAATGTATTTTAATAACATTTATTCATAAATTATAGATTTTGTTAATTCTATCATAATATGATTTTGTCATTCTTTGTCTATTAAATTGGAAAATCTAAGAGCTATTTTTTAAATTTCACGTTTAGTGGTATTCCTTAAAGAATTTATTATTAAATTCACATCTATGATCTGATTTAAGAGCCATGGTTAAATTCATATGCCACCCAATTTGCTCGGGATTTCTGAGATGAGATAACCCATTGTTGCTAATCAGAATCTTTGGATGCTATTGATAAATTTGACTTTAACATTGGCAAATTAGACCATAAGTCGACCTAAGATGATGGAATTATAGAATCTTGATCGACTTAACTTTTATTTACCCCCATTTGTTACTTGCGCATAAAAAGTGTACTTCTTACTTGAGAGTTTTTTTCTAAATGACTAGGATGAGTAATTAACAATAGGGGCTTACGTATATAGGAAATCATTGACCTTAGATTTAAGTAAACCCTAAGCCATCAATCTGGTGGATATGATTGCAGTTTTCAGGGCAATCATATTATCATATTCTCTGGTGACTCCACTTAGGAGGATTTCTCTCTCCATCTTTGGAGTATTATGTATAAAACTGCAATATTAGTAGAGCAACATTAAGTGTGTTATAATGTAGCTTACATTTTAATGACATGTCTTGAAAGAATGACAGGAGTCATTTCAATATTTTGCTGCAA
This sequence comes from Gastrodia elata, assembly GCA_016760335.1. NCBI lineage: Eukaryota > Viridiplantae > Streptophyta > Magnoliopsida > Asparagales > Orchidaceae > Gastrodia > Gastrodia elata. The sequence continues at coordinate 324,610 of CM028671.1, read as the reverse complement.
AGTGTATGCCAAATATTCCATGAGATCAATTTTTACCAATATCTGTGCTACCGATGGCCTCAATAGATTGGCTGTAACAAAATGTACTTTGAGAGGCTTCCCAAAGTAAGATCCCAACAAAAATAGATTGAGTGATTAAGTGAATTTAGGCAATAAGAAATTGATCCAGACTGAAATAATGGGTAGTTCATTTTTTGGATGAAAAGTTGTAGTTCATTTCAGTAGTTTCATATGAAAATTCTCGATGAAATAATAACCTCGATCGAGAATCTTTGTGTAATCAATCTCATTTGAAAAGCTTAATAAGGATATGCCGGAAGTCGACTTGTCCTTGTCAAACTCAAACAACTGAGAAATGTTTTAATGATAGTCTACCATTAGAGAATTTCCCCACCAAAGATTATTTAAATGATTTTGCCAATTGCTGCATTTCATCTTTTGAGAGAAGTAGGGCTGGTCTACTTTGAAACAACACAATCGAGTTGATGCCAATCAATTCTCTTGAGGCTGCAACGTTAGTATTCGACTGCACTTCAATGAATGATTTGGGTGTGGATGCTCCGACAATTTGCTTGACATGCAGATTAGGGAGGTTGTCCATCCCGCCATTCGTCTGGGACATACCTAGGCCGACGGGAACAATTGAAGTCCCGATAAGGAATCGACAATGAAAAAACTAGGGGAGAACGTCCCAAAACGTAACCACAACACAGGGTAGGGATTCGCTTTGATTATGACAAAACCGATGCTGCTCGAAGGAAAGCCACCAACAATAGACGACGTGGCTTGAAGGGAAGCTGCCAACAATAGACGACGTCTGTGGCAACGAGCTAACGCCACCGTAAGAATCCCGCTAGAAAACAGCGGCCTAGTCGCCAAATGGAGCCCTAATAAGCCATCGCGCGCGAGAGATCGCAAAAAGGATGAATATTTGTATACATCAAGAGGCATGCATTGGGCTAATTGATGCTAGACATGTTCTCATAAAGCTTTCGAATGAAGTAGACTATTTTTGGATTTTTTCTAGGGGAATCTATTATGTTGATAACTGTCCAATGAAAGTTCTTAAGTGACTCCCACTTTCGACCCATCATGTGAAACTCCAATTGTTCATGTATGGTTAAACTTTCCACTCAAGGTCCATCTTATTACTCATTTGATACTTTTTGCTTTGGGGGTATACTACGACGCATCGATGAAAACTGATTTTGCTACAACAAACATAACCAGACTGTCTATTGCAAAGGTTTTGGTGGAAATGGATTTGACAAAGAAATTTGAATCTAAAATTTGGATCGATGGCGAGGACTCAGGGTATTTCTAGGAATGCATATTTGAAAACCTCTCGACCTACTACTCCCATTGTTCGATAGTTGGGCATGATGAATCAAACTGATTCAAGCTCAACCCTCACCTCAAGGAAATATCAAAGGAAAATGTGCATAAACCTAATGCAACTAAGCTCAAATATGTCCCAATGGACAAATGTTCTACTCCACTGGAAGCCCGGTCAGCGCCTTTGGAAGTTGTTGTGCCATCCTTCATAGGCAAGCAAGGACGGGTGTCTGGGGTCACAAAGGATGACTTGATTGAGAATGGTATCAATAATATCTATGGCACGAGGAATGCTAGTAATACAACTCTTAAGGTTCAAGCTGCAGATGTTAAAGTGGAAAAGGTCAATTTGGAAAGATTGGAGGTGCTGATTCACTTGAGCTTTCAGTGGATACTTCTTGTCGGGCATTGGCAGGGAATCAGAGGGAGTTATGGTGGGTCAGCTTATTGACTCTTTCGGGGCTGGTGGGGTGCTTGCACAATACACAGTTTGCCCCTCATCACAACTACAGAAGGTTCCACTGAAATCTTCTAAGACAATGAGAAGAAAGGATGAGGGGATTTGTGATGAGGACGTTGATGTCCCTTCAAATCATCTTACATTTTTATATGAATTCCGACTGTTTTACGTAGAAGCGACATTCTTCGAGCCTGAGTCCACTCCCAATGGAGTTTTATCCGACCGGGCTTGCTATATCTGCTCCTGAAGATGATGAAGAGCCCGCAATGGAGACTGACTCTTTCGAGGAATCTAAGGATAATTATTTGGATTCAGAGCTTTTACATGATTTCTTTATTAGGTATAAAGGTAAATAAAAAAGAAGCAAAAATATAAGAACTCCAACTCCAATCGGAAATCACAGCAACGGTGCATTCTTTTACTTTTGTTGGGACTTTGATCCTGTGGATTTCGGAGACCATTTTCCCTTTTTTTTTTTCTTTTATGTTTATTTTTTTATCTTCTTGCTTTTATGTTTTGAGGTCACCATATCCTTTTATGTTGTACACAATCCTAGTTATATTTATAAAATACAATATTCATAAATAAACACACCCGCATGTGTGTGTGTGTGTATATATATATATATATATATATATATATCATGAGCAAAATATGCCATTTTTCATATTTTAGGGTCTTTTGTTTAAGAACCTCATCATTTGCTTCTTCCAATGGAACAAAATATAAGTACGGTGGGCTTTGTAATGAGAAGCCTTCACATTGCTTGCTTGCATGTATGCTATAAAGTTATAAGATTAGATCACACAAAGATGTCAAGCCTTTTATTGTATAATACGCTTGATGCTAATTAACTGATGTCCACCTGTGATTTTTTTGTTTTAAAAAAATTTTATGAAATCTTAAAATTTGATACTAAAAGTGCTTGAGGAACTTAAGATGTTTACAAAAAAGTTTTATGAAAATTGTCTTAATTAATTTTTAAGAAGTTCGACCTTTGTCTATGTACATTACTTTGACTTTCTCGATTTATAATACTTTTCCTTGTTCATTAATTTTATAAACATATCGCACAAAATTTTAATCAATGGTTCAACCCAACTTATGTTTGTCACCCTAATCTCACAAAGGATTTTCTTAAAAAATGATTGCTTTCTCACAAAATAAGTGAAGACACAGAACAGAGATATAGCAATAATTTAGAAAGATTTTACAAAAAATTGTTCAAACTTTTCCAGTTATCATCTTTGAATCTGATTCGATATTTTTATATTCTAAAATTCTATCCTCCTTTTTGTGTAAATTTTGAGTTTAAGTTTATTTTCCTACTTTAAATAAGAACAGAGCTGCTTACAGAGCACATTTGGTTGTTAGAAATGAAAATCTCTATAATATGACAGGTTCAACAACTAGGTTTTTGTAAAAACAACTATTTTGTCGAGCTATTGTACAGAGCCCCTTTTTGTCTGCTCTAAATTTGCTTGACCCTAATTTTGTTCGATCTTAAATATGTTCGACTTTAAATCTGTCTGATCCATATTCTGCCGACCCATTTCTTACCCAACCTTATTTGTTGAACCTTAAATTTGGCCTTTCAGTAATTTGGTTGATATTAAATCTGCCCAATCTTAATCTATTCAATTTTAATCTGTCCAACTTTATTATTGCTGACAAAAATTCTCTTCTACCTTATTCTACCAATTTTAAATTTGTCTGACCTTAAAATCTGTACAATCTTACATTGTGAACTGCCAAAGCGAACTTTGTTCATTGCCAATTTGGTACCTACTACTAGAAAAAATTTTAAAATCGCTTCTGCACTTTGAAACGCTTGATCAAAAATTTTTATGCATCATATTTTTTCTTAAATCAAAATTGAATGACTTAAAAATCTTCTCACGCCAACAAGCATTTCCATGAATACCTCATGGTTTTCTTTCAACTTGGCTTCGTAAGTTTGGGAAGCACAAGTTGGAAGGTGAAAGGTGCTGCAATAGGTTTAAACTTTGCTTTGCATTATAATTCTAGTATAAACTTTTGATGAAAAAACCCAATTTCTTTTATCTTTTTTATTGTTTCTTGAAAGGAGTGTTGCACTTAACCTTTGATCGGTATGCTAAACTCACTTGTTAGAAATATTTACAACAAAAATGATTACAAATTTTAATGCCTAAATTGAATGGATTGTATGCCAATGTTTTGGCATTCACTTTTGTCATTGAAATTGTTGTGTTGCCAGCAATGCTCGAGTGCTGTGTGAGCACGAAATTTATGCTTTAGAATTGGAATTTATATATTACACTGGGTATATGGTTTCTTGTATTACAATTTTTTGTTATATCTTTTTTTCTAGAATGATAATATTCTCATGTATTATGGGGAATAATTAAAGAAGGAAAAGGCGCTTGATGTATTTCCTATTCACAATCATTATGCATCTTTATTTTGCGGTGTGAGCCTTGGATAAGTAGATGGATGTCGTGTAATTCAAATTTGATGGTTGGTGATCGAGGCAACAATGCCATTAAATATATGTACAATAAGGCATAATACTATTTTGATTTATGGTAATTTATTTGCTTTAGTTTATCCACAATTATCTTTCTCAAATTGAGATCCTAAATAATACAATGAGAAGGATGCGATTAAATAATTTTTCTTATTTTGTAAGACAACAAATGAAAAATAAATTAATATGAATTATTAGCATACAAGGCATTAAAGCAATGCTTTTGGGTAAAGAAACAATGCATTTTTTATAGGTGATGGATTTTGATTGATTAATCATTGAGCAGGAGATTGAGGAGGCAAGTGGAGAGATAAACACAAATATTGTTTATCAGATATATGGGAGGAAGCATATGAATTTAATATTCAAGATTTACTGAAGGAAGAAGGCATTGTTTTAAGAGATGGATAGAGATGCTCAAGAATGTTGGACTAATTCTTTATGATTCGAAATAGTGCATTTAATTCAACATTGACCAGAAAGATGAGCAGTCTGCTAATGATGTTGGCAAGCTGAAAAAGAACTGTGCTCACCACCGTTAACTTTTACAACCATTTTCAGCTCATTTGTCACAGCCACATATAACAACCATGGCTGTGCTGCTAAACGACAGGGGGTTGGAGCAACAAGCTCAGTCACATGTAGAAGAAGATAGAGAACAATAAAAATGATGAATATCTTGTGCTTTAACAATTTGGTGCAAGAGAAAAATCTAGAGACAAATTTTGCTACAAACTTAGTATTCTATCTATGCAATGTGGAAGGATCAACAAAAATGGACAATATTGAATGAGTTCATTCTACTTGCCTTTTAAATTGATGTATTTTTAGCACAAATTTATCAAGTTGCAGAGTATATTAAAAAAAAAATTGATGCCATGAAAGTAAGTGAAGGGAATGAAATCTTCATTCCTTCAACACTTTCTTGAAATGTAACAATGAAGTCGCTAATAGATTCAAGCATTTGAGCATCCAAGAAAGAGTATCATAGTTAGAAGCTTACTAATTAGTTTACTTCATTCTGTATATTGCCTTGTGAGATGTGGAATCTAAATAACTTTTTTTATTGAAATCCAAAATTTTAATCAAAACTCTTTTGATCTTAAAAGATAATTTGCTCAATTGATTTTTTAAAAAAATACAGTTAGTGGAAGATTTCTTTTTTTAATGGAGTTAAGGATGCCAAGGTCTAAGATTATCAAGAGAAGTTCAATCATAGGAATGTTTGCTTAGGTTATGGACCCATGACAAGGAGTATGCATTTTATTGGTGTAATTAGGAGCTAACATGCGCCAGAAGAAACATAGGCTGGAGTTGGAGACGGTATTAACGCCTAAGTGCAGCTAGTGTGTGTGGTGCTACAACTGAGAGAGCGGTGGTGTGAGAGAGCAGGTGGTTGCATGTGATTTGTAGCTGGGATCGTATTAGGGGTGTAATGTCAGTTATACACAGACAAGGTCTATGCAAAAGTGCTGTGAGTGAGATACCAAATGCAAGGTAATTGGGCCTCATTAAGGGAGAAAGTTATGAGATTCTTGCTTATGTCTCTTGTATGCTATAATTAGAGGTGGGGGATACTATCCCTAATATTGCGAATAGACCTCCACTATTGAGCTTAATGGGAGGTAGATTCAAATTTGAGTGTGCCCATATTCGATCAAGTCTTCAAAAAGGTATGATTATACTATCTCAAAGGATAAACTTAATCTCTCTCATCGGTCTGAAAAGATAACAAATGCAACTCAAATCAGTATTATCTATTAGATTTCCCTTGCGCAATATATGGTATCACAAAAGGTCATTTTAACTTTGGGGTATCACGTAAGTCTCTATGATTAAATATATCTTGGGATTTGGTTTAAGAAATTTTTTGATTAAAGTCAAGGTAAGTATGGGAATTTTATGGGGAATTCAGGCATATAATTTTACTTTGAGACAGGAGAAGAGTCAAAATAGATACTTATAGAGAGCATTGGCTCCAGAACATTTTAGATGCTCACCTTTAAACTTGTTTAGCTTTATATTTTATTTGATTATTTTATACAAACATTTGGTTCTTATGATTCCATTAAAGACATCAAATTTCAAAGGGAACTGTTCATAAGGAGGGCTAATAGTGTATTGAAATGAAGTGCACGTGTTTGAATTTTAGATCTAAAATTGGCATCTATTGCAATCTGTATGGATGCATTTCTCGTAAATCTAATGTAGGATGGGTAAGGATTAAGAGTTGCACATACTATCAAGTTTGCTAGACGTCTTGAAGAAAAGATTAATTAGCCTTACATAGGCTAAGTGAGTTAGACTCTTTGAGTTTACAATCCCTTGATTGTATTTTGAAAGACAAGATAATGCCAACTAATCTCTTGATTGTATTTTGAAATCATGTGGTTAAATCTCATATGCAAATACAATAGTGGATGAGTTTTTTATCTCTATGTAATGGGTTTTATAATCTTTCCGCTATGATAAGGATGCCCAATATGTGGGTATATAACTGACATTTTTTGTTTATTTTCTTAGAGGATTTTCTATATGCATGAACTAGACTAGAGATATGCATAATGTGATATTCATGTATATAATAAAAAATTAAGTTTTTTATAATTGTTGAGAAATATTTTTACTCTAATTTGATCTAAGTTAATTTTAATTTTATTAAAAGAATTTGGTTCTAAAGAGCCTAAACCAAGTACCATCCAGAAACACAAAATCATGCCACACATAAAGAACTTGAAATTGAATGCATGCATATTAAAAATATCTCACATCACAAATAAAAGGAGGAAAGTGTAGCTGGACTTATATCTAGCAACTGAGCCCAATATAATTACAGTTTAGAATTCAACTTTATAAGATAGCCATGTGTACAATGCCGGTTTGGCAGAAACTGTTCTGGCATCGGGTGACTATTCACCGCGGGATCATATCAAGCAATTTGAGAGAAAAAGAATACGCATATAAAAGTGAATGATATTTTTCATTTATCAAAAGTTCTTATTACAAGATCCATCATTGTACAAAACAAAGAAACAAATTAAGCAATTCAGCGCCATCGTCGATCTTTTGAAAATTAAGGTTCTTGCTTAACCTCTTCCAGGAGCACCTGACCTGGTATTGTACAGAAAACAATACTGGGATTTGAATTCTCAGTAATTAGAGAATACTCTAAGTACATCAGTATACAATAACAAATTGTTTTATAAAGAAGCATTTAGCAGAGGTAAAAAAAATGCAGGATAGGTAAGGCAACCGCGTAAAATAAGCAAGTAACTTCCCGCGACAAGTATTTATCACAAAATAAAAGTTATTGATGTCATTTTCCAGTAACTATCCCCGAATGTTACTGATGTCATTTTTCCAGTAGCAACCCCGAATGTTATTGATGTCATTTTCCAATAACAACCCCGAATATTGCTGATGTCATTTTTTCAGCAACAATCCCGAATGTTACTGATGTCATTTTTCCAGCAACAACCCCGAATGATACCGATGTCATTTTCCGGTAACAACCCCGAATGATGTTACGTTGGTTTCGGACAACCAACCAAGCTTCAAATGATTTTGGCTCAAAGTAAATAAGCGAAGCGTAGCAGTAATAGAAAAATGCAAGATGTAATGCAAGTCATATACTGGGTACCTTTAGTCTTTAAGTTCAGCAGTTCAATAGCTCGAATGAGTGACAGTTCGTTCAATCTGCATTTAAGTCCTCGATATTCTTAAGTTAGTTTTTTTAATCAAATGATTTAAGAGTTTTTTAATTCCTTCTATCATTCTGTTCGTATTCTTCTGCTTTTGAAGTTCAATTGAATTAAGCTGCTATTAATGCAGTTATTAAAGTGTCTTTATGATTATCATACTAATGTATGACGAAAAAGTCTGAATAATTGACTGACTTAACCAAAAAGGGAGAATAGTAGTCATTTAACAATTTGAATTGTTCTCATTATTAATTATTGAGAATAATTTTATTGTGCATGACTAGACATAAACTCGATAATTATAAAGAGAGTAACCAGATTAAGAGAAAACGAATGTGTTCTTCTAATTTCCTCTTCTTACTTTAGAATTAGGATCGCCGACACACGAAAAGAAGCTGGAACGGGTTGGCCGAAGTATGGCCGGGGGCTGGCAGAGGGCTGTCGAAGGTTGCTGGAGCCGCTGTGGGGACTGCCGGGGGCTGCTGGAAGCTGCCGGAGAGGGGGCTGGCTGGCTGAGAAGGAGTAAGGCTTGCTGTCGGAGGCTGCTGCTGGCTGGGAGGCTTGTTGGAGGGGGCTGCCGGAGGCTGGCAGGGCTGAGGAGAGGCTGCCGGAAGCTGAAAGGAGGAAGATGGGAGACTGCTGGAAGGCTGGCCGGCTGCAGAACAAGGGGAGGGAGCTGGCTGAGAGGGCTGGCCGGCTGCTTGGAGGGAGGGGCTGCTGTGGTGATCGTGGGGAAGAGAAGGGGGAGGGGGCTGAGCTTAAATAAGCGCAGCTGGGGGGAGCGCACGAGGCGAGCGGGAGGGCCGATCGCATCCTGCGCCAGATTCGGCGCAGAAAGGTCCTCCACGCAGACGGAAGGGGGTCGGGGTCGGCCCTAAGGGCCAACAGCCTGCGCCAAAAACGGCGCAGGCAGACGCGGAACCTTACGCTGCAGGCTTTGTCTCGAGACAGAGCCTGCGATCGCGTCGCCAGACGCGATTGGCGAAGGGGGGGAGCGTAAGGAGCAGGGGAAGAACAGGGGAAAAAATTAAAAAAAACTTAAATTTAAAATCTTCTCAAATTTCCATCGTTCGACATCCGAATACAACGAAACTTGACACCGAGGTGTGTTACAATATGACGAACACCCTCGCGCCAAAAAATTTCGATTCGGAGCAAAATTTTATTTTATTTTAATTTTAGAGGTTTAAAACTTCGAAAATTTGCCACGATCAAATCGACGCTCAGAATTTGATGAAACTTCTCGAGCAGCTTTTAAATAATATACTTAACACGTCGACACTGAAAACGACAAATTTGGACACATATTTCAATGTTTTTTATTTTTAGAATTTAGAAATTTCAAAGATAGAACGGGAGCTTCCGTCTTTCGGATTTTTTTTGAATTAGGGCTCTTTGATCTTTAAAGTCATTTCTATCTATTGGTAATTTTGTTTGCCCTAAAGTGAAATTCTCCAGGATCCTGATTCCTAAGGCGGGATTCTGACATAATTTGCAAAACAACGACTTTGGGTCGTTACACCATGTTTGTTAAAAAAAGAATAAAAAATACAGCATGTTAATGCAAGTGTTGTTCTTTCTTTGTGCATTCTCTTAGTACTTGCATCTTGATGCTGATGGGGAATTTAGTATAGCATCTCCTTAGTATAATGTTGTGGCGGCCCAGTGTTCAGGTTAGCTATCTTGCCCTAACACTGGATGCCACTATAGTATTTAATAATGAATCAGTATATACTAATCCACTATTAAACACTACTATAGGCAAATGATTTATAAGTAAGAGAAAACATAGATGCATTTCTAAGTAATGTTAATAAAGCATTCATTCCATTACAATCATCCAAAATAAAATAAAAGGAAATATTCATTTTAGAGTCTAATAAATGTTATAAACTTAAACTATTACATTAAATGTTTATAAATAGATAAAAGAAATCACTCTCCGTCTCACATGATAAATAGTGAAGTAAAAAGGGTCTCTGTAGGTCTTCAAATTTGTTCCCTAGAAATCCAGCTCCTCTTTCTGTTGGTCTGTCAGTTCCACTCCAGCTTTCTGATCTACAGTGTTTGATTTTTAACATGATAGAGCACAAGCAATAAAATAAAAATCTAGTTATACTGATAAAGTCCAAGTATATTTTATAGTTTCTACTCTATTTAGTTTAAGGATATCACATGAGTTTAAGCAGTAGGGTGCACAATGCATTTAAAGAAAAGTAAACTAATAAATAAAATATACATTATGAGTGTTTAAAATAAGAAGTATACGTGCTAAGGCACACTAATCAGCCCTGGAAAAGAACGGTTAAACATGAATATCATCTATATGAAAACTAAATAAGGTGAAGGCTAGCATCCTGTATGCGAGTAAGGGAGTAAATGACATTTTCTAATATCCTATAAACAAATATAGCAAATGAACAAACTGAATTGTAATATGCAGAAATAAGTGTAGAGACATGCAATGCAATTGATTGTATTAGTTAAGTTATGTTGTATTATGTTTTGTGGGAACTATCAGAACAAAAGAGGAGTTAGGTATGTCTACCCAACTATTGGAGATGGGGTTTCCTGTATAACCACACGCACTCCCTCTCAAGGACATGTGTGGTCTCCTGATCTCTCCATAGCTAACGCTGGCTCAAACTGTCTGTACAGACTGATCTACCCTGAATTGAAACCCCTTATTTAATTATATTTATTATTATGCAATGATGATGATCAATTGGATAAGGCTTCAAAGCGTAGCAGCATTCAATAGGAATGCCAAGTAAGTAAGTAGTAATATCTATTTGTTGTCTAATTTTAATATCTACCTTAATGATTGGGATTAATTGAATCCCCAACTGACTTAAGACATTGATCTTAAGTCAATTATTAGATACTTATATATAGAAAAGTATGGCTTTATAATTGGAAAATAATTTATAATAATAGACTAACTTAAGACTCTCTAACCTAACCTTAAGGTCACAATCCTCAACTTCATTAATTTTCATTCCTTAAGTTCCTAAGACAAAATATACTATCTTAATAATCCAACCTAAAGTCTAGGTTTAATCTACCTCAAGAATTTCTATGGCTGAACCTCACAAGTGCTTACTCTATGCTAAGCTCACTTCAAACAACTAGACATTACCGACACCTATACATTTGCCCAAGAAATCCCCATATAATATCTTAAGAACATAAAGCCACAATTCTTAACAATTTATATCTAAAGATCTAAATTGTTTATTGATTTAACCACTTGCTAATAATACATACTTTATCAAAAGTAAAATTCTCAGCACAAGTATACATATTCTATTGATCTGATTTTTTTCCAAACCTTCCCTCTTTCCAATTCTCCATAACTTCTCTAAGGGTTCATTATTGTTGCTCCCTCACCTATGCTTATTTAATTGATATATAGAGGCTCAAGCTACTCTACTTCTAATGCTGAGATCACATCTATGACAATTTTCTCAAAACCCACAATCAATAAGTATTTTGGCTCTTAAATGTCACATTTTAAGTTTGCTATCCAATCTTAGACGAAATCAGTTTCTTAACTCTCTCTATAGCACATTAGGGGATTAAAACAAAGAATATATTCAATTTGGAATTTAGTTGAACATTTTAGGGTTTTGACCTAATTATTGGAAATACCAAAAATAGAATTTTGTAAATATATTTCAAATTGCAATTTAAATATCACCATAATTTTCTGAGCACTTTAAGATATAATTTCAATATATTCTGAACACTAATTACAAAGATATGAAATATTTAAGATTTTGATTAAATGGATTAATAATTCCATAAAATAATTAATTTCTAATAAGTTTTCCCTACTGTTTCCTTAGCTTGCGTGCGTGTGGTCCAGAGATCATTTGCATCGCACTCGGCACTCGGGCAGGCGCAGGCGCTCTGATCGGCTCGGCTTCCATCGCTGCTGGGGACGTCAGGAGTTGATACGGAGCTTCGACATCCTCTTCTTGCCCGACGGTCCTAGGAGACGCGGACACGCAGGTAGGCGTAACTCCACCGTGACACCCTAAATACCTTCAATAGGCACCGATTTCTCCCTGATCGGCTCAACTGAGGCCGATCAAGATACAATACTTACACGCAAGCAATTCGAAGGGCATGGAAGGTAAACGATTGTAAGGAAACGGGGTACCTGTCGAGCACAGTCTGAAAGTTCTTCTGTTTCCGCTTGAATCGTCCGCCTGCAGCACCTTCTTCCTTCGGCAGCGCCTAGGTTCGTTCTTCAGGTAAGCAAACGTACGCGTAGGAGGGGTATGATTCTTATTTGAGCGACTGGATCGATGACATAGCATCGATTCAGAGAGATGCCTTCGTGAAATGACGGTCCAGATTAATCTGGATCGTCCGATCCTTTTTTTTTTTTTTGGTTCAATGGAAGATCTCTTAATGATATAAGCACTAGTTAATTAACTAATTTTGACAGTTAAATTCTTTTTCAACTACTACGGGTTGTTACAAATGTCTCCTGGTGTGGTGATTATATGGTCAATATGATGCTTGTGCAAGTAAACTAATTAAGTTGATTAATCAAATAAAATTATTATAAGACCTGTGCATTGATTGATAAATTCAAGCAGATTATTGCAATTTTTAATTTTTTAATTTTTTTGATTATCCAACATTTGATCTATTTGTTTTGAAATCCACAAAATCCTTATGATTTTTTGAACTCTTATATTTTCTTAGTGTTTTATGATTTTATAAAATTTTGTTTGAATCTTATGAGTATGGTTCAACGTAGCTTTTTTTTTGTAATTTTAGTATATTGCTTAGACTGCAGGCAAGGACGTATAAATTCCAATGCATGTGATTGCACCAAAAAAGTACATGTCTAGAGAAAAACTCTCTGTTATTGAAACATCCTTAAACACTTCATTTTATGGAGTGAGGGATCATTCAATTTAAGATTAGATATCCGTGCAATGCTCCTAATCTTAAGATTATTCTTCTCCTCAAATACTATTTAAGTGTGCGGTACTTAAAGTGTGTGTGAAAGAACCAATGTACAAAGAAAGATGAATTTTTTTTTTAGAGTATATCTCACCGGGTTAGATCCGACGAGAAAGTCTTGCTATATCTTGAATTTGGGAGCTCAGCTTTGATTTTGTATAGTTCCAAGTGAAATGCATTTATAAATAATAAAAGATATTCTTATTATTTATGTGTAAACCAACTATGATTATTAAATGTGTTTTCATTATGCATGAGTGATATGAAAAATGCATTCCTTTATATTGTTTATAAGGGCACGTCATATTCCTTAATAGCTAGCATTATCAATCAATAATGATGATGTTTTTGAATTCTATGTTTTTTCCAGGTTTGCAGTAGGGCAACAAAAGATTGATTACTAACCCATCTGCATTTTAATATAGAGCCCCCTTGTGGTTCATGCCTCATATAACTTGTGCATCTAATCAGCCCATCAATATCAAAATTTCTAAGATAATTCTCTCATGAATTTACCTCAAAAATTATCGTCCATCTAGTTAAAAGATTGCCACATAATGTTCAAATTAAGGAGTGAATGATATATAGCCTTGATTTGAATTTTCTTAGTTTGATTATTTAAAGAAAACAAAAGAATTGAAGTTACCTAAATGAAGGATTACAAGAGGCAAGTTATTTCTTCTAAAAAATAAAAAAGAATAGTTGGACTGGTGACAGATTTGCTGGAGCGAGTGACTTCTTAGATTTTAGGATTTCAGCATAGTCTAATTGGTGTAATCTTCTTCATTTGAAATATGGTAGTGAGGATGGATCTATTTTTGGCTCGGAATCTAAAGATGAGATGAATTGGATGAAGGACAAGTGAACAAACCTTACCATTATTATTTATTACATATTTTTTTTGAAATTGCCCTCAATTAAAATGTATCATAAATCAAATAAAATTAATCTAGTCTTCTTAATATAGTTTCTAAGTATAACAGACAACCTACTAGGGATTACATCTCCCTCAAAATTTAAGAAATCCCCATAATGGGCCAAAGAAGCAAAGTATCTACATCGTGGTTACATTGCAATTTCAATGGGAAAATAGAGTGTTCCTAAACATGTGGAAAAAGGAGAGATGGTCATCATAAGCTCTGCTTCTTGCTTCATCTTTGTCCACACACTTGTGCACCGAATCCTCTCCGCAGCTGTAAGGTAGTCCTCCTAAATAATAAGGCCATCAAACTCGCCCATCCATTGTTGAGCTTTCCTCTAAAAGTGTAGTATTGTTTGCATCTCCATCTCAAAAGGAGACAGAAACTGAATCTTGGCACCGCACGCCACCACTAAACTATCTCTATCATTACGAATGATGAGACCTTCATCCGCGTCTTGCTCCTCATGTCAAAAGGATCCATCAATGTTGACCTTGCACAACCTGTGTGGAGGTGGGGGGACACGTTGGGAGGTAAATGGGTCGAGAGAGGCTGGGGTGCTTTAGGGAACCTCTAGTTAAATTAGCTTTTTCATTAAATATCTATTGTCCAAACTCTAACACTTTATTCATGAACACATTTCTATTTCATTTAGTTTTTGAATATTATTTATATTTATCATTTCTTTTCTAATCCATTATTTTTAAATCCTTAACTAAGAACTGATGTTGGGATGTCAAGTTTTTTTAGTATAACTTTACAATTTTTGCAGTCTAATTGATTCTTTTTAGTAACAAAATAGTCAAGTTGAGCTTTAGGGGTTGTTTGAATTGTTGGGCTTAAATTATTGTAGTATTTGAATTCAATGCAATTCATTTCCAATGTAACAGTTTCACTTTGGTATTGTTTAGGCATTGATAAAATCATTCCCGAAAATTGAAAATCTTATGTATGATTGGATGTAATTTTCATTCATTATAATTTTAAAAGTCTTGCAAATAAAATAAAAAGCTCTGGTTGTAAAGGGAATGTCGGGTGAAGTATGTAGTACTCAGGTAAGGTTGATTACTACGAGGACTAATTTCTGCGACCAAAGTTATTTCTTGCTTTTACTTTGGTTAGAGAAGGCTCTAGGTGGCGAGTCAAGCTAGGGTGGCGATCGGGGAAGGCTGAGGATGGTCGACCAACAATATCTGCTCATGCATTATGTTCTCTATTTTTGCTTTAGTAAGGAAAGACGATCGGTGGTCCCTCTGACGGATGAAGCTGACGAAGGGAAAAGTTAGTAAATTACAAAAGCTTGTGAATTGTGTGTAATTCAAAACCTCTCAGAATTGGATGAATTGAAAACGGAAAAAATGGGGTCATGAATGGGGAATTGAATTCCCCAAAAATTTACTTTATACTCCAATTGCACCAATTCAAGCACCATAAATTCTTAGATCCCTAGATAAACTCAAGCACCAATGACAACATTGCACAAACACAGAGACGGAGCGAATGAGGAGAAAATGTTTATGCTATATTTTGAAAAACAGGAATACATCGGGTAATTGTAAGTGAGGCGAGAACACGGGGAACGACTAAGATACTATTGTTATACGACAATAATGTAGATGGAAAATGGAATAACAAATTTTAGTTGAGGGTAAAATTGGTTATACCAAGACTATTATTTTCCCCATGCAAGTTCGGCGTTGGTCAGACGATGAGCTTGTTGGTAATTCGACGGTGTGATGTCGCTGGAAGCTGTTTGGTCAGAATATCAACGAGTTGATCTTTGGCAAGAATGTGATGAACGGTGAGCTTCTTTGATTTGACCAAGTCACGAACAAAGTGATAATCGACCTCAACATGTTTCATTCATGAAATACAACTGTAGCATATGCATATATAAATAATATCAATTGTACAAAAACTCAATCGGGATCAAACTTCATGGTATCCTGTTCAAGGAGATCCAAAAGCTTCCCGGGGAGCATATCTCATTCAACATGTTTCATTCGAGTGTGACGGATATGCTTGGTTGCAAGAAAGGTTGAGCTCAAGTTGTCACAAAAAAATGTTGGAGGGGAAGCCAAGGTGATGCCAAGTTCGGTGAGAACAGACTTAAGCCACATAACCTCGTTGGCTGTATTGGCAATGGCCTTGTATTTGGCTTCTGTACTGAACTGTACCACAATTTGTTGTATTGGATGACTAAGAGATGAGGTTATGACCGAGGGAGATGTAGTAATTGGACGTGTACTTTCAATCACTTGGGTTGTCGGCCCAATTAACATCACAAAAAGCCAAAAGGGTGAGGTGTTGGATTGGTTGTATTAGGCGGATGCCGGTGGAGTAGTGCTACGAAGCTAACGAAGAATGTGTTTGACTGCTTGCCAATTGGTGGTGGTTCGATGCTCTGCATGGATTGAAAAATTATTCATGCTGAAGGTGATGTCTGGCCGGGTGTGGAGATATTGAAGTGTGCCAACAGTGCTGCGAAAGAGCGTGGGATCCGAGAAGGCTTCAGCAGAGATCTTGTTTGATTTGGTCAGTACAACCATTGGAGTGGGTGCAAGGTTGGAGTGTTACAGGCCCACACTATGCAGGATTTCTTGAACATAGTGTGCTTGAGACAAAACTAGATGACCTGCCTTTCGAGTGATGTTGATATTGAGAAAATTGTCCGATGATGCATGGATTGACAAATTATTCATGCTGAAGGTGATGTCTGATGATGCATGGATTGACAAATCAGTGGTGGTCCGATGATGCATGGATTGACAAATTATTCATGCTGAAGGTGATGTCTGACCGGGTGTGTTGGAGATATTGGAGTGCGCCAACAGTGCTGCAAAAGAGCGTGGGATCCGAGAAGGCTTTAGCAGAGATCTCGCTTGACTTGGTCTGCACAACCATTGGAGTGGGTGTAGGGTTGGAGTGTTGTAGGCCAATACTATGTAGGATATCTTGAACATAGTATGCTTGAGACAAAACCAGGTGACCTGCCTTTTGAGTGATGTTGATATTGAGAAAATGGTGAGCAAATCCCATATCTTTGAGAAAGAATAGAGCAACAAAGAAGGCTATCAACCGTTGTATAAGTGAGTCTTTGTTTCCTGTGAGTAGGACGTCATCAACGTAGACAAGGAATACCAAGATGTCATTGCCACTGCGATTGTAATCATAGATGTATCATTCACAGCATTGCGGAAATTGAAGGACTCTAGAGCCATGGATAACCTGTGGTGCCAAGTTCTAGGGAATTGTCTTTTCCCATAGAGAGCGCAATGGAGATGGATAACGTAGTTTCAATGTGCGGCTGAGATAAAACTAGGGGCTGTTCCATGAAGACAGTATCAAGAAGCTCACCATTTAAAAATGCATTGTCAAAGTCAAGCTGTTTGAATTTTCCACTTGAAGGTGAGAGCAAGAGTAAGGACCAGCCGGATATTGTAACCGGTTAGCAACTAGACTGAATGTTTCGGAGTAATCTATACCCTCTTTTGAGTGAAGCCACAAGAGATCAGACACGCTTTGTGACGAGCAATAGAGCCATCATAATTGTATTTGAGCTTGAAGAGCCATTTGCAATTGACAACATTTGTGTTCGTTGGGCGTGGAATTAAAATTCAAGTGCTGTTTTTGTGTAGAACGGAGAGTCCATCATTCATAGGTTGAACCCAATGCAGATTTTTGAGGGTTTGCCAATATGTAGATAGTACTAAGGTGTGAGGGGAACAACCACGGTGTAGACTTTGGGCTTCATATTGCCTGTTTTAGAGTGGGTGAGCATTGGGTGAGTGTTACGGCCTTGGTGGGGTTGCTGTGCGGGAACACATGGCGCGGAAGCTGTCGATGTAGTTCCTTGGGATAGCTGTGTAGGAGGCTTCATATCGTTGTTCTAGTGTAATCAGAAGAGGCAAGTGCTGCTACATGCGGGCTGCTCTTAATAGGAGCCTTGTGAAACATCGAATTGTCCCAGTTCAAGATCGGGTGGTGATTATTGGGCCAAAACTGCGGGCTGTTTGGGCATTTGCTGTATTAGAAAGGTTGTTATATGGAAAATCACATTCATTTAAAGGTTACATGCCGCGAGATATAGAACTTCTTGGAGCCAATATGTTAATATATATAGGCCTTGTGTTGGCCAATATGATAACATATTTAGGCCTTGTATTAGATATATCCAAGAAACACACATGGTAAGGATCTGAGTTCCAACTTATTTATCATGCAGGGTTTCAACCATGGAAAATAGAGGTACCCGAACACTTTTAAAAATTGATAGTCAGGTGGATGGTGGAACAAGATTTCGTATGGGGATTTATGTTGTAGTTGAGGATATGACAGACAGTTTATGAGATACATGGTGGCTTGGAATGCATGTGTCCAGAAGGTGGGAGGAAGGTTTGCGTGCGAGAGTAGGGCTCGGCCAATTTCTACGATATGATGCTGTTTTTGTTCAGATTTTCCATTTTGTTCAGGTGTGTATGGAGCTGAGAAGTGGTGTTGGATGCCCAGATTTGCAAGTGTGTTAGTAAATTTCTTATACTCTCCATCACCATCAGATTGGAATATTGCAATTTTTAAGGAAAGGCTATTTTAAAACCGAGTTTTTGAAAGAAAGAAAAACATCAAGTGCTTCAGATTTTTTATAATGAGGATACATCCATGCAAAACTTGAAAATTCATTCACAAAAATGATGTAATAATTGTAACCAAATAATATGACGCAATAGGGGCTGGCCATCAAATATTAGAAACATTAATATGTAAATGTTTATGAGACCATGGATTAGCAGGCAGTAAATGCAACCTATGTTGCTGGACATATGACAAGTAACACCAGTGGAGATAGACTTTGTTTTTATTTGTAAAGTTGCGACAAGATGATGAAATTTATCAAGGCCAAAGATCGGATAACTTCTTATGGTTTGAGATTGGAAGATGGATTGGGAGGGATCACAAGAGTGTAGAGTCAAGCAATGAGCATGTCCCGATGGAGTTCTTGTTTCATAAGGAGATCCTTGACAACACAAAAGTAAGGATGAGATTCAATGTAAATATTATTGTTTAGAGTGAAGCGACTCTTAGAAACAATTTCCTTTGAAATGTTAGGAACATGTAACACATGCTTCAATTTAATGTATTTGGGAGGGATGAAAAATGGTTGAACCTGTGTGTGGATTATAGGTAAGGAACTTCCATCTCCAATTTGCAATCTCTCTATGCCATTATATGGTTGTAGGTTTTGTAGGTTGGCTATGGATGGTTGTACATTATGTGTGGCTTCAGCATCCAAAAACCATGGATTGATTGTTGATGCATAGTATGAGGAAGGGGTGTTTGGCACTACGGCAGCTCTTTCAGTTGGGTGCAAAGTGAAATTCTGTCTATGAAAGCAGTTTGCCACGACCACGACCATGGCCACACCCATAGAGATGGACGACTGCGTGGATTCTTGCGTCTCCATCGGGGTTGCGAACTCAGGTGGGATCCCTTACGCTGGGTCGATATCTGGATCTCGCTCTGATACCATAACAATGTTGCGTAGACACAGAGGTGGAGCGATGGAGGAGAAAATGTTTTTGTTATATAATGAAAAATGGGAATACATCCTGTACTTATAAGTGAGGCGAGAACACGGAAAACAACTAAGATATGGCTGGTACACGACAACAGTGGAGATGAAAAATAGAATAACAAATTTTAGTTAGGGGTAAAATTGGTAATGTTGAGGTTGTTATTACAGTAAAACCTATCTAAAGTGATATTGCTGGGACCAGAGGTAGGATACCACTTTATACAGGTTATCACTTTAGGCATGTACAGTACATACAGTATCATACACACACGTTTTCCTTTTTTTTACCGTTGTCGTTTGTACCGATAGGGCGTTAGTTCGTGGCTGCTCGTACCCGCGTGCCGAGGGAAGTTCCACAGAAAAAAACCCCTGTTTGCGTGTGGGTGTATCGGAGTGGTGCGAAGGAGCACGTCGTCGTTTGCCCTCAGCAAACGGAACCCGCTGTCCACCTCAGGAACCGCGTTGCAAGTACCACCCCGTCATATCCTCGTGCGCAAAGTCTTCTCCATGCCGAAGAAAGGTCAGCAATACACCACGATGACGGACGAGGTCCGCCTCGCCCTCGTACGGTACAAGAAAGATCATCCTGGTGCCACACAGAAAGAGCTGATCAAGTGGCTGGAGGACACTCATTAGCTCAAGGTCAGCCAAGCAACGGTGTCGGGCACACTCAAACGGTCGGCGGAACTGCTCGCCAAGGCCACCACCTCCAACCCCAGGTGTTTCAAGAATATCAACGTCACGTCACTTGGGTGCGTATACAAGAACAATGCGTCTGCGTGGATGACACAGATCATCTTCCTGGAGTGGCTCCGGGCATTTGATCTCCATGTTTCCGGCCGGAAGGTCCTCCTGATCCTGGATAACTTCAGCGGGCACACTCCGGTGGAGAAGATTCCGGATCACATCCGCCTCCGGAACACGACCATTCTCTACCTGCCTCCGAACATGACCTCAAAGATTCAACCGTGCGATGCCGGCATCATCCGCAACTTCAAGGCCTACTACCGTCGCCGCTTCAACCGTGCTCTTCTCCAGCGCGTTGAGGACAAGGTGCCGGAGCCGGAGAAGGTCGACATTTTGGGGGCCATCCAGTTTGCCGTCCCCGCGTGGAATTATGAAGTCAAGCCAACGACGATTACCAACTGCTTCCTGCACTGCAAGACCCGGTCGACAGAACAGGCTGAGGCAGTTGAAAACGTCACGGAGAACGACCTGGTGGACCACGAGGTCATTGCGGATCTACAGTCACAAATCCAGCGCATCCGCTACACGAACCCAATGGACATCAGGAACCTGCTCAACTACCCGGAGGAGCAGATCACGTCATACACGCCGGATCTTGATAGCATCATTGAGGACCACCTTGAAGAAGCTGGACTTGCTCCAGTGCTGCATGAGGAAGAGGACGACAGCAAAGAAGTGCCTGCCATGAGTGCCGCTGACGCTTCCGAGATGCTGGATAAGCTTGTGATCTTTTTCATGCAGCAACAGGATGCGGACGAATCTTGTGTGAGTTCCATCCAGAAATTGAAGGATAAGGTGAGTATGATCCGTACCAACCGAATGGTTCAGAAGAACATTGACAGGTTCTTCAAGCGTATCTAGCTTGTTTTGTAGTTTTTTTTTGTCTTTTATTTTTTGAAATGTACTAAATATCACTTTAGATAAGGAGTGGGACCAATAAAAATTATCGAGTATCACTTTACGGAAGTTTATCACATTTTGTATGGGGCCCGAGTTAGGACCGAGTCATGTTTATCACTTTAGACAGGTTTTGCTATACTTTTCACTCTAAATCTAGCATACCGAAAACTCTGTAGAATGTTCATTCGTACAAGTGATGATGCGTTATCTTTTCTTGAGAAATATTGATAATTATAAAATTGTAAGTTAAAACAGACTTTAAGATAATTTTCCGTTCGTCATTAGTCTTACCAAAATTTTGGCTATTCTTCCAATATGCCCATACAAATCTCCTCCAATAAGTAATATTTATTCTTGAGGAATTTATTAAATTAATTTGTTTTAATGATGATAAATGTTGTCTTTAATGATTGTATTTATTTTAATTGTGAGCATAGATACTTATATTACTAGTGCATTACTGAAAAGAAAGCACACTGACAAAGAACTAAAAAAAAATGCAGGTGAATAACATTTCCCATAACTAAAATCTCAAGAAAAGAGACTGTAGAAGTCCTAACAAATATATGGTAAAAGTCCTAACAATAATGATAATGCGACAATTTGTCTTGCTTTGGAGTCAAACGTGGCATATGCTGGGTTTAATTTTCTTAGACAAAATTCCAGACTCGAGTCATCACATTTATCCTAGTTTTAGTCATCAGTCTTATGGTTTAATTTTCTTTTTTTTTTTTGTTTGATATCTTAGTGATTGGAAATTCAAAGGGCATTCGCATACATGCAGTGTTTGTTTCGAAGATGGCAGGTGAGACCTTAAAGAAATATGGCCATGGCGAAGGAGAATGCTGCATAGCTCCTCCTACAGAGGAGGATGCAGGAACGGTGCTGGTTATTTCTTTTGTTTCAGTTGTTGTGATAATATCAGCCATTGCTGCATTTCTCTTTGCTCGGAACTGTTGGATCCTCCGGAATTCCAGCCGCAGAAAATCTCTTCGTTTGGACAGAAAGGAAGTGGAAATCCTGCCTTGCTTTACATTCAAGAGTGCCTATTTAAACACCAAACGCATTGCTGAAACTTGTGCCATCTGTCTTGAAGACTATCTAGATGGAGAGAGGCTTCGGCTTCTTCCCTGTCTGCATGGTATGCTGCTTCTGCCATAGTTAGCATTTCTTAGAAACTCATTAAAATATCCAAGGGCATTCATTAAAACAGAACATCCCACTAAATGTTAAAAAATTCATTATATAGATTTTCACTCGGCATGTGTGGATTCATGGTTGACTCAGTGGGGAACGTTCTGCCCAGTATGCAAGCATGAGATGGACTCAAGAGGGTGAGGTTTTTTCTTCTATCAGTTTCTAATTTGACACTTTGGGTGCTATTTATCTTGCTTTCATTTAATAATTATATCTTTGAGACTGCTTGAAAACAAAACAGCAGACAGTGAAGCAGAAAAAGAATGAGTTCTGCTTCTTTCCCACGTTCCCCTGTTCTCTCTCAACTTCATTTGAAAAAAAATGCTTAGTATTTTTTTTTTTGAAAATGATGTAGTCTTATGTACATATGTATGGTGCAATCCTATTAGCTGCATGCAGTTAACGCAGGATTATTTGTATTTAATTTTTGGGTAGATGTTATCAGTCAGACCCGGTAGAACATCATTATTTTAATATAATTATTTGATTTGTTATTAAACGAGAAGCCTGCTTTAAATAATTATTGACTTTTTTGTGTGGTTTTTCAGGTTATTCCAATTATTAAATGCTTTACCTGTTTCATTTTGTACTGTTATGGGAGCAGCTTCCTTTTATTAGGCTACTTCTTAAACAGATTATTCTTCAATTTTGAGAGTGCTTTCATGTATGTTAAATATGATTTTTAAAGAGCATGATAAAAATAGCATTTAGATGTGGACTCTGATATTTTAAGTGTTGCTTAAAATCAAAACTTTAAATGAGCAATATTTTGTATGATTTTAATTAGTTACCTCTTACTGATGTTTAGACTCTTGGAGCCCATCCAGATATCTGATGTGAGATTTGAAGTGATGCACCTAATTCCATCAGTATGAGCCATAGAAGGATGAGGGAGATTCCTAGTGGGAAGACATGTTTCCCATACATGTAAGAGATTAAAAGTATTTAATTGCTTAAACGGATTATGTTATAAGGGAATGGATCCTAAATAGCCTTGAATTGGGACTCATAATCAGAATTCACTGGTGATAGGCAATCTCAACATGAAATTCTTCAGGTGAACAAGAGACCTAGGAAAAACATCTATACAGCCTTTCTCAGTGGAGAGCTTGAGAAAATGCTTATGGTCTATCAATTTTTTGCTAACTCTTACAACCTAAGTTTTGAAAGAGCATAACAAATGTGGCTCATAGTTGGGTGACTGCAAGTGATCTTGTTATTAAGAAAAAATTCAAATGGAGGGATTGTTGTGCGGATCTCACCCCCAAAAAGGAAGTCAAGTTCACTCTTGAAAGATGATTGAGGATTAATAATCAAATTAATTGGGTTACTGCCAGGATGCCTACAACAACTTGGATAAAAGAATGACCAGGCCAGATAGAGGAGGCTCAAACCTTATAAAGAGAGGCAATGACAATAGCACCACCTTCCAAAGGAATCGAAGGGGATGAAGTGGAAGCATCCTGAAAAGACTAATCATGGGGAAGATGATACCCCTATGGGGACCGCAATGGGTAGTGCCATCGGTGAAGATGTTAGAATGGAGCTATTCTTAATCACTGACCAAGGCCATAGGGGCTCGCCTTTGCACCATGAACTAACATTGGGGAGGGAAATGGAGAGAGACAAGTAGAACGGTGGCATGCAGTGGCTCCAATGCACTCAATGCTCTGTCACACAACAATATCCCACTTGGAGATTGAGTGCAAACCATACTTCCTTCTTATTCAAGTTATGACTTTCCTTAGTAGCATGTGGTGGCTCAACCTGACATCATCATCAAGTTCTAAGACCAACTGAAACTAAGCATAGCTTCAGCTTTTCCAGCATCATTGTCTTTGTAAGCATGTTTGTTGGGTTTTGAGAGGTATATATATTTTCCAACATGAGATGGTTTTCTCCAAAAGCATCCTAATGAAATAATAATGAAGCTGGATGTGCTTCTATTAAACCCCTTTAAGTAGAATTAAGTTGAATTGTTAAACATTAATTTTTAGATAATCGTTGAGTTTCTGATAAGAACTTCAAAATTAAGCATGCTCAAATGAGGACCACTCTCAGAATAGGTGATTTGCTGGAAAGTTATATATTGATGACAAAATCATGAGGCCATTAAGGTTAACACAGACAATACATTGGTGCCTTATAGTTCGATTTGTTACAAATTTCCCTAAGTTAAGCGTGCTTAAGAGGCCTCTTCCATAGAGTGGTATTTTGCCCAGCATGACAAAGCTCTTATCTGATACCTGCTGCAATGCTTTGATACTATTTGTGATAACTCGAATTCTTAAGACCAATTATAATAACCCAAAATTTTAAGCACCAAAGTATTGTTTATATTAATCTTAATGGCCTCACACTTTTATCATCAGTAGAGAATTTCCTAGAATGCCACACATCCTAGGATTGCTCCCTATTTAAGCACACTTAACTTTGTAGTTCTTATAAAAATTTTTTATAATTATATGAAAAAACACATCGATATTTAATAGCTCATCTTAATTCTACTCAAGGGGTTTCATAATCATCTCAACTTTAGCAATTGACGCTCTCATCAATATCCACAACTGATCCAACAACGATCCATCATGTTGATAAGACTAGTGGTTGGCTTCTACAGATCAAGAGGTACCCCTAACCATATCGCAATTTAACCCATCAAGAGGTTGTTCCCATTGAGTCGCAAGAGGTCCCTCCTATGGAGTGGTACGTTGCCCAGCATAACACTTTACTTCTATATGACACTTATTATCATTTGAGATAGCTCAAACTCTTAAGAATATTTATAACAGCCTGAATTCTTAAACATTAATGTATTGTCCTGACTTTAATTGCCTCACTTTTTGCTCAGTATTTAACTTTCCAATATGTCACATATCTCGAGAGTATTCTCCATGTGAACATGCTTAACTGTAAAGTTCTTATTAAAAATTCTGCATTTATTTGAAAAGGCACCCCAATATTTGCGAGTTAAACTTAATCAAACGAAGAGATTTCGCAAACTCCTAAACTTAAGCAATAGACGTCCTCGTTAGTATTCACACACAGCTCCAATAACCATCCATCGGGTAGCTATGACTTGTGGGGACCCTATGTTGAGTTGGTAAGAGCTAAACCAATATCAGGCGTAATTCATAATTGCATGATCATATTGAGTAATTTAAAAGAAACAATATATAATCATCAAACTTGATTTATTCATGGAATACAATATATCAAAAATAGTGTTTTGATTGAAATATCTTTAAATTACAAACTTAATAAAAGAAAAGAAAAAAATCTTAAAAACAACAAATAGTAGCAACAACAACAAATTTTGGCTATACGTCATTCATTCTAGGATTAATAAACTCCTGATCTGGGTACGAAAGTGTGGACATTTGAATACTAGTTAGTCATGAGATTAAGCATCATATATTTATCAAAATTTACAACTATATAATAAGTGAAAGAAAAAATATTTTTGACAGGATTATAAAAAGCTTTACAATTTATTCCTGCAAAATATGCTTTAGCTGTAATGAAACTTAACATAAGAGAATTACTTGTCATAAAAATAAATATAGAATTTTCATGTTTGATATTTGGTGCAAACATGTGATTTTATTGGACAAGTACAAAATTGAGAAAAATGGATTCATATTTGGTATTACATAATAATTCTTTCTTCTATCTATACATGTCCTCTCAAAGGCTTACTAGTATAGACTTCTTATGACTCCCGGCATCAGACATCCTCGTCATAACAGTTGTCTGATTAAATTAAAATATAGATCAACAGTGAACCCGTTGTGCAAGATTATACAAACTTCTTCAAATATCATTTTATATGACATTAAAATAATTTTCTCAAAATTGTGTGAAGCCGATCATAAAAGTATGCAAAAATAGGAGTAAAAAAACATATGGTACCTTAGCAGTCAAAAGTAGCTGGTTTTGATGCTGATCATATGTTTTCTGCATAAAATTATTACATGGTTTAATTTTTAATAAAAATAATTTATTTTATATTAAAAATAGCTTTTTGATTCTTAGAAAGTCTAAAGTGATCAAACGGCTTAGTTCTTTTAAGCCATCTTCGACTGATTTAGATTTAAAGATCCAAAAACCATAATTTAGATTTTTAAGGGACTTGAGGTTCTCTAAAGGTTAAGGATGTGATTTTTGGTGGTTTGGAAGTGACCTTGGCCACTTGCAGAGGTTCTGGCCAATTTAGCTATGTGTTAAGATTGGGCTAGCCCATTTGGGCCAACTTTTGATTTCACATGATTAAGTGCAGATTTACAGTGCTAAAATCATTGTGACACTAATTAAGAGTGTTACTTCAATCAGAACCAAATTTGGAGATCAGAGTTCACTTTGGGCTAGCCTGAGGCTAGCTTAATTGGCAAAGTGATATTTGAATGGACCAAATCTTGATTTTTTGGTTTCTATGAGCGAAAATGACCTTATTATCACTTATAAAGTTGATTCAAATCATTTTTGCTAAGTTATGGGATTAACCTTAATTTGGGTTAGGTTGGACTAACTTGAGCTAACCCAAATGATCTTTAATGAATTTGATGAGTTTTAGGCCCAAAAACCAAGCTTAAGTTTCTTTTTATGTAATTGAAAGTGGTTTTTGCACTTAGATTGATTTACAACTCAATGATTAGAAATTTGTCCATTTAAGTTAGGGTTTGGTCTTGGGCTAGCCTGAGCTAGCCCAATATAACCTTTTTAGGTTCTTGGGTTCCAAAGGGGATGATTAACCTTTTTATAGCTTAATAGATTTACAATGTGTAATGCTGGCCTGAACCATCCCCATAAGGGGGTATCCAGGCAGGTTTTGGCTTGGGCTCACTCAGATTGGCTTGGGCTAGCTCAAATGAGTCTAAAATGGACTTTAAGGCTTTTGAGGTTCTAGGATCATATACCAACTGTGGTGTCCTGCCCCGCCGCTCTACGCAAAAGGAGTGTAAGATGGCGACGGGACAGGTCATCACTCGGAGATAACCCCAGATTAGCATTAACAAAGTATATGTCTACTAAGAGGCCAATTACTTTGTTAATACTAATATACTAAGATGTCTAAGTAATAAATTACTTATACATACGATTGTGCTCCGGATTATCATATAAGAATAATTATAATTCGGAATACAAATTAGCAAGTGCAATAAATAAATAAAGTACGGAAGTTAACAAAATAAAAAATACATTCATTCATCACATTTTAAAAAAAAATAGAAAATAGAGTGCATATTACATCCTAACTGTCATAATGCTAAAATAAAAACATACAATGCATAAATTAATTATTACAAGCCATTTGAACAGTTCTAAAGGAAAGAAATACTAAAATAAAATAAAACACACTCTCTCTAATAGTAAAATTGGTACTAAAAATGATCTTTTAAGTTCATTGGATCATATCTTGAATTAATTGGCCCAAATACAGGGTATTTGGCTAGTAGGGCCAAAATCTGACTTGGGCTAGCTAGAGCTAGCCCAATTAGGTCAAAATACCGAATATAGGGATTTGAACCTCTAGGGTAATTTATTGGCTTAATATGAGGATAGAGAGGGTGGGTGCACCCATACCAACTTAACTAGACTTGGGCTCGAGATAACTTAGGCTTGCCTGAATCCTGCCAAAATTGGTTTATAGAATAATGGGGTCATGAGGGATTACTGTTGAGCTTTTATGACTCAATGACCTCATTGGATCAAAATGGGGCTAGTGGGACCCTAGGTTGACCAAGTCAATTGTGCTGGACTCGGGCTAGCTTGAGCGTCTGAGTCTTGCCAATAGCCAAAATGAGTCAAATGTAGTTATGGGGGTTCATCTTGGTGCCCCCATGCCTCAATGGGCTCTATTGATCCCATGGATGGGGTCGAGTTAGCCCTAAGTGGGCTAGCCCAACCTTAGCCCAGACTTGGGCTCGAGCTAGTCCGATTGGGTCAACTTATGGTAACTCAGGGGGGTACTTGAGCAACTTAGGGCATCTCCGGGGATCGCAGACGGTGTCGGGGGCGGCAATCGAAGGGGCTCTCGGGTAGGAGCTTAGAGAGAGGTCTATGATGTCGGGCTCGGGCTCCAGGGGTTATGCTAGCCTTTTATGGGTGTTGGGACTTTGCCGAGACTGGGAGGGGGCAGAGGTGGCCGGGCGGCGACTGAGGGGGGGGAGCTCGGGAGAATGGCTTGGAGAATGTGTGAGGTTATTAGAGGGAGTTGTGGGGGTATTTATAGCTGACCCAACCAGCTCCCTGGCCCTTAGGGGGACGTAGGCTGGCTGCTTGGCCAAGGTTTAGGCCCTACGGTTTGGGGTTGTTTCCAGAGGGAGGCGGTGCTCACTGAAGTGCTCAACAGGCCAAGCGGAACCGTGCAGGTGAGCTGGCAGTCGTGCGATCCTTTGCACGACGACTGGACGTCTGGAGTGGTGCGCTAAAAGGCCTACCATGCACAACACCGATGGTTGTCGCGGGGCGTGACGCAGGTGGGGGAAGGAGCACATGAAAATATCTTGGCCCTCGGATCCAGCGCTTGGATCCGACGACCCGATTTGTCCCGTGGATTTGGATTTAACATTGGTTGTTTGATTTTATTTAAAAATCATCAGATGACGGTAATCGCGTCGTTCCACGGTTCAGGATATCTCCCGTTGCACGGGATCCTTGCCGCAAAGATCAGAGAGATCTTGGCCATTGGATGGACCGATACAACGACTACTAATTCGGGGGTAATGAATTCAAAAATATCATTACAGGTAGACGATCTGTGCCCATAGCGGATATCCCACCGTTTAATTAATCCAAATTTTTTTATTAACTAAAATTCAATTTGATTAATTCAAAAAGTCTTTTGAGTATTTTTTTCTCCGTTTTGCATCTGAAAAATACGAAACATTTACCATCGCTAATTCGGGGGTGATGAATTCAAAAATATCATTATTTTTGCGATCTGAGATCAAATTATTATTTTTTATTTATTTAATTAATAAAAATATATAAAATAATAAAAAATATTTTATTGTAATAATTTTGTTCTAGATTTTCTGGTGTGTTTTGACAAAAAAAGCATTAGACAATCCATTTAGGTTCAAATTGATTTCATAATGATGAGAGTTGTTACATGGCTAAAAGTTGACTTCTTCATGTTCAAGAGGTATAATCAACTATGTAGTATCTTAACTCATCGTGAGTTCAAGAGGTTGCGTCCAAGAAGTGGTATTTTGTTATATCTCGAACTTTAAAATACTAAGGTATCGTCCGTTTTGGCGTCTCACAATTTATCCTCATAAGATAACAGAAGGTCACGTATCGTATGAGTGCTCTAAACTTGAAGATACTTAACTTTGAGATTTTTCTTAAAAACGCCATAGCTATTTGAAAATGTGTTTTCAGCTTAGTTATACTTTAAAAAAGATGGTTCCACAGCTTCGCCTTGATAACCAGCTCATTCCAGTGCTTCCGATGGCAAGGATGCAACCCATATTGTCCACGTCTTAACAAAATTTAGATGCAAAGAACATTAATAAATTTATAAATGACACTTACTAAAACAGTAACTAATAAAATAAACAGCAAAGTTGTTTTAAAAAATAAATCTCACAGCTTTCAATTTTACAAGCCACAGATGCCCTAATGAGCACGCCTTATGGCGCATAAGCATCGGCAAATTGGATCCGAGTGTTAGGCGGCCTGCTCCCATTTCCTCGCCTAGAATGTGCCTTGCTATGCCTTCTCATGCCAAGATTTATCCTGCGGCGACTTTGGGAATCACTTCGACGAGCTTTGCCGCCCAATTTTTGGTTTTTTTTACAAGCCACAGATGCCCTAATGAGCACGCCTTATGGCGCATAAGCATCGGCAAATTGGATCCGAGTGTTAGGCGGCCTGCTCCCATTTCCTCGCCTAGAATGTGCCTTGCTATGCCTTCTCATGCCAAGATTTATCCTGCGGCGACTTTGGGAATCACTTCGACGAGCTTTGCCGCCCAATTTTTGGTTTTTTTTTACAAGCCACAGATGCCCTAATGAGCACGCCTTATGGCGCATAAGCATCGGCAAATTGGATCCGAGTGTTAGGCGGCCTGCTCCCATTTCCTTGCCTAGAATGTGCCTTGCTTTGCCTTCTCATGCCAAGATTTATCCTGCGGCGACTTTGGGAATCACTTCGACGAGCTTTGCCGCCCAATTTTTGGTTTTTTTTTCATATAAGCCCTACCGCCTCCTAACCTGTAAATAGCGATTCTTTGCAACCTTTTCGCTCATCCTTACTCATATCCGAAGAGTACATTTTTGCTTGTTATAAATTGTCATAATTATAACTCTCTAATTCTTTGTTTATGTAGCATTATTGTACCTATTTATTAACTAACTGTGTAAATATGATTTTTTTAAACTTAAGCATAGTAAGAAATGTACTTATACAATTATTTGAGACAAGATTTCTCTTTTTTAACTAGGGTCATAACATGTGAAATTGACATATCAGATCAGGAGTTGTTCGTGAAACCAATCTTTAAAGAAGAGCGGGTGCCCGAGGAGGAATCCGTCATTTAGCTCGAAGTTTAGAATTTTTAGCTTTTACTTTACAATGACAGAGAGAGAGCTTTATTTTCTCTCATTTCCATTAAGTCTGTATAATTATATTCATTCTGGATATATAGATTTTTTTTTTCTTTTCCAGAGCTGCACATTTTTTCTTTTAATCTAGATGTATGGATGCTGATGAATATTTTCTTTTGCTTCTGTGAAAAGATGGTCGTAGCCTATGCATATATATAAATATATATAAAATCAATAGTACAAAATCAATCGGGATCAAACTCCACGGTATCATGCGCAAGGAGATCCAAATACCTCCCGGGGAGCACATCTCTCGTAACAAAAGAAAAATCCCCATGATGGGTATACATTGCACAGAAGTCCGCCACATAATTTGCACCACGTTACTGGTTGACAAAAATAACACGAGGATAATCTAACAAAAAAGCAAGGTGGTCGGCATGCCGCTCTCCGCTTCGTGAACGAAGGGTCATCTCCTAAAGTCACATGAGTCTCCGAATAGCTCCTAGGCAGTCACACAATGATGACTCTATCCATATTCGCCTCCATAGTAGGAAAGGCCTGTCGTAGAATAGTAATCGCCTGCATCTCTGCCTGAAGAGGAGATCATGCCTGTAAACTAGCTCCACAACCGTAAGAAACTGTCCACTCGAGTCTCGGACCACATCAGCTCCAAATGCAGTAAGCTCACCATGGATATTTTATTTTGCTTTCGCATTCTTATTTTTAGCATGCATGTTATTACAATTAGTTGTTGTAAAGAAACCATGCTCAAGTGACCAATTACCTATCTGTTGTTGGATTAGTATTGAGTACTAATCCGACGACGGATAGGGGCCGTCACACTATCCGCCTCGACTGGTAAGCGGGTATTCTCCTAAAAAAAGCTTATATCTTCACCGCAATCACAAACTGCCTTGCCAAATTGTCATACTTCCAAAGGATGCGTTGAACCTCCCTCCCACAAGCCGTGGTGGCTAGTGGTGAAACCGGGATCGTCGCTGCCAATGGTGATACCTGTTAAGAAATAATCACAATTTTAAAATGAATTCGTAGCAACCTTGCAAAATTGAAGCAATACATAGAAATACAATAAAAAAAATAAGGACAAAAGTGGACTTTCTTGATGCAAAATAATTCCTTACTAGGGGTCTAAAATGCTATTTTTTGGTTTAGGATTCCAAATTGGATTTTCGTGATGCAAAATAATTCCTTACTATCTAATATGAAGATAGATAGTAAGTTCACTAAATTCAGACAAGAATTAAGCCATATGGGTTCAAATTAAGAATTTTAATATATAAGAGCATTTTGGTAATTTCACCTAATAAAGTCTAAAAATTTATTCAGTTTACTACTGTTTACTACCCAAAGATTCTATAGAGTTCAGTAACACTGAATTCTTGATGTATATTGGTTGAGTTATGAAGAATTGAAGTCCAAGGGGCAATTATGTAATTTTTAGGGTTTAATGAAGGGTCGAGAACCTAATTTTTTCATTTGAAGTTCAAATTCAGTAAACTCAGTGGCTATAGCTTCCCTATATCACACTAAGTACTTTAACTATGAGTAAGCTCAAATTGAACATCAATTGGTCAAGTTATGACATAATTATGATTAGGGATAGTCAGGGAAAATTAGGGTTTTTAGTGGTAAAAATCCTAATTTTATTTCAGTTTACTGTAGGTTATGCTTTTCTGATCTAAATTATTTATTGATCTAATTTGGAGTTCAATTGACTAAGTTATGGCTAAATCAATTTCTAGGTCATTAAGGGGTAATTAGAGGTCCTAAAAGTGATTAGTCAAATTAATGATCCAACAACAAAACTAATACTACCAGATTAAACTAGACACTCTCTTGATTAAAATGAGACCTATATTGACTAGATTTGAGTCACTAGGTACAAAGTTATGGCTAAGGGAAGTTTTCCTATAATTTTGATTTAAGTGTAGGGGTCCTAAAATGTCACTATGTTAAATAGGTATCCTATAGAGAATTTGACACTATCATAATATTCCTCTCCTTTTTTTGAGGAGATATATATTTAGTATATTTGGATAATTAGTTAAATAGTTAGGAGAATTTAAAGTTCTGGCATTTTAATTAATTCATTTGAATTAATTAGGTTTATTGTATGCATTTAAATAACGAAATTGATTATATAATTTTAACATAATAATTAATTAATTTAAATACGACGGTGGGACCCGCGTTGGAATACGTGGTGCACTCTCTCTGGTTTGCGCAGTCAGAGCGGTGGGACCCACATGTCGGGTAGGACGGGACAACGCCGACAGAGGAGGGGCCCGTGGGACATGTGGCAGCATCCAATTGGATGCTGGGCTACGGGCGGGGCCCACGCACTGACTGCGCTGACACGGGCGGGCTCGCACAATGAGTGCGCAACACGCGGCCTGCGGCTCGGGCTCCGCGCGGGTCAGGCCCGACCCGAAGAACTTCGCCCTCCCGCACGGCCCGGAGAACTAGGGCTCAAGCATCCGACGGTGCATGGCATCGACCGCATGCCATTGGATTGATCGCGCCAAGAGGTACCCATCTATGGTTGATTCAATGCTCGAGGTGGCTTGAATCGACTACAAACCCTAACCCTAGGTAGAACACTACGGGTTGAAGGCGGACGGGGACAGTGATCGTAGATCACTGTGAATCAATTGCCACATTCGAACAATCGAACCAATTATGGTCTGATCAGATCCTATAAAACTACAATCGAACATATGGATTAGCGTTGCGAAATTGGAATGATGTAATTGAAAGAAGATCGAGGGAGAATGGGGTACCTGTGAGACGAACGATTTCGGGATCGACTAGGGTTGCAGAGGTTCGAACGGCTACGACAGGTCTCGATCGCACAAATGGTTCTCATCGGGCGCGACTAAGGGCCTTAATGGCTCATTGGCGGAGGTTGCGAGGCCCGGGGCTTCGGTTGGGCGAGCGGGGTGGCGGGCTGCCGCGTGGAGAGCGAGCAGAGAAGACGAGGGAGATAAGCCAAAGCCGTTTGATCGAACTAATCGAACGGCTTAGATCGCCTCATCCGATCAGACAGAAAAGGAGATGACGTGCGTGAAATAGACCGACGGCGTTAGGGAGTAAACGACGCCGCGACTTAATTTAAATAATAATTAATTTAATTTAATAATCTAAATTCTAATTTTCTTAAGTAATTTTAATTAATTAAATGACTTCCAAAAATTTCCAATTATTCACCTCTAACTAATTAAGGTGTACGAAACGCAGCGACGAAGTCAAATTTTTGTTTCAAGGAGTATTTTATTTTTCTAATTTCCTGGGTATTTTAAATATATTAAAATATTCGACAAATTTTTGACGACTTACGATTGCCACCAAAACATCATCACATAGCTAATTTGGGGCAATGAGCGCAATGACAAAGTCCGATGTGAGGTCAAAATAATTATGTCAAATTCTAGGGTTCTTGGAATTCCCAGAATCGGGTTTCATCCATTCGACCCCTGATTTGAACTAGAGCTAGGTGGTGAACTCCTAATGACTTAATCAAGACTTGGATTAGTCCTAATTGGCTAGGGTAACCACTTGGGTTGTTACTCCTAGGTTCCCATGCCTTGATCTGAAATTGCATAACGAGAGCTTGGGTGCGTTTGAGTATGCATGTCTTTGTGCTTGCCCCTTGAGCGCCTACTGCTCGAGTTGTAGCCTATGTTGGGCGTCCAGGGTGCCCCTAAGCATCTGGCTTGTTGCCAACCCCATACCATCTTGCCACAGGACCATCAGAATGTTGTGCTTTTCCTCAGAAACATCTGAAAAATCACCAGAATTGTCAACATCTTATGTGTTGATCCATTTAGGCTCCACACCAAATATTCTCCCACTTGGAGACTAATGCAGTTGGTTCATCTTAGACTTGAGTTTCTACACCTTGGCTTTATTAAAAAAAAGGTCGTGGTGTGGCTCACCCACCTTGGTAGCGCTCCAATGTCAACTG
The DNA here is from genome assembly GCA_016760335.1 of Gastrodia elata. Classification (NCBI taxonomy): domain Eukaryota; kingdom Viridiplantae; phylum Streptophyta; class Magnoliopsida; order Asparagales; family Orchidaceae; genus Gastrodia; species Gastrodia elata. Next base: position 289,746 of record CM028671.1, on the reverse strand, counting down.
AAGCTGTCTTTTCAAGAACTTCCCATTCTTCATATTCTCATAGTTGCCAGTTTTCTTAGCTATTTTATGTGGGAAAAAAATAATTTCTTTGATACTACAAATCTTCACTGAAGTTTGCTCCATTGAACTTTCCTGACCTTGTATCTCATTTTATCTGCCATTGCTTTCACTCAAACAGACAACATCGCTCTGATACTAATTATTAGAAAATAACCACACCTCTAGAGTGAATCCGGTGTAAACTCACAAAACTAAAACAATACAAATCTCAGAACCAACATATAGAAATACCATCCAAACATAATGATATACGCAAAAAATCAAAGAATGAAAAAAATTATGGAGTCACACCACCATGAACATCCACTCTGAAGATAATCAAAAGCTTACAGAGTTATTCATGAGAAATCTCAACCCTTGGAAGAAGAAGATTGAGTAATTAGGGTGATTACACACATCATAACATCATTCTCTCTATGTCATTCCCTTGTTTCTCTAACTTAACTCTTGAGTATACATCTCCCACTGCACTCAACACCGCTTTCACTAAGCCAGCACTTCAGCCCTCCGTCAGGCACTGCTGTAGAACTCTGGTGCGATCACCACTGCAACATATCGCTGCAACCACCACCACAACACATCGTTGTCGCCACCATCAAATGTAACCCCCTTGTGGTCACCTGATGCAGCACATCGCTTCAACCCTCCCGAGCAAATCTCTGATGATGATATCAATCAATGGTGTAACGATCCATTGTTGTTACTTCGCTAAATTAGGTCAAATTCTGCCTCAGAAATCAGGACCCCAGAGAATTTCAAATTAAGGCAAACAAAAATATCTTTGGATGAAAATAATTTTTAGATCAAAGTGTCATAGTTTAGGAGAAATCCAGATAACGGAAACTCCCGCTTTATTTTTCTGAACTTTTTAAATCCAATAAATTGAATTCATTAATTATATGTCTGAATTCATCGATTTTCATGTCATTGTGTTGTATATCATTTAAAGATTGCTCGTGATGTTTCATCAATTTTGAAGCACCGGTTCGATCTCAATTAATTTTTGAAGTTTAAAACTTCAGAAATTAATTTAAAATAAATATTGCTTTGAATAAATTTTTTTTTGGCACGAAGGTGTTTGCTATGTTATAACACACATCGGTGCTAAGTTTCGTTATTTTTGGGGGCCAAACGGCAGAAAAATACGAAAAATTTATCTTTAAATAATTTTTCTTTTTTTTTTCCATAATGCATTATTATTATCATTAAATAATGATAATAATAACATTATATTATTATATTAGTAATTTAAAAATATGAACTTCTATCAATATGAAAATATGAAAGAAAGACAAAATAGAAAAAAAGAACGTAAAAATTCTTAAGAAAATTTCACATCACTTTTAAAAAGCAAATTTTAAATATCAAAAACCTAAATGCAGATTGACGAACTGTCACTCTTCGAACTAAATGAAAATGGCACACAGTATATGATATGTATTACTTCTTACACTTTATTGCCGTTTAACTTCGCTTTGAGCCAAATTCGTATTGAAGTATGGTTGATTGTTTGGAATCAACGTAACGTGGCTGTTACTAGAAAAATGACATCAGTAGTATTCGTGGGTTGCTGGAAAAATGATATTAGCAATATTCATGGGTTATTGAAAAATGACATCAGTAACATTCGTTGGTTGCTGAAAAAATAACATAAACAACATTCATGGGTTACTGAAAAAATGACATCGGTAACATTAGTGGCGGGTTATTAGAAAAATGACATTAGTAACCTACATTTAATAATACTTTTTGCAAGAAATTGATTATTTATTTTGTGTTATTATCTTACTTTTCTTGCATGTCTATTACGCATTTATTTTCGCTAATCACATTTCTACTTTTATAAAATGTTATATTTTATTGTTTACTGTGGTACTTAGAATGTTCTCTAATTACTGAAAATTTCAATCTCGGTATTGTTTTCTTTACAATATCAGGTCAAATACTTTTAGGAGAATTCAAACAAGAACCCTAATTCTTACATTTTCAAACTTGCTGATGAATCAACGACGCTATTTTAATTTTTTTTTTCTCTTTATTTCTAAATAGTTGAACAATGTTCATGGTATATGATAAAGATATTTACAATATGAAATTTTCAAATGAATAAGAAATATCTTTTGGCTTTTATATGTGTGTTCATTTTCTTTCAAATTGCTCAATATGATCCTGCAGTATGTGAGTACCTGAATGATGGGATAGTTCTCACTAAGCCGACATCGGGACATCACAAATGGATTCCTGGTTTGTTGCCCTTGGTTGCAGCTTCTATTGTGTCCTTTGGCTACAACCACAGCCCTAAGACTTCCACCCACTTCCCTTTGCACTCACAAGACTTGTTTGTGCATCATATCTAACCTCTCACATATTTAGGCTTTTATATAGGACCAAGACAAACCCTATTTTTGCCCTAAAGAGGTCTTGGAACTCAAGGGACAAGTCTTTTACTGTTTGAGTTCGCCGCGAGCGCCCATGACTTGATCTAGAGCTGCATCGCGAGTGTGTGAGCGCGCATGCCTCTGTGTCTCAGCTCCCTTCTCAAGTTGTACCCTTTGTCGGGTGCCCTAGGCGTGCCTGAACGTCTGGCTTGCTACTGACCCAGTGCCGACTTGCTCCGGGACCCTCCAGATCCCCATAACCCTCTAGACCCCACCGAACCCCGTCGACATCTTCTATGTTTATTCAATCAGACTCCATACCCAACAATACCAATAGATTATATAATCACTAGAATGCTAATAAAATCCTTAGAAATACACCAAAAATCTTGAATCCTAAATTTCAGCCATTTGAGAAGCTAAATTGTTGAAAATCGATTCCCGTGCTCATGTAATAGATTCACTTAAAGCTTAGGTGTAGATCTTAACTAATATTCAAGAGAAAAAAGAAGAAATTAATAAGGAAAAGTAATGCAATGAAAATCCTAAGAAATGATGAGCATATAAATGTGAGAACTACCCTACAAACTAAACTTGATAACAAAATTCCTATCTATTGTGAGTGCAAAGAGAATATATATAAATATGCATTAAAAGGCCCAAAATTAAAATAACATGAGCAAAGGAGAAGGAGAAGGCTCAAATAAACAAAAAAAAAAAAAGCAATAAGAAAATAAATACCAATTTGTGCTTAATAACTCGAGAAGAAAAATGCAATAATTCATCAAATAATAATATCAATCAATGATAATTTAGACAAGGGTCACAATTAGGACTGGTGCTGATTACCAGCTAATTTGGTATTATGCTCTAGTTTTCTAATATGCTTTTGCAATGAACTACTTTCCCACTTAAACTTTTCCAAAAGCCCCCCAAAGATATTATGTTTGCTATGATCAGTATGTGAACTGGGTGGGATGGTCTCAGTAATCTCCAATTGTATAAGCATAGCAAAAAAAATAATGGAAACACACCAATTAAAAATTCACAAAATTTAAGAAATAAACCAGCTGTGAAAAATGCCAAAAAATCAGTAAAAATGGCATTCTCAATCCAGATATTACGCCTCCATTTTTGGACATTTAAAGTCCATAATATAATTAATTAGTAAAACATAAGTTTGTATGAACAAGTTTCCATAACTTGGTAGGAATAAAATTGAATAAATTAATCAAGAAAATCACTTTTCTTAGTTTAGCATAACAGTCATAGGCCGACCGCATTGTGTTTGGTATGCTTCACAGACGCAGCACTTATTGGCGGAGAACCACTCGTTGACGCTTCGTCACTGTAAAGATCAGCAATCCCTAAAAGAGAATCCTGCGAACAGAGAACAAATTAAAAGCAAATGCCTTTTAGCCTGGATATTAAAATTTGAATATGATTTGACTATTATGCTATTACTAATAACCTGTGAGCCCCTGCCAGCTAATCAAGCATTTCTTTTGTCCCTAGTTGCATAGTAGACAGTGCAGTTATAGATGGACCATCAAATGAATTTTAATGCATCAAGTTTACTTGGTGGAGGAATATAGGTCAACAGGGTTGATGTTAGAAAGTAAAGCTGTACAGTTGAGGTCATATCCTTGACGGCGGAGCTGCCAAGTCCCTTGCACAACCCACAATATTAGGCTCAAAGATTTCCTCCAAGGATCAGTGGTGGTCCTGGAGTAAATCTGAAAATCATTTACAGCAAGCTTGCTAGAGAGAAGATGGCGTTTAAGCTTATAATTTGTGCTTTGGATAGCTGACAACCTCATTTATAAACACAACAAGGGATGATCAATTTAAGCAAGTTTTAGATTTGGATAAGTCGTGGCATGTGTCCTCAAACTATGGCTCAGGTTTTGCGCATGGGGTGTACATGACCGCATCTTAGAACACACTTGCTTAACTTGTTGTAAACTTAACCACATGGACACCCATTTTTGGTGTGCCTAGGCACATCTAGGAAAAGTTGACAGGACGCATCTAGCAAAAGTTGCACACGCATAGGGGTGTGCTCAGGCGCCGCCTCTCAAAGCTAACTTCAAATAATTTTGTTAGGTAAGCCTATTTAGATGTAGCATAAGTTACACTATATACACAATTTTATAGATATTGAATTACAAGTTTAAAGTAACAGTAACAAATATAAATAGAATCAGTTTTTATTATCTAATTCAAGCTCATCTCTTTAATAGTAGTAAATTGATTTTCATAACTTGATTTATTCCTTAGCTAATCAAAGTACTCCATCATTGTTTAAAGCAAAGCATCCTGAAATGTAATAACTAAAAGATAGCTTGAAAACTCACAATCAGCTGACAGCATTACAAAACTAAGCCGAATATGACTCATGGGTTCAACGCCATCCATCATCTCACTAGTGTTTGATCAATCGCACAGCGATTTATGCTAGTGTCCTTTTTCATCAAAACGTGAATTTCTGACCAAGACCGAATGATTAAAGAACCAATTCTCAAAATAGCTAACCTACTCAGAGTACTAGTTGAGCTACAAGCAATTAAAACATCGGAATCTGGTCTCAAAATGCTACACATCTCAAAATTTATAATTAGAAATACAATTTTAATTCTCAAAATGAACTGGGAATAGCAGTTGCGTGAAAGAAAGGATTAACATGCCGAACTCAATATTTATCATGAAATCAATCGGAAAGATCAATCAAGTGGTGTGGATGAGAGAATTATCCATCCATGTCGCCAAGAGGCCAAAACAACAAAATCAAGTTAGCCAAGTTACATTCAACTCGGTTTGGAATAAGATATGGATTGGAAAAATACACAGATAAATAGAGAAGAATTGCTAGTCAAGGCTAACATGGTTGAGTTGAGTGATTATCGGCGGTAAAAAAATCCATATTAGTTAAGTTATTTAGCTTAGGAAGAAATTAATGTTGGATCAGAGAAAAAACAATAAAAACAAAAATTGTGAAACAATACAAGTCCACACTTTGTTAGAATAAAAAAGGTCACATACTTGTCATACATTCATGTTATTATTGTAAATGTCACCTATCCTTTCTATATTGATATTACTATTACTGAGTTTAAAATTTGTAACTGCCTAATAGTTTGATATTTTCAAATTAAATTGAATTAATTCATATGTCTGTGTTTGTATATTAATTTGTTTATACGCATACAATCATGCTCTGATACCAACTGTGTGACCCGTTGTTAGATTAGAAAGTTAATCTAACATTAGGTGCACCTCCTAAAATTATATTAGATAGTTAAGCAAAATAGTACACAATATATGTAAAATTCATCCAGAGCCGTATACAATAAAGAAAAATAAACTTAATTAAATTAATACAAAATATTCTAAATAATACATCACAAAATAAAATCCCAAAAATAGTTAACAAACATCTTATTTATTACAAATACATGAAATAAAATAGAATTTAAGTGATTTCTTCAAGTTTGGAATGCTCTCTTGAAATGCTTTGCCATTAAGCCTACTCAACACCTTTCAACTATACATAATCTCACATTGTAAATACAATACCGGGATATTGAATTCTGAATAATTAGAGCATACTCTGAGTACCAAACAAATATTAAATATTACACTTTTTCAAGTATTAAAAGTGGTATGCAAAAAATAATAAACATTAAAATTTGCATAAAACATAATTTTAGCATACAAGAGTTATATTAAACAATAAAACAATTTTGCCAATAACATAAGCAATAAGCATATAAATCATTTATGCATTTCATAAAAAACTTGGTATATGTATATGTCATGGTATCATGTAACATCATTATATTTCATTTTGTCAGGCAAGTTTAGAACCTTCAGGTCAAGGTTCATAATTTAAAAATAGACATCATATTGGCCCCTCATAGACTAGGCAACCTTATAACTCCCAAAGTATACTAGCCCTATCCCTAACTTAACCCACCCAAAATCCACTGTTCTTGAACCCTTGCATATAGCATTATTATCTTTGTTCTGTTGGAAAATTTTAGAACCTTGAGGTTGGGATTCATAACATAAAAATAGACATCATACTAGCCCCCTCGTAGACTATAGTATAGCAACCTTATATCTCCCAAAGTGGATTAGCCTCGTACCTAACTTAACCCACACAAAATTCACCATTCTTGAACCCTCGCTTTCATTCACAAAAATATAACAATAAAATTATTTATAATGTTCTTTTGGCAGTAAAATAAATAATTGAAACTAACATCAACATGGAAATAAGTTCAAAGCAATGCATAAGCAGCATTAAAAGCAATTGGGCGCAAAATGTAATATCCAGGTCTCTTTGTGTTGACTGTCTTGAGAAAGTGCTCAAATATCTGATGAGTCTTATGAATTTTATATTTGTAGTTTTATTACCCTTTGTAAATGATCATTTACATTATTAAAATATAAATTCTCATTCTTGATCTTAATTTGGGTTTGGTGTTGTATTAATAATCTTTCACTCATCCCTTTGGTTAAGTGAATGTTTCCATTCTAAAGTAAACTTGCCTTTGTTTAAATTACCACACTTAGGTTCTAATGAATATTTGGCAAGATGAAAAATGCTCAATTGAGAGAAAATAAAACATAGTTTAATCAAATAGGCAATTTTCTTAACTATGTTCAGCTGCTCAAGCAACAGCCCGATTTCAGCCCATATTTAGCGAACAAGTTGACAAATAGTAGTACGAGTTACAACAAACTCATCACATTTAATTTATTAAAGAAGAGCAGTTATATGCTAAACAAGGATTTACTTTTTCTAACTTACATGTAAACTTAATTATAATTAAAGTATTCCTAGACAGTGGTATTGATAAACATAACTCAAATCCTCTAATCTTCCAACATATCATAACATTTATTATCCTTAGTTTTGTGCTCTGCAACCAAATTTAGATATCCATCTGTGGGGCCCCCATACTGGTAATAAGAAAGTACGGTGCTCCAACTGTGGCAAATCCCCAACTTAAGTAAAGTTATGCGAACCCAACCTGCCTTAAGTCAAGGGCTTGTCACCAAGTGCTATAACATCCATCAATATAAATATCAAAGTGGCGGAAGCAATACAAAATAAAGTAACATCCACAAGCATATAAAATAGAAAAAGAAAAATGCAATATAGTAACTCATCACAACGCAGAGAGTAGAGTACATCCAGAAAGTTAATTATTACAAACTGAAATGAATAACTGAAAAATGAAAGAATCTCATCCTCACTGAAATAAATAAGGCAAAACTATCTAAACAGCAGCTGGAAGGTCCTCCTCCTAAACTGGCTCCTCCTCTGCGACACTGCCCACGAACACGTCTGAACCTGACATTTGTCGGAATCACAAATGCCAGGGCCCCAGCCAACAAAATAAAAAGGTTACAGTTAGACAATTGTCGAAGTACATTTCAGGCTATTTAAATGAACTGAATATTAAAAGATATCACATTTAATTTGACTACATATGCAAGCAGTAAAGGGGCAACAAGCTATGAAAGAAATAAAATACTATAAACTATCTATTTATAGCATGCAACATGTATGTGAAGTAACATACAAAACACTAAATAGGCAAGGTAAGGCTAAAAGCAAAAAAAAATTGCAACTACTGAATAAATATGATCCTAACATGATTATGATCGAAGCAAAACATGCTGAGTATAAAAGAACACAAGTACTGAATATGATAAAATTCTAGCATCCTAAACATGCCATTCATACATATATCTAAGCCATAAAATATACATACAACATGTAGATTAACATGAAAAGAAAGGCCACTGAGACATGTGGCAAAAGCAAAGCAATATATGAAATATAAAAAGCCACTGAGACATGTGGCAAAGCGAACAAATACTAAAAATAAGGCCACTAAAGTATGTGGCAAAGAAAAAGTATGTGGCAAAGCAAATCAGAAAATAAAACAATTCAGCTAAAGTAGTAATAAGCCTAAGTCCTAGTACTGCCATACCAGCCAATAGGTCATACAGGGCCTCCAATATCAATCAATCAATCCCCAGCCATGCCATCCAAATATGCTAGGTCTGAGTCCAATCTATATAATACTACTACTGAAGAGGCAGACTAAGCTAGGTCATATTCTACTAACTGCAAACAAAACAAAACTGAATGATATGTAATTTTAATACTAGCTTAGAATACATTATCCTAAGTTTTTCCTGTTATGCTCAAGGGCTAAAGCTCAAAATCCAAGGTATGCAAAGCAATCTAGTCAAAGTAAGCAAGAGACTCGATCTAGACTTTTGTGATATTTGTTGTTGTATAATTACCAAATCTAACTACTCTGAGAAGGTACAAGCTTAGAATCTCCAATATCCAGCTATCGAGTAGAATCTCAAATTTACGTCCTTAAAGTTAAATATTAGAACTTAACAAGTTCTAATCCAAATCATGTGACAACTATATAGTTTAAGTAAGCAAATCAATGACCTAATTTTATGAATATTTACTCTCTTACCCAAATCTTGATCAAATAAATCAAGATTTAAGAATTTAGAACTTAAATCCTATGTTGAGTTCAAGTTCCAAATCCAAGGTGATATTCTAAATAGGATCTAGGTTTCTCACTTAATCCCAATTTAAAGGTAAAGAATCTTATAAGTTGAAAGATTCATGAACTAAGATCTTAGTGAAAGGCTATTTTACTAATTATAAGATAAAATAATCAATTAAGAACTTGAGAATCTAAGATCTATATTCAATCCTTAAGATAATTTCATTATCTTATTGATTGAATCACCCTATACCCACATGGAAGTTTCAAAAGGTTAAACAATCAATCATTAAAGAATTTCAATTGGAGTTGGATTGATTCAAATTGAAAATATAAGTCTAAGATCTTAAGATCTAAAGATCTGAGTTTGATCACTTTAGACTTCTAGTTAGGGTTTTGACTTATGAGTTTCCATTTGTGATTTCCTTTAGAATCTAATTTCATAATTAGTTATAAGGAGCTTATTAAAGTTAGAATTGACAATTTCAAGTATTATATTAACATTAAACCCATTTTGACCTTCTTAGGTCACTTAAGATCTAAGAGTCTGAGTTTTGATCACCTTAGATCTTAAGCTAAGAATTTTTACTTAGACATTTCCAGTTCCTTTTCTTTTAACACTTAACTCTTATATTATTTTTACTGAAGTTATTAATGAGATAGCTGACCATTTTCATTATTAAATTAAATAAGTTTAAGGCCAAATGATCTTTTTAAAGAATGCTTAAGGTTTAAGTATCTTTATTAAGGACTACATGAGGATTTCATGGATTAAGGATCACATTAACACTATCCTTGTTCTAGGACTTCAGAGAACATTTCCAATCTATTTTATAGTGGTTTACTGAAATTTTCAATCCTTGAGGAACATTAAATCACATTTTGGTCAAAATAACTAAAATGCTCCTCTTAAGGTTAAAATTGGGATTTTAGGGTTTACCTATCCAAATTTGCTTTAGTCTATTTTAATGTAATTCATATTACTCAATGAAGTGGGAAACAACTTTAATTTAGGTTTTGATGACCTAAATGGTCTTAATTAGCACTAATCATTTAATTTAGCCACTTAGGGTGATTAGTGAAATTAAGGCACTTTAGGGTAATCCAACCTTACACTTAGGTTATACTAGGTCTAATATAATATTATAAACCATCCCCACCCAAATCAGAGGCTTAATTAGGGTTTAACTCACTAATCCTTGATTAGGGTGATTAAGGAGTGATTAAGAAAATTAATTATCCAAAATTAATTTTAAGGGTTTGGAATTGTTCCTTATGGTACAAGGAGCAATCAGAGCCCTTAAACTCATAATTTGGATATTTAAGAGATTTTATATGATTTATTTAAGAACAAAAAAGGTTTGGCCAATATTTTAAAATTCAACCATTAGATCTGAGATTTTATTTTATATTCAGATTCCGTGAATTTTTTTTATTCAAATGGTATATTGGATTATACCATTTGGATCTGTATAACTAAAGTTATTTAATTAATTTATTCTGAATGTTTATTTAAATTAAAACTATAGGGTTTAATTAATTAAAATTGCAACCATTAAAAATGCTATCCAATAATTCGATAATAATCGCAGCCCAAAATCAAAAAGACGCGGGTCACGGGTCGGCCCGACCCAGAACCCGCGACTTCGTCTTCTACCTCTCGACGGGTCCCAAGCCCGTCGAATTTTAAAGCTGAAATTCTCGGCGCTCCGGCGACGGCAGGGGCTCAAATCAATCCCTACACGTTCCTTGAGTCAAGACGCGTTGACTGGACCAAGAACCCCCATCTGGATCCCTCTGGATCGATGGGGTCTAGCTCACCCGAGACGTCCTTTTGCGAGACGTCTCAGGTCGCATGTGAGCGGGAAATTGTAACAACCCGAGTTATTACCATGATTGATTAAGACTAACCCTAAGTCTTAAACATAATCTTAAGTGCTAATTAGGTCATTTGGAGTCAACTACCAAGATCCGGTCCAAACCAGAGGTCAAACAGATTAAATCTTTATTTTGAGAATTTCAGGAACCTCGGAAATTGACCTATTTAAATTGACCTCTGATCGGAAAACGGACACCACCATTGCGTTCCTTGACCCCAAATTAGCTTGGGGTGAAATTTCCGTGTCAATCGGAAGTCATCGAAATTTCGACGAATATTTTAATAATAAAAATATCCCGGAAATTGAGGTATCAAAATACTCGTCTGATCCAAAATCCGACTGCGCCATTGAATTCCTTGACCCCAAATTAGCTTGGGGTGAAGTTTCCGTGTCAATCGGAAGTCGTCGAAATTTCGACGAATATTTTAATAATAAAAATATCCCAGAAATCGAGGTATCAAAATAATCGTCGGATCGAAAATCCGGCTACGCCATTGAATTCCTTGATCCCAATTTAGCTAAGAAAAACATGTTCAAAATTTTCTGAAAATTTAAAAAAAAAAAAATAATAAATAAATAAATAAATAAATAAAATAATAATATTTACCCCGATCCGAACTTCAGGTACCCCGATCTCCCTCGTTTACCGTTAGATCATTACAAAAATTGTAGGATATGTAAATTAGGATGTCATCTACACATCCACCGTTCCGATCGGGCTTAAACCAACCCGATCGGGCGCACCAGCTCCCCGAAGCGGACTGGGTTCGGTCCGCCGAACCCCTCCGGAAGGCGAAGCGTCGCGCTTCCGGGCCAGGCCGGGTCGACCCGAGCCCGACCCGCCCGGGTCGGGTCCGCGTCCGCCCGGGTGGGGCCCACCCGGTCACGTGGCAGCCTACGGGCCTGCCACGTGTCAAGTGGGGGCCCACAGCCCCGTCACCCGAGCTGAGTCAGCAGCCCGTGGGACCCACAGTGCCACGTGGCAGCCTCTGAAGGTGCCACGTGTCAGTAGGGCCCACTGTTGATTAATTAGAAATTTTTATTAAAGTTAATTTAATTACTGTTTAGCCATAATTAATTACTGTTAGTGGTTAATTAAGTTAAGGTTAGTACTAATTATTTTTAAACAGTAACTTTAATTAAATAATTAAAATTAAAGATTAATTAAGGATTAATTAACTATTAATTAAATCTTAAACAGTAATTAGAATAATTAATTACTTTTGAACAGTAAAACTTAATTAATTATATTTAATTTAATATTAACAAATAATTAAGATTAATTAAATATTAATTAGCACTAATTACTTTGCTACAGTAAAATTAATTATTTAATTAATTAATAATTAAACAGTGATTAATTAAATAAAAACTTTAGGAATGAACAGTAAATTTAAATAATTAAATATAATTAGAGATTAATTAAGATTAATTAAACAGTGATTAGCACTAATTATTTTGCTATAGTAAAATTAATTAATTAATTAATACCAATTAATAATTAATTAAAAATCAAAAATATTACATTTAAACTTTAGGAATGAATAGTAAAATAATTCAATTTGAATAAATGAATAGTAAAATAATTCAAATTGTATTTTTGAATAGTAAAACTTAAAAGTTTAATAACTTTTTGTAGGATGATCCAAACATAGCCAATATGGGTCTTAAAATACTCAGAAAAATATTTATGATCAAATAGCGTGATGTAAAATTTCGTTTCGAGGTACGTATAACGAGGTAGCATTTTAGAGCCTCTTTAAGACCCCATAACTTTTTACCCGATTATCGAAACATAGTCAATGTGGGTCTTAAAATACTCAGGAGGCGGCCCCATCACCGTGGTAGTATTAGTTTTCCTATTTAGACATCAGGATAAAAAGTCAACTCTAGAATTTAGAGTTGACTTTAGTGAAAAATGACCAAAATGCCCTTGTACTTTAAATGGCCATAACTTGGTCAATTTAACTCCAAATCCAAAAATTCAAGAAGATACCTAGTTTAGAATTTCAATGTCATCATTTTCACAGAAATAATATTTAGGATTTCAACCCTAAAATTTAGGAAAATGACCAAAATACCCCTAGCCTTATTTTAGCCATAACTCGGTCGTTTCTCATCCAAATTGGACGTACTTACTGTCTATCTTCAAATTAGACAGTAAGGAATTAGTTGGAGAAGAGAAAACTCAGTTTGGACCCATAAATCAAAAGTTGATTGACCCGTAAAGTAGGGGCAAAATAGTCGTTTTACCTTAAATTTGGAAATGCGCAACTTTAGCCCTTAATTAAAATCTTAGAATACTAGGATTAATAATGTAATCATATTAGTACCATGTAATTAAATAAAACAAGTCATTAAATTGAATTCCAATAATTTTTCCTAAGTCTTAAGCACCCCACCTTAAGGACCTTTCCTGAGATTAGGACTAGATTTTAGGATAGAGTTCATTCATTGGGTAAATTGGGTTACCCTATGGGTGGAACCTTGGTTTTGGTAGTTTCTAGATATTATTTTAGTTTACAACCCATTCTGATTAGTTTATCTTTTAACTTTAGATTTAAGATAGGAGATTCATCCTATTAAGTTTGATTACTTAATAGGATCTGCCTTAACTAGTAGATCACTTATAATATAAAACCTAGAACTTAGGTCTTATCCAGTTGGGATTATGTGATTAAACCTAAAACCTCGTAGTGTTTAATCCATAATCTATAGGTGTAGAAGATCTTGATCAGATCTTAGTTAGAACATCTAAATTCACAAAATTAGGACGTATGATTTATTCGTTTAATTCGTAGTCGTCTATCTGATTGAACTAGATTGGAACCTGATCAGTTCCAATCCTTTTTAACTTATAAGGACGAATTTCTGAGTTACACTCGATAGTAGGAAAACGGTGATCCTGAACTTGTGTAACTTGGAATAGTTAGCTGGTTAAGTAGAAAACAAATGATATCACCATGTGTAGTCGAGTCTCTTGCTTACTTGTTATTTGTTGCTACACATACCTTGTAATTTTGGGCCTTATATTTTCTTTGAACATATCATATAAGACATTTGATGCATAAATAAAATGTTAGGAAATTATGGAGACTCCTTAGTGTAACAACCCAGGTTGTTACCTTGCTCAATTAAGACTAATCTAAGTCTTAATTAAGGTTCTAGGTCACTAATTAAGTAATTTAGAACTCATCTCTGAAACCTAGGTCAAACCAAAAGTCAACAAAGTCAAATCTAGAATTCTGGAAAAATCCCAAACCCTAGAAATTGACTTTTTATTTAGAACTCAGATTGAAAATCTGACTTCTCCATTGCATTCAGAACACCCAAATTAGCTAGGGGTGAAATTTTGGAGGCATTTGGAAGTCGTTGGATTTTCGTTGAATATTTTAATAATATTTAAATACCCCAAATAATCAAATAAATAAATACTCGTCGAAACGAAAATCCGAGTGCGCCGTTGCATTCCTCACCTTTCAATTAGCTATGGGTGATTTATTGGAAATTTTTGGGATGCATTTAATAGGTTAAAATTTATTAATTGAAACTGTATATTTTAATTTAATATTATTTAATTATTTAAACTTAACGGCGGCCGTTAGTTAAACAGTTAACGCCGTCTGTTTATTTTAAAGTTACCGTTTGACTTAACGGTTTATTCGAACCGTCTGATCTGGAGATCAGACGATGGGGAGATCGTCTCCTCCGCGAGACTGACGCGTGCTATGGCTTTAGCACGCGTCATTTTGCCGTGCCGACAGGAGTCGACCACCGCTCCAGATGGCGATTTCAGACCCCTCCCGATCGCTTAGGACCTCTTTTAAATCCCTCAATCGATCCCTTTTCCTCGTTTACGCAAAGCAAATCAGTAAATAAGGCAAGTGATTGTGGAATCGAACCCTCGAGCTCCCCCCATCCACTCCGTCAAGGTACCTCCCACTCTTCCTATGTCTTCATTCGTACATTATTGCAAATCCTCTATGTTATTCACGCATTCAGTGCTTCGATTCGATCAATCGATCGAATCACGTAACCCTAAAATCGCAAACGAAGGCGACGGGACGAAAGACGAATCGACAGATGAAATCGATCCGTCTATTCGAAGGCTTAATCATGTCCATCTGATTAGGATTAGCATAATTTTATTTTTTTTAGATTACATTTAATGTTAATTTTAATAAGTTAAGATAACCTGATCATTAATCAAACCATTAAATTGCTTAAACTAATATGGAACGTCCATTTCCGTGATCTAAAAGATCGTGACCGCCGATTCTTAAACCGGTTTCACCGGTTCGTTTCCAGACCGGTTAAACCGGTCTATACCGCCGACCCACTCGGGTTGGCCCGGGCCCGGCCCATGACCCGTGGCCCATGGCGTTTCGGCTGCCATGGTGGGGCCCGCCTCACAGCGCGCCAGCCAGTCGCAGCGCGCCATGTGGCCT
The DNA here is from genome assembly GCA_016760335.1 of Gastrodia elata. Classification (NCBI taxonomy): domain Eukaryota; kingdom Viridiplantae; phylum Streptophyta; class Magnoliopsida; order Asparagales; family Orchidaceae; genus Gastrodia; species Gastrodia elata. The sequence goes on along the minus strand of CM028671.1, from coordinate 274,429 downwards.
GCTCTTCTGCCTTCTGAATCCGTGGGGCCCGCTGTCCTCATCTCAGCCAATAAGGGCCCGACACGTGTACCTGCAGATTTTTATATATATATAAAAATGTTATATATAAATAATGTTTAATTAATAATGATAATTATATTAATAATAATAACATAATTATTAATATAATTAAACAGAATTAATTAACTAATTAATTACAAAACTTTAAATATTAATATCTTGCAAAATATGCATCCAAATTATACAAATGAATATATCAAATTGATCAGAAAAATATGAACAATTTATTAATGTCAATAATTTTGCATTTGGACCTGTATCTAATAAAGTGATTATTTAGGGTTTAATTAAGTTTAAATAATGTTACAAAACTTGATTTAGCCATAACTCCTCAACCCTTAATCCAAACATACCCAATATGGGTCTTAAGGTGATCAAAAAACATTAAGGATTAATTTCATAGTATTCACTTTACTGTTTGGATTAGTATTTGACTAATCACATTTAGGACCTAATCCTAATTACCCTAATTAGACTTAGAACTTCAATTGACCATAACTTGGTCAATTAAACTCCAAATTGGATGATCCAAATATCCATTTAGATCAGAAAAACCTAATTAACAGTAATCTATAAAAATATTTAGGATCCAACGGTTAGATTTGCTAATCACCTCTAATTACTCTATAACTTGATTAGTGATTATTAGCAAATCTAATAATCCAAATTGAGTGATCTAAGTTTCAGAGGACTCATAGAACCATTTAGAATCAATCTATAAGGTTGGATTAGTGTTTGAGTGATTAATTTTGCTAATCACTCACTAATCACCCTAAATCATAATTAGGTCTTAACTTAGTCAAATTAGGTCCAAATTGAGCCTACCACATGTCATTGTGATCAGTGGGCTATTTGTAAACCATAGCCACTGATTTTACTTAATTTGGACATTAATTGGCAAAGTTAAGATTTTTGACCTATAATTAAGAATCCCTTAATTAACCTTAAACCCTAGATCTTGTATTGGCCATAACTTGGCCAATACTTATCAAAATTTAGCAAATTTAGATTCTATGAAAAGCTTAGACAGTAAAGAACAAATTTAGATTCACTAATATGATCTCATATAGCTTAATAATCACTCAAAATTAATTTAGTTGCTGTCTAATCTTACATTAGACAGTAAGAAACACTTTCCAAAAGAAAATTTTAGAATTAAAGCCTTAGATCAAAATTTGATCTTTTGAACCCTTAAGTAGGGGCAAAATGGTAATTTTGTCCAAATTTAGGGTTTAGCCTTTAAAAGCCCTAAATTCAGTTTCAAATCACTAAAATCAGTAAATATAATGATTTAGAACTGATATTAATCAAATTCAAGTCTAAAATAGATTTTAATTAAAATCTCAAAATTTGCTCCTTAAGAAAATTCCTAAGTCCTAAGTGAGTGTTCTCATTCTTTAATCATTCTTAGACCCATCCTTAGGTCTTATAACATTAGTTAGAATGTGTGTCTTGAGAGATACTCTTAGTAATTAAGAGCCTTAATTCTTAAGATTAGGAATAAATCTTAAGTTAGAATTCATCTATTGAGTATATTGGGTTACTCAACAGGTGAAACCTTGAGTTTTCTAATTTAAAGATTTTTCTTAGTTTAATAAATGATTATTTGATCTTTAAACCCTAGAATTAGGAATAGAGAATCTATCCTAATGAATTGATTTATCATTAGGACTTGCCTTAACTTAATCTGTGAGATTTGGGTTCTAAACTTAGATCCTTAGATTATACCTTTAGATTAAGTGATTAGACCCCATCATCTGGAGTCTAATTCTTAATCTTTTCATCTTGATTTGGCTAATCAAGATGAGGTTGGGATGAATTAAAATACAAAATTAGGTCGATGATTTATTCATTTTAACCAAATAGTCGTCTTTTGATTCAGTTATAATTAAGACTTGGCCAGTCCTAATTACATTCAACTAATAGGATTCGTGATTCTAAGTTATAGAATATGTAAGAATTGATGATTCTGAAACTTATGTAACTTAGAGTAGATAAAATGAATAAAGTAGATAATAACAGATATCACCTGTGTTTTAGATAGAGTCTCTTGCTCACCTTGAATTGATGCTTTGCATACCTTATTTTGAGCCCCTTACCTCATACACATATATTGCATACATATCATTCATGATTCATCGATGTTTTCAGTTTCTTATAAAGTTGTGGCTTAATTAGTATACCTCTCCAATCCTCGAGTTCGGCATAGCACACTGGTTTGTTACTGTCGGTAAGTCTATCCATATATGGTTGAAATAATTCCCAGGATGGCGAGAAATAGATTTTGCGCTCCTTAATCAGGATTGGACATGGTGAATACTAGTTGAGAGTAATTTTGGTAAGGTGTAACTTGATTAGTATACCTCTTCGATCAACTCGTTCGGGGTCGGCAACCTTTCGAGGGTTTAATGTCCGACAGTCTATTGGCCATGCCTAGTCCGAGTGATAGGATGGATAGACTCTCGCCCTACTGACTATAGAGTCAGGATTTTGATATGGATATACTAATTTAAGTACACTTACATTCAGTTCTGTCTTAGCTCATCAGGCTAAGAGTTTTCAGTAATGTTCAGTTCAGAGTTTCTTAAGCTCATCAGGCTAAGATTTGCTGAGTTCGTGTTTAGTTCAGGTGATTTATATAATCACTGTAGTTTCAGTTTACAGTTACTATTTTACTTGCATATTCTGCATCTCAGCACTATTTTACTTACAGTTTTCCTGCACTTATTTCTATATAGGATGTTAGTTTTACTTACTATTTTTATATGCTCATATAGGATATTAGTTCTGTTGCTTACCTGTCTTTGTTGCAGTTGCTTGGAGGAGGTATGTATTACTTCCTAGTTGCTTTAGTTATAAACTGTTTATTTATAACTTTATACTGTTCTTTTGTATGCTTTTCTGCACCTATTTTGCTCAGTTCTATTTTTATGGTGATATCTATTTAACTTAATAAAATTGTTTGCCCTAAAATGTACTTAGACATATTGTCTAACCAATTTTTTTCTTTTGTTGGCTGGGGCCCTACCATTATTAAACTGATAATGGTATGTTCTGAGTTTGTTGGAGCAGTAGATCCAATGGAGAGCTTGCCATTTGTAACAACCCATGTTGTTACTTTGCTCAATTAAGACTAATCTAAGTCTTAATTAAGGTTCTAAGTCACTAATTAAGTGATTTGAAACTCATCTCTAAAACCTTGGTCAAATCTAAAGTCAACAAAGTCAAATCTGAAATTTTGGAAAATCCCAAATCCTAGAAGGTTGACTTTTTATCTAGATCTCAAATTGAAAATCTGACTTCGCCATTGCATTCAGAACACCCAAATTAGCTAGGGGTGAAATTTTGGAGGCATTTAGAAGTCGTTGATTTTTCGTCGAATATTTTAATATTATTTAAATTCCCCAAATAATCAAGTAAATAAAGACTCGTCGAAATAAAAATCCGAGTGCGCCGTTGCATTCCTCACCCTTTAATTAGCTAAGGGCGATTCATTGAAAATTTTTGGGATGCATTTAATAGGGTAAATTAAATTAATTAAAGCTGTGTAATTTAAATTAAATAACTATTCAATTAATTAAAGTTAATGGCTGTCGTCTCATTCATATCTCCGCCATTTGAAATCCCTCACGCCATTCCGCTATCTGTTTAGCCGAACCACACTCCATCTGAGTCGTCAATTTGATCTCAGCGCGACATCAGACGATCGATGGCCATCGTCCTCATCGCTCAGCGCGTGTCGCGCTGAGCTCGCGATGTGTCTGCCTCCCGCGAACGCATGGCCTCACTCACCGCTGAAGAAGCCTTCGGTGATTCTTCATTTAAAACTGAGGCTTATCTTCTCTTCGGGTTTCACATTTTGAACCGTTCGAGTATCGAAGGAGCTCTTCAGGCGATTTTAGCGATTCCAGCCGTTCAACTAAAGTACACTCCCATCCCTCAAATCCTTAATTGTTTCACATGATATCGATTTTGTTTATCTATTCCGAGAGCTTGATTGACTATCCATAGCGTTTGATTGTCGAAATAAAATCTAGATTGGTCTAAATCGCAAATTTGTCTACAGTACTAAACAGTATATTTTCTTAAATCACCGAACCCTAAAAATTTGGGTTGACCTTAGACGGAGGTACAGACCTTCTCTCTTTGCAGCCCGCATGTCATTAGGAAGCCCTTCTCATGTGCTTTTCAATGATATGCGGGATGAGTTCAGTTGCTGTCGATTCGACCTCCAAAATCCCTGCCCTAAATCTTCGGCCTCGGGATCGTTGGAGAAGACGAACTTTTGGATCGGGCCGGGTCGACCCGGGCCCGACCCGCGCCCGTCGACCGTGGTTCTGGCATGCGGGCCCCGCTCGACACGCGGCTCCCCATCGTGCGAACACGTGTACATGGGTACCACGCGCGTCAAATTTTCTCTGCTCAAATCAATGCGGTGGGCCCCGTCGTCGTCTCATCAACCTACCACAGCGCGACACGTGGCCTTCTGCTGTCGCTGTTCGAATGCTCGGGCCCACCACCTGCAGAAAATCAATAACAAATTATATATAAGTATTAGAAAATATATTAAATAAAATCTATAAACTTAATCAATTAATCAAATTCAATTTAATTAAACAAATTTAATTAATTTAATATCACCACTTAAAACATTATTATCTTAATAAATATAAGTCCAAACATAGCAAATAGATATACCATTGGATTTAGAAAATCATAAGAAATATTATGAAACTATCAAATTTCATTTTGGATAAATATTTAAAATAGTAAAATTTAGGGGTATTAATTAGGGTAAAATATGTTATAAATTTTCATTCAACTATAACTTTCTACCCAATAACCCAAACATACCTAATATGGGTCTTAAAGTGATCAGCAAACCCTAAGGATTATTTTGATAGTATTCATCTTGCTGTTTGGATTAGAATTTGACTAATCACTTTAAACCTAACCCTAATTACCCTAATTAGACCTAGATCTTCAATTGACCATAACTTGGTCAATTTAGCTCCGAATTTGATAATCCAAAGTTCTTTTTAGATCAGAAAAACCTAATTAACAATAATATGTAAAAATATTTTAGATCCAACGGTTAGATTTGCTAATCACCTTTAATTACTCTAGATCTTGCTTAGTGAATATTAGCCAATCTAGTAATCAAATTTGAATGATTTATATTTCAGAGGACTCCTAGAACCATTTAGAATCTATCTGTAAGGTTGGATTAGTGTTTGAGTAATTAATTTTGCTAATCACTCACTAATCACCCTAAATCCTAATTAGATCATAACTTAGCCAAATTAGGTCTAAATTGAGCCTACCACATGTCATTATGATCAGTAGACTATTTATAAACCATAGCCACTGATTTTGCTTAATTTGGGCACTAATTAACAAAGTTAGGATTTTGACCCATAATTTAGGATTCCTTTAATCACCTTTTAACCCTAAATCTTGTATTGGCCATAACTTGGCCAATACTTATCAAAATTTAGCAAATTTAGATTCTATGGAAAACTTAGGCAGTAAAGAACAATAATCTGAAAGAAAATTTAACTTTTACTTAGCTAAATTACTAAATTGCCCTTATGAGTCAAATTCACTAATTTGATCTCATATGGCTTAATAATTACCCAAAATTAATTTAGTTGCTGTCTAATATTATATTAGACAATAAGAAGCACTTTCCAAAAGAAAATTTCAGAATTTAAGCCCTAGATCAAAAGTTGATCTTTTGAACCCTTAAGTAGGGGCAAAATGGTCATTTATCCCAAATTTAGGGTTTAGCCTTTAAAAGCCCTAATTTCAGTTTCTAATCACTAAAATCAGTAAATAGAATGATTTAGAACTGAAATTAATCAAATTCAAGTCTAAATTAGATTTTGATTAAAATCTCAAAATTTGTTCCTTAAAATTCTTAAGTAAATTGTGAGTGTTCTTCTTTCCTTAATCACTCTTAGATCATACCGTAGGTATTATAACATTAGTTAGGATGTGTGTCTTGAGAGATACTCTTAGTAATTAAGAGCCTTATTTCCTAAGATTAGGAATAGATCTTAAGTAAGAATTCATCTATTGAGTAAATTGGGTTACTCAATTAGGTGAAACCTTGAGTTTTCTAGTTTATAGATTTTCTTAAGTTTATTAAATGATTATTTGATCTTTAAACTTTAGAACTAAGAATAGAGATCCATCCTAATGAAATTGATTTATCGTTAGGATTTTCCTTAACCTAATCTGTGAGATTTGGGTTCTAAACTTTAGACCCTTAGATTATACCTTTAGATTAAGTGGTTAGACCCCATCATCTGGAGTCTAATTCTTAATCTTTTCATCTTGATTTGGCTAATCAAGATGTGGTTGGGATGAATTAATTTACAAAACTAGGTCGATGATTTATTCATTTTAACCAAATAGTCATCTTTTGATTAAGTTATAATTAGGACTTGGCCAGTCCTAATTATCTTCAACTAGTATGATTCGTGATTCTAAGTTACAGAATGTGTAAGAATTGATGATTCCAAAACTTATGTAACTTAGAGTAGATAGAATGAATAAAGTAGATAACAAAGGATATCACCTGTATTTTAGATAGAGTTTCTTGCACTTTGATTTTGATGCTTCGCATTCCTTGAGTTTGATCCTTATACCTTGAACATGTATTATGTACTTAAGATATTTTGATAAATATCTTATGTTAATTTGGAACATTATTTATAAGCAGCATTGTGTTTTCATTTCATAAGTGATTTGTAAGGTGTAGCTTGATTAGTATACCTCTTCGATCAACTCGTTCGGGGTCGGCAACCTTTCGAGGGTTTAATGTCCGACAGTCTATTGGCCATGCCTAGTCCGAGTGATAGGATGGATAGACTCTCGCCCAACTGACTATAGAGTCAGGATTCTGATATGGATATGCTAATTCAAGTACACTTACAGTCAATTCTGTCTTAGCTCATCAGGCTAAGAGTTTTCAGTGATGTTCAGTTCAGAGTTTCTTAGCTCATCAGGCTAAGATTTACTGTATATGTGTTCAGTTTGGGTGACTTAGATAGTCATTGCAGTTTCAGTTTACAGTTACTGTTTTACTAGCATATTCTGCATCTCAGCATTGTTTTACTTACAGTTTTCCTGCACTATATAGGATGCTAGTTTTACTTACTATTTTCATATGATCACATAGTATGTTATTGTTTTCAATTTTATAATGTTCAAATTATGTATGTCACCTAGCATATTTTGTTTGATCATAAGCATGTTTAGGTTATACTTTTCTTACAGTTTTACTTTTCTCTTACTTACCTATATTTGTTGCAGTTGCTTGGTTGAGGTATGTATTACTTCCTAGTTGTTTTAGTTATAAATTGTTTGTTTATAACTTTATGCTATTCTTTTGTACGCTTTTCTGCACCTATTTTGCTCAGTTCTATTTTTATGGTGATATCTATTTAACTTAATAAAATTATTTGCCCTAAAATGTGCTTAGACAATAGTCTAACCAGTTTTTCTTTTGTTGGCTGGGGCCCTACCATTATGAAACCGATAATGGTAGGTTCTGAGTTTGTTGGAGCAGCTGATCCAGTGGAGTGCTTGCCATTGGAGGAGGAGCCCGTTCCTGAAGATCTGTAGTTTTAGTTTTCTTTCTTCTAGTGAGATTGAGAGTTTCCTTTCAGTTCTTTTAAACTTATTAAATTGTTATAATAATATAGGTTTATATTTCTCTTTCAGCACTTTACTTATTCTGTATTGTTGTAATTATACTGTATTGGATGGATGTTATACTTTTTATGCTTCCGCACTCTGAGTTCATGTATGATCATTTAGTGATAAATTCTGGGATGAATGGCAAAGTCCTTATTTAAGTTGGATTAGAACATGTGTCTAATTTAATACTAAGTGGGGACTTTGTCATTTGGTGACCCCTCCACCGTAATCTTGTTAACTTAAGGGTTAATAGGACCACGGCGGGGCAGGGCCGCCACAATTGGTATCAGAGAATTCCATACGGTGTCAGAATTGGAATTTGCATTCCTTTCTACCTAATGGACTGTTCTTCTGCCACTTAATCACTAAATGAATACTTGAATTGACATCCATCACATTATGAGTATAACACAAAATAAGTTTAACTTATTAAATAACTATAAAAGATGTTAAACCATAAATATCAAATTATGTATATATATATATATATATGCTCAACAAATCTAAGTAGAATGTTATAATTGTAGGAATAAAAGATCATCTAGGAATGGCATTCATGACATACTTAAAGGAGTTCGAGACTATTTGGAAATATGAACATAAATTAGGTAAGAAGCAAGGAAGAACGATTGAAGGAGTATCAGAACATGGATCACAAGTAATAAATAAATTACTGAAAGAAGGCGTCTATAGAGGCCTTGACTTTCCAGTACTAGCAAGGGAATGGCTCGCGAGAGTTGACCATATATTTGGTATTATGGAGTGTCCTAGTCACATCAAACTAGAAGTGGTGCTATGTCTTCTACGTATGCAAGCAAAAGAATGGTGGATTATGTCATACGGAGAATTGTTTCGTAAAGCACAAGAAGAGCATCGTGAAGTGACTTATGAAGACTTTCGTAGAGCATTTTTCACTAAGTATATAGGGTGGGAATAATATATAATTCATGATGTAATAAGTATGATATATGTCACTATTATAATAAAAGTTTAATGATGAATAAATAAGGAATTTAATTTTTGTCATATGATTCATTTTAAGAAAGCTAAGTATACATGTTTTGATTTCAGGAAAATGAATCCTGCTACTTCTCCAAATAATACTCCACTCAACCCTCAACCGTCTGTGAGCAACGCTCCAAATAATACCGTTGCCGCTTCTAATACTATTGATGAAATAACTTCTTTGAGAAATATGGTTACTGCAATGCTAGAGAATCAAAATCAGCAGGCTCTAGCTATTCAAAAGTTAGTGTCTATAATACCCGCCACTAATGCCAGCACCTCTTCAGCATCTCCCGCTCCTCAAGTTCCCAATACCTATCGGCAGTTTGCAGATGGGATACTTCACAGTTTCCTAAGATTAAGACCACCTACCTTTGAAGGATTTGAATCCCCGATGGATACTTTAGCATGGCTGAAATCTATAGAGAAAAACATCACTAGTCTTGGTTGTTCAAGCAACCAATCTGTAAGACTAGCTACTCATCTTTTGCAAGGAGAGGCAGAACATTTGTGGGAACAAGAAAGGAACACACGTTTTGAGGAATTATAATTAGATGAAATAGAATGGAGCTGGTTCGTCCAAGCGTTCAAGGAATCATTTATTCCACCATCTACTAAGAACATAATTGGCGAATCATTATTGAAATTAACCCAAGGAAATCGAACAGTAGCTGAATATATTTCAGAATTTTGAAAGCTCATACGATTTTCACCTCACTTGGTTCCTACTGAAGCAGATAGATGTTTCAGATTTGAGAATGGACTTCGAGAATCCATTAAAGATCACGTAATTCCCCTACAGCACACCTAGTTAGAGAAATTGGTTGAAATAGCACGAGTTGTAGAGCATCATCAATCAGTTAAGGATATGAAGAGAAAGGCTTTCAATATGAACAAATACCCTCAGAACTTCAAGCAGCAACGAACAAATCAAGGAAGGGTATATCAGATGGAGACTACTGAAACATCAAGCCAAATTGCCGCCTGTAATAGGCCACATCCTTATGGAAAAATGTTATCATTTTGGCAGAGTATGTTTTACTTGTGGAAGGCAAGGTCATGCGTATAGGGACTGTCGATCAAATAAAATAATTGATGGGGTAACTATTGATCGGAATCGTATAAATAAAGTATTCCGTGCCACTCCCATCAATTTCAGAGAACCTTAGAAGACTCTTATGCCACCTCCTGCTCAAGAGCGAACCTTTGCAAAAGTTCAATACGCTGCAAAGCCTTAAACCCAAATCAATCAACAGCTCAAACATCTGACAGCAGACCTGCTGGAAAGGCAAGAGTGTACAATCTCACTCCAGTAGAAGCAGCAGAAGACAACAATGTAGTCTCAGGTACAAATTGCAACTTTTGCTTTTCTTACTGAATTAGAACTTCCTAAAATTTGTATTTTTATTAGGCACCCTATACTTTAAAGATGAGCCCTGCAGTATATTATTTGATACTGGGGCTAGTCATTCATTTATCTCCGAAAATTTTGCTAAGAGATTAGGACTATCATGTTACAAACTTGCGAAGATCTTGAGTGTTGGACTTCCATCTGGAGCCCAACTTAGTGCGAACAAATTCTGTGACATTCAAATACCAATCAATAACCATACCTTCCAAGCCAAGTTAGTTATGCTACCTATAGTAAATTTCGATATCATACTAGGTATGAATTAGCTTAGTATGCATAACACTACTATTAACTGTCAAAAGAAGAAGATTATCTTGCAAACTCCAGGAGCTTCAACAATGTTTATGGGGAAGTTTAGCACTAGTAGCTCCTTAATCAACGCAGTTCAAGCAGAGAAAATGGTGTGCAAAGGTTATAGTTGTATTCTGATGGTGATGATGGGTAGTAGCAAAGAAGTAATCTCAATCTCTAAAATAAAGTTGTTAGAGATTTTGAAGATGTTTTCCCTAAAGATCTGCCTGGTTTACCTCCAACCAGAGAAGTAGAATTTGAAATAAACGTAATTCCAGGGACACAACCTCTATCAAAAGCACCATATATAATGGCCCCGAAAGAACTTCAAGAGTTAAATGAGCAATTACAAGAACTGCTAAATAAAGGGTTTATTAAACTAAGTATGTCCCCGTGGGGAGCTCCGGTATTATTTGTAAAGAAGAAAGATGGGTCTATGAGAATGTGCATATGTGGCGACCCTCATCCTTAACCCTCAATAGGTTTAGATTAAGGGTGGAGTGTCACTCTGGTTAACCCCTCACTTAGCATTGGATTAGGATAAACTCCACAATCCACCTGATTAGAGAAAGGTTAACTCAGAATCAATCAAGCAGTCACTATATAAGTAAAAATACAGAGTGCGGAAGCGATAAATAAATGACATCCAAGCATCATAATGTATATAAGAAGAGAAATATAACTCAGAAAGGTAGCATAGTGAAATCTGAACACACAGTTACAGGTACCTGTATTATTACATTAATTAAAATTTAACAAAATAAATGTTCAAAATCCACTCATCCTCACAAGTAGTAAATGACTAGATATCTTCTGGCCCCAACTGCTGCACCTCCTCTAAGTAAGGCTCCTCCTCGAGTGCAGGCTCCTCAAACTGCTCTAAGCCTGACATTGTCGGTTTCACAATGTAGGGCCCCAGCCAAAAAAAAAGAAAATCTGGTTAGACAATTGTCTAAGTACATTTTAAGCTGAATTTTTAATAAGGTTATATAATATCACCATTTTACCATTTATTTCTAAGCATGATATGTAAATACAGGAGCAGTAAGCAACACAAGTAAAAAGGTAAACTATAGACTATGCTCTATAGTATAAACAAGGCAAAGAAATGAGGCTGAAGCATGCCTCGTATAACAAGTAATCAAGGAAAGGCATATAAGTGTAAATATAATTGAATAATGCTGGAAGAAAAATTCTACATCCTAAATATGCTGGTGATCAATAAAAATAACATGCTAATTAAAATTGAATAACTCAGCAGTGATATATACATATAGCAGTAAGATTCTACATCCTAGATATATATAAAGCAGTACAAGGAAATAGCTGACTGAAAAAGAATATACTGAAACAACCACAACTGCATATAAAACTATAATACATCCACTGCCATACAGAAAAGAGCTACACTAGCTCGCCAAAAGAAACTGAAGATCTTAGCACAATACGGCTAGGGCTACTCCTAGCTCGATACGACTAAGCCAACAACAGTCACATATATGGCCCTAACACGATACGACTAGGGCTACTCCTAGCTCGATACGGTTAGGTCACCAACTATCATACTGAAATATCCTAGCACAGTATGGCTAGGGCAACTCCTAGCACGATACGGCTAGGGCAACATTCAGTATGATCAAAAGAACACTGAGAGGCAGCTCAATCACATCAATTCATTATCATTTCACTTATTTACTTTAATATTTTCATAAGGAATCTAAGGAGTCTCCATAATTTCCTAACATTTTATTTATGCATCAAATGTCTTATATGATATGTTCAAAGAAAATATAAGGCACAAAATTACAAGGTATGCATAGCAACAAATAACAAGTAAGCAAGAGACTCGACTAAATATGATGATATCATTTGTTTTCTACTTAACCAGCTAACTATTCCAAGTTACACAAGTTCAGGATCACCATTTTCCTACTATCGAGTGTAACTCAGAAATTTGTCCTTATAAGTTAAAAAGGATTGGAACTGATCAGCTTCCAATCTAGTTCAATCAGATAGATGACTATGAATTAAACAAACAAATCATACGTCCTAATTTTGTGAATTTAGACATTCTAACTAAGATCTGATCAAGATCTTCTACACCTATAGATTATGGATTAAATACTACGAGATTTTAGGTTTAATCACATAATCCAAACTGGATAAGACCTAAGTTCTAGGTTTTATACTATAAGTGATCTACTAGTTAAGGCAGATCCTATTAAGTAATCAAACTTAATAGGATGAATCTCCTATCTTAAATCTAAAGTTAAAAGATAAACTAATCAGAATGGGTTGTAAAATAAAATAATATCTAGAAACTATTAAAACCAAGGTTTCACCCATAAGGTATCCCAATTTACCCCAATGAATGAACACTAACCTATGATCTAGTCCTACTCTCAAGAAAGGTCCTTAAGGGGGGATGCTTAAGACTTAGGAAAAAAAATTATTGGAATTCAATTTAATGACTTGTTTTATTTACTTACATGGTACTAATATGATTACATTATTAAACCTAGTATTCTAAGATTTTAATTAAGGGCTAAAGTTGCGCATTTCCAAATTTAAGGTAAAATGACTATTTTGCCCCTACTTTACGGGTCAATCAACTTTTGATTTATGGGTCCAAACTGAGTTTTATCTTCTCCAACTAATTCCTTACTGTCTAACTTGAAGATAGACAGTAAGTACGTCCAATTTGGACGAGAAACGGCCGAGTTATGGCTAAAATAAGGCTAGGGGTATTTTGGTCATTTCCCTAAATTTTAGGGTTCAAATCCTAAATATTATTTCTGTCAAAATGATGACATTGAAATTCTAAACTAGGTAGCTTCTTGAATTTTTGGATTTGGAGTTAAATTGACCAAGTTATGGCCATTTGAAGTCCAAGGGCATTTTGGTCATTTTTCACTACAGTCAACTCTAAATTCTAGAGTTGACTTTTTGTCCTGATATCCAAATTGGAAAACTAATACTACCACGGTGATGGGGCCGCTCTCCTGAGCATTTTAAGACCCATATTGACTATGTTTCGATAATCGGGTAAAAGTTATGGGGTCTTAAAGAGGCTCTAAAATGCTACCTTGTTATGCGTACCCCGAAACAAAATTTTACATTACGCCATTTGATCCTAAATATTTTTCTGAGTATTTTAAGACCCATATTGGCTATGTTTGGATCATCCTACAAAAAGTTATTAAACTTTTAAGATTTACTATTCAAAAATACAATTTGAATTAATTTACTATTCATTTATTCAAATTGAATGATTTAACTGTTCATTCCTAAAGTTTTTATTTAATTAATCACTATTTAATTATTAATTAATTAATTAATTAATTTTACTGTAGTAAAGTAATTAGTGCTAATTACTGTTTAATTAATCTTAATTAATCTCTAATTATATTTATTTATTTAAAATTACTGTTCATTCATAAAGTTTTTATTTAATTAATCACTATTTAATTATTAATTAATTAATTAATTAATTTTACTGTAGTAAAGTAATTAGTGCTAATTACTGTTTAATTAATATTAATTAATCTCTAATTATATTTAATTATTTAAATTTACTGTTCATTCCTAAAGTTTTTATTTAATTAATCACTATTTAATTATTAATTAATTAATTAAATAATTTTACTGTTCAAAAGTAATTAATTATCCTAATCACTGTTTAAGATTTAATTAACAGTTAATTAATCTTTAATTAATCCTTAATTAATCTTTAATTATAATTATTTAATTAAAATTACTGTTTAAAAGTAATTAGTACTAACTATAACTTAATTAACCACTAAAAGTAATTAATTAGGGCTAAACAGTAATTAATTAACACTAACATTAATTTAATTAATTTCTAATTAACTGACAGTGGGCCCCACTGACACGTGGCACCTTCAGAGGCTGCCACGTGGCACAGTGGACCCCACGGGCTGCTAACTCAGCTCGGGTGACTGGGCAGTGGGTCCCACCTGACACGTGGCACTGCCAGAGGCTGCCACGTGGCTCTGTGGGTCCCACGGGCTGCTGACTCAGCTCGGGTGACTGGACAGTGGGTCCCACCTGACACGTGGCACTGCCAGAGGCTGCCACGTGGCGCTGTGGGTCCCATGGGCTGCTGACTCAGCTCGGGTGACTGGACAGTGGGTCCCACCTGACACGTGGCACTGCCAGAGGCTGCCACATGGCACTGTGGGTCCCATGGGCTGCTGACTCAGCTCGGGTGACTGGACAGTGGGTCCCACCTGACACGTGGCACTGCCAGAGGCTGCCACGTGGCACTGTGGGTCCCATGGCTGCTGACTCAGCCTAGCTGACGGGGCTGTGGGCCCCACTTGACACGTGGCGGGCCCGTAGGCGGCCACGTGGCCGGGTGGGCCCCACCCGCGCGGACGCGGACACGACCCGGACGGGTCGGGCTCGGGTCGGCCCGGCCCGACCCGAAGGCGTGACCCTTCGCCTTCCGGGGGTTCAGCGGACCGAACCCAGTCCACTTCGGGGACCTGGTGCGCCCGATCGGGTGGGTTTTAGCCCGATCGGAACGGTGGATGTGAAGATGACATGTTGATCTACCTATCATACAATTTTTGCAACGATCGAACGGTAAACGAGGGAGATCGGGGTACCTGAAGTTCGGATCGAAAAAAGGGCTGACTTCCGGGCTTGATTTCGGCTCGATCCGGGCTCCGATCGGTGAAAACTCGGAGCCTAGGGGTAGGACGAGGTCTTATAGACCGGACGGCGACCTCGCCGAGGCCTGGATGTGGCCGGATTGGCCAGAAAATGCGACGGGCCGCCGCGTGTCACGCGGGCGGAGAGGGCGAGGAAGACGCCTCCGGACCGTCGGATCTGTGCGATCGCGGACGGTCCGGATCGCTCTAGACCACGCGACGCGGATCGCGGCCGAGGGCCATTGGATCCGCGCGCGATCGGACGGTCTGGATCGCTCCAGACCGCGTGACGCGGATCGCGGCCGAGAGCCGTTGGATCCGCGCGCGATCGGACGATCCGGATGGATCCGTCCGATCTAACGGCGCCGTTAACTGGAGTTAACGGCGTCGTACGGCGCCGTTAATTAATTAATTAATAATTAATTAATTAATTAATTTATTATTATTATTTTTATTTTTTTTTAAAAAAAACATTTTCAGAAAAAAGAAATTTTGAACATGTTTTTCCTAGCTAATTTGGGGTCAAGGAATTCAATGGCACAGTCAGATTTTCGATCCGACGAGTATTTTGACACCTCGATTTCCGTGATATTTTTATTATTATAATATTCGTCGAAATTTCGACGACTTCCGATTGACACGAAAACTTCACCCCAAGCTAATTTGGGGTCAAGGAATTCAATGGCGTAGTCGGATTTTTGATCTGACGAGTATTTTGATACCTCGATTTCCGTGATATTTTTATTATTAAAATATTCGTTGAAATTTTGACGACTTCCGATTGACACGAAAACTTCACCCCAAGCTAATTTGGGGTCAAGGAACGGAATGGCGGTGTCCATTTTTCGATCGGAGGTCAATTTAAATATGTCAATTTTCGAGGTTCATGAAATTCTCAAAATAAAGATTTAATCCGTTTGACCTCTGGTTTGGACCGGATCTTGGTAGTTGACTCCAAATGACCTAATTAGCACTTAAGATTATGTTTAAGACTTAGGGTTAGTCTTAATCAATCATGGTAACAACTTGGGTTGTTACAACATAGACTATAGGGAACTGAATAAAGTCACTATTAAAAATAAATACCCACTTCCTCGTATTGATGATCTGTTCGATCAACTTGCCGGTGCTGTAGTGTTCTCTAAAATTGATTTAAGGTCAGGGTATCATCAAGTGAAGGTAAAGGACTCAGATGTAGAGAAGACAGTGTTCAGAACGCGATATTGGCATTTCGAGTTTCTTGTAATGTCATTTGGTCTCACTAATGCCCCATCTCTGTTCATGGACTTAATGCAGAGAGTTCTGAAACCTTATCTAGATAAATTTGTTATAGTATTCATTGATGATATCTTAATTTACTCCAAGACAGTAAAGGATCATGAAGAACACTTAAGATTGGTTCTGGAGAAGCTTAGAGAGCATGAGTTATATGCTAAATACTCTAAGTGTGAATTTTGGCTGGATTCTGTATCATTTCTTGGACATGTGGTTGATGCTCGTGGAATCCAAGTAGACCAGAGTAAGATTTGTGCTATTCAGGATTGGGTTCAGCCCAAGACAGTTACTGAAATTTGTAGTTTTCTGGGTCTAGCCGGATACTACAGAAGGTTTGTTAAAGTCTTCTCCCAACTTGCCGCACCTCTTACAAAATTAACTCAGAAGGCAGTTCCATTTGTTTGGTCAGAAGAATGTGAAACTGCATTTCAGTCTATAAAGGACGCATTAACTTCTGCTCCAGTTTTAGTTCTTCCAAAAGAAGGAGTTAATTATCAGGTGTATACAGATGCATCTGGAATTAGGTTATGATACGTATTAATGCAAGAAGGCAAAGTTATAGCATACGCATCTCGCCAGCTTAAAACTCATGAAAGGAACTATGTTGTACATGATTTAGAAATGACAGCATTAGTTTTTGTATTAAAAATCTGGCGCCATTATTTGTACGGAGTTCAATGCTCTATATTCACGGACCACCAAAGTCTGAAGTACATCTTTACCCAGAGAGAATTGAACTGTAGGCAAAGAAGATGGCTGGAATTAATTAGTGATTATGATTTAGATATCCAGTACCATCCAGGAAAAGCTAATGTGGTAGCTGATGCGTTAAGCCGTCACACTGTTCTTAACAGCTTAATTTCAGAAAGTCCGTTGGTGAATGAGTTTCATAAAATGGAAATTTCTCTTGCTAAGGGAAATTCAGTCAGTACCATCATATCCATGAATAATATAGAACCCACATTCCATAGAGATGTTTCAATCTCTCAAAGTAAGGATGATGAATATTTAAACCTTAAAGTGGCAATAGAAAGTGGTCATCGTTCAGAATTACAGTTTAAGAAAGGTGCTATTTACATGAATAATCATCTCTGGATTCCTAAATCCATGCAGAAAGAGATCTTGATTGAAAGTCACAATTTAGGATATCAAATTCATCCAGGAAATTCTAAGATGTATCAAGACCTAAAACAATCATTTTGGTGGCCAGGGATGAAGAAAAGTATTGCAGAATTTGTTGCAAAATGTCACGCTTGTTGCTTAATAAAAGCAGAGCATCAAAAGCCTGGTGGCTTATTGCAACCATTAGAAATCCCAGAATGGAAATGGACTGATATATCCATGGATTTTGTCATGGGTTTGCCTCGATCAAGATCTGGAGCTGATTCAATATGGGTTATAGTGGATCGTCTCACAAAATCTGCCCATTTTATTCCAATCCGTCAAACTGACTCAGTGGAGAAATTGGTTAAACTATATATTAAGGAAATAGTCAAATTGCATGGAATTCCTAAAACAATTGTATCTGATAGAGACAGTCATTTTACTTCTAAATTTTGGCAGACTGTCCATCAAGATTTAGGCACAACTCTGGCCATGAGTACGGCATTCCATCCCCAAACAGATGGCCAAACAGAATGAGTAAATCAAATCTTAGAAGATCTCCTGCGTTTATGTATGTTGGATTTTTCAGGATCCTGGGAAGAGCATATCCCTTTAGTGGAATTTGCATACAATAATAGTTTTCAGTCAAGTATTAAGATAGCACCATATGAAGCATTATATGGGAGAAAATGTTCATCCCCACTAGCATGGTCTGAGACAGGAGATACCCAATTATATGGATCTGAGCTAGTGGAAGAAACAAATAAGAAAGTCAAACTCATTCAACAAAGAATCAGAACAGCTCAAGATAGGCAGAGTAAATATCATAATAATCATCATCATCCTCTAGAATTCAGTGAAAAAGATTTTGTGTACCTAAAAGTGAGCCCGATGAAAGGAATCTATCGTTTTGGAGTTTCAGGAAAGCTCAGTCCAAGGTACATTGGACCTTTCAAAATTTTGCAGAAGATTGGTTCAGCAGCATATAAATTAGAGTTACCAAATGATTTTGCTGCTGTTCATAATGTTTTCCACGTTTCATCACTAAGAAAGTGTCTTTGAGATCCATCCCATCTTATTGAACATCCTGCAATAGAAACTCAGCCTGATCTTTCTTACACTGAAGAACCAATAAAAATCCTAGATCGTGATCTGAAGAAATTAAGGAATCGATCTATTCCAATGATAAAGATTCAGTGGAAGAACCGGTCTTGTAATGAAGCCACCTGGGAGAAAGATGTGGATATGCGTCAAAAGTACCCAAACCTTTTTAATCAAGGTGATTCCTCAACTCTATTTTATTTTATTTCATTTCTTTACATATGCTTAAATTCTTTTTCTCACTTGAGTGATATCGAGGACGACATCATTCTTAAGTGGGGGAGTTTGTAACAACCCATATTGTTACTTTGCTCAATTAAGACTAATCTAAGTCTTAATTAAGGTTCTAAGTCACTAATTAAGTGATTGGAAACTTATCTCTAAAACCTTGGTCAAATCTAAAGTCAACAAAGTCAAATCTGAAATTTTGGAAAATCCCAAACCCTAGAAGGTTGACTTTTTATCTAGACCTCAAATTGAAAATCCGACTTCGCCATTGCATTCAGAACACCCAAATTAGCTAGGGGTGAAATTTTGGAGGCATTTAGAAGTCGTTGATTTTTCGTCGAATATTTTAATATTATTTAAATTCCCCAAATAATCAAGTAAATAAATACTCGTCGAAATAAAAATTCGAGTGCGCCGTTGCGCTCCTCACCCTTTAATTAGCTAAGAGTGATTCATTGAAAATTTTTGGGATGCATTTAATAGGGTAAATTGAATTAATTAAAGCTGTGTAATTTAAATTAAATAATTATTTAATTAATTAAACTTAACGGCTGCCGTCTCCTTCATATCTCCGCCGTTTGAAATCCCTCACACTGTTCCGCTATCTGTTTAGCCGAACCACACTCTATCTGAGCCGTCAATTTGATCTCAGCGCGACATCAGACGATCGATGGCCATCGTCCTCATCGCTCAGCGCGTGTCGCGCTGAGCTCGCGATCTGTCTGCCTCCCGCGAACGCGTGGCCTCACTCACCGCTGAAGAAGCCTTCGGTGAGTCTTCATTTAAGACTGAGGCTTATCTTCTCTTCGGGTTTCACATTTTGAACCGTTCGAGTATCGAAGGAGCTCTTCAGGCGATTTTAGCGATTCCAGCCGTTCAACTAAGGTACACTCCCATCCCTCAAATCCTTAATTGTTTCACATGATATCAATTTCGTTTATCTATTCCGAGAGCTTGATTGACTATCCATAGCATTTGATTGTCGAAATCGAATCTAAATTGGTCTAAATCGCAAATTTGTCTACAGTACTAAACAGTATATTTTCTTAAATCACCGAACCCTAAAAATTTGGGTTGACCTTAGACGGAGGTACAGACCTTCTCTCTTTGCAGCCCGCATGTCATTAGGAAGCCCTTCTCATGTGCTTTTCAATGATATGCGGGATGAGTTCAGTTGCTGCCGATTCGACCTCCAAAATCCCTGCCCTAAATCTTCGGCCTCGGGATCGTTGGAGAAGACGAACTTTTGGATCGGGCCGGGTCGACCCGGGCCCGACCCGCGCCCGTCGACCGCGGTTCTGGCATGCGGGCCCCGCTCGACACGCGGCTCCCCATCGTGCGGACACGTGTACATGGGTCCCACGCTCGTCAAATTTTGTCTGCTCAAATCAATGCGGTGGGCCCCGCCGTCGTCTCATCAATGTACCATAGGGCGACACGTGGCCTTCTGCTGTCGCTGTTCGAATGCTCGGGCCCACCACCTGCAGAAAATCAATAATAAATTATATATAAGTATTAGAAAATATATTAAATAAAATCTATTAACTTAATCAATTAATCAAATTCAATTTAATTAAACACATTTAATTAATTTAATCTCACCACTTAAAACATTATTATCTTAATAAATATAAGTCCAAACATAGCAAATAGATATACCATTGGATTTAGAAAATCATAAGGAATATTATGAAACTATCAAATTTCATTTTGGATAAATATTTAATATAGTAAAATTTAGGGGTATTAATTAGGGTAAAATATGTTATAAATTTTCATTCAACTATAACTTTCTACCCAATAACCCAAACATACCCAATATGGGTCTTAAAGTGATCAGCAAACCCTAAGGATTATTTTGGTAGTATTCATCTTGCTGTTTGGATTAGGATTTGACTAATCACTTTTAAACCTAACCCTAATTACCCTAATTAGACCTAGATCTTCAATTGACCATAACTTGGTCAATTTAGCTCCGAATTTGATAATCCAAAGTTCCTTTTAGATCAGAAAAACCTAATTAACAATATTATGTAAAAATATTTTAGATCCAACAATTAGATTTGCTAATCACCCTTAATTACTCTAGATCTTGATTAGTGAATATTAGCCAATCTAGTAATCCAATTTGAATGATTTATATTTCAGAGGACTCCTAGAACCATTTAGAACCTATTTGTAAGGTTGGATTAGTGTTTGAGTGATTAATTTTGCTAATCACTCACTAATCACCCTAAACCCTAATTAGATCATAACTTAGCCAAATTAGGTCCAAATTGAGCCTACCACATGTCATTATGATCAGTGGACTATTTATAAACCATAGCCACTGATTTTGCTTAATTTGGGCACTAATTAACAAAGTTAGGATTTTGACCCATAATTTAGGATTCCTTTAATCACCTTTTAACCCTAAATCTTGTATTGGCCATAACTTGGCCAATACTTATCAGAATTTAGCAAATTTAGATTCTATGGAAAACTTAGGTAGTAAAGAACAATAATCTGAAAGAAATTTAACTTTTACTTAGCCAAATTACTAAATTGCCCTTATGAGTTAAATTCACTAATTTAATCTCATATGGCTTAATAATTACCCAAAATTCATTTGGTTGTTGTCTAATCTTATATTAGACAATAAGAAGCACTTTCCAAAAGAAAATTTTAGAATTTAAGCCCTAGATCAAAAGTTGATCTTTTGAACCCTTAAGTAGGGGGGCAAAATGGTCATTTATCCCAAATTTAGGGTTTAGCCTTTAAAAGCCCTAATTTTAGTTTCTAATCACTAAAATCAGTAAATAGAATGATTTAGAATTGAAATTAATTAAATTCAAATCTAAATTAGATTTTGATTAAAATCTCAAAATTTGCTCCTTAAAATTCTTAAGTAAATTGTGAGTGTTCTTCTTTCCTTAATCACTCTTAGATCATACCTTAGGTATTATTACATTAGTTAGGATGTGTATCTTGAGAGATACTCTTAGTAATTAAGAGCCTTATTTCCTAAGATTATGAATAGATCTTAAGTAAGAATTCATCTATTGAGTAAATTGGGTTACTCAATTAGGTGAAACCTTGAGTTTTCTAGTTTATAGATTTTCTTAAGTTTATTAAATGATTATTTGATCTTTAAACTTTAGAACTAAGAATAGAGATCCATCCTAATGAAATTGATTTATCGTTAGGATTTGCCTTAACCTAATCTGTGAGATTTGGGTTCTAAACTTTAGACCCTTAGATTATACCTTTAGTTTAAGTAGTTAGACCCCATCATCTGGAATCTAATTCTTAATCTTTTCACCTTGATTTGGCTAATCAAGATGTGGTTGGGATGAATTAATTTACAAAACTAGGTCGATGATTTAT
This sequence comes from Gastrodia elata, assembly GCA_016760335.1. NCBI lineage: Eukaryota > Viridiplantae > Streptophyta > Magnoliopsida > Asparagales > Orchidaceae > Gastrodia > Gastrodia elata. Next base: position 252,205 of record CM028671.1, on the reverse strand, counting down.
TCATTTTAACCAAATAGTCGTCTTTTGATTAAGTTATAATTAGGACTTGGCCAGTCCTAATTATCTTCAACTAGTATGATTCGTGATTCTAAGTTACTGAATGTGTAAAAATTGATGATTCTGAAACTTATGTAACTTAGAGTAGATAGAACGAATAAAGTAGATAACAAAGGATATCACCTGTATTTTAGATAGAGTTTCTTGCACTTTGATTTTGATGCTTCGCATTCCTTGAGTTTGATCCTTATACCTTGAACATGTATTATGTACTTAAGATATTTTGATAAATATCTTATGTTAATTTGGAACATTATTTATAAGCAGCATTGTGTTTTCGTTTCATAAGTGATTTGTAAGGTGTAGCTTGATTAGTATACCTCTTCGATCAACTCGTTCGGGGTCGGCAACCTTTCGAGGGTTTAATGTCCGACAGTCTATTGGCCATGCCTAGTCCGAGTGATAGGATGGATAGACTCTCGCCCAACTGACTATAAAGTCAGGATTCTGATATGGATATACTAATTCAAGTACACTTACAGTCAATTCTGTCTTAGCTCATCAGGCTAAGAGTTTTCAGTGATGTTCAGTTCAGAGTTTCTTAGCTCATCAGGCTAAGATTTGCTGTATATGTGTTCAGTTTGGGTGACTTAGATAGTCACTGCAGTTTTAGTTTACAGTTACTATTTTACTAGCGTATTCTGCATCTCAGCATTGTTTTACTTACAAGTTTCCTGCACTATATAGGATGCTAGTTTTACTTACTGTTTTCATATGATCACATAGTATGTTATTGTTTTCAATTTTATAATGTTCAAATTATGTATGTCACCTAGCATATTCTGTTTGATCATAAGCATGTTTAGATTGTACTTTTCTTACAGTTTTACTTTTCTCTTACTTACCTGTCTTTGTTGCAGTTGCTTGGATGAGGTATGTATTACTTCCTAGTTGTTTTAGTTATAAACTGTTTGTTTATAACTTTATGCTGTTCTTTTGTACGCTTTTATGCACCTATTTTGCTCAGTTCTGTTTTTATGGTGATATCTATTTAACTTAATTAAATTGTTTGCCCTAAAATGTGCTTAGACAATAGTCTAACCAGTTTTTCTTTTGTTGGCTGGGGCCCTACCATTATGAAACCGATAATGGTAGGTTCTGAGTTTGTTGGAGCAGCTGATCCAGTGGAGTGCTTGCCATTGGAGGAGGAGCCCGTTCCTGAAGATCTGTAGTTTTAGTTTTCTTTCTTCCAGTGAGATTGAGAGTTTCCTTTCAGTTTTTTTAAACTTATTAAATTGTTGTAATAATACAGGTTTATATTTCTCTTTCAGCACTTTACTTATTCTGTATTATTGTAATTATACTGTATTGGATGGATGTTATACTTTTTATGCTTCCGCACTCTGAGTTCATGTATGATCATTTAGTGATAAATTCTGGGATGAATGGCAAAGTCCTTATTTAAGTTGGATTAGAACATGTGTCTAATTCAATACTAAGTGGGGACTTTGTCATTTGGTGACCCCTCCACCGTAATCTTGTTAACTTAAGAGTTAACAAGACCACGGCAGGGCTGGGCCGACACACCATTGGAGGAGAAGCCCGTTCCTGAAGATCTGTAATTTTAGTTTTCTTTCTTCCAGTGAGATTGAGAGTTTCCTTTCAGTTCTTTTAAACTTTTTAAATGTTGTAATAATATAGGTTTATATTTCTCTTTCAGTACTTTACTTATTCTGTATTGTTGTATTTATACTGTATTAGATGGATGTTATGTTTTATGGTTCCGCACTATGAGTTCTTGTATGATCATTTAGTGATAAATTCTGGGATGAATGGCAAAGTCCTTATTTAAGTTGGATTAGAACATGTGTCTAATTCAATTTCTAAGTGGGGACCTTGTCATTTGGTGACCCCTCCACCATAATCATATTAACTTAAGGGTTAACAGGACCACGGCGGGGCAGGGCCGCCACACTTAGATTCCTTATGAAAATATTAAAGTAAATAAGTGAAATGATAATGATTTGATGTGATTGAGCTGCCTCTCAGTGTTCTTTTGATCATACCGAATGTTGCCCTAGCCGTATCGTGCTGTGAGTTACCCTAGCTGTACTGTGCTAGGATATTTCGGTATGATAATTGGTGACCTAACCGTATCGAGCTAGGAGTAGCCCTAGTCGTATCGTGTTAGGGTCATATATGTGACTGTTGTTGGCTTAGTCATATCGAGCTAGGAGTAGCCCTAGCCGTATTGTGCTAAGATCTTCAGTTTCTTTTGGCGAGCTAGTGTAGCTCTTTTCTGTATGGCAGTTGACGTATTATATATTTATATGCAGTTATGGTTGTTTCAGTATATTCTTTTTCAGTCAGCTATTTCCTTGAACTGCTTTATATATATTTAGGATGTTAGAATCTTATTGTTATATGTATATATCACTGCTGAGTTATTCATTTTTAATTAGCATATTATTTTTATTGATCACCAGTATGTTTAGGTTGTAGAATTTTTCTTCCAGCATTTATTCAATTATATTTACACTTAAATGCCTTTCCTTAATTACTTGTTATGTGATGCATGCTTCAGCCTCTTTTCTTTGCCTTGTTTATACTATAGAGCATAGTCTATAGTTTGCCTTTTTACTTGTGTTGCTTACTGCTCCTGTATTTACACATCATGCTTAGAAGTAAATGGTAAAATGGTGATATTATATAACCTTATTAAAAATTCAGCTTAAAATGTACTTAAACAATTGTCTAACTAGATTTTATCTTTTTCTGGCTGGGGCCCTACATTGTGAAACCGACAATATCAGGCTTAGAGCAATTTGAGGAGCCTGCACCCGAGGAGGAGCCTTACTTAGAGGAGGCGCAGCAGTTTGGGCCAGAAGACATCTAGTCATTTACTGCCTGTGAGGATGAGTGGATTTTGAACATTTATTTTGTTAAACTTTAATTAATATAATAATACAGGTACCTGTGACTGTGTGTTCAGATTTTACTATGCTACTTTTCTGAGTTATATTTCTCTTCTTATATACATTATGATGCTTGAATGTCATTTATTTATCGCTTCTGCACTCTGTATTTTTACTTATATAGTGATTGCTTGATTGATTCTGAGTTAACCTTTCTCTAATCAGGTGGGTTGTGGAGTTTATCCTAATCCAATGCTAAGTGAGGGGTTAACCAGAGTGACACTCCACCCTTAATCTAAACCTATTGATGGTTAAGGGTGAGGGTCGCCACAGTTGGTATCAGAGAATTTCATAAGGTGTCAGATAAAGAATTTGTATTCTTATCTACCTAATGGAAGATTCTTCTGCCAGTTCAGTCACTATATTAGAATACATTAGAGTCACATCCAAGACACCACAATATCAAAGCTCAGAATAATAAGAGTATAGAAATTAAAAATGCAGTCATGGTACAACAGCTTAAATGAGTACGAACTTAGGATAAATGAGTAATTAAGTGAACTAAATAAATCTTATAGGATCAAACCTAAGTATAATATGTAACTAATTCAAAATTAAAACTTTCTTAAGAGTTACAAGATCAAGAATTTAAGATGTTATGATTTAATTTTGTACAAGATATACGAATCCCTAAAAGATTTTAAACCATCAAATAAGTCTTAAATCGCTCTTAGGTGGTTACCTTCTAATTTCTAAATTTTGTCTCATTAAAGATAATAATATAACTTAAGGCCACAGTTGATATTTTGGTCAAACTACTAGAACCTTAGTAGGTAATTATCTAAAGTAAGAAGATTAGATTGAAAGACCATCCATTGTATCAAATCACTACTAGCATCTATGACTACTATTTCACTAATACCTTCCTTCCTATGAGTCGAGATAGAAACCCAACAGACTGTATTATGAAGGAGAGAACTTCATCCATCTCATTCTAGTGGATAGCTACCTGTTGTACCTCTTACGCCAACCACTTTATGATTAATAAAGTGCAAATCAATCTTATGTAATTCTTCTTAGAATTTGATACCTTATCGCTTCTACAACTCCGATTGATCTATGGATCCTAGATCATCTCCCTCTTCTGCAGTCCCTAGCAGCTCCTCAACTAAGGCCACCACACTACTAGAGGCAATAAGGGTCTTGGTCAACACTCAGGCCAAGCTATTCGAGGGAATGGAGAGAATGATAATTACACTCGCCAATCAAAATTTGCTCTCATCATCAGTAGCCCCACTTAATGATCCATATAACGGCTGTACAAAGCCCCATCCCAATGGAAGGTGCTACCATGGCACGAGAGGCTATTATACTTGTAGCTGACATGGTCATAACGTCCAACAGTGCATACATAATAAAACCATCGACGACGCTTGCATTGATCGTTCCAAGCACCCTCAGGCTACGGCATTGAATCAAAAGAGGAAACTGGCCAACACACCTCGACCCATTTTCGCTAGGCCTCCACAAAGACAGAGATGCAGCGATAGGCTTACAGGAACCTACACCCATTTAGGAATGGCCGAAGGCAATGTTGTTATTTCAGGCACACCTATTCGATCGCCTAATTATTTTCATCATTTAACTTTTACAGTCACTCTATTATTAATCCTTATTCTTAGCCATCCTCAAATCTTACTTGTACTATACTAGGGTGTCACATTGGACAATTACTTATTCCTAGCTTTGGTAGTCAAACATTAAGATCTAAGTCATGCTTTCATGACTCATAGCAATAATTTCTCTATCAAGTAGCAACTTACCCAGCTATGTAAATAACATATCACTCTTTAGATTAAACTAAACGATGGAATCTATTGATTTGGCAAGTCATAGTTGTGACTCAAGATGCCAATTTAGCATTTCCTTAGGCCTTTAACCCATTACTCCATTGAAGTGAGTAGTCAAAAAGTGCTAGTCTTTGATACCAAACCTTTGGAGTCTAATAGTATCCTATCATTTCCTTAACTCTGAGTAAGTCTTATATGACTTCGCCTAAAAAGCGATGCACGTCATTTAAGTATAGAACCGTAAGGATCCTTGACCCTTAGAATTATCCTATGCTTAGCATATGATATCACTTGCTAAGCGATAGTCTTACCCATAACATTGAGTCATATTTTACAACTGAGTATTTAACCCATAGTCCCGGGAAGTTACATTCAACCCAGTTGAAAGTCAACTGGCTGCTTCTTGCCATCCTCACATAAATGATAGTTATCACTTAGATTAGTTAGTTCCCTCTAATCAATAAGGTTAGATCCTGAATGCCCAATCTTAAATCTTAAGTTTAGAATACTAAATGGAGAGTCCTAGTACTTCCTCAAAATTAGCATATCAAACTTACTACTGCTTATTCTTTCCACTTGAGTGATGTCGAGGACGACATCGTTCTTAAGTGGGGGAGTCTGTAACAACTCAAGTTGTTACCATGATTGATTAAGACTAACCCTAAGTCTTAAACATAATCTTAAGTGCTAATTAGGTCATTTGGAGTCAACTACCAAGATCCGGTTCAAACTAGAGGTCAAACGGATTAAATCTTTATTTTGAGAATTTCAGGAACCTCGGAAATTGACCTATTTAAATTGACCTCCGATCGGAAAATGGACACCACCATTGCGTTCCTTGACCCCAAATTAGCTTGAGGTGAAGTTTCCGTGTCAATCGGAAGTCGTCAAAATTTCGACAAATATTTTAATAATAAAAATATCCTGGAAATTGAGGTATCAAAATACTCGTCGGATCGAAAATCCGACTGCGCCATTGAATTCCTTGACCCCAAATTAGCTTGGGGTGAAGTTTCCGTGTCAATCGGAAGTCGTCGAAATTTCGACGAATATTTTAATAATAAAAATATCCCGGAAATCGAGGTATCAAAATACTCGTCGGAACGAAAATCCGACTGCGCCATTGAATTCCTTGACCCCAATTTAGCTAAGAAAAACATGTTCAAAATTTTCTGAAAATTTTTCAAAAAAAAATAAATAAATAAATAAATAAAATAATAATATTTTTACTGTAGCTAACGGCGTGCCGTTAAGTACTTAACGGACCCGTCACTGTAGCCGACGGCGCCGTCAATCTGGACGGTGCCATCTCAGCCGTTGGATCGGCCCAGATCCAACGGCTGCGGAGTCGTCTTCCTCGACTCTGCCCGCGTGACACGCGACGGCCCGTCGCCATTTCTGGCCAATCCGGCCGCATCCAGGCCTCGGCAAGGTCGCCATCCGGTCTATAAGACCACGGCCTACCCCCTAGGCTCCGAGTTTTCACCGATCGGAGCCCGGATCGAGCCAGAATCAAGCCCGGAAGTCAGCCCTATTTTTCCGCCGAAACCTTCGCCGATCGGAACTTCATGTACCCCGATCTCCCTCGTTTACCGTTAGATCATTACAAAAATTGTAGGATATGTAGATTAGGATGTCATCTACACATCCACCGTTCCGATCGGGCTTAAACCAACCTGATCGGGTGCACCAGCTCCCCGAAGCGGACTGGGTTCGATCCGCCGAACCCCCCCCGGAAGGCGAAGCGTCGCGCTTCCAGGCCGGGCCGGGTCGACCCGAGCCCAACCGGTCCTGGACGGGTCCGCATCAGCCCGGGTGGGGCCCACCTGGCCACGTGGCAGCCTACGGGCCCGCCACATGTCAAGTGGGGGGCCCACATCCCCGTCACCCGAGCTGAGTCAGTAGCCCGTGGGACCCACAGTGCCACGTGGCAGCTTCTGGCAGTGCCGCATGTCAGATGGGCCCACAGCCCCGTCACCCGAGCTGAGTCAGCAGCCCGTGGGACCCACAGTGCCATGTGGCAGCCTCTGAATGTGCCATGTGTCAGTAGGGCCCACTGTTGATTAATTAGAAATTTTTATTAAGGTTAATTTAATTACTGTTTAGCCATAATTAATTACTGTTATTGATTAATTAAGTTAGGGTTAGTACTAATTATTTTTAAACAGTAACTTTAATTAAATAATTAGATTTAAAGATTAATTAAGAATTAATTAACTGTTAATTAAATCTTAAACAGTAATTAGGATAATTAATTACTTTTGAACAGTAAAACCTAATTAATTATATTTAATTTAATATTAATAAATAATTAAGATTAATTAAACAATAATTAGCACTAATTACTTTGTTACAGTAAAATTAATTAATTAATTAATTAATAATTAAACAGTGATTAATTAAATAAAAATTTTAGGAATGAACAATAAATTTAAATAATTAAATATAATTAGAGATTAATTAAGATTAATTAAACATTGATTAGCACTAATTATTTTGCTACAGTAAAATTAATTAATTAATTAATACCAATTAATAATTAATTAAAAATCAAAAATATTACATTTAAACTTTAGGAATGAACAGTAAAATAATTCAATTTGAATAAATGAATAGTAAAATAATTCAAATTGTATTTTTGAATAGTAAAACTTAAAAGTTTAATAACTTTTTGTAGGGTGATCCAAAAATAGCCAATATGGGTCTTAAAATACTCAGAAAAATATTTATGATCAAATGGCGTAATGTAAAATTTCGTTTCGGGTTACATATAACGAGGTAGCATTTTAGAGCCTCTTTAAGACCCCATAACTTTTTACCCGATTATCGAAACATATTCAATGTGGGTCTTAAATACTCAGGAGGTGGCCCCATCACCGTGGTAGTATTAGTTTTCCTATTTAGACATCAGGACAAAAAGTCAACTCTAGAATTTAGAGTTGACTTTAGTGAAAAATGACCAAAATGCCGCTGGACTTTAAATGGCCATAACTTGGTCAATTTAACTCCAAATCCAAAAATTCAAGAAGCTACCTAGTTTAGAATTTCAATGTCATCATTTTCACAGAAATAATATTTAGGATTTCAACCCTAAAATTTAGAGAAATGACCAAAATACCCCTAGCCTTATTTTAGCCATAACTCGGTCGTTTCTCGTCCAAATTGGACGTACTTACTGTCTATCTTCAAATTAGACAGTAAGGAATTAGTTGGAGAAGAGAAAACTCAGTTTGGACCCATAAATCAAAAGTTGATTGACCCGTAAAGTAGGGGCAAAATAGTCGTTTTACCTTAAATTTGGAAATGCGCAACTTTAGCCTTTAATTAAAATCTTAGAATACTAGGATTAATAATGTAATCATATTAGTACCATGTAATTAAATAAAACAAGTCATTAAATTGAATTCCAATAATTTTTCCTAAGTCTTAAGCACCCCACCTTAAGGATCTTTCCTGAGATTAGGACTAGATTTTAGGATAGAGTTCATTCATTGGGTAAATTGGGTTACCCTATGGGTGGAACCTTGGTTTTGGTAGTTTCTAGATATTATTTTAGTTTACAACCCATTCTGATTAGTTTATCTTTTAACTTTAGATTTAAGATAGGAGATTCATCCTATTAAGTTTGATTACTTAATAGGATCTGCCTTAACTAGTAGATCACTTATAATATAAAACCTAGAACTTAGGTCTTATCCAGTTGGGATTATGTGATTAAACCTAAAACCTCGTAGTGTTTAATCCATAATCTATAGGTGTAGAAGATCTTGATTAGATCTTAGTTAGAACGTCTAAATTCACAAAATTAGGATGTATGATTTATTCGTTTAATTCGTAGTCGTCTATCTGATTGAACTAGATTGGAACCTGTTCAAGTCCAATCCTTTTTAACTTATAAGTATGAATTTCTGAGTTACACTCGATAGTAGGAAAATGGTGATCCTGAACTTGTGTAACTTGGAATAGTTAGCTAGTTAAGTAGAAAACAAATGATATCACCATGTGTAGTTGAGTCTCTTACTTACTTGTTATTTGTTGCTACGCATACCTTGTGATTTTGTGCCTTATATTTTCTTTGAACATATCATATAAGACATTTGATGCATAAATAAAATGTTAAGAAATTATGGAGACTCCTTAGATTCCTTATGAAAATAATAAAGTAAATAAGTGAAATGATAATGATTTGATGTGATTGAGCTGCCTCTTAGTGTTCTTTTGATCATGCCGAATGTTGCCCTAGCCGTATCGTGCTAGGAGTTGCCCTAGCCGTACTATGCTAGGATATTTCAGTATGATAGTTGGTGACCTAACCGTATCGAGCTAGGAGTAGCCCTAGTCGTATCGTGTTAGGGCCATATATGTGACTATTGTTGGCTTAGTCGTATCGAGCTAGGAGTAGCCCTAGCCGTATCATGCTAAAATCTTCAGTTTCTTTTGGCGAGCTAGTGTAGCTCTTTTCTGTATGGTAGTTGACGTATTATAGATTTATATGCAGTTGTGGTTGTTTCAGTATATTCTTTTTCAGTCAGCTATTTCCTTGAACTGCTTTATATATATTTATGATGTTATAATCTTGCTGCTATATGTATATATCACTGCTGAGTTATTTATTTTCAATTAGCATATTATTTTTATTGATCACCAATATATTTAGGATATAGAATTTTTCTTCCAACATTTATTCAGTTATATTTACACTTAAATGCCTTTCCTTGATTACTTGTTATGCGAGGCATGCTTCAGCCTTTTTTCTTTGCCTTGTTTATACTATAGAGCATAGTCTATAGTTTGCTTTTTTACTGGTGTTGCTTACTGCTCCTGTATTTACACATCATGCTTAGAAGTAAATGGTAAAATTGTGATATTATATAACCTTATTAAAAATTCAGCTTAAAATGTACTTAGACAATTGTCTAACTAGATTTTATCTTTTTTTGGCTATGGCCCTACATTGTGAAACCGACAATATCAGACTTAGAGCAGTTTGAGGAGCCTGCACCCGAGGAGGAGCCTTACTTAGAGGAGGCGCAGCAGTTTGGGCCAGAAGACATCTAGTCATTTACTGCCTGTGAGGATGAGTGGATTTTGAACATTTATTTTGTTAAACTCTAATTAATGTAATAATACAGGTACCTGTGACTGTGTGTTCAAATTTCACTATGCTACTTTTCTGAGTTATATTTCTCTTCTTATATACATTATGATGCTTGGATGTCATTTATTTATCGGTTCCGTACTCTGTATTTTTACTTATATAGTGACTGTTTGATTGATTCTGAGTTAACCTTTCTCTAATCAGGTGGGTTGTGGAGTTTATCCTAATCCAATGCTAAGTATGGGGTTAACCAGAGTGACACTCCACCCTTAATCTAAACCTATTGAGGGTTAAGGGTGAGGGTCTCCACAGAAATTCTCCTCACAAGGACCTCGATTCGACTGGATTTTGATTCCTACACGTTCAGGGAGGCTAGACGCATCGAAACCCCAACCTATCTTAACCCGAGGTGCAGCCAATCGCTGGGTCCTTACTCGGACTCAGCCATTGGCTCGATGGCTAGCTCAATCGATCGATACAATCGACTTGAGCTAGCTTAGCCCCAGGCGACAATCACAGAAGTTTCCTAGGTGGCTAAGGCTGCTTAGACGATATTCAGAGCTCATTCTAGAAGGCAGATATGAAAGGAGCTTCAGAAGATTTTAATGGAGGAAGTTGTACCTGATTTTGGGTTCACTGGCCTAACTGAGGGGAATTTGAGTGTCCTTGAGCTTCCTGGTCAGTAGATGAAGCTCCACAGGGGGTCTGAACACCAGACGGACCCTCTATCCGCAGTTATAGCCTTCAGAAATCACTGGGAATTTGCCGAGGAAGGGGAGAGCTCTACGGGGTTTTAGCCGCCAATTGAGGGATCATAATGAGCAAAGATGCTCACTGTGATTCACTCAGGGTATTTATAGGCCCAGGGGCTATGGGGAGTGGCTCCCAGAGCTTGGGTTGGCAGGAATGGCTCGGCCCGATGGGTTCCTTCATTTTTCCCGAATTGGGGGTGGATCGGGCTTCGGGTTTGGCTGGGACTGCTCAGGAAGCAAGGGCAAGGTCGCAATGGTCTTCCTGACGTGGCACGGGAGTGGCAGACCGGCTGGAGGATGTGGCAGTACGGGAGGATTCAGCTGTCGGGCGCGGCTGGGGGAAGGAGATGATTCACAGTAGCGGGAGCTGCCGGAGCCGTCTGATGGATCGTTGGTTGACGCGGAACGGTCCAGATCTTCCGACATCTAACGAACGATCGAGGATAAAAGATCAACCATTGGATCCAATCGGGGAATCTAACAGTTGATCGAAGGTATTTACGTCGGATCGCTTAGATGTCGTCGGATCGAGATCTTGAAACCGCGGAACGGTGGAGATTAGATGGATTCATCCAACAGGGCAGGCCATTGGATCAAGACCACGGAACAGACGGCCCAGATGGTGCTCGCGGTTTGGGAAGGAGCCGACCGTTGGGGAAGGGTAGATTTGCAATTAGAAATTGTCTAAAACCCTAATTTGTAATTAAATCAATTTAAATTAAATACAAAATGTGACTAAATGACCTCCCAAGATTCTTAAAATTTCACTCTTAGCTAATTTGGGGGTGGGGAACCCAAAAATGAAATCATATTTCAATTTGGAGATCAAAATAATTTAGGTATTTTTCAGGACTTAAAAATAGCCAAAAATACCAAATTCTCCAATTTAGCTACAATTGATTTCAAACTTCTAGGTTTAGACTTAAATGACCCATTGAATCCAATGGAATCAAAATCAAACCTTGATTTAGCTTAATTAATCTAGTTTTAGCTAGGGTAACAACCCAGAGTTGTTACACCATCCCTCATTATATTATATCAAATGACCAAAATACAAATCAAGTTAGTATTAAACAACATGTTCAAGGAGAAGGATTATCTTAAGTGGAGACACGAAGGTCAAGCTCGAGAAGAGTTCATTGTCGTTGATGAAATTCCATATGGAGAATGAATGAGGAATTGAAGGAGGTATACTCAAGAAACCAACATCAGCTTAGTTTAGCTGCCCCAAATAGTTCAGAAATCCATTTCACTTAATCCTAACTTTGGCAACATGTTCCTTCAAATAGTCCCATTGAAATGTTAAAAGCATACCCTTATTTATTCTCCTTCCATATTAAAGGCATAAAATAGCTCCAAGTACTATCTCATAATCAAATTCTAATGACAACAATGGATAATCCCATTTTATTCTAAAATAAGGAAATTCAAGCACAGAAATAGAATTGGATCTGCTCTAACTAGGAGATGTTTTCAGCCCAAATCAGCCCTAATTACAATCCCAATTGCTTTGAATAGTAGCCACCAAACAAAATATTCCTTACACAATCTTACTCTTGGACATCCTAAAGAATCTTCATAGATTGAGTTTCTAAGGCTTCATAAACTTGCATAAGTCAAACTATATTTATTAACAGACCCATTAACTATTACTTTAATCTTTCCTTCTCAACATATATGTTTGTGCTTATCACTCATCTATCTTAGCAAATAACCTTCTATATATTTCGGTAACATTTAATATATATAATTTCTACAAGAAGTTTGAATACATTGTAATAAGACAAAAGTTTTCCTAATATTCGAACAACATATGGCAATTAGATTGATACCTTATGAAATCAGGCAAATCTTCAAATATCAATGGACGGAATGAGAGGCCGACGGTGAGTTCGAATACTGAAAGTCTCTCCCTACATTGCCGAAGGTTGTCGAGATGGCTGGGTCCCGTCAAGTGAGGAGAGGGATGTCAGGAGGTCGGAGAAGAGAAGGGATGTCGGGGAAAGGAAGGGGGAGCTCAAGAATTTCCTGGTAACCATAGGTTTATTGCCGACGATTTCATAAAGAGAATAGATCACCCCGTGCGTAAGAAAATGCCCGGCCTTTATTAATAAAGTTGCTTTATTATTATTATTACTATTATTTTTTTATTTCATAAATTTTCTTAAAAATACAAACCTTCCAAAATTTGATTTCATATCATCCCATGTTCCAAAATTGATAAAAGAAACATTATATCTTTATTATGCTCAATCAAAAATTATAAAATTTCTAAATTCTTAATTTATCTTATTTTTTATGAATTTTAAAGTTAAAATTTATAAATTAATTTATGAGAAACTATAACTTCAAGAGCGCTCACATCCTTATATTATGTTATATCTAATGAAATTTTATTTTGACTTTATTTAACATTGTCATAATTCCATATTGTTGGTTTTTCTGTAGTTTATGTCTAATCGTACCAATATTGAGTTGTTACAACCAACCCTAGCCATGACTTGAATTTGGGCTAGCTTGAGTTAGCCATTTATTATATTTTTGTTAAATAGGAGGCTTACTCCAATAACTTATAAGTTGTTGGGCACCTTGTTGGTGGTTGGGTGAAACTATAACTTCTAGCTCGATCGAGTGGTTGAGCTCTCTTTGGGAAATGGAAGAGGGACGGTTAAGGAGGCTCTGTCTCTAGGCCAAGGGGGTGCCCGAGGACTCGCATGAGTCGGGAGAGGCATCGAGGAGGCAGCGGGGAGCACTAATAGCTGTTGGTGAGCTCATGAAACCTAGGAATGCCGAGGTGGGGACTCACTGGTGCTTGGCTCAAGAGGAGGCTCGAGGGGTTCTGAGGTTGCAAGGGTGATCCTGGGGATTGGTGCGAGCATTTATATCTTAATTATTTAATTATTTTAAAAACTTAAGTTTTATAAAATTCTTGTACTGGATGTTTTCACTTGAAATTTGTGGAATTAAGTTAGATTAAGTACTAAAAACGGATTAATATTCGAGGGTTGTTATAACACCAACTTGGCGAATCGATCTTATCATTAAGATTAAGATGGCCCATAAGTATAATAAGTACGCTTATTGTTCATAAAATCAGCAAAGCTTAGCTCACTTTAATGCCTTGGAGGTTTGTCAATTCACTATTATTTCAATTATGTTAATCAAATTGATCTTTACATGCTTTAGATAATCGTACTTTAACATTTGAGCACAAGTTGAAGTAAAAGCTAAAGCAAGCATCCTTCTATTTTTCTAAGAAATGTTGCACCCTTGTCTGTCTGGAATTTACCAATACGCACAGAGGGCCGCCCTAATCTTCTAAATTATTGTTCAAGTGCCAAAAAATCTTCCATAAGAAAGAAGTGCGTGTATTTATTTATGGATGGGGATGCCCATCTCAGGTACTGAGGACGCGAGAGAGAGAGGAGGCATGGCTATGGCTTTCAAGATGGTACGGGCTGCTGATCTCCTTGTTATGCATTTGAGATGATTTGGAATGTGAAATGGGATTTTGCAGGCGACGGAGGGGATGAAGGTGAGAGAAGAGTGCCGGAAGTCGTTCATGGAGATGAAGTGGAAGAGGGTTCATCGATACATAGTGTTCAAGATCGACGAGGGCTCCAAGGCTGTCCTCGTCGAAAAGCTCGGCGCCGCCGCTGAGGGCTACGCAGACCTCGCCGCCTCTCTTCCCCTCGATGACTGCCGCTACGACGCCGTCTTCGATTTCGACTTCCTCTCCGCCGACAACTGCCCAAAAAGCAGGATCTTCTTCATCACTTGGTATTTCCCCTTCCCCCCCCCCCCCCCCCCCCCCCCCCCCCCCCCCCTCGTCGTTACTATTTTCTTCTACCATACAGATTTTGCCCCACCGATTTTACCCATTATCCAGCTTTCGTTTCTCCTTCTAATTTTCTGCATCAAAAGAAAGAAAGCCTTTTTAACCATAAGTAACATTTTTTTTCTTGCTTGCTTAAACTTTTTCTGTTCTTCACCATCCTACCAGAGCGTAACCCACACGCAAAGCCCACTGTTTATGTATATTTCTGATGCTTATACGCAGAAGAAGTTTTTTTTTTTCTTAGACAAGATTCTTTTTGAAAACAATATAATCAAAAACCTATATAGCAAGAGGAAGATTTTAATTCAGGAATAGCTCCCGTGCAACTTAATCTGTGAGCATCTAGGCTAGTTTAAGCCGCCTCAAATTTATGTTGGTTTCAGTATGCTTATAATCATTTATAATTAATGGAACTATACTTAGATTAAATAAAAAGTTAATTAATAATTATTATTTTCTTATAACTTTAATCATTGTTAATGTAACTATTCTTAATATAGTTAATTAATTAATTATAATTTATGTGCATATTGTTATTAATGAATTGTTATTTAACTAAAATTATTTATTCACAATAAATATAAGAACTTAATTTGTTCACAATAATATTTAAGTATATAAAATTACTTTTATAAATAATATATTAATTAATTAAGTTATATTAGTACAATTAATACAATTGTTTATTGATAATTAGTATAATTAATAATACTATGAATTTCTTATAAATAAGCTAGTTTGCTTCATATCTGATCATTATAAAACGATATGAAGAAGACGCTAGTTTGCTTCATTAAAATTTATTGCTATTTGTCTACAAATGGGCCAATAGCAACAATATCGTATTCTTTGGTTCAAATTACAATTTTTGTTTTTCTTTTGTATATGATTTCATTCCACGCTGATAGAGAGATCAGCAATCATTTGAAAAATACAAGATCTATGCTAAGTATGGTGCAAGATATAAGCAATGGTGTAACATTATGTTAATTGCTATGCTCTCATGAAGTGGCCTGCACTTTAAAGGTTTGTCTTTTCTTTGAAGGTCTCCGGCTGCATCAAGGATTAGGGCTAAAATTCTGTACGCAACATCTAAACAAGGGCTGAGAAGAGTGCTTGATGGGGTCCACTATGAAGTGCAGGCCACTGATCCTTCTGAGATGGGCTTCGATGTCATCAAGGAGAGGGCTGCTAAGTGATTTATTTTTAAGATTTAATGGAAACCCTAACTGATAATTTTTAACATTTTTTATCCTCTGTTTATTCTGCACTTCTCTATCCATAAATAGCTTGTCAAGTCCTGGATTGATTGCTTTGTTTTCCTGTTTTGGGATTCTTGAGTGCGAGGAAATAAAAATGAACCCGTAGAGACTCTCTCTCAATGTAGAATTCGCTGGGCTTGAACTATACACATCAATCTTACTGAGCAAGGCAAGAATGAGCTTCTCAATACAGAGTCAACTACTAGAATTGAAAACGCATGAACAAGGTTGATATTGTTAGACAGTCAAGCCGACCCGAGTGCTTTATTTTCCGACAACTGTTTTTGGATGCTGGTGCTTGAGCCTTTTGAGCCCCACCCAAGCGGACGCAAA
Source organism: Gastrodia elata (assembly GCA_016760335.1). Lineage (NCBI taxonomy): Eukaryota > Viridiplantae > Streptophyta > Magnoliopsida > Asparagales > Orchidaceae > Gastrodia > Gastrodia elata. Next base: position 236,160 of record CM028671.1, on the reverse strand, counting down.
GCTCTCAGATTCGCACCATAAACGCCAAAACACATTTATTGGATGATTGGGAAGCTGTGTTTGACGTTTTACTTTTTATCTTAAATTATCAAAAATAAATCTCTTTAGTTTTAGTATTTCATATAAAATATTTTAAAAAAACAATTTTTCTGAGGTGCTCTTTATTTATATATAAAATAAATATTATAAAAGAAATATGTGTAAGAGCGTACTTAATTTTTATAAATTCTGCTTCAATAAATATCATTGAATTTAAGCTTTAAACTTATAAAATAGTTAAATTTAAAATCATAATTTTGGGATCATAATACTATCCATAAAATTGATAGCTATTCCTTACCATTGTCTTCAGGTTGGCATAGGGTTAATATAAGAGAGAACAGAGCTCCACCCTAAAGGGAAGAGCTAATTCCAACGTTTTTTTTCTTGTATTATTCGGTGTTTTGGTGGTTCTATCCTCATCATAATGCTTCAACTCATCCCTTCTCTCTTGAGAGATAACAGAGCAAGGTCTCTCTTCCCCCCTTCTAACCTCAATACCCATCAAGAATATTCAAGAATTACCTCTCAACTCAAGAACTATCTCAAGAACCTTCCAACCTGTCCTCCAATATCTTTGTCTACAGCCTTTTGGTTATCCTCAACCAGCTAACCAACTAGCCAATTAGCCAGCCAGCCAGTCAAATATCCCTCTCCTCTAGCCATTACCCTCTTCGATGAAGACTAACGTCTCCAACGATCAGCCCTCTATTCCCAAGAATACATCCCATCCCCCGGTCACTCTTATCCACTATCTCCTTCCTCTTTACTCTCCCATGAAACCTCACTAAACATCTTCAAGAAGCTCTTAGCCATTAAGAACCCAAACCCTCCAACTAAAGAACAAAGATTATCCATAAGCATTTCATAGCCACTTGGTCTCAGCCCACAAGAACACTTAAGAACCGCTACCCAAAGAGCAAGAATACTCAAGGACCTGTCAACGTCCCAGTAAACCACCCATTCTAAACTTCAAGAACCCCTTCCACCCGTAGGAAAACTGCAAGAACCAATCCAAAATCATCCCAATGGATTCCGCCAACATCGAATCCCAATCCAACAATAATTCAAGCACCCGCACCATAGTCTCCATCCTCTCTAACTCAAAAGAACTCAAATTCTTGATGCTCCATCAAGAATATGATAAATTCTCCCTTAATCTCATAAAATTACTTAATTTGGAGAGCACAAATACTCCAATTTTTCAAAGCCAACAATATTCAAAAACATCTTGATGGGTATGATCATCCATCATAACCCATGTAACAACCCAAGTTGTTACCTTAGCCAATTAGGACTAATCCAAGTCCTGATTTGCTTTCTAGTGCATTAATTAAGTCATCAGGAGTTCTCCACCAAGACCTAGTTCATATCAAGGGTCAAATGGATCAAACCATAATTTTGGAAATTTTAAGAACCCTGGAAATTGACATAATTATTTTGATATCATATCAAAAATTGGACTTCTCCATTGCGCTCATTGCCCCCAAATTAGCTATGGGTGATGTTTTGGCGACAATCGGAAGTTGTCAAAATTTCATCGAATATTTTAGTAATATATAATTAAGTGAAAATTGAGATATTTAATTTATCCTCGAAATCAAAATCTTACTTCATCATTGCGATCATCACCCCCAAATTAGTTTTAGGTGATGTTTTGGACGCGTTTGGATGTCGTCGGATTTTATCGAATAATTTAATATAATTAAATACCCCAAAAATAAGAAAATTAAACCCTCATCAGAATCGAAATCAGACTTTGTCGTTGCGTTCCTCACCCCCAAATTAGCTAGGATCCACAAACCAAACAATTGATCTTGATTTGGTTAAGTTAGGAGTTAAACCCTAACATGTCTTGATTAAGATCTAAACCTTAATCACTTTAAATAAATTAACATGACTTGAAGAATAAATTAACTTGCATAATTCCAATAATGCACCCTATTTTGACATTGATCATAACTCTTTACTTTAGAATTATTAAGATCTTTAATAAGCTATGCGATTGGTCAATTTGAATACTCATCTTTAGATCCTTGACTTTCTTAAGTAAGACTACCAGCATAATGTAACCTATAAAATAGAATGGATTTATAAACCAATCATTCCTTAATAATTTATGAGATTAAATCCCATAATTTTAGCATAGATGTTGATCATATGGGTTTACCCATCTGATCTGGTCAAATCAAATATTAAGAAAATAAGAACTGTATAATTAGTGCAAAGTATAGTACTTAAGTTTTTTTTAAGTTAGGTGTGCAGGATCATGATGATCTTGTCTTAACATGAATAAATCAATAATTGTAAGCCATAATGATTGATCTATTGAGGTAGGATGAGTTTATTGCCTACATCTTGAGGTAGAACATAGATGCTCCTTACTAGCTTTAGAAGCTTGATCTTAGACCATTGTGGTAGGATTACCTAAGAGCTTAATAAGAGTTTCTTCCATGTAGTAGTAATCTAAATTTGAGTGGCCTTTAGATCACATTCTTGAACCCTTGTGTTATACCATTTCAATGTAGTAAATATTTATTAGTTTAGTAATCCTTGGTTATTAAATAGATTTGTGGAAATCAGTAGATTATCAGTATAATATGAAAGTGTATATCCATAGTGCTGAATTATTTCAATAAAACCTAGGATTGGATGGGTCACTCTAAGTAATATTGTAGATTCTTGGTCTTAGCATATGTGACTGGATAAGTACAGTCTAGCTTAGAGTAAATTTTCCAAGCCCAAGTGTTTCATAATTAGGTAAACTTATATGCTTAATTTGAGAGAATAAACTGTAACTATGCCATGCCTCTTATCGTGGTGCACTTCGATAAGTGCAGTTAAACAAACTAAATTTCTCAAGTTTTCCTTTTAGAGCACAATGTATGGTTGTAATTAAGGTATTTAACAACTTAGTTTGAGAGAATAAAATATAGCCGGGTCATGCATCTTATCATCGTGTGCTTCGATAAGTGCAGTTAAACAAGCTAAGTGTTAAATCCCCTTTCTTGGAAACATACAAACTATGCGTATTCAATCCCTTCCGCTGATAGTTATATATGATCTTAATTTAAATAGCTCAGTAAATTAAACTTAGGAGTCAGTATTCACTTAGGTGAATTCTGCACAATGAAGATAAATTGAAGCACTACTTGATATTGAATTAATTTTGGGATTTGTCGACGATTTAAAGCATACCGGCATTGAAACATTAGCATATCATAATGCATAAATCATGTCAGCATTAGCGGAGCGAATGAGCTCACCTAAGGACTCTATTAGCGGAGCGTTCGCTCACCTAAGGACTCAGTGGTGTGTCCACGAGACACCTAGTCAGCATATTAGTGGCATACAGTTCAGTGGCATATTCAAATGCATAATTATAAATTCAATGGCATATAGCATAATTTTACAGCATTATTTATTTAGATTCATATTACATACTATTTTACATACAATTTTAGTTTACAGTTTCAGTTTACTTACTTTCAAATTTATATTATTTTGAGCTTCTAGCTATTACTATTTTTCTACAGTTTTATTTAAACTATTCAAATATTAAATAGTAGATAATAGTAACTATTATAATAGTTTTCAATGTGTTAGACTTATTTTCTAACACATTGTACTTTTTGGATTCGACAATTTGCCAGATTCAGAGCATTTTGTAGGGTCAGATCAGGAGCCAGTTTGGGAGATCCTGGAGGAGTTTGTGAAGCCTTTAAGGACTCTCCATCAGCATTTACTTTTCTTCACTAGTTTACTTTCATTTCAGTATTCTGACTATTTTATGTGTCTTCATTAAGTAAACAATTATAATAATTCTGGATGTGCTTTCTTTTCTTTTCTAAGATGAATATTTTATTCAGTTTTTGTGATGAATGTTTCTTGATATATGCTTTAGCTTCCGCACTCTGTATTTACTACTACTTATACTTAGTATTATGATATAATCAACATACTAGAAATGTTGTTATACTTATATATATATTGGATTCCTTATATTTCACTCAAGATCCAATGTATATATATATATATATATATATACCTAATACTTAGGATAAGAATATTACTCTTATCTTAAGCTCTAGCTCTCAACCCTTATTGAGGTTGAGTCAGCAGCCCTTTAGTTCTAGTTTCAGCTATTCGGGGAGATGCGAAATTCCTTCCCGAGTAGCGCATTGTTCCACCGCCAATTTGTTATCTCTTAAATAAATTGCGCGCAGCGATGGGGCGGGACGCTACAACCAAAGTGTGGATCATTCTTGCAAAAATACATTAATCCACAAATTGCTCAAGAGTTATTCAACTCAAGAATGAACTCCCCAATGTATCTCTCAAAGATAAATCTATGTACGAATATCTATCCGAAATTAAAACTTTAGTGGACAAGATTGTTGCAGCCAACTCTACAATTGCAATGAAGATGTCATTCCTTACACCCTCAACGACCTCTTATCCACTTACCAAGCATTTAAAACAAAAATTCATACAAAACTCAATTCTATCATTCTAGACAATCTTTATGTTATCCTAAGCATCGAATAAATCAATGCGCAACAAGATCTCCACAAATAAATACAATAGCAACAACTATCAGTCAACCATGACAATCAATCACTCTTTAGCAATCGAAATAGAGGACGTGGAAGGGGCCGCCAAACTCAATCATTTAGAGAAAAGGGTCACTCCACTGCAACCTTCACAAGCATGTACCAGCACTAAAACCTTCAATCACACTTTGTTGAATGTCAAATCTGCCAAAAACCAAGACATACAGTCAAGAGTGATAGCATCACATGGATCACACCTACAATTAGCCCTTCCACCAACCAACTACTCTTTGAACCGATGACCTAAGCAACCATAATTGGTATCTTGACTCTGGAGCCTCAAGCCACATCACCAATGACATCAGCAACATGTCCATAGCTGAAGCTTATCAAATACTGATTGAGCTATAACGAGCAGTGGTCAAACACTCTGAATATCTAACACTGGCAATGAGATTCTCCTTACTCCACACCATAACCTTCTCTTAAATAACATCCTACACGTCTGTAATAACCCTGATTATTACCTAGGTTAATTATGACTAAACTAAGTCTTAATTTTGATTTCTATCACCTTAATTAAATCATTAGGATCTTACCACAAAGACTTAGTTCCAATCAGGTGTTAAATAGATCAAATCCTGATTTTAGAAATTTCAAGAACCATGGAATTTGACATATTCAAATTGACCTTAAATCAAAAATCTAACTTTGTCATTGTGTTCATCACCCCCAAATTAGCTAGGAGTGATATTTTGGAAGTATTTGGAAATCGTTGGATTTTCGACGAATATTTTAATATATTTAAATACCTCGAAAAATGAGATAATTAAATTGACCTCTGATAAAAAATCTGACTTCGCCGTTGAGTTTTTCACCCTTGAATTAGCTAAGGGTGAAATGTTGGGAATTTTTGGAAGTCGTCGAATTTTCTCGAATATTTTAATATATTTAAATAATTAGAAAAATGAAAAAATTAAATACTGATCGAAATCAAAATTTATTTTCGTCATTGTGTTCCTCACCCTTCAATTAAATAGGGGTGATGTATCAAGAATTTTTTTGGGATGCATTTAATTAATAAAAACAATTTTAAATATTTTAAATAATAATATATATTAAATAAGTAACGGCGTCATATGCGCCATTTCCTCCTTCTCGCCCGTGCCGTCGGATCTTATGGTAATGGCTGACTGTTTGATCGGTTGATCGAACGATATGCGTGATGTCCCCGTCCCCTGCTCGTTTCGCTCGCACGACACGCAGCGGCCGCGGTTCAACGTGTGGCCTTCCCTCCACCGCTCTAATTCCATTATAAAGTTCCCATTTACTCTCTACTCCTTATTGGTATCGACAAATCGTGCTAAGGTTTTCTCATGTTCTCTTTTTCCTGTGATTTACTGTAAGCCCTAATCAGGTACCTAATCTACTTCGCATACTCAATTCGATTGTAGTTCATTGTATCATGAGATCCTATTATGCAATTTAAGGTCTTCAATTTCATTCTTTGTCAACATGTTGTTTACTCAATTGCTCGGTGTTTCGCCTAATCAATTGTAACAACCCAAGTTGTTACTTAGGTCAATTAGGACTAAATCAAGTCATAATTTTGATTCTAGTACTCTAATTAAGTCATTAAGAGTTCACCATAAAGACCTAGTCCAAATCAAGGATTAAATGGATCAAATCCTGATTTTGGGAATCTCTAGAAAGCTTGAAAATTGACCTCAAATCAAAAATTCTACTTTGCCATTGCGCTCATCACCCCCAAATTAGTTAAGGGTGATGTTTTGGATGCATTTTGAAGTCGTTGGATTTTCGGCAAATATTTTAATAATAATTAAATACCCTGGAAAATGAGAAAAATAAATACTTGTCGTAATCGAAATTCGACTTCGTCATTGCATTCCTTGCCCCTCAATTAGCTAGGAGTGAATATTTGGTGATGTTTGAAAATTCATTTAACTAATTAAATTATTCAAGAAAAATTAGGAGATTAATTATTTAATTAAAATTTAAATATATAGCTAAATCCCTTTAAACTTATTTCCTAATTCCCCTAATCGCCTCTTGCCCTATATCCCTGACTCCACTTCGCACGCAAGCAAGGATCTGCCGACACCTCCCATCTCGAGCACTCGAACCCCCCTCGACATGCGGCTCACGTCGCTCGGCACGTGTCCTCCTCTACCCTCGCTTTCTCCGCCTCTTATCTTCTATGGAAGCATAAGACAAGTCGTTATGAGGGGGAGCTTGTGTCGTTTTCTCAAGGAAGCCAAGCCTCTTAGCCTCGACTCTCTTCCTTTCGGCGTTCGGCAGCGGGAGTCGTCGACCCTTCTTCAATTGTTGAGCTACTCCAAGCGCCGACCTCTCCTCCATTCGACGCCATCAAGGTACCTCATCACCCAAAAATCATGAATTCGGGTACACCACATTCTTCTTGCTTTACCCTAATCTAATTACTCTAGCATGCTTGAATACTCCAAATTTCTTGCTGAGTTCAATCGAGCATGAACAAACGCTATCGGAAATTGTTCTGCGAAATTTTGAATTCAGTAAATTATATCTTCATTATTTTTAGTTTGTTTTGATATGCAGATTTTTGAGTACTATCTCCAGTTATCTTTCAGTAATCTTCGATTTTAGATCTTAATAATTCCTTTCATGTACGAATAACAATAGTTATAAAATCCAATTGAGTATTAAAAATACTGCAATCTATTCTTCTTCTATTCTGAAATGTATGTAAAATACCTAATGATTCGTTGTATATTTCTTAACATAAGCAGTATTATTTTCACTGTTAAGCCATCCTGGTACTCAATCAAACATTAAAATCTTAAAATCGCAAATGTTCTAATAGTTCTCTTTTCTCTTATTATATTTATATTTTCTGTCAAAATTTTATACAAATGAATTCATAACATTTCTTGCTTGTTATTCTTTCAATTTTGTGAATTACTAAATTTAGTAAAGACTTATTTTAGTGTCATTACTATTAGCTAAATTCAATTTCTAAGTTTTGTAATGATATTCTTCATGATTTAATTAATATTACACAACTAATAATTCACTTCAATAATTGTCTTCCAAAGAAAAATGCTGCATACACTTGTATGATTAAGATTTATTATCTAATATCCTTAATAGCATGTTCTAGACTTAGGACTGATTGTAGTTTATTATTATTTTTACTGAATGCAAATGCTAGAATTATTCTGAGTCGACACCTATATTTGTTTTCTATTTTTCTTTTTTTATGGATGAATTGTTACTTCTCATTTCATTAAAATGAAGCTCAACTGATATATACTTAATACAGTAAGCAAAAACATATTCCAGTAAATATGTTCAATGGCTGTAGATAACATTTAAGAATGGTAATATCTGGTTCGAGCTGCATTTAGAATATAAAATACTAACTATACTAATAAGTATTATATGTATAAATCAACCTCATTCGATGTGCTCTATAGAATGAAGTTTTCTCAATAAGTTTTATGTATGAGAGTTCCTTTTTTTTTATCTTGTACTTTAAAGATGGATGAAATAATATAAATACAAGAAAATGATCATAAATTAAGTAATTACTGCAGTCTAATAATAGATCCATGCACTTGAGAAAGTTCAGATGTTTCAATAAACATCTCGAGTGCCAATTTATGTGTTCTTTTCTTTCCTAATATATATTTATTTCTGACATCCACTTTTAATTTACTATATATTCAGTTTGTTAAGGTCATTTGGTTCAATGATAGCATATTTCAGTTTAGTTAATGAGCTCAATGTAATATTAGACATTAATATGTGTAGGATTTGATGCCCTTTGATGAATGGTGGTATTTAAATCTTCTTTTAATAATTATATCATGCAACTCTTCTTCTCTAATTTTTTTTGGTTTGTTTGTCTTATCTCATTAATGAAGTTCTCGTACATGTTTATAAGAAAGTACTGAATGAAGTTTGCGAAACTTCCTTTTTGCTGAATATAAATTGTTGGTATATGAGGAAAATTGGAGACTCTAAACTAAATATGATGTAATTTTTCTTAAGATTTTGAATGTGTCCATTTAAAAATTTTGAATTATTGTTCTTCATCATTTACTTATTATTTTTGTAATGTAATTCTTTATCTGAATTGGTTTTGAAACAATAGAATTGGTAACCATTTTTGAGTGAAATTTTCAATAATTGAACAATGAATCATTGTTGTCTTGAAATATATGACATATTTAGTTTTATACCATTGTATTGCATTTGATCATCTTACTATCAACATTTTATAAACTTAATTAATGATATTTAGTTTATATAGGATGTTAATAAATATTAAACAACGAAATGAATAGTAAAATCAGCGAAATGAATAGTAAACAGTGAAATAAATAGTAAAATCAACGAAATGAATAGTAAACAGCGAAATAAATAGTAAAATCAGCAAAATGAATAGTAATTAGTGAAATGAATAGTAATCAACGAAATAAATAGTAATCAGTAAAATAAATAATAAGAATAGCGGAATGAATAGTAAAAATAGCAAAAAAAATAGTAAATTGTGAATTGAATAGTGACAGATTTACGAGTTGAATGGTAGCTTTTCTTTTTATGAAAAATAATTAAGTATTAAGCTTCATAATGTGAGATCCATCTCACATCGTGCTTTCCTTAAGAACTTCTAATCATTAAAGTAAGCCTCTAATTAATATTAGTTAGGATTTGTGTGTTTGAGTATTAATATTGGTGCTTAAGAATTCTTTCCTTAGAAATTAGGAATAGATATTATGTTAGAATTCATCCATTGAGTAAATTGGGTTATTCAATAGTGTGAAGCATTGGTTTTGATAGTTTTTAGATTTTTATAAATTTGTTAATAATTATTTGATCTTTCAACTTTAGACTTAAGATTAGAGATCCATTCTATTAAGTTTAATTCTTGTTTAATAGGATTTGCCTTAATCTTAATTTATGAGATTGGATTTTAAACTTATTCCTTTAAGATCACCTTTGGATTAAGTGATTAAACCTCAATTATTAGAGTTTAATCCTTAGTCCTTTCATCTTGATTTTGCTTAATCAAGATGGGCTTAGGTTACTTAAATTATAAAAATAGGATGATTGATTTACTTATTTAACTTATGTATTTGACATTGATTTAATTAAATTAGAACTTGGCCAGTTCTAATTATTTTTAACTTGTAAGACCAAGAATCTAAGTTATCTATAGTATAAGAATTGATGATTCTGAGCTTGTGTAACCTAGAATAGATAAAACAAATAATTAAATAACAACGGATATCACCTATGTCTTAGTAGAGTCTCTTGCTCACTTTGATATAATAACAAATTTTTGTATACCAATAGCTAGAACTTTAATTTTTGCTTGTTATAATGATCCATTCATGCCGATTTAAATATCAATGGAAAGGTCTCGGAAAGAACTTTCCATCGGTATATGGCACCACATGTGAGATGCCCATGCACATCATATTTGGGTGTAAAAGGAGGCCTGTCACGGTTTTCATACAGGCGAAATCACCGTTGGGCACTGCAGCGCGCCGCATCGCCCGAGTCTTGAATTTGGGTCCACCATAATGCGCCACAGCACGCCACAGTGACATAATAGTTTGATGAAGCATAAAAATATTTTTGATGAAATAAAATGAAATCCGCCGCAGTGCTTAAAAGCGTTGCAACGCGCCATAGCGTCTGCACCTCTGGGAATCAGGCATCGTAGTTTAAACTTAGTTTTAGTAAAATTAAGCATTGTATAAATTTAAACCTAATTTTAGTAAAATTAAGTATGTATAAATTTTATATGAAATTTAAATATGAAAATTTATCCTTTATAGCATGTGCTAAAATCTATTAAGTGTTTTAAATATTTTGTGTCAAATATTAATGTTAGAATTTTTGATTGCTTATATGACCAAGTAGATCTTAATAATCAAATTGCATAAAACATAATTGCTTTAAATTTATGATCAAGTGTTAATCCCTTTTGTGTTTGATTTGAGATTTGATTAACTTTAATTACTCATTATTTTAATCAATGTAATATTTATGTATGTTAGAGAACTTAAATGCTGATTTGGACACCGTAATTTACCTAAATTTGATATTAAACAATATTTGAACATAAGAATCTTAAGATCTTGATTAAGTAAATGATACTTAATCTAAATTTGAAATTTATCATTAATAACACACCAATAATATATTGATTTGTCATTGATTTATAAATGAACTATTGGTCTAAATTTTGGTAATGCTAGGGGTTAAACCCTAACTTGTCTTGATTAAGATCTAAACCTTAATCAAGTAACTTTGATTGAAAGATAATTCAACTTGCATAATTTCAATAATATATCTGATTTGACATTGAACTTAAGTACATTGCATTAAAAGTGCTAAAATTATTAAAATAATTTATATGATTAACTTTCTTAACTTAAGCTTGAGATTTCCGATTACCAAATGTTGCATATAACAATCGGGGGATTTGCAGGATGACTAGTACTGGATTCCCAATCTTCTCCAATTTTACTATTTTGCTTAGTTACTATTTCAATTCAGTACTTAGAGTTATTTCCTATATTTCAGTAAATTATTTGTAATAATTTCGGATGTATTTTTTTTTTCTATTATGAGATGAATATTTTTATTCAGTCCTGTGATGAATGTTTTGGATGCATGCTTAGCTTCCGTACTTTGTTTATATGCTACTTATACTTAGTATTGTGATGTGATCATCATACTAAAAATGTTGATATTTTATACATATATTGGATCATTCATATTGTATTCTAATTCCAATGTATGTATTTTTCTAATACTTAGGCTAAGAATATTACACTTATCTTAAATATTATCTCTCAACCCTCCTTTGGGATTGAGTCAGCACCATCCAGAAGAGTTTTGTTTGAGCTATTCGGAGAGATTGTGTTATTCCTCCCCGAGTGGCGCACCGCTCCACCGCCAAAATTGATTATGATTATCTCTTTGCGTGCGACGACAGGACGGGGCGCTATAGTATACCTGCATGTTAATATTGCAATTATTAATGTAGTTCATTTGCTTCACTTTAGGAACCCCTTTTTATTTTAATGACAAACCCTACAATGTGTTATTCGACATCGGGGACAATCTTTCTTTTATTCGAACATTTTGTCAACACTCTTAATCTGCCCACGAACAAATTAACTAAGTCGCTAAATGTTAGACTTTCATCTGGAGCCCAACTCAGTGCTCATATGTTTTATGATGTTAAAGTCCCAATAAATAAGCAAGCTTTCGATTCCAAGTCCACTTTGATATTATTCTCGGAATCAATTGGCGTAGCAGTCATAATGCGGTAATAAATTGCATAAAGAAAAAAATTACTCTTCATTCTCATGGCACATCTGAAACTTTCGTAGGAAAGATTAGTACTCAACTGTCATTAATAAACGCAATCAAAGTCGAGAAATTAATCATTAAGGGATATGATGCTTTTCTTGTCATTATGATGGGTGAAGTCAAAGAGAGCATTCCTCTCTCCAATTGTAAGATAGTGTATTCCCTGAAGTCAATATTACTTAGCTCCCAAATATCTCCCAAAAAATATGAATAACTAAGATTTAAGATTTAAAAAATATTTTTTTATGAGCCCACAAGCAAAAATAAATTTAATAAAAAAAATTTATTTCATTTAACTCTCTAAATCCTAATCATCAATACATTTTGGAAAATATTTGAGGGCATATAACAATACTAGTAAACATATTAGCTATGAGGTGCTCTCAAATGCGTTGCTCCCAACTTCTCATTAGTTCTAAATTACATCATTAGCTATGTGCTCTCAAGTGCGTTGCTCCTAACTTCTCATTAGTTCTAAATTACATCATTAGCTATGAGGTGCTCTCAAATGCGTTGCTCCCAACTTCTCATTAGTTCTAAATTACATCATTAGCTATGTGCTCTCAAGTGCGTTGCTCCTAACTTCTCATTAGTTCTAAATTACATCATTAGCTATGAGGTGCTCTCAAATGCGTTGCTCCCAACTTCTCATTAGTTCTAAATTACATCATACTTCATAGCATGACTTCAAAATAGCGTTGTATATTAACAGAGGCCGCCAAAACTCGCTAATTGTCGATAATAATAATTAACTGATCGCAAACCCTAAACCCTAATTTAAGAAAAAGGAAAATGCTGTACATCTGATAATGCGTGCTGCATAAACACGATTCCTGAAAAGGTTCTTCCATTACAAAAATTTATCTAAGAAAAAATTATCAATAAAAGGACCGATTGAGTGATTGATGGATCGTCGATTAATTAAAATGCAGTGTGAAGGTGGAAGAGGTAGTCGTCGGGTGAGGTGGAGAAGATAGAGAAGGGTGCGCCACCGTGGAACATAGGGAGATCATCCCCGGCGCCAGCGAGGTTGAGATAGAGCTGATAGGATTCGTCGGAGGCGTCTTCCTCGTCCTCCTCTTCGGCCAGATCGTTGGAGGCCGACGAAGCGTCAGCGGTCGCACTCCCTTCATTGCTCGCCGGCGGCTCAGCCTCCTCGGCCGGATGATCGGACACCGGAGAGGGAAGCTTTCGGAAGGCGTCCCCCACCTCAGAGTTCCAGATGCGGAGGAAAATGTCGGAGGGCCCGCCGGGATGATTGGGTATCGTTGACGCCGTTGCAGGGCACGCGGAGAAGAGGAGGGGGTCCCGGGAGAGGCGGGCCTCCGCTTCCAGGCGGGCGCTCTCCCATTGCGCCATGTGGCGAGTGGCTGGAAAAAAGGCGGCCGCGGCTGCCGCCGCTGCCGAAGGCGAGGTCGGCGCGTACGTGTCCGGGTGAATGCCCATCCGGAGGAGGCGCTTCTTCAGGTGGGTGTTCCAGTAATTTTTTATCTCGTTGTCTGTTCTGCCAGGGAGCTGCGCCGCGATCGTCGACCACCTGCGCCACAATCCATCATCATCCATCCGCTAACAATCATTCAACAATCAAAAATTTTATATGGTTCGCGCTCCTGTTCAAATCAATTGCTGCTGCAGTAACACAGCTTTCTCATCAATGCGCTCAAACCAAGCACTAGGCATATGAACAAATCGCCTCATTAAACAAGCGCTGAGAGAGAGATATGTACTTGTTACCGACGATTTGGGCGCTTTCAATGAAAAGCGCAGAGGACTCTGAAGCAAAATGGTGCGATAATGGCAAGGAAGAGAGGATGGTTTTTGTTTTAAAGAGAAATAAATGAATGGAGAGTGGTGGGAGATATGTACTTGTTACCGACGATGCCGTGGAGCTGGATGATGGATTTCTGCTCTTCGGGGGTGAAAGGGCCTCGCTTGATGTCCGGCCGCAGATAATTGGTCCACCGGAGTCGGCAGCTCTTCCCGCACCGCAACAACCCTGCGCATCCCATTAATCCCATCGCCCACAATCAGATCACAAATTGGTTCTGAAGTATTCACAGCTGTTGATTTTAACAGCCAACGGCTGTAATGAAATTTCTCAAGCTAAATTAGTAGATGCAATTTCAGCCGACGAAGAAGATGAATGGTTCCGAGGGCAGGTGCTGGTACCTACCTGCGAGCTTGGGAAGCGAGCACCAGCTGCCGTGACCGTTGGATTGGATGTAATCGATGAGGATCTTATCCTCCTCCGGCGTCCAGGGACCCTTCTTCAGACCTTGCCTCGCGCAGCAAGGAGCTCTTCCCATTGAGATTTTATGCGACCGGTCTCGATCGATGACCGGAGCTAGTTTTGGGATCTTCTCAGCTGCAATGAATAGGAGAAACTAAGGTAAAAGCAAAAGAAAGGAAGATTAAATAAAAATTGGTAGAGATTGATAGATAGAGCGGCTCCGGCTTTCTCTCTCTGCCCTGTTTCCCACCGATTTAATAATGTGAATGGAAAAAAAGTACAGGAAGCTTTAAATGGAAGAAATAAACAGAGATTTTAAGATTCTCATGTAAACCAGTGGGAAGGAAAGAGTTAATGCGGGCTTTCTAAAGAGGCACTGTCGGAATTTAATGCCGTGTCCCTGCGGCTCCGTCGCCATTGATGATGAGCTTGGACGCAAGCACACCGGAGTCGCTTGGACTTTTAGGGTTTTAAAACGATGTGCGATTATGATGATAACCCGTGTTGAAATAGATGGAGGAGGAGCTTTCTAGCCATAGGAAGTGGCGAAGTGCGAGGGAGAGAGGAGTTGAAATTGAATTCAGTCGATGTCAGGTCGGGCATGGGAAAACGGGCAGCTGATGACTTGGGCAGGGTTTGACTAGTTATGGACAGAATTTAATGCTCAGGGGCACTTTGCAACCATCAATGCTTTCTGAGGACTTGACGCTACTGCCCTGCAACTTCACATCATTTGATTGAAGAGAAATGATTTGCATCCCAAAGTCATATGAAAACGGAAAAGAAAATTAAAGCAACTCTTTCAAAGTATAAATGTCAAATTTACTCAATATTTTCAAATCTCTATACTGTGAGAGTTACACCACAAGAATGTCATCTAAACAATATCTCAAACAAAAAACAAAGGCATCTCACTAAAGAAATAAACAAAAAGGTGATTGGAGAGATCAGTATTCACATCCTAACAGAGCCCATGATCCGATCAATCATGTAGTATTTAAAAGTATCTCTTCAATGTCCAAGACTATGAAGAAGCTATTGAATCGGCGAATGTCGCCCTTAGATTTCATCATAATTCATCCCCTTCTCAAGGTTATACTACAAAATGTCCTGCAATTCATAAATAAGAGATTAAGAGTAAATCAAAAATAGAGTCTAAAACACAAATTGAAAAAAATCGGAAGATCAACCGGTCAAGCTCACAAACTGAAACTTCCCTTCCGCTACACAAGATGCAATCCAAACTCCAGAAAAATCTCAAACCAACACCAAAACAATAAAACTTGGCTGAGAGAAATCCAAATCATCAAAGCACCTTCAGTCTACTTTTCCATTCACTAAAAACATCATAAGAAGAAGCATTTACATTATTAGGTTCACTTCACAAATCAATAATACCCAAATCTGTTGCTTAATATCATAAGCAATCCTGGAATCATCAGTAAAGCAATTGTTAAAAATAAGTGCATTTATCTTTTTCCAAATTCCTTCAATCAAAAGCTCGAGAAAAAGTAAGAATGCTCTTCGAACCTATTTTTTCAATTTCAGAATATCTCCCAAGATTTGAGAAAAAAACGGTGGCAAAAAATATTGCACTGAAATTGAGGGAATCCCATTAATAAGGTGAAAAGAATAAGGATAAGAGAAAATAGATGATAGTGAGATTCATCATCTCTATTACAAAGAGGGCAAGTGTAGTTACAAAGCACACTACGGGAATTTAATATGTCAGAAGTTTTAAACCCTGAATTGATCGCTTTCCATATAATATACTTGTACTTTAATTTAATACCTTTTTCCCAAATCATGTCCGACCACCAAACATCCGGAAGATGCGTGAATTAAAGGTCATTTGCATTCCTAGAGGTGAAGGAGATCCCTTGAATAGAAATCAGTTCAGGTTAGAATCTAAGATAATATGAGGGGTCGTCAACTTAAAAGACTTGACAAGATTCCTCCAGAAAGGAGAGGCATACTTGTTGTCCGAGGCCGGTGTTTATGAGAGTCTCTAACTAATACATTTCTACAATTCCGCCAAAAGAGAGGTATATCATAAAACAAATCAGCATAAAAATTATTTACAACTCATAAGCAATTTGCTCTAGCAGATAATATTAATTATGTGGCACCGCGGTCCCACCGTGGTTCTATTAACTCTTAAGTTAATATGATTACGGTGAAGTGGTCACCAAATGACAAATTCCTCACTTATAACTAGATTAGACACTCATTCTAATCCAATATAATTAAGGAAATTATCATTTACAAGAGTATTTTACTAAATGATAAATACAATAAATATAATCAGAGTGCAGAAGCAAAATAAAATATTAATTCCATCATAATACAGTAAGCAGAAATGTATAGCTCAAAATAAGTGCAATAAAATTAAATACAAAATAAACTTGTATTATTACAACACATTTAAATAGAAAAAGCTGAAATAAAAATATGCTCATCCTCACAAGCAAAAAAAGTAAAAGCTAAGGATCTAAGAATTTTCAGTAGCACGCCCCTCCTTCTGATGCAGATCCTCAAATGGCTCCATAACTTCAAACAGCTCAGAATCTATTATTATTAGTTTCATAATGATAGAACCCCATCCAACAAAAAAAAAATCTTATTAGATAAAATATCTATGTATATTTTAGGCTGATAAATTATTAAGTTCTTTTGGATATCATCATTAATTAACAACTAAGCAATAATATAGGTGCAAGAAAATATATGAAATGAAAAGAAATTTATAAATAATAAGTTTATAACTTAAACAAAAGAGAAAGTAAGCATATACTTCCAACCACGGCTGCAACAAGATTAGGTATAAAAAAAAGAAAAGATACTAATAACTGAAAGGAAACTCATCCTAAAATATGCTTATGATCAAAGTAAATTTACATAACATAATGTATGAAATGAACAGTTTAGAAATATATCTGACATCCTATATAATCAAATATACAAATATAATATCCTATAAATGAATAAAGCTAGTATACTGAATATGTGCAAATAAACAAATTAACATCCTATGAATAAGAATAAACTAGTAAATGCAGTAAGACAGTAATTAAAAAAGCACTGAAATATATAAAGGTAAACTGAAAACAGTAAATACAGAACTGAAAATTGATATGGCTAAACAAGCCACTCAAGTGAAAATACACAATAGCACCACTTAGCCTGCTGGGCTAAAGCAAAAGCTTTGAACTGAATAAGCACAAACTCACTTAGCCTGCTGGGCTAAGGCAAAAAACACTGATTAGAAGTGCAACTAAAATTAGTACTGTCATATCAAAACTTGACTAATAAAGTTATTGGGGCAAAGAGTCTATTACCCACTATTTTAGACTGTCATATAGGATTAGGCATGGATAGACTACCTACTGCTAGTAACTGCAGTACTAGGCTGGTTCTGGGTCGAACGAACTGAAGAGACAAACTACTTAGGCTACACTCTACTTAGCAGAAAGTCAAAAAATTGAAAACACCGAAAAAAAAATGCAAATGTTGTTTATGCAATTTCAAAGTTGACCCAAAATATTCATTAAATATCCTATGTCTATCATATATGTCAAAAGTATAAAGCTCAATTACAAGATAAGCAAAGCATCAAATATCAAAGTGAGCAAGTGACTCTACTAAACACATTATGATATCCTTTGTTGTCTACTTTATTCATTATAATTACTCCAAGTCACACAAGTTTAGGATCTCCAGTTCTTGCTATTGAGTGTAACTCAGATTCACGACCTAAAAGTTGAAAAATAAATATGACTAACTATGTCCTAATTATGTTTTAATCGATGTCGTATATATATAAGTTAAGTAAATAATTAATAATCCTATTTTAATAATTTAAACAACCCAAGTTCATCTTGATTTAAGATAAATCAAGATGGAAGGAGTAAAAATTAAACTTAAAATATTAGGGTTTAATCATGTGGTGGCCCAGCCTCATTGTGGTCTTGTTAACTCTTAACTTAACATGATTACAGTGAAGTGGTCACCAAATGACAAATCTCTCACTTATGAATAGATTAGGCACACATCCTAACCCATTATAATTAAGGGAATTGCCATTTATAATAGATATTCACTAAATATTATATACAAGAAAATAGAGTGCAGAAGCAAAATACAATTAAACCTATATTATTACAACATTTTTAAAGGTAAGAAATGAAATATAAAAGACAACACTTATCCTCACAATACAGAAAGGAAAAGAACTAATAATCTTCTACAACTCGACCCTCCTCCTGAATCCGATCTTCAGAAGGCTCCACAACCTCAAATAGCTCGAAATCTACCATTGTCGTTTCACAATGATAGGGCCCCAGCCAACAAAAGAAAAATCTAATTAAACAAAATGTCTAAGTATATTTTAAGCTGCAAATTATTAATTTTAATGATATCATAATCATCTAAGCAAAGTAGGAGCAGTAAAGCAATAAAAAATGGTGGTGAAGTTATAATTAACTTAATTATAATTCAAATAAAGTGTGAGATAAGCACATACATTTAACTCAAGCTGTAGAAAAGAGTTAAGCAACAAATAAGATATCTACTAAATACAAAAAATTCATAAGTAATATGATCAATTCAATACATGCTAATTCTCAATATAAATGAAAGTACTGAGCTAAAAGTAAAGTTTTAACATCCTAACATGCCATAATATGTAAATAAACTGCTGAAATAATATAATTTATATAAAATACTATAAGAGCTAAAGAAATTGTTGCTTATAACTAAAGTGCTATATAAAGAAGAAATATATTGAAAATGCTGTAATTAAAGAAGTATGCTACAATTGTAAAGTAAAACAATCTTACTAATATGGACATATTCTTACTTAGTCCTACCAAAAAGTAAATGCATATTAAAAGAATCCATCTGAAATTATCTAGGAGAAACATCCTAGATCCAAGATCACTTATATCCATTTAAATAAAATACCACTTAATTCCATCTAAAAAATTAGGAGAAACATCCCAAATTAAAGTAATGCCATAAAGTATCTACTGAGTATTTAGGAGAAACATTCTAGAGCAAAAGTAAAGTATCATTTGAGTATCTAGGAGAAATATTCTATAATAAAAGTAAAGTCATATTGTCCAGGCAGACTAAGTAAAGCATATTCCACCATAAGTTATATAAAAATCATTACTTTAAATCCTTTCTTTCAATTAAAAATATGCATTATGAATGAATCAAATTTTAACATAAAAAATATACTATGTTCCATATAATGTGTCAACGTATAAAGTCCAAAATAAGGAAGCAAAGCATACAAATTTTAAGATAATAAATAGCACTAAACAAACTTTGTGATATTACTTTGTTTTCTAATTAAGTGGTTCTATATATTCTGAACTTATACACATTTAGGATCTCCAATATCTAGCTATCAAGTATAAATTCAGAATATCGATCCTATAAGTTAAAAGAAGTTAGAACTAATCAAGTTCTAACATATATAAATCACATGATACTTAATTCAATTTAAATAATAAATTTAACGTCCTAATTGAAGATTTTATGAATCCCAAGCCAATTTTGATTAATATTAATCAAAATTTGAGGGATTAAGATGTTAAAATCTAAGTATTGGATTTTAACATCTTAATACAATAGCTTCTAATCCTAATGGTATCAAGTTTAGGCCCAAATATCACGAATTATAATTAAGACTATCTTATTAAGTAAAATTAAGTTTTAATAAGATGGATCTCTAATCTTAAATCTAAAGTTTAAATACAAAATAATCTTAAATAAAGGATGAAATTCTAGAAAACTACAAAACCAAGATTTTCATCTATTAAGTACCCATTTACTTAATTGATGAAATCTAACATAAATTTCTAAATTAAATTATAAGGAATTAAGATCCTAAAGGTATGAAGGAAAGTCCTAATGAAAAAGAAATATTTAAGCTTTAACATTAATCTTATTTAAATATTGTTATGATATAATAAACTTATGGGAGGCATAAGGTGAATTAATTTCATCTTATGAGGCTTGAACAAGGACTTGAGAATATTAAGTTAATTTTAGGGTGTTTTCCTAAATTATCATTTTAATGAGTTTAATTATTCTAAAATGATTTCAAATTAGTCATAATACTAATTTTAGAGGTTTAATTATGAAATTAAGGTTTAAGAATATTTAAATCTAAATTTTGGCAAAATGACTATTTTGCCTCTATTTAAGGGTCAAAAATTCAACTTTATGAATTAGGGCTCTAATCCATAATTTATTGAAGTGGAATGATTACTTACTATATAATATGAGTTTAGACAATAAGTACATCTATTTTAGATAAGGATTAAGCCTTATAAAGTCAAATTAATAAATTTGACTTATAAGGGAAAATTAGTAATTTGGCCTAATGAAACTTAAAAATTTTTGTCCGTTTATTAAAGATTTTTGTCTAAGGTTTTCATAGAACCTAAAATCATTAAATTCTGATAAGTATTGGTTAAGTTATAACCAACACAAGTTTTAAATATCAAAAATAATCTTCGAGAAATGACGTCGTAGCCCGCTCTAGCGCGCTATGGCGCGTTGCAGCGGTTCTCCATCCAGGCTTGCAGATATGCTCTAGATGAGCTATATTTAGTAGATCGACATAGCTCGTTGTGGCGTGCTGCGGTGCGCCAGGGCCCGCTATGGCCCGCTGCATCTTCTCCTATTTTTACCTAAAAATGATAAGATTCTAATCAAAGTATTCTTATTCATGTGTTGTTTTGAATTTTTTTAATCTCTTATTTTGCTATAAATCTTGGATTTATCAATAACATTTTCATTGGGTTCATATCTGGACATGAAACTGTGTATACACATTATTTCCAATGGACAGGAGGTAAGAAGAAATAAGGATACTTGACATGTACTCATTGGAGGGAGTTGTGTCTAATTTGGGAATTGTAACAACCTGAGTTATTACTTTAGATAATTAGGGTTAACCCTAAGTCTTAAATATAATTAAATGTGCTAAGTATGTCAATGAAGTCAACCTCCTAAACCTAGCCCTAATCAGGAGTCAATTTGGATTAAATCCTGATTTCTAGAAATCCGAAAAACCCTAGCAATTGACCTATTTAAATTGACCTCTGATCGAAAAACGGACACCGTCATTGCGTTTCTTGACCCCAAATTAGCTTGGGGTGAAGTTTTAGTATCAATTGGAAGTCGTCAAATTTCGACGAATATTTTAATAATAAAAATATCACGGAAATTTAGGAATCAAATAACTTGTCGGATTGAAAATCCGACTGCGCCATTGAATTCCTTGACCCCAAATTAGCTAGTAAAAATATGTTCAAAATTTTCTGAAATTTTTTCAAAAAAAAAAATTTTAAAAAAAAATAAAATATTTTTTTACTGTAGCTCGTTGGCGTGCCGTTAAGTACTTAACGGACCCGTCACTGTAGCTGACGGCGCCGTCAATCTGGACGGCGCCATCTCAGCCGTTGGATCGGCCCAGATCCAACGGCTGCGGAGTCGTCTTCCTCTACGACTCCGCCCGCGTGACACGCGACGGCCCGTCGCCATTTCTGGCCAATCCGGCCGCATCCAGGCCTCGGCGAGGTCGCCATCTGGTCTATAAGACCTCGGCCTACCCCTAGGCTCTGAGTTTTCACCGATCGGAGCCCGGATCGAGCCGGAATCAAGCCCGGAAGTCAGCCTTTTTTTTCCCGTCGAATCCTTCGCTGATCCGAACTTCAGGTACCCCGATCTCCCTCGTTTACCGTTCGATCGTTGCGAAAATTGTATGATAGGTAGATCAACATGTCCTCTTCACATCCACCGTTCCGATCGGGATAAAACCCACCCGATAGGGCGTACCAGGTCCCCGAAGTGGACTGGGTTCGGTCCGCCGAACCCCCGGAATGTGAAGGGTCACGCCTTCGGGTCGGGCCGGGCCGACCCGAGCCCGACCCGTCCAGGTCGGGTCCGCGTCAGCGAGGGTGGGGCCCACCCGACCACGTGGCAGCCTACAGGCTCGCCACGTGTCAACGGGGGCCCACCGCCCCGTCAGCCGGACTGAGTCAGCAGCCCGTGGGACCCACAGTGCCACGTGGCAGCCTCTGGCATTGCCACGTGTCAGGTGGGCCCACTGTCCAGTCACCCGAGCTGAGTCAGCAGCCCGTGGGACCCACAGCGCCACGTGGCAGCCTCTGGCAGTGCCACGTGTCAGGTGGGACCCACTGTCTAGTCACCCGAGCTGAGTCAGCAGCCCGTGGGACCCACAGTGCCACGTGGCAGCCTCTAGCAGTACCACGTGTCAGGTGGGCCCACTGTCCAGTCAGCTGTGCTGAGTCAGCAGCCTGTGGGGTCCACTGTGCCACGTGGCAGCCTCTGAAGGTGCCACGTGTCAATGGGGCCCACTGTTGATTAATTAGAAATTAATTAAGTTACTGTTAGTTATTGTTTAGCCATAATTAATTACTGTTAGTAGTTAATTAAAGTAGGATTAGTACTAATTACTTTTAAACAGTAACTTTAATTAAATAATTATAATTAAAGTTTAATTAAGGATTAATTAACTGTTAATTAAATCTTAAACAGTAATTAGGATAATTAATTACTTTTGAATAGTAAAACATAATTAATTATATTTAATTTAATATTAACAAATAATTAAGATTAATTAAATAGTAATTAGCACTAATTACTTTGCTACAGTAAAATTATTTAATTAATAATTAAACAGTGATTAATTAAATAAAAACTTTAGGAATAAACAGTAAATTTAAATAATTAATATAATTAGAGATTAATTAAGATTAATTAAAAAATAATTAATACTAATTACTTTGCTACAGTAAATAAACTAATTAATTAATATCAATTAATAATTAATTAAAAATCAGAAATATTACATTTAAATTTTAGGAATGAACAGTAAATATAATTCAATTTGAATAAATGAATAGTAAAATAATTCAAATTATATTTTTGAATAGTAAAACTTAAAAGTTTAATAACTTTTTGTAGGATGATCTAAACATAGCCAATATGGGTCTTAAAATACTCAGAAAAGTATTTAGGATCAAATGGCATAATGTAAAATTTCGTTTCGGGGTACGCATAACGAGGTAGCATTTTAGAGCCTCTTTAAGACCCCATAACTTTTTACCCGATTATCGAAACATAGTCAATATGGGTCTTAAAATGCTCAAGAGAGCGGCCCCATCACCGTGGTAGTATTAGTTTTCTTATTTGGACATCAGGACAAAAAGTCAACTCTAGAATTTAGAGTTGACTTTAGTAAAAAATGACCAAAATGCCCTTGGACTTCAAATGGCCATAACTTGGTCAATTTAACTCCAAATCCAAAAATTCAAGAAGCTACCTAATTTAGAATTTCAATGTCATCATTTTCACAGAAATAATATTTAGGATTTGAACCCTAAAATTTAGGAAAATGACTAAAATACCCCTAGCCTTATTTTAACCATAACTCAGCCGTTTCTCGTCCAAATTGGACGTACTTACTGTCTATCTTCAAGTTAGACAGTAAGGAATTAGTTGGAGAAGATAAAACTCAGTTTGGACCCCTAAATTAAAAGTTGATTGATCCGTAAAGTAGGGGCAAAATAGTCGTTTTACCTTAAAACTGAAAATGCGCAACCTTAGTCCTTAATTAAAATCTTAGAATACTAGGATTAATAATGTAATCATATTAGTACCATATAAGTAAATAAAACAAGTCATTAAATTGAATTCCAATAATTTTTCCTAAGTCTTAAGCATCCCACCTTAAGGACTTTTCTTGAGAGTAGGACTAGATCATAGGTTAGTGTTCATTCATTGGGTAAATTGGGTTACCTATGGGTGAAACCTTGGTTTTAGTAGTTTCTAGATATTATTTTGTTTTACAACCCATTATGATTAGTTTATCTTTTAACTTTAGATTTAAGATAGGAGATTCATCCTATTAAGTTTGATTACTTAATAAGATCTGTCTTAACTAGTAGATCACTTATAGTATAAAACCTAGAACTTATGTCTTATCCAGTTGGGATTATGTGATTAAACCTAAAACCTCGTAGTGTTTAATCCATAATATATAGGTGTAGAAAATCTTGATCAGATCTTAGTTAGAACGTCTAAATTCACAAAAATTAGGACGTATGATTTATTCATTTAATTCGTAGTCATCTATCTGATTGAACTAGATTAGAACCTGATCAGTTCCAATCCTTTTTAACTTATAAGGACGAATTTCTGAGTTACACTCGATAGTAGAAAAATGGTGATTCTGAACTTGTGTAACTTGGAATAGTTAGCTGGTTAAGTAGAAAACAAATGATATCACCATGTGTAGTCGAGTCTCTTGCTTACTTATTATTTGTTGCTACGCATACCTTGTAATTTTGTGCCTTATATTTTCTTTGAACATATCATATAAGACATTTGATACATAAATAAAATATTAGGAAATTATGGAGACTCCTTAGATTCCTTATGAAAATATTAAAGTAAATAAGTGAAATGATAATGAATTGATGTGATTGAGCTGCCTCTCAGTGTTCTTTTGATCATACCGAATGTTGCCCTAGCCGTATCGTGCTAGGAGTTGCCCTAGCCGTACTATGCTAGGATATTTCGGTATGATAGTTGGTGACCTAATCGTATCGAGCTAGGAGTAGCTCTAGTCGTATCGTGTTAGGGCCATATATGTGACTGTTGTTGGCTTAGTCGTATCGAGCTAGAAGTAGCCCTAGCCGTATCGTGCTAAGATCTTCAGTTTCTTTTGGCGAGCTAGTGTAGCTCTTTTCTGTATGACAGTTGATGTATTATAGTTTTATATACAGTTGTGGTTGTTTCAATATATTCTTTTTCAGTCAGCTATTTCCTTGTACTGCTTTATATATATCTAGGATGTAGAATCTTGCTGCTATATGTATATATCACTGCTGAGTTATTCATTTTTAATTAGCATGTTATTTTTATTGATCACCAGCATGTTTAGGATGTAGAATTTTTCTTCCAGCATTTATTCAATTATATTTACACTTATATGCCTTTCCTTGATTACTTGTTATGCAATGCATGCTTCAGCCTCATTTCTTTGCCTTATTTATACTATAAAGCATAATCTATAGTTTGCCTTTTTACTTGTGTTGCTTACTGCTCCTGTATTTACACATCATGTTTAGAAGTAAATGGTAAAATGGTGATATTATATAACCTTATTAAAAATTCAGCTTAAAATATACTTAGACAATTGTCTAATCAGATTTTTTTTTTTTTTGCTGGGGCCCTACATTGTGAAACCGACAATGTCAGGCTTAGAGCAGTTTGAGGAGCCTGCACCCGAGGAGGAGCCTTACTTAGAGGAGGTGCAGCAGTTGGGGCCAGAAGATATCTAGTCATTTATTACTTATGAGGATGAGTGGATTTTGAACATTTATTTTGTTAAATTTTAATTAATGTAATAATACAGGTACCTGTGACTGTGTGTTCAGATTTCACTATGCTACTTTTCTGAGTTATATTTCTCTTCTTATATACATTATGATGCTTGGATGTCATTTATTTATCGCTTCCGCACTCTGTATTTTTACTTATATAGTGACTGCTTGATTGATTCTGAGTTAACTTTTCTCTAATCAGGTAGATTGTGGAGTTTATCCTAATCCAATGCTAAGTGAGGGGTTAATTAGAGTGACACTCCACCCTTAATCTAAACCTATTGAGGGTTAAGGGTGAGGGTCGCCACAGGAATCCACCTTAGTCTTGCAGACATGCTTGACTCCTTAACTATTTCTGGACATATCCACAGGAGTAAAGTAAAATAACTAAAATCTATTGCATATATATTTTCTGTCTCTTCTGTTCAGTACAGTACAGTTTTCTGCCTTAGCTTGAGATGCTAAGTGATATGCTATAATATAGTTCAGTGATTTGGTTAACTAACTTTTTTGATATGACAACTTGTACATGACTCTTTTCTATTTCATATTACTTTTATTTCAGTTCTATTTTATTTTAGTGCTTACTTGCTTATATATATGCTAGGATGCTAGATATTGATTCAATTTATTTATATGTATCACACTTCAATTTACTTTATGTTAATTTGCATGATTTCATATGATAATCAGCATATTAGGATGAGTCTTTTTTTTCAGTACTTACAATTTATTATATATATATATATATATATATAGCCTAATCTTGATATAATTTTGAGTTGAGGTATATCTTTTTGCCTCACTATTTGCTAAGTTATAAATGTATTATTTATAACTTTTATCTATTATTTATTAGCTTGCTGCACTCATTTATTTGCTTTAGTAATTTTAAGTAAATTGTGATATCAATTAATACATAAAACTATTCAGCCTAAAATGTTCATAGATAATATGTATAATCAGATTTTCTTTTCTTTTGGTTAGGACCCTGTCATTGTGAAATCGATAATAGAAGATTTTGAATTATTTGAGGTTGAGCCAGGAGTGAAGCTAGATCAGGAAGAATAGTGCCCTACTGCTGAAGATCTTTAATTTTTATTTGCTTGTAAGGCTGAGTGTTTACTTCCCTTTTATATAAACTTATTAAAATATTGTAACAATATAGTTACCATGTGTATTTTTTTTCACTGCATTATTTTATTTTAAGCTGCTTGTTTTCCTATTTTCTGCGTTATAATATAATGGATGTGACTCAATTTTTTACTTGCTTTCGCATTCTGAATTATATGTATGTATTTAATGAATGATTTCGCTGTTCTTTGTTTCTCATAACGGCACATCATTCCCTTATTAGTGGATTGAGGGTTATACCATAATCTAGTGATAAGTGAAGGGTTTGCCAAGTGATGACGCACCGTCTTAGGAGCGGGTCGCCACAAAATATAAGATTGATGCAATTCACTTTTTGCTTGAACTAATGTGTAAGAAAAAAATAAGAAAGAATATTTTTAATTAGTGGTGTATATAATTGTGCATGTGATAGTGTAAATATAATATTTTTATTATTCAAATGATTTAAATGATATTTTAGACTAGAGAAATGCTATTTGAACCCGCTGACGTGGCACCCTAAAAAGCTCATCAAATAATATTTGGACATGATTTCAATACAAACATTAAAAATAATATTTATATTATTTTAATGTAAATAAATAAATACTATAAAATATGCTCAAACTTTATTGAGTTGGACTTTTTTGGGTGCCACATCAGCGGGTCCAAATAATATTTCTATTAGACTAAATAAGCTTAAGAATTTTAAAAAATTACAAAAATAAACAATACACATTATATTCATAATTACAAATGCTATTTTTATTTTGATAAAATAAGTTCAATTTAAATAATTTTATAAAAGTTAAATTTTAAGATTTTGTTAAAAAATTATATATGTAATGTTTTAATAATAAAAAAGAAAAATTAGAATCTTTTTAATTTGACATATTTTCATATTAAAATAATAAATAATTTTAATAAAATTTATTTTCTTAATTCTATTAAATTTTATTAAAATATTTTTTTTAAGAATTAGTAATCTGGGCAAAATGTGATATAGGAATTTAAATGCGTTATTTAATTATAATAATTATTTTATATTTTTATGTTAATTTTTTCAAAAAAAAAATATTTTTTACTTAAAAATAATAATATTTCATTTAAAATTGTGTATTTATACACCATTAAAGTTTAGTTTATGTTTTTTATACAATTACATAATCTCAAATTTTTATTTATTATAACAATTGAAATGCTTAAATAAAAATAGAGAATGGAAAATATTATAAAATTTATATTAATTAGATTATTGCCAATTAAAATAGATTGATTTTGTTAAAAAGTAACCAAATTCTCAAAATAACATATCATAATTTTCGAGCTCACATTTTACTTTAAAAACAATAATCATTGCTAAACTTTTACAAGATTATATAAGCATTTAATTTCATTAGTTAGAAATTCGATAAATTAATTTAATAAAAATGATACATAAGCAAATTAAAAAATGTTTAATAATGTATTTATATTTTTTCTTGAACTTAAATACAACAATATTATGTTTACCATTATATTTATATTTTTCTATTAATATTTTAAAAAGTCATAAATATCATTAATATTAATAAAATATATAAAGTATTCAAAGTGAAATTTGTTTAGATTTTGTGAAAGAAGATTTCGTGTTATTTAAAAAATTTCATCTAATAAAATTTAATATAAATTTTAAAAATAATATTTATATTATTTTAATATAAATAAATAAACTGATCGTCCCACTCGTAAGTGAATTACTTTCGGATCTTTTTTTTGGAGAATCAATATTTTGTGTATTTTGTAACATTTATTAATATTTGGATTCAAGATGCATCTGAAATCAGTTGGCGAGGCAATTGAAGAAACAAAATCACGGATTGCTGCCTGGTTGCTGGTAGGATAAATTGAGGAATCCGGCGCAGATGAAGATCCTCGTCGCCGTGAAGCGCGTCGTGGACTATGCCGTCAAAATCCGAGTCAAAGCCGATAAGGTACGGAGAGAAATCCCTGAATTCTCGCACCCCACTATGCCGCAGGGCTGGATCATGCATGCATAACACAATGTTGCCGGTGGGCAGAGCGGAGTGGAGACGAGCAACGTGAAGATGTCGATGAATCCCTTCTGCGAGATCGCCTTGGAGGAGGCCCTCCGCATACGCGAGAGCGGCACCGCATCCGAGGTTGTTGCTGTTTCCATCGGCCCCGCTCAGTGCACGGAGACACTGAGGACGGCTCTGGCCATGGGCGCTGACCGCGCCGTCCACGTGGAAGTCGGACCTGCCACCGCCGTCTACCCCCTTTCCGTTGCCAAGATTCTAAGAACCATTGCCCTCTCGGAGAATCCGGGACTCTTGATCCTCGGCAAACAAGTAAGAAATGCGCTGTTTTTTTTTTCCCGTATTCTGATCAGCCATGTTTTAGTGATCCAGGGTGCCTGAACAAATAGGATTAGAGAAGTCTTCTGATCATAAGCTCACCAGCAAATCAACCTGGCATAACTACCTCATTTTTCTGTTATTTTCCCCCATTTTTGGACATACAATTGCAGTTTCGTGACCATTACAGACTTATTCTCATTACAGACTTATTCTTTGAAGGGATTTGGCCCAAGCAAGATGTATGTTTGCTCGTGTTCCTGTTTTTTTAAATTTCGTAATCAACATGTCTACGGTTTACGCATGCCATGGCATGTTTTTTATAAGAATTAAATCAGCGATTAGCACTAATATAATTTAACATTTGCACTTGATACCCTATCAAGAAGGAGCAAAAGTTGACAATCTTTAGGGTAATCTGAAGCATGACCTTAACCCAAATATAGCACAGCGGGAAGGAAGGGTGGTAAACACTAGGGATTTGAGTATTCAATTTCCCAATGCGCTCAAACTATATTGCATGAATAATTCAAGAAGGATGCGAGTATTCAATTCCTCCGTGTGGTCAAATTATATTGCATGTCCCATTATTATAGTAGCTGTCGATACCTGTAACTCAAAATTTTATTTAAAGCAATGTAGTTTGATCAAATGCACGGTTACTTGAATTTTTTTGTATTTACATGGCGAATTATAGACACCAGTGGATGTAGGCCTCCGGATTTCAAACCACCTATTTATTTTCTATTTGAAGGCTAACTTTCTTTTCTCTTCTTCTCTCATCTCTTACAACCCAATTTATCATGTTTTATCACTCGGGAGACTATTTTTTATTATAACTAAACTGCTTGTGTCATTATAATCACATAATTAACAAGCATAAATATTAGGCCAACATATTTGGGAGATATTTTGATAAAGAAGTATTTTCGAAAAGAAGATTGAGTATTTCCCGTGACAGTAGAAAAATCCTTGGTTTGCTGGCATAACAAATATCAATGCAACAACAATTATCGATCAAGTACACAAGTAGTCGAAATCCCTTTATTTATAAGAATTCAACTTTTGATAGAAGAATGACCTATAACTTTGCCAACTTTTATTGTTCTCTGAATAGTATTGTGAAAACACAAAGCATGAGACTGGATATAGCACATTTAGTGGGAGTGGTTAGCAAATTCATGAGTAACTCGGGGAAACATCATTGGGAGGTTGTCAAGTGGATACTCAGATATCTGAGGGGTACAGTGGACAAAGCACTTTATTTTGGGAAGTTCAAGATAGAGCTACAAGGCAACAAATTTTAGTGAAACAATGTTGATATTTAATATTTAGAGAATGACATTAATGCTGCATTTGCTAGTGAAAGCTAGCTATGACATTATTGCTGCATTTGCTAGTGAAAGCTAGCTATGTCAAGCAGTTAACTAAGAAACTCATTGGAGAGTGCAAGTTGCCTGCTAGAGCTAACTAGGAGAGAGTGCAAGTTGCCTGCTAGAGCTAACTAGGAGAGTGTCTGGATGCTCTTCTAATGGTAGAGCTAACTAGTGCTGGAGTGAGCAGTCTTACAACCCTTCTATGTTTATTTCTATTTGAGCACAGCTTGAACGAAGGACCTCTAAAGTTCTTAAAAACTTGTACTAACACTTGCTTGTGAGCTCAATACTGTTTAGTAGATTTGTTATCTCCATTCTAATACTTGTAGTCAAATTGACTCAAGTCCATGGGAAAGGGATGAGTCAAGGTCCTTAAGATATTTGAAATATTTACATAAAATTACCCTATCTTACATTATTTTTGGCTTAAAAATTGGTCGGCAAAAATGTATAGGCCTCAATGCCTTTATATGACCCACAACCATAGTGCATTGGAATAGTAGTGCTACTTTTCCATGAAGTTACATGCCATCAAATTTTGTAATCTATTAAAAACTATCGTTGAGTACGCTCAGACTATTATATTACTATTTAGTATTAGTGTTGCAATGAATTACATGCATGACATGTCTGATTCCTGGGGTTGTAGTTTGCGACTCAGGAGTCTGTTAAGATGATGCCTTCCTCGACCTGTTGGCTGAAGGCCAACATTGATGCTTCCTATAGACACGAGGAGTCTGTTGCTTTTGGTGGAGTTGTAGTTTGCGACTCAAGAGGCCACTTGCTTGTTTTTGCTGGAGCCCATTTACAGGCCCTGTCTCTTCTCCAGGTTGAGATGCAGGCAGTTACTATTCTGCGACAGGCACTCTTGCTCAGAGACGTTGACACTGAGGGGGTTATCATAGAGAGTGATTGTCTTGGAGCGATATGGAGGCTCCAACATCACTGGGAGAGGACTCTTTGTTCATGAGACGGAGAGTGCCACACTGATCACCTTGCTTTCTTGCTGAACTTTTCTCATGTGATTTTTGTTCACCGTCGTGCGGACTTTTGTTCTATGTTAGCACGACAGGACAATTTTTCTTTTGCTAGAGAAGTTGTGCTATTCGGGAGGCTCTTAGAGCTCCTCGTTGAGGACACTATGGAGTTTGATCACAGCTGATGATGTACGGATGCTTTACTTATTTATGCTTAGGCTGCAGCCGTCTTTCTCAAAAAATAGTAGCTTATTGATTAACTTGCAAACAGGCTAAAGCCACTATGCAAAAATTTGGCCAATATACAACATTGGTTGTCCCTCATAGGTCTTGGGAAGATTTATCAATGAATTTTGTTCTTGGGTTACCTTGAATATCTCGTGGTCATGATAGCATTGTTATGGTATTGATAAATTTTCTAAGATGACCTATTTCATACTCTGCTCTAAGACTAATGATGCCTCCCATATTGCAAAATTATCCTTTAAAGAAATTGTGCGATTGCATTTGCTTTCCTTTAACCATTGTGTAAAAATAATCTTTAAGGAAATTATGTGATTGCATGGCTTTACTTCAATCATTGTGTCAGATCGAGATTTTAGATTTGTCTCATACTTTTGGAAGACTTTGTGGAAATCTCTTGGAACCAAATTGAAAATTTTATTAGCTTTTCACCGCCAAATTAACGATTAAATTGAAGTTGTCAATCGGAGCTTTGAAAACTTGGGTGCCTTGTTGAAAAAAGCATAGGTAATGGGACTTGCATTTGTTTACTACTTAATTTGCTTATAATAATAGCACTTTCAGAACAACCAAAATATCTCCATTTGAAGTGGTATATGGCCATAATCCTAAATGACCAATTGATGCTGCCAACCTTTATTCTCATGCATTTTCTGATTCAACATTTACATTTGCTAAAGATTTTCAAAGCCTTCATG
Organism: Gastrodia elata; assembly: GCA_016760335.1. NCBI lineage: Eukaryota > Viridiplantae > Streptophyta > Magnoliopsida > Asparagales > Orchidaceae > Gastrodia > Gastrodia elata. Next base: position 203,750 of record CM028671.1, on the reverse strand, counting down.
ATTTCATAGACAACAAATCACTTCAAGTAATAAAAAATATGCATCTAAGATAAATTTTAATAGATCAATTAAAGAATTTAAAGAAGGTGATTATGTTTTGATTCACATCTGCCCTGAGCAATAAAACAACACCAAATACAAGAAATTACATCCAAGGGCTTGTGTCCTATTCAAAATTCTTAGGAAAATTGGATTTAATGCTTGTTACCTTGATTTGTCTAATGATATGCTAATTCACCATGTTATTAATATTGAAGATTTTTTATCATATGGAGTTAGCAAACCTCCACTTGCACAATCTAACTTTTTGGCAGAAATATAGTTCCCCGCATGCAAATTCCATCCTTTTTAGATGTCAACTACATAATCACTGAGGAGGTTCCTAATGAATAAGATGAAGAGCATCATTTTCCTGTTTGTTGGAAGATTAAGCCATATATAGATGACACATGGCTAACACGTACTGATTTGGAAGCTCTAGACCCAAAGTTAGTGGAAGATTATTTGGATTTTAACTTTTTGGTGTAGAGTTAAATTGGGCCTAGGAGAGTTGATGTAGCACATCATAAATATATTATCAAAGGCCCAACAGCAAGAACAATAGCTAAAACTAAAGGGGATTATTTGAAGATGGGCCCAACTACAAGAGCCCAATCTAAAGCCCAATAAAGAGCCCATATATTAGGCTTACCTATGCATTTATTTTATTGATTTTATACTTTTTTATTTATTAAGGCACATATTTGGCCAACCATATCATGAGGGAAATATTCAATTTGAGTAGTTGAAGTTACTTCTTCACTAATTGCCAACTACATGTCTTTTCTTCCAATATTTCTCTTCATATTTTCTCTCTAAAGTTTATAGGATAAGAGACTTGTAATGCCTATAAATATGAGCTGAAATATAATGTAATAGAGTAACTTAAATGAACAAATTTCATGGTGAATTGTTCTCATATTATTTGGTGCTTGGTGATGTCAAATTTGTTGCATATCTTTGGTGAGTTATGTTGTTATCTTATTTTGTATTTTATTTTTTACTAATCTCTTAAACTCATAATTTCAAACCCTCTATACATCTCTTCCAACATCTTAAGTATCCTTCAAAATTATTAAACCATTATCTAATTCCTCAAACATACTCCAAGCTCCCACGATAACCTCCACGGCAAAATCTGAAAACAGCTCAACCTAGTCTTGTTCCCTACCCCTCTACACCCATCTAAACACCACAAAATATAACCAACTACTCTATATCCAAAATACACATCATAAGCAATCTATATAAATTTATTTCTAGCCATTTAACCCACCGAAATCCCACCTACAAGAGAGATATTTTAAATCAGCTCAAATTAGGTCCGATCTAGACTAGTCTTGGTTTCTCTTTTGCTAGCCCACTCTATGCCTATAACCAACTCACCACAAACTTCTAAAATCATTCTTAGACATTGCACTTCCCATCCATTCTTTATTTGAATACTTAACTCACTAAAAAAAGGTAGCCCACCACTACTTATAGTTCTACAATTGTGCATTAATGTGCATGTTGAGAGTTTTATTGCAATATCATTCTTAGTAAGTAATTAGTGTTTTTTATCTAAGCTGTTGTGCATATATAGTCAAATTATAATCTGCTTGAGATTAGATTGTTGCATCTCATTTTCTATTCATGTGAAAGGCGAGTAGCCTTATTATCATTTTGTTGAACAATATTATTTCAATCTCTTATGTGGTATATTAATGAAATGTGAAATGGATTACGAAATGATGTAGTGATCCAATCCAGTTAGTGTTGGCCTATCTCAAATTCAGGTTTTCCTTTGGTGTCTGTATAGATGATGCATCAACATTGGAGAGATAAAAGGGCCATGTGATCTTAGAAAGGGTCATCGACCTAAGTGGGTATGCTCACTATATTATTTTTATATGAGCTTCATCAACAAGCGCGGGAAAGCTTTCTTAATTCAATAAACTAGCTATAAATTCTTAGGGAGATTGTGGTGAAAAAGATCACGAAGACACATTTCTAAGCTATTTTCAGGTAAAGGTTATAGGGTATGAATTCCGTGCAAATGGATGGATCAATTGAGAAATCAATTGGTAAAAATTTTAGTGATCGATTTGATTATTACTATTTAAATAAGAGATTATTAAAATTCATATATGATAAATGCATAGGCTTGAGCTATGAGATTAGCATAATACTTGCATAATTCCAGTCATTTATTTTCATCATTGCATTAAATATTCTAATAACAAGCATTTTATTAATGATTATTAGATCAATTTTAGTTTTATAATCTTTTATTGTATGCTGACTTGTTATCAGAAGCATATTGCTACTAACTACTTTTGCTTATGTTCATACTTCTACTGGATTTATTCAAATTTTTGGCAGTTATATATTTATTATATATTTTTCTAAAACTTTTTGAAATGCTACTATAATCTATGATGCTTGTTTAACTTTATAATTAAACTTGGCATACAAGTGAGATGGGGTAATATTAAGACTTATCTGTATTTTTTTTTATTGGTTTTTTCACCCAATATTTTCTTATGCGAGCCTGTTGAGTTCGATAACCAATTTTGCAGGGCTTTGTGCATTGTGTTTCTTGGTGAGGTATAACTTGTTTTGGTTGTATTATTTTGGTAAACTTGAAAATGTTATGATTGGATATTTTATTACATGATATCTAATATTATTTGTAGTGCTCTGGAATCAAGTTTGGGGAAAAAGAGAGAACAATATTAAATTTAAAATTGAATAATTTAATTAATCATAGTCAAACATCCAAAATAGTAATCGTAGAGTCATATTTAATTATGCAATACAATTCTCAAAATATGACCATAACATTACAACCATAATATTATAAAGTGTTTCAAAATACAACACACAATATATCAGGTTAAACCTCCAACAAACTCTCATGACCACCCTTTCTCCAAAACTATCAAACTCGAGAGAAACACTTAAAAAAGGTTAGGTGAAACCATTTATCAATAAAGAGTACATAGAAATTATGGTTGACAATTTGACTCGAAATTCAAAACTTAAAACTCAAAACTCAAAACTCAAAATTTGAAACTCAAAACTTGAAACTCAAACTCTAAATATTTTGACTTGACTTAGACTCGACTAGAAATTTTGAGTCGAGTTCGAGTAGAAAGGGGCGATTTGAACCCTATTTAACTCGACTCAAATTCGAACTCGTACGAGAACGAGTTCGAGTCTGACTAAACTTGAAATTTATGAGTTCGAGTCTGGGTTGATTCGACTCGAACTCGACTCGAGCCACCCCTATTAGAAATGATTGGGGTGTCTGACTCATTTGCACTATAAAAATCATTTTTTTACAGTTAGGAGTCTTGAATGCTAGTGAAAATAGTTTTTTATTTTGTAACAATTTCGAGATATAAAAAAATTCAATAGGATGTTTCTTGCTTTGTACATATATAATACATCATATTGAAAACCAGAATAAAATCTCAGAAGTTGACATATGTTTATCAAAGTCATATAATTATAATCCTTGTTTCTTTCTTCCTTTTCTTTTTTTCTTTACATTCGTTTTACTTGGATCATCTCAATTATAAAGAAATTTACTCATAAAATGAATTTCCTTTAGTAAAATATATCTAAAACACTTGGTTGACCTCTTAGTGAAACATTGGATCACATCATTTGGCTTGTTTTGAATAAGAAATTGATTCTTTGAGGTTTTAACCTTGTTCATTGGTGCCCACACTATGATTCACCTTCCTTCTGGTTGGTTCTATTTGCTACATGGAATTTGTGCAGGTATTTTTGGCCGCTGTTGGCTCCGTGTATTTGCCTCATTGATTTTGATATGATTGTGGGGGTTTGGGGCCCATACACCTTATATTTAAGGAAATGAAAATTTATGTTCTTACCTTAGTGTGACATTTTAAAGGATTGGAAAGCTCCGATGAACTTTGTCCAAAGTCAAGGAGATCTTCGTCATTGTCAAATTTTGAAAAACTTTGGTTTGCTCTAAAGGAGAACACAGTCTCTAGCTTTGTTGGGGAGATTTGTGTTTGGCCTAGAGAGTGCTTGAATGACTGGGCAATGTTATAGGGATGCATTAGAGTGCTATGGGAAATCTTACAATGTCTTTGTAGAGGACTGTAGCCCTCCTTATAGAGTTCTTCCCCTCCATTAATGGTAATGGAAGCTGGGTGACATGGCATTAGGGCACCTGGAACAGCCTAGAAGAAAGTTTTTAGAACGCCAATAAATATATTAAATTCTTGAATTGGGATTAATTTCCCGCTCTCTCTCCTCCACTTGGCCAATGGGACATGATTATATCTTCATTTTTCTTTCCTACATGGCCACAAGGCCCACTTTCTCTTCTTTTTTTGGCTTATTTGGGCTCAAAATCTTGAAGTTTGGGCTTATCTATGTCGATTGGGTTTGGCTTAGCCCAATTAGAGGGCTTGATGCCTTAGGCATATGCGTTGATTTGGTTTAGCCTAAGGTGCGAGCTAGCTTGTTACATGGAATTTGATCGATGTTGAGACGCATGGGTGGATTTGTTGGGCCCAAACTTCTCAAAACTTTTGTTTTGTTTATATTGTATTTTGGCAATAATTGGTTTTCAGAATTAGACAAGCTTTAGAACTACTGGCTTGTGCATGGCTCATCAGGTTGCCAACCTTAGCGGATTATTCACATTACCTGTAATGTGCACTAAGGCATTATTTTTATAATGCCATATCAGATACAGTTGGAGGCGGTTGATATAATCTAGAGGTGTAGCGCGAGAAAATAACTGCCCCTTCCAGGATTAATAATTTGATGTATATTGAATTTTTTCATGTAATAAATTCTGGATGTTGTTTTTATTTTAAATTGAATGAATATCGTTTCTTATATGTGAATGGCTTGAATGTTCGTTAACTACTATTTTATCTAACTGCCAATATGATCCCGCGGAAAGATGCATCCGATGTTAGTTTGGTTCTTACCAACCTGATATGGGTCATCACAGTTGGTATTAGAGCAGGATTGGAAGTGTTAGAGTAAAATAGTATTTGACATAGAAGCCATAATTGGAAAATCATTCAATTTAAAATATAAATACGCTGGAATGAAAACTTGATAGGAAACTAGTGACATAGTAAGATTGTGGTAGGAACAAAATATCGTATAGAAAACTAGTGACATGATGAGGCATTATTAGGGCAACATCTAGTAGAAAGACTAGTTAAGGTCATTATTCAACGAATTATAAGTTTGTGTCTTAAAACAGATGAATTCCCCTAATCATTGGGAGGAACACTCGGAAATCGACTTAAGCCAAGAAGGACCTTGGCAAAATGGACTTCAACGAACCTAATTTCAGTCCCCCCACTCTTGAAGACCGGATTCTAGAGTTGGAGGATAAGGAAGAGGCACGCGGTGAAAGCCTGACAAGGTTCATGTGTGTCTCTTACGAGAAGATCACCAACCTCCAAAATGAGGTACAAGAATTGAAGGAGACACTAAGGTGGGTGCTCCCTAAATTGGCCGAATTCACTTTGGAAAAAGAAGAGGAGCATGAAGAACGCTTTTCAAAGGTTGAAAGGAAAGTGCATCAAATGAGGAATGCAGCCTCAACTTCTAGGAGGAAGAAAGCAACCAATAAATATAGGAAGCTTTGGGCTAAAAACTTTAAGCAACTCATTTAGAATATTATCTTAAGAGCGAAATTTTGTGTAACATGAAAAAATTGATTGTATCTTTATTTCTGTTAATTTTATTTGGCATGAAATATTAATTCTTTTTAAATGAAGCATTCATTTTTTTATCACCCTCTTTATAGATGAATCCGGAAGAGTACTCTCCTGAGTTGCCAATGGAGACTCCGGTGAAGGCCCCTTTGCCTTCAGGTCCATCGGAGAGTAAGACTGACAAAATCCTGGAGTTGATGGCTCAAATATTAGCCAATCAACATAAGACTCAGGAATCTCCCCCTAGCCAAGGGCACAGAATTGGCGGAGCTTTGCAAGCATTCTTGAAGTTAAACCCCCCACGCTACGACGGATTAGCTCGGCCGATGGAGGCTGAAGATTCGATCCAGGAAATAGAAAATAAATTGGAGGACATAAGATGTTCGGCTAGAGATGCGGTGCGGTAGGCTAAGAGCCTATTCAAGGCCGAAGCTGAGCGATGGTGGGGAGTCACCCACAAAACTCAATTCATGGGCTTGGAACTAGAAGATATATTCTGGGAAGAATTCGCGGAGGCATTCCGAGGTTGCTACATCCCTCTATCTACCCAAAAGATATTGGAGAACCAATTCATTAAGCTGACCCAGGGAAATAAGTCCATCGCGGCTTATGAGTCTGAGTTTACAAGACTCTCCAGATATGCACCTAAGCTGGTGGACACAGGGCTGCGAGGTGTAGTAGGTTCTTGGATGGCTTGAAGAACTCGATCCGGACCAGCTTGCTCCCGCTCAAGCACACCAAATTTGCTGAGTTACTGGACTGCGCGACCATTATGGAGCATAATGAACAGATAATTGCTGAACGCCAGGAGAAACGTCCTTCCCAATCCCAAGACAGTCGTAAAACCTTTAAAAGGTCTCGACCTAGTCGGCAGATAAATGTTTATCAGATCACCTCAGGGCTTGCCAGGGAAAGGGAAAATTCTGAATGTCGCCGACCTCACCCAACGGGCAGGTGCTATCACACGGGCAACAGATGTTATCATCGTGGCAGGACGGGGCATAGTTATCGACATTGTTGATCCTTCAAAACTATAGATGGGGACATTATTCAGAGGCCTAAAATGAACCAGGTATCTACCCCTCCTCGTACCTCGGCTCCAGCAAGTACACCAGCCTCGACATCATCTCCTGCAACCACGCCAACTCAAAGGAGAAATCATACCCCGGGACGACCAGCTGCCGCTAGAGTTTACACACTTACTCCAGTCACTCCCGAGGATCATAACGTGGTGACAAGTACTTTTTAATTATTTTGACCGGCACTTCTTAATTTTTTTTTTAAGAAATAAATCTTTAGCATGCATTTAATATTAGGTACCTTGTATTTTTCCGAGCACGCATGTATAACCTTATTCGACACGGGTGCAAGTCACTCCTTTATATCTGAAACCTTCGTAGAGAAATTACAACTGCCATTTATAGAACTAGCAGAAAGATTAAATGTGGGGTTACCATCTGGCGCCCTCATGAGCGCTAGAGAATATTGCGAGTGTGAAATCCCAATTAATGGTGGGACATTTAAAGCTAGCTTGATAGTTCTCCCGATTGCAAATTTTGATATTATTTTGAGTATGGACTGACTATCTTGTCATCAAGCAGTCATCGATTGCCAGAGCAAAAAGGTTACCCTCAAAAGTGCAGGAAGACCAGTGACATTTATGGGAAGACTAGGCACTGCAGCGTCTCTCATCAATGTCATTCAAGCAGCTAAGTTAATTCAAAAAGGATGCGAGGCCTACTTAGTAACAATGATGGGAAATAAAGAAGAGGTAACTTCCCTAGATGATACAATGGTCGCCAATGAATTTTCGGATGTATTTCCCAATGAATTGCCAGGAATACCTCCGGTACAGGAAATAGATTTTACTATTAATTTAATTCCCGGTACGCAACCGTTATCAAAGGCACCTTATAGAATGACGCCAAAAGAGCTTTAAGAGTTAAATGAGCAATTAAAGGAATTGTTAGATAAAGGCCTTATTCGTCCCAGTATGTCACCTTGGGGAATTCCTGTGCTTTTTGTCAAAAAGAAGGATGGAACGATGAGGATGTGTATCGAGTACAAGAAACTAAACAAGGTGACTATTAAAAATAAATATTCTCTTCCCCGAATAGATGATTTATTTGATCAACTAGCAGGAGCTGTTGTTTTCTCCAAAATTGACCTTTGATCTGGATATCATCAAGTAAGAATAAGGGAAGAAGATATCCCTAAAACCGCATTTAGGACAAGGTATGGTCATTTTGAATTTCTTGTGATGTCCTTCGGACTGACCAATGCGCCGTCTCTATTCATGGATTTAATGCAGAGGGTTCTCAAACCATATTTGGATAAATTTGTGATCGTCTTCATTGATGATATTTTAATTTACTCCAAGAATGAAACCGATCATGAGGTTCACTTGTAGACAATGTTGGAAGCTTTAAGATGCAGCAAGCTATATGCGAAATTTTCTAAGTGTGAGTTTTGGTTGAGCTCAGTAGCCTTCCTGGGCCATATTGTAAGCATTGAAGGGATTCAAGTAGATCCAAGGAAAATTAGTTCCATTCAAGAATAGACCCAGCCTTCAACAGTAATGGAAATCAGAAGTTTCTTGGGATTGGCAGGTTATTATAGAAAGTTCGTACAGGGATTTTCCCAGATCTCGACTCCACTCACCAAGCTCACCCAAAAAGCAACGCCATTTATCTGGAGTTCTGAATGTGAAATTTCTTTTCAGAAATTAAAGGATGCGCTCACGACCGCCCATGTTTTAGCACTACCTCAAGAAGGCATGGACTACCAAGTCTACACTGATGCATCCAAGATAGGACTGGAGTGTGTTCTAATGCAAAATGCGAAGGTAGTTGCTTATGCTTCTCGCCAGCTGAAAGTTCATGAAAGAAACTATTCGGTTCACGATCTGGAGTTAGCAGCCATTATCTTTGCTCTTAAATTATGGAGGCATTATTTATATGGGGTAAAATGTGAACTATGCACAGATCACCAAAGCCTCAAGTATATCTTTACTCAAAAAGAGTTAAACTGTCGGCAAAGGCGATGGTTGGAATTCATTAGTGATTATGATCTGGATATTCAATACCACCCAGGAAAAGCCAACGTTGTGGCAGACGCCTTAAGTCGGAAGTCATTTAGTGTACTCAATGTGATGACCATTAATAATGATCTAGTTAAGGAGCTGAGTAAGCTAGAGATAGATCTGGTAACAACAAATCAATTGAATACCATTTCAGCTTCAGAGGTTGCATATTTAACGTTAGAGGAACGCATAAAATTATCTCAAGAAAAAGACTCTGAATATCAAAAACAAAAGCAGATTATCCAGGAAGGAAGAAATAGTTATCTTCAAGAAAGGAACGACTACATTTATCATAAAACTCGATTGTGGGTCCCTAACGACAAAGAATTACGAATGGTGATTTTACAAGAAGCGCATCATTCAAGATATAACATCCACCCTGGGACTTCAAAAATGTACTACGACTTGAAAAAAATTTATTGGTGGTCTGGATTAAAGAGAAGTGTAGGAGAGTTTGTGGCGCGTTGCAATGCATACAACTTAGTGAAAGTAGAACATCAAAGGCCAGGAGGACTTTTACAGCCCCTACCAATCCCAGAATGGAAGTGGACTGATATTGCCATGGATTTCGTTGTTGGGTTGCCTCGAAGCAAATCGGGAGCTGATACCATTTGGGTCGTTGTTGACAGACTCACGAAGTCAGCTCATTTTCTTCCGATAAGATAACAGATCCCGCGGAGAAGCTCGCCAGAACTTATATCAAGGAAATCGTTCGGCTACACGGAATTCCAAGATCAATTATATCAGACAGGGACCGAAGATTCACTTCTCGATTTTGGAAAGCTGTACATCTTGATTTGGGCACCAACCTTACAATGAGCACTGCTTTTCATCCTCAAACTGATGGACAAACTGAAAGAGTTAATCAAGTGCTAGAGGATCTCTTGAGACTTTGCATACTAGACTTCAGCGGGAATTGGGAAGAACACTTGCCATTGGTTGAATGCTTATAATAATAGTCATCAGAGACCAGCATTGGAATGGCGCCCTACGATATGTACGGAAGAAAGTGCCTTACACCTCTATCTTGGTCAGAAATTGGAGATATCCAAATTTATGGATCCGATCTTGTTGAAGAAACTAATAAAAAGATCCAGTTAATAAAGTTAAGAATAACTGCAGCCCAGGACCGCCAAAAAAAATACCACGATTTGAGACACATGATGCTGGAATTCCAGGTAGGAGATTTTGCTTATTTAAAGGTAAGCCCAATGAAAAGAGTATACCGTTTTGGCATATCAGGAAAGCTAAGCCCGCATTATGTGGGACCATTTGAGATCATCGCCTGAATAGGGAACTCTGTTTATCGTTTGAAACTACCTAAGCATTTTTCTAGAGTACATGATGTGTTCCATGTATCATCCTTACGTAAGTGTCTACAAGAACCATCTCATCAGCTAGTATCTCCTGGAACAGTGATTCAGTCAGATCTGACCTATGTAGAAGAACCAGAATAAATTATAGAACGAGATAACCGCCGGTTAAGAAAGAGAACAATTTTTATGGTCAAAATGCAATGGAAAGGTCACAGCACTAAGGAAGCAACGTGAGAAAGAGAAGAGGATATAAGAAAAGAATATCCCGGACTCTTTCAGAACTCAGGTAATCTTAATTAAATTTTTTTGCATTTAACTAAATATTTTCTATTACGGTGAAATATCGAGGACGACATTATTTTTAAGTTGGGGAGTTTGTAATGACCCTAGGACATTAATAAGGTATACATTGAATTCCCGATTCGCTAAACCTCCCGCTAAAATAACTTTTCAGGAAGTATTTCAAAATGCTAAAATAAAGAAATTAAGACTATCATTTAAGCATACCTCATTAAGTCCAGAATCAATTGCAATTGGTAAATCTTTTAAGAAAATCGTTGGTAGTAATGACCGACCGAAGGTTACCTCCCCGCCTGCGAGTAACGCATGGAAGACTCGACGTTTTTGGAAGGGCGCACGAGCCCAGACCGTAGCTCCCGCCGCAATGAGCGGGCATGCGTTACATACGCACGCCCTACTTAAACACCAGGAGACCCTCGACTCCTCACAGCCCCTCTCGCACTTCCCTCCCTTCTTTCGAGTGTAAACGGCGTACCTGAGAGCCGCTCGATTCCCCTCCCGCCGCGGCGCCGAGAGACGGACACCAGGAGTCTGAAATACTCGACCACTGCTCGCGTAGCTCTCACCCAGTCGACGCAGTGCCGCCCCGCTCAGCTCGACTCTGCGCCGACTTTCTTCTGCCTCCTTTCCGTCGAAGCTCGGCGCCCGATTTCGTGCTCGACTGTTTGCGTCTGCAAGCTCGACCCGCGCCCGTAAGGTAAGAGCTCTGTCGAGTCTCTTAGGGAAAGAAAAATCGTATGTGTTTATATATAGTAATATATATATATATAAATGTATATATAAGCATAAATATATATATATAACATTATATATATTTATATATATATGTATATATATATTGGTATAAGAATAATAAACAATAATAATCATAATAATAATATTAGTAATGAAATTAGAATATAATAAATTGATTTGATTTCGAGTTTTAGGTTGTAATTTTTGTGAGTAGTATAAATTGATCTTTTAGCATGCATTAGAAGCAAACATTAGATGTCTAATTTCAACATTAGTTTAATTATCAAATTATGCTATTAGAAGATTTAAGAAATAGAATTTGATGAGGTTAAACTCGTATGTGCTTAAGTAAGTGAATGCTTAGCTATTGCATATATCACATACAACTAAAATTCAAAATCTATATAATATGTTAACCTCTATTCAATGGAAATTGATATATTTTCTTGACTTATAAATATTTGCAATTAAGAACAAAATTAAGAATTTTAGGAAAGCATTGTTTAGCCTACCTCCCTACGACTTTGAGACTTTAAAATTAAGTTTAAGAATCAAAATATAAGTTTTAAATCTTATAAGTAGATCATTGCAAAAGTTTAAAAGGATCTCAATCATAATTTTTGCAGACACAATACGTTGTGAGTGATTCATCTAGTTAAGTCAAACACAAAAGGTACACTGGATATTATTTTATATGCTTTTACTTTCAATTGCTGCTTATGCATCGTTTTGAGCTTATTACTACTTGATATGTTATTCTTACTACTAATTATGTAAGAGAAATTGAATGATATTTATGTGTCTTGTGAATGTTGCAAGAAGGGTTCCGAAACAGAGCATGATTAGGTTAGGGACGGGGCTAGTCCTCGGGAGCTATAAGGGTGCTATCTGGAGCCTTTGAGGGAGGCACAGGTGAAGGTTGCTTAAATGCACGTTGCCATCTGAAACCCTTAAGTGGGTCCAGGTGAAGGTTTATGCTTAAATGCATATGAACCCAGCCTCATGGTTTTGGCTTTGCCCAACATAACTGCTATTATTGCTTCATGATATCATAGACATAAACATACGCTATTATTACTTTTCCTTTTGACATTTGACATGTGAACAAAATATTTATCGTTGCAGGTAACATCATCATCTTTTATTTAAAAAATACTGTATTTTCCTGCAAATGCTATCTCATTCATTTTTTGCTTCCTGCTATGTTGTAAGTATATTTTTAATATCATTTGTATTTAGAATGTGCACTAAGGCATTATTTTTATAATGCCAGATCAGATATAGTTAGAGGCGGTTGATATAATTTAAAGGCGTAGCGCAGGAAAATAACTGCCTCTTTCAGGATTAATAGTTTGATGTATATTGAATTTCATGTAATAAATTATGGATGTTGTTTTTATTTTAAATTGAATGAATGTCGTTTCTTATATGTGAATGACTTGAATGTTCGTTAATTATTATTTTATCTAACTGCCAATATGATTCTGCGGAAAGATGCATCCGATGTTAGTTTGGTTTTTACCAACCTGACATGGGTCATCACAGAAACCAATAAAAAGATTCAATTGATAAAGAGCAGGATAGCAGTGGCTCAGGATTGCCAAAAGAAATACCATGATTCCAGGCACCGAATATTAGAATTTCAAATCGGGGACTTTGTATACCTGAAAGTAAGTCCTATGAAAGGAGGGTTTAGATTTGGAGTGACCGGTAAATTAAGTCATCGATATATTGAACCTTTTGAGGTGATAGTTAAAATTGGAGCTGCTGCTTATAAAATCAAATTACCTGAAAATCTTATGGCAATTCACAATGCATTTGATATTTCGACTCTTCGCAGATGCCTATAGAAACTGTCTCAACAGATAATAGTACCCGGTATTGCTATCCAACCAAATTTGACATATGTTGAATTGCCTGATAAAATCATAAAACGAGATAATCGTCGATTAAGGAAAAGAACAATCCCTATGGTCAAAGTACAAAGGAAGCGCAGTCGACTCGATCCGACCCTTTCGTCTTTGTGTTGATTCCTCCTTCTGCTCGACCTCTTCCAGTGCCGATTCCTCTCTGCGCGTCGCTTGACTCTTCCGCTCGATCGTAAGGTAAGACTCTTCTGTTAATTAAAAAAGGGATAGAATACGTGTGTATATATATATGTATATATATATAATAAATCATAATAGCAATAATAATAATAATAATAATAATCAAAATTAATAGTTAGGGTTCTTGCTTTGACCTACTAGTTCATTTTGCCCCTTATTTTGTTTAAACTTTTTAATGAAAATTGTTCTTTTGATTATTATGATAAGTTTTAGTTATTATTATGAAGAACTGCACGTGAATTCAGTCTTTCATATTAGTATTATTGGGGTTTAAGATCTAAATTGCAGTATAATGATTAGGTCTGATTAGCCAACATTAGGAAAAGACCTAATCAGTCAAAATTAGCTATTTGATAAATTCTTAATAAAAATAAGGGTTTCTGGATCTGTCATATAATGGAGCCAATTATAACTTCTTTTGAATATTGTCAATATCAAATTAATAATCCTCCTATCTTAACTTATATTTTAATGTACACTAAACCTTTGAGTTCATACCAATTTAAATCATAAATAATAACTTCAGAAGTTTTGATATCTTGCTTGAATGAAGCATGTTGTACTCCCTAACATAATAAATGGGTTTGGTGTTGATAAAAAGGGGTTTAGTAAAAATATTAACCATTCAATTAGACTCTTCTTTTCTCCAACTCTGTAATACAATTCTTTCAGATAAGGTTGCATAAGTTCTTTAAGTCTAATAAAGTATGATTTTAGTTTAAATATAATAAATTAGAGATATGAATTAGACATTATCATTGCATAATCTACTCTTATGAGATATAGATTTAAGTAACCAACTAAAGACAAACTTGGGAACACGAATATTAGTTCTAACCTTGTAAACAGATAGTTTCATAGTTTAATAAAATCTCAATTATAATTTTTGCAGACACATCAAGTTGTGAGTGATTCATCTAGCTAAGTCAAACACAAAAGTTACACTGGATATTAATTTTATGCTTTCTATCTTTCTGCTGCTTAAGCATCGCTTTGAACCTATTTTATATTATTTTACTCTTACTACTAGTCATGTAAGAGAGGTAAAATGATGTTTATGTATATTGTGAATATTGCAAAGGGTTCCGATACGGAGGTTGAATTAAGTTAGGGACGGGGCTAGTCCATTAGGAGTTATAAGGGTGCTATTTGGAGCCTTTGAGGGGGCCAGGTGAAGGTCATGCTTAATTGCATATATGATTCCATCTGGAGCCTTTAAAGGGGGCTCAGGTGAAGGTTGCCATTTAGAGTCTTGAGAGAGGCTCAGGTAAAGGTGCAATCTGAAGCTTTTACGGGGGCCCAAGTGATGGTCATGCTTAATTGCATTTTTATGAACATAGTCTCATGGTTCTGGCTTTGCCCATCAGACCTGCTAACATTGTTTCATAATATCAAGTCATAAACATAAACATGAATTTTTACACTATTATTATTTTTTCATTTGAAAACTTGGCATGTGACAAAAGGACATTTATGTTGTAGGAAATGTGATCATCTTTTATTTGCAATAAATTATATTTTCCCTGCAATTAATATTATTTTTGCCTTCCATTTTACTTTAAGTATATCTTTAATATCTTTTATATTTAGAATGTGCACTAAGTGCCAGATTAGTTATAGCCGGAAGAAGTTGCTATAGTTTAAAGATAGCGCGACAAATTGACGGATTCTAACTGCCCCCTTTGAGGGATATTTGTTTTTGTATAATGAAAGTTATGTAATAAATTCTGGATATTGTTTTATTTTAAATTGAATGAATGCTATTTCTTACACTTAAATGGCTCTGGATGTGTTTAACTGCTATTTTAACTAACTGCCAATATGATCCTGCGAGAAAATGCATCCGATTTTAGATTGGTTGTTACCTACCTAACATGGGTCATCACATTACCACTCCCTTTAGTCGGCCCATTTAGACTGTTTTGTGCTTGAAGTTATTGTTTTTTTCGATCCGTTATTCACATCTGGCTTTCTAGGATCACATTCATATATCTGATGGTGCATTATTATGACCAGTGTTGTTTGAAATAGCGTTAATTTTTTTAAACGAATAATGTCTAAACGGAATGCAAATAGTATCCTCTTCATTCAGGCTTGAAACATACCACTGTCTTTTTGAGTTGTGTTAGAAGTTTCACGTGAGAAAAGATTTGAATAATCCTAATTTTATCAGTTGTAGTTGTGTTTTCTTAGGGTTTAGGGTTTAGCATTATTATGACCAGTGTTGTTTGAAATAGCGTTAATTTTTTTAACCAAATAAAGTCCTAAACGGAATGCAAATGGCATCCTCTTCATTCAGGTTTGAAACGTACCACTGTCTTTTTGAGTTGTGTAGGATGTTTCACGTGATAAAAGATTTGGATAATCCTAAATTTATCAGTTGTACTTGTGTTTTCGCCTGTAAAAATGACAGAATCATGTTTTAGCTAGTTATGGAAGGTGCTTCAGAAAACAGATGAAAGCAGTACAACTTTTAGATTTTTATTTGAGCTATACAAAATATGACACTGCCAAATGATTCAGGCTACACGTCTGAGGTGACTTGAGTTAGTGCCATTCGTACTGATGATTGGTTAAATTTAAATGAATTCATTGCATTCATTTTCCAGCTGGCCCCATTATAGGTAGTGTTGTAGCTTTGCTCTAAGGCTTGGGTCATTGGTTTGACTTTGGGGAGGAGGAATGAAAACAAATTCACCACTATTCCCTTACATTATTGGAGGTTTAGGTGGTCTTTAATTATAATTTCGAGGTCTACACATTCAAACCTATAATTTCTGTGCGGGTTTTTTAAACAAATTGGTTTAATTTGTCTTAAAAAAGCATTCAAGAAATGTTGGGTGGTCTTTAATGATATAATTTGAGGTCAACACTTTCAAACCTATGTACTGTGATGCTGTTTTTTGGTGAAAATGCTTTCAAGAAATGTTAAGGGCTACTGGTTCTGGATTAGGATTTTTGTCTAATAGTTGGTGTGCAGAACAAGCGGCTGACTATGGTATGATAAACTTTGGATATCGATTGAGGAGAGATTTCACAAAGTAGACCAGATAAGAGGTGATGATAACATCATTTATCTTTTTATGACTTGGAGCTCTTAATAGAGCAGGATCTCAACGGTTGCAAAATGATCAACTTACTAAAGATGATTCTCTAAGTTTGTTAGCTAATGACCAGTCTCAAGCAAAAGCTTTCTTGAGGCAGAACATGAATAGCATTGGGATGACCAAAGAAGGTGAAGAAATGATCTGCAAGCATGATAGGTGGTGGTCTGTTGTTTTATGTGTTGAACGACCATAAAAGCTATGGAAATTTAAACCTGAGTTCATTTTTTTTCTAAGGTCGCAGGTTGTAAATGAGAAGGATCCAGGCTCACGAACAGTTGGTGTTGTAAAATGGAATACCTGGAAATAGTGATCGAGGGCTGTGAATTCTTGAATTCAATGATTTGATCTGAGGGTAAGAAGAATGTTTTCTTTATTTAATGGGCTGATGAATTCACTGTTGTCCAATTGGAAGAATGGATCCGCAATCTTGTACTTAGAAGAAGGATCTGTTTTAGATCGGTCATTCTCACATGGTCGGTGCTTCTATTTTGCCTCAAGCGTACTGCAAAAATTGCAGGATTATCAGTGATGGTGCAATGTTGGTGGAGAGATGCTCAAAGTAGGCAAGCGGTTTCAGTTTTACCATGGTTTAAATTCTTTCTTACATTTGTCACTGGAGAATCTTTTTTTTCAATAATCTTGTCTACTTTAATATGCCTTCTCTCTTGTTGAACTTCATATCTTCATGTGGGTAGAAAAACGTTATAAGTAATTGTTGTACTTTCCATCTCCTGTTGATTTTTTCTATTTCAGCCAAACAATCATTGTGCTGGTCAGTGATGAATTACATGCGAATATCTCCTTGTTCTGCTTATAGTTGGTGATCTTGTCGATAATAGTTGTGGCCTCCAACACCATTAGTGGCTTCCTTGAGGTCATTGTGTCTCACACCGGTTGGTTTGCCATCAATGTGGTCGGTTATCCTTTCATTACAAGGACGAAGAAGGCTGAGGGCTGGGATTTTAAACTTCAAAATGCTTAGTCCTTTATCGCACATCCATCCCCTATAAATATCACATTGAAACCTGTTGTTCACTTACATTGATGATGATAATTCTAAGCCTCTCCAAATTAACTAGGAATGATGACTTAAAAGACCTCCATTTGTGTTGCAATGAAATCTAAGACGACACAAAAACATTTTGAATTCCAAGCAAAGAGAAGCAATGAGCTAGCCCAATATTCAATCTGGTTTTAACTAATTGGTTGATTGGTTCAATTGAAGTAAGTCAAGGCTGACAATAAGTCAGTCAGTGTGTTTTGATGCTAGCGAAATGAGTATCGCTCAGTCACTCATACACATGCAATTGGGCACTTGAGACGACACAAAGGTAGTCGCTTTGACTAGACACAAGAATGTGGGCACCATGCGTGCCGAGGAGGTCTAATGATAGAAAAAATCTCTCTTTGGATATCATTTCTTTACCTTGCGCTATGCATAAGCTATCACACACAATCATCAACTGCAAACTCCCAAACAAATACACACTGCAATTTTGTAAACAAGGTAATTCCATACCAAGATGAGTGCAATTATACATGATTGGGCTAAGAAAACTCAAAACATGCAAGTGGCACTAGCAATGTAATAAAATACCTAATTTAAAAGATTAAATTTTTCTCTAATTATGAAATAATACAAAATTCGGGAAAATTAAATAAGAGAAATATTTTAAAAGTTAGATTATTTTGCAAAGGAAAATATGTCAAAATTAAGAAAATTAATTTAGGAAATTTTTGGCAAATTTTGGGTTTTTCTTAATTCTAGTTTAATTTTTATAAATTATTAAAGATTGAAACTTAGAAAAATTTTAAAAATTATTTTTTAATTATCAAAATAGAAAACTACTTTTAATTTAGGATTACTTATATTTTCATTAGCTTAATGTAAAAAATTATTATTTTTGAAGCTAAAATAGGTGAAAAATACACAATTTAAATGATGAAATTTGGATAAATAGGGTTTAAAAATGTGAAGGAAGAACAGCTTAAGTATTTTAATTATTATTGCTTGATTGAACTTCAAATGCATAAACAATTAGTAAATTTTACATATTGAATCCTATGTTTGTGCGATCATCTTTTTATGAGCAAACATGGCTCATTACTAACTTGCATCGCTCTATTTGCTTTAGCTTTGAATATGCCAAGGAAAAATGTAATATTATCATAAAAACTTATGACATTAAGGATAATGGTGAAGTCTGTGATAAATAGGGTATAAAAATATGAATGTACATGCTAGCACACATGAAGGAAATACGATGGATCTAGTCAAATAGGAAGGAGCAATAGCTCCATAGGAAAAGACTCACCAAAATGAAATAAAAATTAAAAATAATTATTGACGAATAGTTGTGTACCTTCCTAGTAAAATAAAGCTTATGATTTGGGCTTCTCAGTGAGACATTGATGATGCGCAAGTGGTTCCCACAAGAAAAGTCACAAAGTACTAATGATAATTTTGATGCAATTTCTATTTCAGCTTATTGCATATGTTTTTTTTCAAGCTCAATGAAAATTTGTTGAATAATTGCCCTAAAGAACAAGCACTTTTGCTCGATATAAGCTTTAAATTAACAATAACTATTGATGCTGATTAACCACTTTATAATATTATTATTTAGGATGCTAGAATGTACTTTTGTTAAATTATACATACTCCTTGGTAAAGGTTATGAGAATTAATTAGGAAAGGTTCTTTTACTACTTGGGGAATTCTCTAGCTATCTTTTGGGTGAGCCAAATAGAATCTACGATAAAAGGAATATTAATTTATTTCATTCAATTTTTTTTATGTTTATTTTGGAAATGGGTTGTAATACTAGATACCATAGTGCTTGTGAGGTGGATGTTTAGAGGATTTGTGTTTATTTGGATGGATGAAAATATCAATGCTTATGTGCTTTAATTAATATAAATCTTATAATAATTGCTTGGAATTCATAACATTGACCACAAACCGTCACAAACAACCCCATCTATAAAATCTTTAATCATGGGGAAGAATCGGCAGAAAATTTAATGTCTGCCTTGCCTTGCACAGGTTGGCAAAGCTTTGGATTCGCATGGCATTTGCAGTATTCACCTTGATTTTAACAAGATGCACTATCATCATCTTGTAGCCATTCGTTTTCAACATGCAAAAACCATCGACACTCCTGGGTTACTCACCAGGTGATCCTTTATCATTTGGATCTCAGAGCTCAAATTCCAAGTATTTACCATATTCATGCGTTGATCCAACATACATCTTGACTTTCTTTGCTCAAAGGAGCCTCAATGCAACACAAATTCATCATGTGAGAGTAATACTCTTTTAGCAGTTTGGTTTTATTGGTCACATGGGCATTTACACTCTTATGTTGGTTTTTGTTTTTCATGTACATGTTTATTCAGCTAGATACTAACGCTGTCTTTTGTCTGCTTGTGTTGACGCTTGAGCAAATATTCCAAATATTTTCCAGTGTGAGCCATCACATTATTCCCAAGCAGCTTCTTCACCTCAGCGAGCTTCCCCCATCTTATTCATCCTATTAATTACCCAAGGATTCTCAGCTCATAGCTGTTTATTCTCATTGCTGAGTCTCTTTGTCTCCCGCTCTATTTGCACCAGTCAAGCCTCTATGATCATTAGCTGGGCAAGACTGACCTGGGTGGCTGTCCTTCATCTACTCGAGTGGAAGCTCCCTGTGTGAGATGCCTCGCACTCATGGTTTCCCATCCTTGAGTAAGCTATGGGCTGCACGGTTGTTGGAGCAATTACAAGATCCAATAGCATCCCATGTGAGTAACTTAGCTTGCCTCGGAAGGACCTAGGGTACACCGGGCCATATGCTAGACCAAACTCATAGTGCTCATCCATAGGCAAGAGCAAGAGCGATCTAGGTTGTGCAATCGATGTGGAAGGAAGCCTTTGTTCTTTCCACTCTACTGAAATGTCGATTAGCCTTCCCAAGCCAACTCTTTCCTTTGTCGCTTGAGGGAGCTAGCTGCCCAATTTATTCAAAAGGGTAGATATTCTGCACTGCCCCTCTTTGTTGGTCAAGAAGTCATCCAGGTCCTCAAAGGACAAATTCTTTTGGCCTTTATCCTCATTTCAATTATTCTTCCTTGACGACAATGTGTCTCCCTCACCGGAGGTTTCTCCCTCATCCCTTTGTGGCATATTGTTCCTATTGTCTAACACTTGCATTGTCTGCATAGTCGGCTTCACCAAAAACATTGCCCCATCTTCACCACATTCAATTTTGTTCTATGTGCTATGACAGATCAAAATTACATAGTTTTTGCTCGCACGCAAGTGTAAGTGGTCTGAAGTAATATGGGATGGTGAGATCTCGAGATTTATCATCCTCTGGGAACGGTGTGTGAATTGTTACTAGAGTATCTACTCTCAATAATGTTTAAGTAATTAACAATTTTTGTTCTTAGTAGTTAAATGATCTAAATTAAATTGGTTTTGTAATCAAGTTAGGAAACTTGGAGAGAGTTAGGATTCAAACATGTAATTTATTATATTTGTGTGCATAAATACTCTCTTCTTAATTTCATGTCATAATTGAGTTCTTTTGCAGGAAATTGATTATTTCTTTTGCGCTATTGCGTTACTTTTTATGCATTTTTATTTTTATATCTGCTAATTGCATATTTGCTTTTATAAAAATATAATATTATTTAGTTTACTGTGGTACTTAGAGTATTTTCTAATTATTGAGAATTCCAATCCCAGTATTATTTTCTGAACAATACCAGATCAGATACTTCTGGGGGAGCTTGAAGAAGAATTTTAAAACTTAAATTATCAATTGGCCGATGGATCGACTGCGCTACTTTAACTTTTATTTATCTTTTTATTTTCTCCTTATTTTTAAAAAGTTGAATAATGTTCGTGATGTACGATAAAGATTTTTGTAATATGTAATTTTGAAATGAATGAGAAATATCTTTGGCTTTTGTATGTGTATTTCCTTTTCTCTTAAATTGCTCAACATGATCCTGCGGTATGTGAACATCAGAATGCCGGGACAATTTCCGCTGCGCCGGCATCGAGACATCACAGTCACCTTGTCCACTACCTAATATGCCTCCTCCAAGTGTTATGGATCGAGTTATGGAGCTCAGAGATTTTTCATAATTTTCTTGTGGCTCAGATGATCAAGCCTTTTTGTCTAGAAGTTGTGCACGAGTTTCGCTCAACGAATGATGTCACTTTCATTCGAGGCCTGAAAGCTCAAGAGTGCACATATTTTAAATAAGGTGATTATCAAGCTCGATGAGGTTTCTATAAAGTTAATGTTGTTTAAATATGAAAATGTTTTCAGCTCGACATAATTTTTCATTATAACTAAAGAAATATTACATGCACAATATTTTAAGATTCACTACATGTTATTCATCTTACACTCCCCAAAGGGGCTTTTAGGTTGCTATTACAATGCAAACAAGAAAGCTACAAGCGATAATGAGCACATATATTACTCTTACAAAGAATATAATAAAAGACTAAGGAAGGAATACGATACGTAGGAACAGCTGTAAGCGTTCTTTTCGTCTTCTTCTATCTTCAGCCTTTGTCTTCTCCCTTGTTTATCGTGATTTTCTTTTCCTTACTATGCAACCTTCTTGTGAATCTTCTCTACTCAGATTAGGGTTCCCTCTACTGAGTGGAGTTTTTCTTATTCCCTTTTATAATACCTTCTCCGGCCATTTTCTCCTTCAAGCAGCCATCAAGTCCCTCTTGAAACTTGAAGTTAATTAATTTTATTTCTTTATTCCATTGGAACTGAAGCTATTTTTGCATTTGCATTTAATTTTGACATAGGGAACTTGAAGATTTAATAGTTTTTGGTCTTCTCAATGCCGATTTGACGTAGGTTTTCAAGGCAGATTTCCAACGCACGCTATGGTGCACTGTGGCGCAAGGGTTTATGCTCATTCGACACTGCAACGCTTTGTGGCGTTTGGTCTCTGGCAGCCTGGCGCCTGAGAAATTGGTAATTTTGGCGTGATGGCACACTATGCCACCTTGAACTCGGGCGGTCTGGTGCTGTGGCGCGCTGCGACGCTTTGGTCTCGAACAACCTAGCGCTGCGGCGCGCTGCGACGCCTTGGTCTCGAACAACCTGGCGCCGCAGAGCGCTGCGGCGCCTATCCTCAAAAAATTTGGCACTGCTGCGGTTGACCACGAACTGCCTGGCGCTGAGTTGCGCTGTAGCGTGCTGTAGCGCTCTTCTTTACATAAATTATCTTTTTTTCCTTATTTTCGTTGTTTGATCAATCTAGAGCTGAAATGACATGAAATATACTAAAATAACAACTAATCTTACCAAAAATTTGCATTATAAACAAGAAACTAACTATAATTATTGGGCTCATCATACTGATTCAACGTCGTCGCCAACCTTGAGAGGTAAACAACACTCTATCACCGCGCTGAATGAAACCTCCTAGCTCGAGTTAGTGTTAGCATCCTCTCTCGCCATCAATTGTCCACATAGAATCCTACTTTCTATTCATTTTGGGATTTGAGTGCCTTAGCCTTAATGAGTGTATGTGCTTAAATCTCTTAAAGGAGGAGGATGTTACGCATAACTTTCATGCATGATCTAGGCTAACTACCTATCCAAGCTTATCCATGCACATATCCCAAACAAAATTGCCAAAATATTCCTTTTAGGATGCACTCTTGAATGAGTCACGCTTTCTTAATTCCTTCGAACTCACTCTCTTTATTTTAAAGATATAGATCTTGCAAAGTCAACAACACCATTGCCAAGTTATTAGAATCATCTCTGCATCTCGGAACCAATTATAACAAAATCTTCCATAGTGGCCAACATATCTTGTGGTGACCCATGCTAGGTTAGTAACAATCAGTCTAACATAAATGCATCTTTTCGCATGATTATATTGACCGTTTAGCAAAATAGCATTTAAGCAATATCTAGAGCCATACAAGAAATAAAAATATCATTCATTCAATTTAGCATCATCCAGAATATTACATGAAAGTTTATCTCTTGAAAAGAAGTAAAAGCTAAAGTTTAATTCTTTTAATTTGCACTATGATTCCTTATATCACCTTTATGCTATTTCAACCTTATCCAGCTGCATCTGATCTGGTATTATAAAAATAATTCCTTAGTGCACATTCTAAATACAAAGGATATTAAATAATATACTCTTAAACAAGGCGAAAAGCAAAAATGACATGATAATAATTACAGGAAAATATGATTTTAATGCAAATAAAATAATCATAATTTCTGCAAATAAATATTTTCTTATCATAGTTATGACACATGCCAAAGTTAAAAAGATAATCAATAATCACATAAAATTTCATGTTTGTGTTTATATCTTGATATCATGAGACGACGTTAATGGTTCTGATGGGCAAAGCCAGAAATATGAGGCTTGATTTAATAAAAGCTTGTTCATCACTTGGCCCCCCTCAAAAGCTCTAGATGACATTCTTATGGCTCTCGATGGACTAGCCCCGTTCCTAACCTATTCAACCATCGTTTCGGAACCATTTGCAACATTCACAAGATATATAAACATCATTTTGTTTCTTTAACATCATTAGTAGTAAAAATAACACATTTAATATCAACACGAAATAAGTTCAAAGCGACGCTTAAGCAACAATAAAAATAAATAAGAGTATAAAAAGTAATATCCAGTATATCTTTTGTATTGAGTTAATAAGATAAATCACTCATAATTCTGATGTGTTTGCAAAATTTATTTATAATTTTTATTAGATTATAGTGAATAATTAGTCTCACATACGAATATATGCACAACTATGCCTATAGTGTAATCTTATAAGTTGTTCCTTATAATTAATTTGATACATTAGTGAATAGGATAAAGGCTAACGAATCAAAATATGGGTATAATGATTTCGTAGTTTCTCGCTCGATATACGTTAGAATCCTAAGTAACTTAACATGTGCCTAATTTTTATGTAAGGATTTCAATTTGCTAGGAGATGATAATTCAACATAACTGATGTTGAATGTTTAAATGAAAATTATTACTCTTACTGTTGCCAACAGATTCTATTAGATATGACCATTTCACCTCTCTTATATTCTATTCTTAATTGGAATCCAATAGTAGATTGAAGAAGAACTTTTGTAGCTTTATTCATCAATAAAAACATAGAAGGTTTAGGTTATCAATCAAGATGGTAGCTGGCTAACAATAACATCAGCACATTGCTTTCACTGTAGTTTTACTACAACCTCAATACAGTTCCATTGTCCTCTATTTTTCATTTAGTCAACAATTATATGAAATTGTCATATGATCTAAATTGAGATTACATCAACCTAGTACATCAAGGTCCTGAATAGAGATTTGATCGACAATTTCTACCATAGGTTTTGATTTCATAATTTAAAATGAATAACACCTCTTTGCCTAAAATAGAAATTGCAATGAGTATTATTAAATAAAGATCTCAATTATGTTGGATTGCTCTCTATCTTATTCTATGACATCAGATTCCTTATGAAATCAACAACTATGGACACATAAATTCATTCATGGCAGGATTTTGACCAAATCGTTAACTAGGTAATTTAACATCAACAGGCCCAGGCGATTCTGGTTATGTGAAACGATCATTTGGAAACAAAGATTTCAATATTTCCTAGTTCCTCTCATAAATCTTTATTTATGACTACTGTTTATATTCATTTGCTACATTGATTTGAGATTTAACAAGAAATATTACTAACACATATTTACTCTGTTTTAAGTTTCTATCTTATATAAAAAAAATCAAAGCAGCGGCGAGATTCATACCTTAGATATCGGGGAATATTGAGTCCGAGCACAGAAAGATTGAGCGGAAAAGAAAAAGTCGTGCGGGAAGAGCAAATGTCAATTTCTGTGTCTCTATCACAGCCTTCCAGAGTCTTTTCAGTTGGCTTCTGCGTTTCTATCGCAGACCTCCAGAGCTGTTTTCGTAGGCTTAGGCAAGCATCGGTGGGTTGGATTGAGAGGGTTGGAAAGTGTGTCGAGGGGTCGAGGGGGAAGGTAGGGATTTCTTGCGACTTTTGTGATGAGTCGAGGGCGCTCGATGGCCCTAAATATGACTCTCTGGAAATCGCCGAATTAATTTTGGCGGTTTCAAAAGCCGATGGGAGCTACGCTTGTATGCGGCAGCATTCAATCAGCTGCGCGTTCTTAGTGTGCGTTTCCAGCGAGCGTTTTCGGCGAGCATTTCTAGCGTGCGGAAAGGAAGGGTCTGCGCGCGGTAGGCCGTAATTAGAGGATGCGTGAATAGCGTGTGAGGGGTGCTTCTATCGGCTACAATTAAGAAATTTGAAATACTTTGCTAATTTGCAATTAAATTCGAGATTAATGGCAAAGCTGAAATTTCATTTTAGCAATAATTGGTTTTGAGAAACTTCCTCAGTCAATAATTTAATCAGCACGGAACAGAAACAAACAATAATTTGACGAAAACAGATTTTAGTGGGAAATTTATCAGAAAACGGAAATTTGCGGGTAATAATCGGAAATTAGACGTAGCGGGGAATTTAGCGTCCTTTGTCCAAATGACCTAGGTTCATTACATATCTTGATATGCGTCACCAACCACTGCGTGTTTCCAACAATGTTTATGTCCTTCCACATGCTTGAGACTGGACTCTTGTAGACCTTTGGGATGCTGCCACATCACTCGTGTCTCAATGGCCTTCTCTATACCTCACAATAAATACTGTTTTTCTCCAAGAAGAAAAGGTTTGCATTCTGTTACTCACTGCCTTGTTATTGTTGTATTGCTGAAAGCTACAATTGAAGAAGGTTTCCTAACTTACTATTTCTTGAAGTTTTTTGTTATCACCTTTATTTCTCTTGTATCTTTGTAATATAACGTCCGAGCCCGAGGCTCAATTGCTTGTAATACACGAAAGCCTATAGTAACACAAAAGGCCACAACCTCCAAGTGGACGTGGAATTTCTTTTTACGGGTCAATCCACTATATTTGCATCTCCACATTTTTTTTATTTAGTTCTTGCTTCACTGCCAACCTCCAGTACTCATCATTGTCATTACCATACGTAAAGGAGAAGGCTGCTTTCTTTCATAAGCTACTCTATTTAAAACACTAATGAAAACTTATATACCAACAATTACCTTGTCAATTTAAAGTGACTTATTTGTGCTCACTAGGGTTATTTGCTTCTTTTAGCACTTAAATTTTTTTCTTTCAAATTAGTCAACTGTTTATCATTTCTATTGATATAGCACGCCCACGAAATTGTTTCAGCACATTGGGAATAGTTTTCTTTAATGTGGTCTGCGGAGACTTATCCCAACGTGAAGAGTGATCTTGTGGCAATAGAGTTTGTTTCTGTACGCTTGTGATGTTTTTTGATGGATATGCTTCATTTTTTCCAGGCTATCGATGATGACAGCAATCAAACTGGACAGATGGTTGCTGGGCTTCTTAAATGGTCTCAAGGAACCTTCGCTTCGAAGGTATGTGCCATCTAATATTTTGGGATATGGTTGTGACGCATTTGCAAATTGACTACATATTTGAACTTTTGAATTTACCACATTATCTTTTTGAACGGCTTTATGACTTTAAATCGCATGAGTGAAAAGGTTTCAAGTCAAGTTAATTAGATATAAATTTGTTTCTTTTTCATTAATTTCTTAAAACGCAGCATGAAAATCACTCAATGCGCGGGGGGCCCTGCCCCGCATTGTGACCTGCCATGCTTCGACCACATTGTGCCAACCCTCCTCGCACTTTGTATCATGTTTCTTTCCCACATGAACGATGTGGGGAGCATGCTAAATTTTCTCTATTTTGTCTTCGATTATGATACAATGGCCCTGCACTTGTTCTGAGCCACGCCGCCAGGCCCATGCCCCAATACTCCACCTCACACCCCATGCTTGCCTATTTGTTCTGTGCAGTTCTTGTATCCATGTTGCTGTGGCGTCCATGTTGCCCCTGCGCCCAGTTCACCCCAGCACCCACGCCTTCCTGCACCTTGTCATTCTCATTCTGCCCCACCCCCTCGGTGCTCTCCAACATAGTGGCAACCTGATCCACTACCATTGCACCCGTGCTTCCTCACCCCACCCCATGCTGTTGCGCCTCGTACAATGTGACCCTGCATTGCCTCGTTCTCCTGCCTGTCCCCACACATTTCCCAGCTCCGCATCAGCCTACTCCTCTCTGCACTCACACCTCCGTGTCCCTCCTTTTCTTGCCCTGCACCATTCATCACTCGCATGCTAACCTGCCGGTGCACTGTGCATGTGCTGCACTCCCCCTCTGTGGCGCCCTAGCTCATCTCCGCCATGCTGGTGCTATCTTGCCACGTTCTTGTACAGCCCCTCCATTTGGGGTGTAGGGATTGAGATTCAGAACTGTCCCCACACAAAACACATCTCGTGTTGCATTAAGTCTCTTAAGCCATTGAATTATCTGCTATTTTAAGCCGGAGTGAATTCCATAGAAAATATAAACGATTGAATTTTTGCCTTTTATACCAAACTAATTTATTCTGATCAACAAGAGGTGTGGGAGCATAGATCTTCTTCACTAAAGCCAGGGACAGATTCGGCTTTCCACAGTTAAGGACTCCAGGATAACCGGCAACCCAATTAATGGAGATATTTGGCCTTTCAGTGCTTATAATCTATTTTGTATTCTTTCAAAACACCAAACAATTTGTCCTACAAGGATTCCATATAGGATTCCTGTTACCTCTCCACCAAAAGCCTAATATTGAATCATTGATGAAAGTAATTCACCAAAAACCAGTAATTTTGCAAGCTTAAAAAAGCTAATAAGGAGGCAGAGATATTTACCAAAATAGTTCATCAACTATTTTAATTTGGCCAATTTTGTCTCAAACTATTAAATTTATCCGATTTAGTCCATCAAAAATTTTATTTTGTTCAATTTTATCTCTCAATTATTCATTTTAAGTTCAATTTTATCATAAGAAATAAAAATTTAGGGGTTGAATTAGTCTCAAATAAGTAGTTGAGGGATTAGATTGGACATATTTGATACTTGAGGACTAAAATGAACATATTTGATAGTATGGGACTAAATTGGAAAAATTCAAAGGACTATTTTGGCAAATATCTCAAATTAGGTGAACCAAACTCAAGAATATGATGACATTTAAGCGAATCCGCCGTATCCCTATCAATCGTGTGCAATTTTTGTTCAAGTCTCCATTGAAAAAAAATTTGTTGCATAGAACAATAATTTGCTTAGATTAAGACAATCAATGAATCTGAACCTTGAGCGTCGGATGGAACCCCTTATAAAAGGGTGGATACAAAGACTGCAAATTGATAACATTAGTCATCTAAATTGGGTTGGATATAATCTTAGAAAATAAAAGCAAGATTTATGAATGTTGAGCTCTAATCTAGCACTTTGCTTAAAAACTCAAGATTATTATTGAGGATATTTAAAATTCCCTTGCTTCACTCAAACACAATAAATCATTTGCATACAAAAAATGGGAGAAATTTGCATAGCCATTGAAATAATGGCTGTATAAAGAGAAAATAGTGGTTGGATTGAAAATAATAGATAACGTATTTATTGTTATAACAAATAAGTATATAAAAGGACTTTTGTGCTTGAGTCTATTTGAGGAAAAGAATTGTCCATGAATAATACTACTAACCACAATGAGAAATGGATTTTGGTAATACATGCTTTAATCCATTTAACAAAGGTGCGGGAAATCCCTTATATAAAAGTATAGCAAAAGTATATTTCTTATTGACACAATCAAAAACCTTCTTGATGTTGATTTTAGCACAAAAGAATTTGCCCTAGCCATATGATTTAAAAATTTCTGAGGCTAAATAGTATGTTATATCAGAAACCATCTCCCAGTCCCAGGAATAAAAGTTGTCTGATTTTTGTCAATAAGATCAATAGAAGTTTAAGCCTTCCCCTGCAAGAATTTTATTTGTAGTTTTATAGAAAGTGTTTCATAATGTGATAGGACAAAGTGAGAGACACTTGTAGGTAGCCGACTAAAGCAATGGGAGCAGCCATCACTGCTGGACTAACGGTCTCCCAATACTTGATAGAAATCTGAAGCAAATTTTTCAGGCCTAAGAGCTGTATTTATATTGATTTCCTTGAGAGCACCTGAAACTTCGATCGAAGAGAAAGAATCAGTGAAACTCGGGATAGAGGTTGGATCCAATAGAGGACCGATAGGAAATAAGCTCAGATTAATCTGTAAACCGTTGTTAAACAATATTTTAAAGCTATTAATGCTATTTGAGCGATACCTGTAGCACTTTATTCCTCACCCAACTTTCTAATGTAATTAGAGCATTTTCTAGAACTTTTATGTTTGTAAAGAAACTCCAAATTTTCCTTGCCCGCCATAAGCTGACTAGTTTTAGAGTCTGCTATGCATTTGATTTTTTAATCAACTTTATTTTCTAAAGCAGTGAACTTATTTGCATTAGATCATCCCAATTGAATCATCAGAAAAGGAAGCTTTACCAAGTGCACAAACTATATCATTATTGAACTTATCTAGCTCAATAAGCTTTTGGAATTTCCTGAAGAAAAAAGGAGGCGTTTTTAGTGGCTTTAAATGTCTGTATGAGCAACTAATGTATCACCTTGTCAATAGGAAATCCAAGTGTTTGAGGCAAGTTCTTTATACCAATTTATCCAAATTTTTCTATATTGGGACTGACTTCCATGAGATGCATCTACATTAAAGTGGAGAGGGGTTGGAGGTAGCATGATTAGTTGAAAGACGAAGGAAAACAATCCGTTGAAGCACGATTACCAAGGAACAGAGTTAGAGAGTATTGATTAAACCAGGATTATTGAAGCCCATAGGAGGGAAGATCATTCAATTGAGAATCGGTTATGATTTGTTGATGTTATTCAATTTACTAGATTTGATAGCAGCACCACCTTTTTTTCTATATAATATCTCAAACAATTAAAATCGCCACAAACTATTTAAGGAGATGTTATAGAAACTTCAAAAGAAGAAAGCGTATTTCATAGCAATTTCTATCCCCTCCTAAGTTAGAGGCATAGACAAAAAATACTAGAAAAGATTAAGCCTCTTGAAAAAGGTTTTGCTGTGTATAAATTGGGCATTATAAGAAATTGGAGAGAAGTCAATAGCTTCAATTTTCTATTTGATCCAGATATGACATTGGAGCAATGTTAAGATATTAAACTTCCTTTCATCTAAAAATAAGTTCCACATCATAGCACGAAAGAGTATTGAACAGTTGCAAGGGAAGTTTAGTTTCAAGTAAAGCCATACTAACTTTCAGAGAATGAACAATCTTTGCACTCAAAAAACGCTAGTCAGAATGAAACCCTATCACACTTCAAGAGAGCAATAATTAGCCATATAAAATTTAATGACTATTGCCCTTCCCTGCATTGCTCTTCCCTGGGCCACACCCAACTCACCTCTTTTTAACAACTGTGAAATTAGAAATTCTCCATACTCATGAACAACAAGGGAGGATGAATGCATTATCAAAGTTGAAGGATTTGCAAAAAAATTCAGTCTTGAAGCGGCACAACAGAACTTCAGGAGGGAGAAGAGCCCTTATTATTGCCTTTAATTACTCCTATGATAGGATCAAGAGTAGGAATAGGCCCTCTACACCGGGCAAACCTATTTTTACTACGCCCACAAGGAAGGAACGTCTCCCAAGGGAATGAGCAGCCACATTTGGAGTAGCATCACAAAAGTTACAAACTTGAAGCTTCATTCCATAGATGATTGATTGAGAAAAGTAATTCTTGTTAAAAACTTGATCTAGCATGGGGGGCTAATCTCAGCACAAACCAAGCAAGTGCAAGCAACTTCTGCTCCCGGTCAGAGAATTAATAACCAACGAAACCAATATTACTGACCAATTTGGATAAAACAACACTATGCCACGTCATTCAAGGAAGGTTGGGGAGCCAGCTCTAGACAGGAAAATTGAAAGAGAATCGTGGGTAGGGACAAAAGACATGCCATTTGTGAACTCGAAAGGGAATACTAAAAAAACTCCAAGCGATCTTCGCCGCCTGCCAAAAAATTCTCATCACAATTAAACTTGAGAACAAATAGCCACCTTCAGGGAAGAGGATCTTTAGGTTTCTAGAACTTAAACATACCTGCAAACATTGCAGCATAGGAATGCTTCTCACTAGGAGCGTGATTCTATATTGACGCACCAACAACTAGTGATTGCACTCACTTTATGTTTTTTTTCACTGACCTAATTTATTGATGATATTAAATAATTGAATTATTTCAATTTTTGTGTATACGCAAACCATCAATTTGTTTTTGTTTTCTTAAAAGGTTTTTGCCTTTGTTTTCGCTTTTTATCCAAAAATTCACAGATGTTCTCCGGAATTCTCCTAGAGCTTCTCACCTAATCTGTCTTAGAGAGCTTTTTTGTTTAATATAGCAAGACGAACTCGCACCAATTTGTGGGAGAAAACTAGCCCCGCATACGCCTCACCCCGGGCCTTGTGCCCCACGCCTGCCCGGGTTCACTTTGTGCTTAAAGAGAAAAAGTTTTGTTGTTATAGGGGTGTCGCTTAAATGCAAAATAATAAATTTTGAACTTGATAGAGATCGACTTGTCATCAAAATAAAGCAGTGGTTTTTGATATTTTATATGACAAATTGAACATTGGTGAGGTGAAGTCTCATTTATAAACTTGCTAATTATATTCTCTTTCAATGTTTTGGGTGTCATTGTATTTAGGTCATATTGGATAAGGAAAAACAGATGGCAATGGTGGAAAGAGAGGTCGATAGCGGATTGGAAACTATCTGCATAGATTTGCCGGCAGTGATCACGTAATGTTAACGTTTTCTTCTTTTTCTTTTTTTTGGATGAAAGAATAAAAGTTATCCCGAGCAGCTGCAGCAGCAGCAGCAACTAATAGTTGTGATGGGATGTGTTGGCTATCAGAACCGATCTGAGATTGAATGAGCCGAGATACGCGACCCTTCCCAACATAATGAAGGCGAGGTCAAAGATCATCAGGAAGGTGAAGCTGGAAGAGCTGTATGCAGAGGATGATTCCTTCCTTCGTCCTGATTTTCAAGTCGTTAGAGTCACTGAGCCTCCTCCGAGGAAGCCCGGCGTTATCCTCTCCACCGTTGATCAACTCATTCACAAGTTAACAGACGATGCACGTGTCCTGTAGCAACACCACCCTTTATACAAAGATTATATATATATATATATATATATATATATATATTTATACATAAGAAGATGCTCTTTGGCAAGTTGTTCAGATTATTGCTAACCCACATTGCCTTTTTGCTTTCTTGGCTCTTTTTATTAAGAACTGTAATATCAGATAAAGGCAATTTCTATGCATTTCATGAACATTTAATCTGTATTTTTGGAGCGAGCGAGTTTCTGACTTGTAATCTTTATAGACAGAGGTTTGGAAAATCATTGCGTTAAATTTGTATATTTAAGAAATATGTATCTCTTAATATATATATATATATATATACATAAACACAGAGAGAGAGACATAATACTAGGGTTTCGTTGGTGGAACCCGCTGGCTTCCCTAATTCGGCGGCCTTTGGTTGTTGGTTGTTCTATTGGATGGTGCTTGGCACTGACGTCGATCAAACATTGGATGCGATCGAAGCCGGAGGCGATTGATTTGGAGGTTGTCGATTGGCGGTGAACGATTAGGTTTGGGTGCACACCTTATTGGAGAAGCTGCGTCACCGTCTGTATTGGTGAAATTGATTGGTGGCTCTCCTTTTGGGGGTGCAGATATTCTTATGATGGTGGAGTCGTAAAGGCCCCTAGGTCGGGTGGTTCTACCAAACCTTCACATCATATCTTCTTTGGCCCCAAGTCATTTATTGAAGCATTGACGAACCATTCAAATCTCACTTGCCATATTTGTATCAACCTTATTTCGATGCTTAAAGGTAAACTCACAGTGGACGAAGAGGTGGGGAATTTTGTTAAACTGTGAGCATTTTCTATAGTAGGAAATTTTTTTTAGGGGAAGCTCATTGATGTTCATCTGAAAATTCTTTAGTGATTTAGGGTTGTTGACTCCCTATAATATTGGTTTAAAAGATTTTCGTCATATCCTCATCCAACTCTTGAGTGAGGAGGTTTATATACCACTTTCTCGAGAGGATCCTACTTCATTCTGAATTTTTACATGAAAATCCTCAAATTGACGCCTTCTTTTGATCTCAGGAGTGAACCTCCCATTGTTCCTTTTGAGTGAACTTCCCATTGCTCAAGGCACATTTGATTAACCATGGCATTCTCTTTTCTACGGGCTTATACTCCGGGAAATCACTCAGTAGATTTTGCAACTGCAAACCTACTTAAGTAGCAGATGACTTAAGTAGGTTAATTAAAAGGTGTAAGTAGGTTTGCAGTTAATCATAAACCCTAAACCCTATAATATTGGAGGGCTCAAGTTATATTTCTTCGTCAGAAGAAAAAGTCGATCCTGAAAAGAATTATGAGTTGGAATGAGGAATTAAATGATAATATACTAGATTTAGAGTTATTATATGATTTCCTTATTAAGAATAAACGAGAAAAAAAAAGAAATAGAAAAAAGGGTAAAAGGTCTAAATTCACTTGAAAGCAAATTATAACCTAAGGCAATAACACATTCGCTAGTGGGATACCTCCCTAATGTGAGGTTTTTTAGCATTTGTTTGGATATTGAATCCTTGATGGGCGGCTGGGCTATCGTCCTCCGGTGTGCTGTTCCGATTGACATTTACTCATTGCCGCGGGGTCTTTGATAGATTGACAGAATCTCCCCTCCGTGCGCTCTTATCGAGCGATCTCATGCAAAGCACAGTTGTTGTTGTCTCTTTTCTCGGCGATTTGTTTAGCGAATGTTCTGCCCCATTTTACCGATTGCTAAGCGACCTGTGGACTATGTAAGGATTGTTTGCAATATTTTAATTTTATTAGGTGTTTAACAGGTTATTTTTTAACTCAATGGAAAGTGGTGGTGGAGTTTTCTCTCTCCAACATCTCCCCGAGCTCCTAAATCATTTATTGATGCTCTTACTCATAACTCATAATCAAACTCTCTTGTGGAATAAAGCCTATCACTACATGTAGGGGCAAACCGACATTAATCTATTCCAAGGATGAAATTCATGTATTGGCTAAATCATTTGAGTATGCCTTGGTTGCTAAATTCACTAATGGAAAACCCCAAATGCAGTCGGTTCAAAACTTTTTCAGTGATGAGTCTCATGAGTTTTTTTCATTGACTTAATTGACCACATCCATATACTTGTTAAGCTCACTGTGAAGGAGGATTATACTTATTTATTCTATTGTGTTCTTTGTGGATAAAATTCATTTGAAATTTTTGAATTGGACGAGATTTGATCCTAAATATGAACCTTCTATCTTCCTTATGAGGATTAGCTTCTCATTATTGAAGGATGACTTTATCACCCACTTGGAACTTTCCTCCTTGGGGTCTTACTCTGGAAAGCCTTTAAGTCGATAATGTCACTACCAACCTATTGCGCCCCTGTGTGGTAAGAGTGCTGGGGGGAATCAATCTAACTTAAACCTTTGATCAAGAGATTTGGATTGGTGAGGAGGATAATGGCTATTTTCAAGAAGCTTGTTTTGAGAATTTATCAAAATTTTGCAAGCATTTTTGTATCTTGGATCACAATATTGATACTTGCTTCAAAGTTCATCTTGATCTTTAGAACATGATGGATACTTTTGAGGATCATTTAAGGGCTCCTATTATGAATCTTGTTATGGCTAATAGAAAAGTTCATTCTAATTTTGTTTGTGTCTAAATAGAACACTATGAGGGCTAAGGGAGCTTCAACTCCATTTATGTTATTGATCAAGTCATGGAAACTTCCGTGTCCCACCTGGATGGAGCCACTTTGGGTTCAGTCGAGGATTTTGTTCCCATCCTGAATGCAATGGTGGATGATGTTGTGGTTGATGATTTGAGAAATCATCAATGTTTAGATCCCACTCGGAATGAGACGGTAACTCCCCGCCCCCCCCCCCCCCCCCCCCCCCCCCCCCCCCCCCCCCCCCCGCCCCCCTCATAGCTTGGTGGAAGGTGTAGGCTATGGATCACCCACGTTGGACTTGGATGGTACCGACTTGATTCCAAGGTTGTGTTGTGTTTGGTAATGATATGCAATTGGTAGTCCTTAATCAATTTCATTATCCTTTGGAGGGTGATGATTAGGCAAATTGGAATGTTATTAACTATGTTAGGGATTTCCTTATAGACTAGAGTGTTATATGGGCCACTCTCTAGAAGTGTGGCATAGATGTTTTGGAAATCCTAAGGCTATAGATTGATGGAGATGATCGAGATGGATGGCACAATGGGTGAATTCTCAAATAAAGAACTTGAGGCAATCAGGGTGGCAGATTATATGGTTTTGAACCTTAACCCGCATGCGGAGTACCACCCGGTTGTGAAGGGGTCCAGGACTACGAAAGAGAGTATGATAAAATCAATGAGGTGGATTCTTTGAAAGACTCAAATTATAATCTTTCGAACTCTAAAAAATTGATTGATTTCATTGCTTGAATTTAGAGGACAAAAAAAAAGAAAAGAAAAAAGTAAAGATGTTCAGATCTAATAAGAATTCGAGGTATAACTTGAGGATGTAAGGAGATTGTTTATTGGGAGCCTCACTTATCTTTAGTGATGGCAATCAATGCTAGTTGGAGTTTTCTTTTGGAAATTCTTTTTTGGAGTTTTCTTTTGGAAATTCTTTTTTGGAGTTTTTGTGACTAGTTTGTATTTTTATTTTTTTGTTTATATTTTCCTTTTTTGTGTTTTCATGTTGGATGTCACTAATTCCTTTGTAATGACCCTACGTCATTTCTAGCAAAGACATTGACTTCCTCGCAAAATTTCGTCTCTTTGTTAATTTTTCCGCTAAAAGTTGTTTTCTGTTTATTACTCGCTAAAATTTGTTTTATGATTAATTCCCCCGCCAAATTCTGGTTTACAATATTTTCCTCACTAAAAGTTGTTTTCCGTCCATTCTTGTGATATAAAGACTCTAGTCATAGCAAGATAATCAAAACACAATAAAAGCTATTTAGGGTAAAATATTAATAATATTCCTGCCTTATGAGATTCGAAAAAGAAAAAAAAACTAATTTAATCTTCAAAATTGATACCAATTGTTTCAAAATATTTCTTAATTTAATTCGGATGCTGCAATTAAGATCCATACGCTCCATTTTAATTACTTAGAACTTCTTAGTTAGTGTAGCAGAAAGTTTAAAACTTATACAAATCTTTGTGAAATTCTCTTAACTTTCTTAACAATAGTTATCCGTTGAATTCAAATATGACTTGATTCTCTTAAACTGGTTTGCAAGTAGACAACCAATTGCACATATTGATTAATTGGGAAGTCAATTTTGATTAGGATCCACCTGTCTTCAAACCTTAGATCCTACGTATTTAATCAGATTTAGAATATGGTATTATCTGGAATCTACAATTTAGCCTCTTCCACTAATTTTCATAGGTGAAAATTGAAATATGTTTTTATATAGATTTTTCCTTAAAGTGCTCTTTTGCATATAAAATTAAATTCTATTAATAGAATCTCACTAAATTTGGAGCTACTGCTAAATTATTGGATTCATAATTTAAAATAGCTCAAAATTTTTAAGCACCAAGGTACTGTCCGTTTTGGCCATAAAGACCTCACGGTTTTATCCTCAGAAGATAACTTTCCAATAGGTCACCCATCTTGGGAGTGCTTCCACATGAGCACGCTTAACTTTCGAGTTTTTATTAAGAACTCTACCATTATCTGAATAGGCACCTCAATATTTAAGAGTTTCACTTATTACTACTTAAGTCGGTCTTACAATCTTCCCAAGTTAAGTAATTGACGTCCTCGTCGATATCCCCACACAGATCTAAGAACCATCTATTGGATAGATAGGACTAGAGGTGGCCACTACAGGCTCAAGAAGTACCCACAACTATGTAGCACCTTAACTATCACGGGTTCAAGAGACTGCTCATATGAAGTGACACTTTGCATTGTATGACACTTAGCTCCTATTTGACACTCTATGACCTGCTCTGATACCATTTGAATAGTCCAAACTCTTAGCACCAATATATTATTCGCTTTGGCCTTAAAGGTCTCACAATTTTATTCTCATAAGATAACTTCTCATTAAGTCACCCATCTTGGGAGTTCTCCCATATGAGCATGCTTAACTTTGAAGTTCTTATCAGGAACTCAATCGTCATCTGAATAGGTGCATTGATGTTTAAGAGTTTCACTTATTACTACTTAAGTAGGTCTTTTCATAATTAATACAATAAGGGCTGAAATGCTTAAACATATGATTGAACTTCCTTAAGAATATACCTGACATGCATGACTAGCATCTCTTAAGATTTGGCTCATGCTTGAATTTCAGTATAGTGCTTAACTTATTAAAAATTATATTTAAAAATTGTTGTGATGATTCTTTTTGGTGAACATTTTCACTTATTAAAGTCTAAGAGTAATAGCCTAACTTAAAATTTAAAGTAAATTAAATGTTTGAAATCTAAATCGGCCACCACTTTAGCGATTTCCGATTTCATGCTTTCATTGATAAACCCTGCCGTCCTTAGGATAAAGTTTGTTATGACTTATAGAGGAAGTTTTTAAGATTATTTGTAATTAGAATGATACCATTAATAATGGTGCGAGCAACGTCCTGGGTGGTTAAAACTTATGTTTGAACCTAAACATGTTAATCTTAGAATACTTTTCTATAATTCAAGGTGTTATTTATTGTATAAATTAAATGGATTGAATTCAAATCTCTACAACACATAGATGGTGATAAACCCAATAAACATTGGGAGTTTTATGTTTATGTTTTTCTTAATATTAGTTGTATTTTTAGTGTGTTTTTATGGAATTTCAGGTAAGAATAGATCAAATTGAAATGAAAATAAAAATTGAATGAAAATGGCACTACAACGCTTTATAACAAGCTATGGCGCTCCTAAGCGCCATTGTTCTCGAGAGCAATGCGCTACAATGCGCCATAGCGCCAAACTCACAGAAAGAAAGGCAATACAATGCGCAACAATGCCCAATTTCCCAAGACTAAGGAGCTACAGCTCGCCATAGCACCCAACGTCTCAAGATTAAGGCGCTACAGCACGCTACAACGCCAAAATTTAAGAGACTGAGGCGCTACAGCGCGCCATCGTGCTTACATTTTCAAGACAAACGCACTACAGCTCGCCATAATGCGAGAGTTTTGGAGACTGATGCACTACAATGCTCCATAGCACCCAAATTCCTAAGACTAAGGTGCTGCAGCACGCGTCAGTGCTCTCCTTCTAGAGACTGAGGTGCTACAGCGCGCCATAGCTTCCAATATCCCGAGACCATGGTGCTATAGCGCACAGTAGCATTAGAATTCCAGAGACTTAGGCGCTACAGTGAGTCATAGTGCTCGAGGAACATAAAGCAAGTCACTACAGCATGTTGTAACGCACAATAAACAAAAAGTGAGGTGCTATAGTGCGCTATAACGCGCGCCGTCAAACTATCATATAAATTTGCTCTAAGACAACATTGAGATAGCCCAAATATTTAAAACTCTTTATTTTCTCATAGCCAGAATTAATGTAAAGCATTAAAACCCTCTATTTCCAATAGAATAAGAGAATATAATTAATTGTAATTCCAAATTTCAAGAGGAAGAAATCTGGCTATTTTGAAGAAGAGAAGGATGAATTATAAAAGGGAAGATGAAGACTTAGCAAGAGTTTTGAAATTTGGTTTGGAAAAAATGTGTAAAATACCAAAATCTTATTTCTAATTGTTTATTAATATTTAAATAATTTTGACCTCATATTGAAAATCTGACTTCACCATTGCGTTCACCACCCCTAAATTAGGTAGGGGTGAAGTTTTGAATGCATTTGGAAGACGTAAAATTTTGACTAATATTTTAATATTATTTTAAAATACCTAGAAAATCGAATAATTAAATACCCGTTGGATCG
Source organism: Gastrodia elata (assembly GCA_016760335.1). Classification (NCBI taxonomy): domain Eukaryota; kingdom Viridiplantae; phylum Streptophyta; class Magnoliopsida; order Asparagales; family Orchidaceae; genus Gastrodia; species Gastrodia elata. Next base: position 164,259 of record CM028671.1, on the reverse strand, counting down.
AAAATCCGAGTGCACCATTATGTTCAGAAGATCTCAATTAGCTAGGATTGATATTTTTAAAAATTTTTGGAACATATTTATAAAAATAAATTTATTAAATTAAAACTATTAAATTAAATCAATTAATTATATATTTAGTTAACTCTAAACGGCCACCGTCAATTGACCTGTAACGCCGTCTCCTCTTCATTTGAATCTGACGGTTTCTTCGAACCGTCCGATCGGAAGATCGGACGGTTCTCGTCTGTCTTCCTCGCGACAGATCTGCGACTTCTGCGTGTCTAGGGCTTGCCCACGCGTCGCCCTTCTCGCATGGAGGGTGGCATTCGCCGCTCTAGCACCTCTTCAAACACCCATTAAATCCCTAATTTCACTTTCCTCGTTTGGTATTCATCTTTCGACATCCCGAATTTATCTGAGACGTATCTGATCGAGCCGTATATCCCTCTAAACGTTCTTAAGGTACCTCGCCTCCTAACCATTTTCCTTCTCATATCGATATTACTTAGCATCTATTACTCCATGTGATTGTTAATTTTCGATATTGATTTCCGTTTGGGGCAAAACTCGCAAACCCTAATCGCGTCCAGTGCGTCGGGGAGGAGACGAAGCGTTTGTTCGCTTCGTCTCTAGTTCGTCTGGACCGGAAACATTGCTGGTTCGGCCGATCAAGCGTTGGGCGAACCGGCCAGTTCGATTGAAGCCGAGCCGAACTCCCTCGGTGCGACGCGTGACCTCCGCAATGAGTGCGGCGGGCCCCGCATCACGCGTGTCGAGCGCTGGATCAGAAGGCGGGGCCCACCTCTCAGCTCTCTAGCCTACCGATATTCGCCACGTGTCGACGCGAACTGACGATGTCGGCCGGCGTCAACCGTGGGTCCCACCTGTAGAGTTAAAAAATTTAATTTAAATATATATTTATAATGATTAAAATTTGATTTTTTAAAATCTGTTAAACTAAATTAGTTTAATTAAATTTAAATTAATTAATTAAAGCATAAAACTTTAAGTAATCATATCTTAATATTTACAAGTCCAAAATATACAAAATTATATATCATTGAATCTAGAAAATTAAGAGGAATAATATGAAACAATCAATTTTTCATTTGAAGCTATAAATTACATAGTAACATTTAGGGGTGTTAATTAAATTCAAATATTATCACAAAACTTCATTAGCTCATAACTTTGTGTGTGTTCACCCAAACATACCCAATATGGGTCTTAAAATACTCACAAAATCCTAAGGAATATTTTAGTAGGGTTAATCTTGCTGTTTGGATTAATTTGAGCCTAATCATATTTAGGATCTAACCCTAATTACCCTAATTAGACCTAGAACTTCAATTGACCATGACTTCGTCAATTGAACTCCAAATTAGGTGATCCAAATATTATTTTAGATCAGAAAAATCTAATTAATAGTAATATATAAAAATATTTAAGATCCAACGGTTAGATCTCCTAATTAACCCTAATTACCCTAAAAAAACTTGATTAGTGAATATTAGCAAATCATATATCCAAATTAAGTGACTTCAATTTTAAATGACTCATAAAGTGAATTAAAACCTAAATGTATAATTAACTTAATAATTTTGTAACTAAATTCACTAATCACTCACTAATTATATTAAACCTTAATTATTACCCACTAGAAATTAGATTAGCTATAACTCAACCAATCATATCAGAATTTGATAATTTTGAACTCTATAGAAACCTTATGACATAATCTATAATAAACTAATAGAAATCTTATATTTCACTAAAGGTTAAATTACTAAAATGCCCTTATAAGGTCAAATTCCTAATTTGACCTTATAAGGCATAATAATTAAATAGCTTAATAAAATATTCAAATATTCATCTTACATATCATTTTAGGAAATATAATATTACAAAACATTAAATATTAAATTAATGAATTAAATTAATTTTAGCAGATTAGAGAAATTAAAGTTGATTGATATTTTATCAAAACAGTCAGGTATACAAATTTACTTATAAGTTTTATTTCAGTATTCTTATTTGAGCCATTTTCTATTTGAGTATTATTTACACTGCTTATCGCATTTTAATCTGCAAAAGATTTATATCAAATAGCATGTAACAAAAAGAATGAAACACAGTATATATATATATATATATTGTGGTGTTTGTCTTTGAAGGGTGTAACGCAACACTGAGAATCTATACAGATTGGGCCAGCTAGCAGCCCCTGGGAGTTTTATAGAGGAATTTAGCCTCTTGTAGAAAGTAGGCAAATCCAGAGGAAAGACACACCATCAGTTCTTATTTTGAGTAAGCTACCGACGAGTGGCGAAATAAGCTTCCTACAGGTTATGCCTATGGGTTTACCCATTTGGGCTCAGGAGTCTACGGACTCGACTTATTGTTATAAATGCTTTTGATAGAATTTTATTTCTTATATATTGATTTTCACAGCTAACTTACAGGGCAGAAATTGAATTTGGAAAATTGCTTTATTATCTATGCAGATTTTCAGTCATTTTCATACTTGATTCATACCTATTATAGGATGCTAGATTTATTCTTATAAGAACGATTTGAGTACTCCTACCTGACTGGTAAACTGAATTTTTCATGTTTTGATAATTAAAAATCTAGAAGATCTGCCAAGTTTAAAGGAGAAGAAATAAAGAAGCAAGAGAATGTAGATATTTCATATTTTATTTTGTAAAATTCAAACTGTTATAAAAATTTCATATATGTTTGGCTCTATCTGTATAAATGGACTTTTATTATTTATTATGTCCTTTTTGAATTATAAAAATGTATATATTTTCAATTGAGATGAATTGTTCTTTAAAGACTCTCGAACTTCGATCCCCGGTCGCCACAAAATAATTTTCAGGAGGACTTCCCAACCTTAAGGAGGAGAAAGCAGCTGCAGTTTGAGAAGAAAGAAAGGCACAAAGAGTAAGGAGAAGAGAAAGAGACTGAGGAAAGAAAAATGCTTAGAGAACGCTAAATCTGTTCTTGAGTATTGTATTATCAACTTATTTCTTTGATATTTCCTTGTAAGAACAATGAAAATGCTCAGTATCCCTTGTAACTTTCTTTATTTATTATTTATAATGGCTGCTTAAACTCCCCTTTGGGGGAAAGTTAGGCTAGTGCATGCATAAATCATGGTGTAATGATTGTAACTCTTCTAATCAATGAAATATCATTTATATTTGAAAATGTTTGAATATTTTATTATATAAATAAGTTGGAGAATGGTGAATCTTTATAAATACAAATATTTTACTACATATTTAAATGAAACTCTTATTGAGCTTGATGATCGCTTTTGCCCAAAAAGGCTATGTACTCTCAAGTGTTAACACCGCTAATAATTGTGCAATGTTCGCTGCGCGAAAATAGCCCGTGCACAACTTAGGACAAAAGATTGATCATTTGAGCCATAAGAGAATATAACATAATATTCTCTGAGCTTTGTAGCTCGGTTTATACCATTTGTCATATGAACTTGACGCATGTGACCTGAGAACTACTTTGAGAGATCCATAGCTCTTCTTAACTTATGCGAGGAAATTGAGCGCATCAAGCAATGAGCGATGTGACATAAGCTCATCTAGATTTGCAGCCCATTTCCTTAGCTAAATTAAGAGTAGATGCATGTGAACTATTAATTGAATCAAGATCATGTGATACTTAACTAAAATAGAGTATTTTATTACTTAGACGTGAGAGATATCTTTATTTACTAAAAAAATCACATGGTTGCCTATGTGCCGAGATTGAACCTCATTGTGTTCATCTCAGAGCACTAAATAAGATTTAGTATATTTAATATATGCAATTGGGAATACTAAATCTCTTGATGATAAAATTGAGATAAAATCCACTTGCACGACATAGAATTGAGAAGAAGAGTAACTTGCATGAACCATGATAAACTGCATGTTTAATCTCAACTCTCCCCAATTTTCTAAAATTATTACAAAGCCAAATTAATTTAGGAATTGCAAATTAGGAACTCAAAATATTTAAATTGATTTCTTAAACATTATTGAAACTAGATACACTCCAGCAACAAATCAAAATACTATTCTTAGAGGACGATAAATTTCAAGATCTCACTATCCCATATTACTTTAAACCACATACACTTGCGTACATATACAGATATATATAAATTAGGTATGTTAAGTTTCGGACCACGTACACTTGCGTGCGAGCGCAGACATTTATTTACAGTCTGTCAATGGCAATAATGCCAACTCCTTCTGCAGAAGCATCAGAACTAGTAAGGGAGCTGACATACACGTCTGCACTCGCATGCAAGTGTACGTGGTCTGAAGTAATAATGGAAGGTAAGTCCCAAGATTTATTGTAACAACCCAAACTCTTAAGCACCAAGGTATTGTCCGCTTTGGCCAGAAAGGCCTCACAATTTTGCCATCAGAAGATAACTTCCCAGTAGGTCACCCATCCTGGGAGTGCTCCCACATGAGCACGCTTAACTTTGGAGTTCTTATCAGGAACTCCACCGTTATCTGAAAAGGCGCCTTGATATTTAAGAGTTTCACTTATTACTACTTAAGCGGGTCATCACAATTTCCCCAACTTAAGTAACTGACGTCCTCATCAGTATCCACACACAGATCTAAGAACCATCAATTGGATAGATAGGACTAGAGGTGACCCCTATAGGCATAAGAGGTACCCACAACCATGTAGCACCTTAACCATCATGGGTTCAAGAGGCTGCTCACATGAAGTGGTACTTTTCCCTGTATGACACTTAGCTCCTATCTGACACCCTATGGTTTGCTCTGATACTATTTGTAACAGTCCAAACTCTTAAACACCAAGGTATTGTCCGCTTTGGCCAGAAAGGCCTCACGATTTTGCCCTCAGAAGATAACTTCCCAGTAGGTCACCCATCCTGGGAGTGCTCCCACATGAGCACGCTTAACTTTGGAGTTCTTATCAGGAACTTCACCATTATCTGAAAAAGCGCCTTGATATTTAAGAGTTTCACTTATTACTACTTAAGTGGGTCATCACATTTATCGTACATGGAACAGAGTATTTTGTTACTAAGGTATATTTACTTTTAATAATATTTAGACTAATGATATTTTGTGGTTTTCGTTGACCCTTAATTAACAATACAAAGATCTTAATTCAAAAATATAATTTGAAAAAAGAGAAGAGTTGGGTTTTATCATGTAATTTGTTACGTGATTGGTGTAAGTACTTATATTTATCAACTTTTAATGAGACTTGTTCACATTCAAATTATAATTAAGTGATAATAGCATTCCTTAGATTGGTCCTCTAATTCCAACTATTTCACGCCTAGTGTACAAGATGAGCTCAAGAAGGTTCAATCTCGGCACATAAACTCTTATGTGATCGATATGAGTTAAATCTGATTTTTTACGTCTAAGTTATCAAATTCATAATTTCTGCGATCAAACAAATTTGATTCCATTCAATTATCATCACGTGCTTCCCTCGTAATTTAGCTAAGGAAGTGAATTATTGGGCTGAGTGGATTATGTCACATTCATCCACAAGCACACAATTATTCCTCTTCCTCCCTTAACTTATGATGAGCTCCAGAGTGTGATTTGTGGCTCTTGGCTCACATACATTAACCTCTCGACTGAGCTAAAAAAAAAGTGCTCTTAGGCTCAAGAGCTTGTCACTGAGCTCTAAGCACTAATGCACATATTCCTAGCTTTACGCCAATTGGTGAGTTATGGAGCTCTAAGAGAGTTAAGTTACCAAAGTTCAACTCATCATATAAATCTTAGGGTGTTTACACCGAGAATCATCGCACGACAAATATATGTTCGAGGGGAGGACCTTTATATGAATTTCCCTAAATTTTATATGATTAGTTGGCCTGGTATTTTCTTTGTTAATAATCATTTAATTTAAATAAAATATTCATTCACATGGCTTGCATTCAAACAAGATTCATATCTAAACCATAAAATAATAAAGATTTTATTTATTGAGAATTTTAGTACAAATACCATTTCATCCCATAATGATTACATGACATAGCCCCAACCCTTCCCAAGAAGAATTTAGCTTTTCATCACAAGTGAAACATATAAAATAAAATACAAGAAAATGAACTTTTGCATGATTCTACAGCAAGGAAATGAAGATGATATAAATGAAAAATACTAGGAACAACATTTTTGCTTTCTCCTAATTTTTGCCTTGCTCGCCAACTCTCCTTCCTAATCCTCGAATGTTCTTCTTGCTTCCTTAGGATGGTCACCTTCTCCTTCCTTGGAAAGGATTCTCCTTTCTCGTGGCTTCAGAATTTTTGAACTGAGATTGTCAAAGAGGGGAACAACCTCCCATAGTTTTTCTTCTCAGCCTTTATAGATGCTGAGCCAAGTGTTTTGCATTAATACAGCCAACCTTCTATCTCCTCAAGAATTTAATGCCTTTAACTGAATATTCCTTTGTTCTCTTGAAAATGAGGATACTTAATTGAATTTTGAGTTAATTGCTACTATGGGAAGGCAAAAAGATTTAAGAATTTTGGCCTTCATTATACTACATTTAATGCTTATTCTTGGCTGAAATTACGTCGGGCGCTACGGTGCACTGCAGCGCGCTTGGACGCGCTACAACAGTTTTGCTTCAAAATCTTGCTAAGTGAATGCCCATTGTGGCGCGTGGTAGCGCCGGGCTCTCGGGTTTGTGCCCACCACAATGCGCGATAAAGCCGAGCTCTTTGTTTGTACCAGCTACAACGCGCGATAGGGCCAATCTCTCGAGTTTGTGTCGCTGGAGCGCACGATAGCGCGCTGCAGCGCGTGATATCGGGATGCCTCGAATTTCCTTTTATTAATTCTTGGCCATGTTGTTCCGTTGCGGCACGCGGTAGCACCGAACTCTCGGCTTGTGTCCACTGCGGCGCGCTGTAGCGCCGAGCTCTCGAGTTAAGCCCGTTGCGGCGCGTGGTAGTAAGGGCCTTTAGGAATTATGCTAAGTCTAAGTCCAGTGAGTTCCGCTGCGGCACGCGGTGGTTCTGAGCTCTCGGGTTGAGCCCGCTGCAGTGCGCGGTAGCGGAATGCCTTGATTCATTTTGTTGTCTGGGTCCAGTGAGTCCCGCTGCGGCGCGCGGTAGCGCCGAGCTCTCGGGTTGAGTCCGTTGTGGCGCGTTGTAGTAATGAGCTCTCAGGTTGAGCCCACTGTGGCGCGCGGTAGCGCCCAGCTCTCGGGTTGAGCACGCTTAGGCGCTTTGGCACACTACAGCGATTTTCTTCCAGATTTTTTATTTTTGCCTAGATTTAGCTCACCTCTTCTTTTTCCCTAAATTAGTGAAAACCCTACTCTAAGTAGACAATTCTAACTTAAAGATGTTTGCGTTTATTCTCTTATTTTACTATAAATCATGGTTTTATCAGGAGCAAGCTGTCGCTCCTAGATTTCAAAACCATAATAATTTCAAAATGCAGGCTACTAATCGTCCTGCTGGTCCTGTGCGTGTATATGTCTTAACTCCTTTGGAAGTTGCAGAAGATAGAAACATGATTTCAGGTACACGTTTCTAAGCCCCTCATCCTTAGTATTCATATTTTCTGCATTTTTATATTGCACTTAGTAAATCAATTATATAATTTTTAGGAACGCTCTATTTTAATGATAAACCCTGCAATGTATTATTCCACAATGGGGCTAGTCACTCATTTATCTCTGAATGTTTCGTCAAAACTCTTAACCTGCCTACATACAAATTAGCTAAGTCATTAAATTTTGGAGTTCCATCCGGAGCCCAATGCAGTGCTCACAAGTTCTACGATGTTAAAATCTCGTTAAATAATCAAGCTTGCGGTTCCAAGCTAATCGTTTTACCTTTAGCCAATTTTGATATAATTCTTGGAATGAATAGGCTTAGTAATCACAACGCAGTAATAAATTATCTCAAGAATAAAGTCACTCTTCATTTCCATTGCAAATTTGAAACTTTCATAAGATTAGTACTTAGTTATCCTAATAAATGCTATTAAAGCCGAGAAATTAATCAATAAGGGATGTGATGCTTTTCTAGTCACCATGATGGGTGAAGTTAAAGAGGATATTCCTCTCTCTGATTGTAAAGTAGTAAAAGATTCCGCCAATATATTTCCTGAAGATCTGCCAGGAGTACCTTCAGTTAGAGAAGTAGAATTCTTTATCGAGTTAGTTCTTGGAACTCAACCAATATCTAAATCTCCTTATAGAATGACACTTAAGGAACTGCAAAAGCTTAACGAGCAATTACAAAAGCTTTTAAGTAAAGGTTTTATTATACCTAGTATGTCTCTGTAGGGAGTGCTAGTTTTTTTTATAAATAAGAAAGATAGATCTATGTGAATGTGTATAGATTATCAGAAGTTGAATAAAGTCACCGTCAAGAACAAATATCCTTTGCTCAAAATTGATAATTTGTTTAATCAGCTGTCTGGTGTTGTTATATTCTCTAATATCGATTTAAGGTCAGGATATCATCAGTTGCGAGTAAGAGATGCCGATGTCGAGAAGACAGCTTTCCTCACTCGCTATGGCTACTACAAATTTCTTGTGAAGTTATTTGGACTCATTAATGCGCCATCAATATTCATGGACTTGATGCAGCAAGTCCTTAGGCCGTATTTAGAAAATTAATTTTGTCTTTATCGATAATATTCTTATATATTCTCAAACTCAGAATGATCATGAAGATCATTTAAAAGCTGTATTAGAAACCTTGCATGATCATCAGATGTATGTCAAATTCTCCAATTGTGAATTTTGGCGAAAATTCATTGTGTTCTTGGGTCACGTAGTTAATGCCTAAGGAATCCGAGTAAATCAGAAGAAAGTGAACACAATCCAAGATTGAGTACAGGCCAAGTCAGTAGCTAATATCAGAAGCTTTTTGAGTTTAGCTGGATACTACAAAAAAATTATTAAAGACTTCTCAAACTTTGAAAGATACACTCTCTACAGCCCCAGTGCTCATTTTACCTAAAGAATGTCTAAACTTTTAGGTATATACTGATGCATTTGGAATTTGTTTATGATGCATATTAATGCAGGAGGGTGAAGTAATTGTTTATGCCTCTCGTCAGCTGAAACCCTATGAAAAGAACTATCACGTTCATGATCTTGAACCCGTCGCAATAATTTTCGTATGCATGTATATCTTAATTTCTATAATTTAACTTTATCCATGTGGATGACTAGATCATGATCATATGCCTTCTTAGTTGAAAATCTTTAGAGTGGTTTTATTTATATTTTTTGTTTGATATTGGTTGGATTCAAATTCCCTTTTATTCTGTATTCATTATATAATGAACTATAATTGTTTGTCTCTTTAGGTTTGGCTAACATTTTCTTATGTGTTCTGTTATTTCTTTTTTTGAAGTTCTTAGCTCTATTAGTTTGTTTTTTTAGCTCACATCTATTGTGTTGTAACCTTTTATTGTTTAGCAAAAATTATATTTCTCCCCTCACTCTCTCTCTCTCTCTATAAATATATATATACATACATACATATATATATATATATATATATATATATATATATATATATATATATATATATATATTATTTATATTATTTTATTATAATAAAAAATTTTATATAAGAATGATCTAAAGACAATATATAAGAAACATAAATGAACTTAACCTTAGTATTTATGTATTTAAGATTCTGATCAATAGTCTTATTACTTTGGAAATATCTACTTAATATTAAAGATAAAGGTGGCAGAAATTTAATAATAATCTTATCCTTTCACAGTTGATGAGATCATTTTTTTTGTCATAATTTGGATTATGGTGCACATCCAAGAATTGGAATTTGTATATGTCTAGTAATTGGCTTCATCATTTCAATTCTTTCTCAATCCACTCAAAGAAATGGGTAGTGTATCAGTTGTTTTTGTAAGGCCAAACTTGAATGGGCACATTGAATAAGATGGTACCTTATGATGGCTTGAGAAAGGCAGAGTAGAGGAAGGATCATATACGACCATATGCAAGTTATTTTTCTTCTCCCCAACATTTGAGGTGGCCAATTAACTAGGATGGAGGTCATGTTGAAACTTAAGCAAGTTTAAACAATAAAACCCCTAATTTTGCAATGTTCATAGTACATGTGGAGATAATAAATGGCCCTTGAATGCCAATAGCATTCGACACCAAAACCCATCCAAACTTGAGATGAGTGTATGCAGTAACAATGAGCTCCACATGACACACTATCGAAAAAAGTATTAGGATTATAGTGGTACGGTCAATTTTAAGAGACTTTAAAAAGTAATCTGAGAGCCCACAAAATCAATTAGTTACAAAAACGAATGTTAAATTTGGGGAACGCTACTTAGATTGGTTCAATAAATGATTATATAAAAGGTTCAAAACTAAATATTCATTTAGTAAGTCTTACAAAAAACTCCCCTACTACAATGGACACCTATAGATGATTTAAGAGTAGTCTTATCCAATGGACAACTTTAAGAAAATATGCATATGATCAAATAGACCAACAAATCAGGATCTCAAGATATTGAATTCAAAAATATGCTTGTGGATACCTAGCATTGAAGTTCGGCCAAACAAGAATATTTTAAACAATGAAAAACTCAATGGTTTTTGCCAAAGCATGCACCTCTTCCTTCGAGAGTAACAAGGCAATTTTTCCCTGAAAAGATGAATATCGCTTGAAAAAGTGAACATCGGAGGGAAAATGATAGCCTTAGGAAAAGCGGCAGAGATAGCCTAAGAAAAGAAAATCCATCAAATGAGAATAGCCTCTCTCACTACACTTGAACCAATCACTGACTAATCCAAAGCATGCAAATTCACAACGACAATGCTAGATCGAGCAAAGAAGCGACCTAGTGACAGAAAAGCATCTGGAGACACCATTAGAATAAGGGTCGTAAACGTGTGGGCCACCGTAGATGCAAAAACATCAAAATCAAAATGAACACAATCAAGTTGAGGAAAGTAGGTGCTCTGATTAGACTTAGGAGAAAAACTTCTAGAAGATGAGAATGATAAGGGAATGCAACAATGACAATAGGAAACATCATCCTCATTTGCAGCCCCTTTTGCATTCCTTGCAACAACCCATGAAAAGGATCCATGTTTTTTGGCACAAGCTCCAGGCAAGAAGGCCAGAGAAAGCCAGGTTGTCAATGAATTTGAAGGGAAACACAAGTTAGAAGGACATAGTCGGTCGCTACTCAACACCGATGACAAAGCAAAAGAGGAATTGATAGGAGACATGAGAAACAACTAATCCAATGCCTAAACAAAACATAAGGCACAAATAAAGAAGGGTGGTGACAAAATTGTAGGATATTTATTGCATCTAGGGTAAGGAAGCACCATGGAAATGGCAATATCTTTTAGTATAAGAATGCAGAAAGAGTGAGAGAGAGAGAGAGAGAGAGAGAAGTATAGCTCCCCAGGATCGCCTCATTGTCAATTGCTCTCTGAATTTTGGTTGTCATCATCATCTAATTCATCATTGGTTTCGTTCTTGGTCAAACACTTGGGTAGTCATCTTTGGCTAGTACTTCGACCATGGGGAACTAGAATGTCCAGAGGCAAGATTGTTGTATCTACCTATCTCTGTTGCTTTCTCCAATCATCTTTTTTTCCTTAGTGCCCTCTCAATCCTCTTCAAATTTGGCTTCTCCTTTTGCTAAAACTTGTAGTGGAAAGGCTCCTTCTTGTGGGGTGGTGGTTATTTAGGCCTCACCTTGACGACCATCTATCATCTCATTATTTCCTTACCAACTCTTATGCTAACTGGTATGGTGCCTCCTCTATCTTCGCATCCCTCCTTTGAGGCTAATTTTCTTCCTGCTTGGGTAACCACACTTTTGCTCATATGCTTGTGGATTCAATCTTAGATTGGACCTCAATCAATTCACCTTCTTCCTATATGATGTTTGCCTATTTTTCTTTGTTTTTTGATATAGAAACTATAGATATGGTTCTTCCATTTGAGTATCTCTCATTGACAAGTTCTTATTCGTTGGGCCATTTATGGTATGTATCAAGAAGTGTTTTTTTAAACTAGTGCTTGACCTCTTGGCTTCATTAAGAGCATATGGGTTTATCAATATCTCAAATAATATATACTACATAAGATTGTTTTCATGCTTAGCTATTTTAGTGGATGATCTTCCTATGAAACTTATCTAGCGGTCTTCATCTTTTGACTTGAATATTGAATCCCCATTCACACACTCGTTTGACCTAAGAAAATTCATTGAAAAAGAATAATGAGAAATAATATTATTTATTGCCGATTTTGTGGCCCTTGCTAGTGAAGTCATAAGCAAAAATGCACAAACTAGTTTGCACTCAAGCCCACGAAACTATAGACAATGATGATCAAAACTAATGATGAGTTTGTGGTTGTTCTTCTTACTAAAGCTGCTAATGCTCAATATGCTAAAGGATATCATGGTGGAAATATCATAAGGAATTCTCTAAGCTATTTATGGACCCACTTCAATTTGGGATCGCGGATCTTCTACTTGGGTATTTATGAATGATGTTGCCAACTATCATGTGTTTTTGCTCATAAAATGTCATTCTTCCTTTGAATGTAAACTATCTCTTCTTTTTTCAATAGAGAATGAGTAGGAACTTGCTTGGCCTTTGAAGTTATACCACGGGTGGCTGTTGAATTTTTTTCATTTGTAGTGCATTTACTAGAGATTTGTTTTTCATGTATTTGGCCAATAGTTTTGTTTTTGAGCTTTCTAACAAAGATGATTATACATTCATTTTCTACAAAACAATTTCTAACTTCATTTCTAAAATGGGCTTTAAACTTAGGTCCTAGGTAGTTTTCTTTTAATTTGATTTTAATAGATTTCCCAAAGTATTGCATTGTTTTCTTTAATTAATCTTCTTGTTGATTGCTTATATCCATTTTCATAAAACCAGTCATGCTAAATGAGCCTAGTACACATCCATTGAGGCCTTTAGTGGCTGGTAAAGTTTATTTTTGAGGTGTAGGGGTCGTGGAACAGAATAAGAGTTTGGGTGAGGCTTTCAAATACATGTTGGCTCCAATGGGTGGGTGGGGAGCTTGTTTCTTTATTTCACTCTTAAGTTTCTAGGATGCTAGGGAGAAATTTTCTAAGAAAAATCCATTGATCATTTGTATGACAAGGCCTTGCACCAGAGCTTGAACATGAACGAAGATATTTTCTAGTCTTTATATGGATCAGATTTGCGAGTTGTATAACTAATGAGATCAAGGTGAATTTATTTTTTGTGCCATCTCAAAGGTAAAGGCAAACACAAAAAATTCTAAAAGTAAAAAAAAATTAATGCATTGGCAGATGGCAAAGATTGATAGATTTTTAGGATCGATTATGCTAGAACTAGAGAAACCTTTTAATTAATTTTATTGTTGTGTATGCTCAATTATTACAATCTTAGTGGTTCCATTTGTAATGATTGTTTACTACCAATATATATATATATATATATACATATTATAAAAAACCATAATATAGTTTATTTGCATAGATAACTATAACTAATAGAAACCTAAATGTCTCACAAACATAGTTTATAGTTATTATACAGTCACCAAAACTTTCAAATAATCAAAGTTAATGCAATTGAGTATTTTGGTTGAAAAATAGCTAAAGATGAAGGCTTTGAATCTTTAGATATCTATTAGGTAAAAATAAATATTTGAAAATCAAAATGTTATATAATAGATCCTACAAAAAATTATGTATCAAACAAAACATATGTAGTGAACCTATTGTCACATTTTTACTCTAAAAAAACCTAAACTTACCTTGCAAAGGAGATATAACAAGTTTTGCTGCTGTTAAAAGAGAACTAAAAAAAAGGGATGGCTAGAAAGATACTTCAGCTTAGGAAGGAGTTATTTGATAGAACACAGTGAGACTTAAAACTTCATTCATGTAGCCATTTCTGTTGCAGAATTAAGGCTTGTTTTTATAAGTGAAGACAGTGTTAGAGCTTAATTATATTGTTCCAAAAAAAAAATATTACAAACAAATATAGAGTATTAGACATGACTTAAAGGTTTAGGGTTTAACTGTTGACATACTACAAACAAATATAGAGCATAAAATAATTAGACATGACTTAAATGGGGGGTGACATTTTTAACAGGTGTAAATAAAACTATTCGACAACAATGATCATGGAGAACTTTGTCACAGTTGGGCTAATTGAGATGCAAATAAATCTTGGCAACTGCTGATGTCAGAGTTCATAACATCTTGATTGATTTGAACAACTTTGCATAGCTTGGGCAGAGCAAAAAATGAGACAGATTGATTCTCAGCATGCTCGTCATTTGATGGCTCAATAAACGACTCATTCTCAGAATGGCCAAACAATTGACTCTTCATTTCAATGCAGGACATAAAATCATCCTTATTGTGAGCCTTAACCAACTTATCAATTAGATTATCAGTCTCCAGAATTCTTTCTGCCATATAAAATTCATTCGACCTCTTCTGCCTCTTCAGGCACTCCACCCTATGAGCAGCATCCAATTCTTCACCATCATCGTAGTCATCATCCTCCTCATCATTGATCACTGGAAGTTCCCATTCCTGTAACTCCCTCAATTTTTCATTTACAAAGTTCCTCAGCCTCATTCTATTAGCATCTGCTCTTTTTGGATTTGATTTTAGGTTTATTTTTATTGATTCAACTAACTTTTGCATCTTATCCTCAGATATGTCTTCTTCCAGTGCAGACTTTTGTACATCTGCAGGATTACTGCCTGAGAATGCCTCCTCCAGAAAACTGACATTGTGCAGATACCTCTCAAAAGCGTCAGTCTCTTCTTGGATATATCCTTCAATATGTTCCCTCAATTTTGAAAACCTCCAATTGTTTATATTAATGGCATCCTTGCCATAACAAATTAAAGGAAAAAATAAAGTTCATCATTTCATGGTAACTGTAGAACAAAAACATATCATTAAAAAGAATTGTGTGGTGATGGTAATTGAGATATATCTGCACCTTTCTAGTGAGAGCCTTCCTTGCTCTTAGAGAATTAATAACAGCAGTGGAAAGCTGTCGAAGAGCTGTCAGCCTCCAAGAAGCCCTGCATTTAATTGAGAACATTAGAGAGCTTAAAA
This sequence comes from Gastrodia elata, assembly GCA_016760335.1. Lineage (NCBI taxonomy): Eukaryota > Viridiplantae > Streptophyta > Magnoliopsida > Asparagales > Orchidaceae > Gastrodia > Gastrodia elata. Next base: position 149,098 of record CM028671.1, on the reverse strand, counting down.
ATAGTTTCCAAGCTCATATACCTTTGAATTGCCATTGTTCATTCAACAGACATACCCGCTTGAAGGTGGATCAGTAACCTGCGGTTCAAACGAAGAAATTGCAGAAGGTGTTGGCTTATCCGGTAAAATACCATTCTGCTTAAGAACTACAAATTGTCCCAGGATCGCAAAGAGAACATGTCATGTTATATACAGCTGTGCTTATCATGTTTTTTTAGAAAAAAAACTCCAAACACCCAGCATGAAATTAGATGAAATCAAGATTATATTTTTGATGAACAGGAGTAAGAAGAATCTCATGTATGAAAAATCTATAGTTACATTTGCAGCACTTTGACAGGCAGTGACCGCCCCTCTTGTGATTGGCTAGTCAGAGGAAGTAGCAGATTAGACCCTGATGGTAGAGGTTGCTAAGCAGCAACCACAACCCAAAGGTAGGGAACTCAGAATTTAAGTTCAGTGATTCCCATAGGCTTATAAGGAATATCCTTGTACATGTATAACATCAATAGTTGTGCAAACGGCCTGAAATTTGAGATTTTACGATCCTCCTAAATACATCAGTGATGAAGCTACATGGCTAACAATATTGGATGCAACTGCGAATCAAACATGTCATCAAGATTGTTGACTCTGGGTTGATTTTGATAGCTTCAATTTAAATGATCCGAAACTATTATATATTTTTGAGCTCCGATAGAAACTCAAGTTTTGTATAAGTTTTTCAAAATTCACCAAAAGCTCTGGAATAGTAACAAAAAAAATCTAATGAATTCTATCTTCAGGTGCCCCCATTAAATAAAAAACTGTTAGGCATCTTGAAAGTTAATATCTAATTATTAATAAGTAATCAAAACCAAAACACAAATAAATTCAAAAATCAGCGAAGCTATCATTATTTTTAATTTTGAAGTTAAAAAGAAATTGACTGCTTTTAAGAAAATCGGGCTACCTGCTTGTGGTGGTTTGGTTAAACACAGGCCCGATGATAAACTTGTTGTTTTCCATAATTAGTCTGCTTCTTTGTATTTAGTTGATGAATCAAAACTCTTACATGAAATTTGCCTAAGCACGGGCTTTTTAATATTTGGAGTGAAATTAAATGCCTAGTCCTTGCTAATTTTCATAATGTTGATTCTCATAGACATTTTTATCTTCATAATAAAACAAGACATTGGCTTTTTATTTTAATGTTACTTACATCTGGAGAGAAAGTTATAGTACTGCAAATATTCACCTGAGGTTGGAAATTCTCATATTGGTATTGTCGTGTGCTTGATGGTATTCATTTTGATTGCCTTTCTAAGAAATTATTAGGCTTCATAATAAACGTCTTCCTTGTTTGAAAGCTTCTGTTTTTTTTCCTTATTTTTGAGCCCTTTTGCAGTTTAAAAATGGCTTCTTTTTTTTTTTTGCTTTTTTGGCTGGTTGTGTATTTTTCAGTAAAGCCTTATCCCTTTTTACCAGTTGATTTTGGTGGCATTTGTTGCTATGGGCTAGGCTGCTCTTACCAGGATTTTTACCAAACCTTTTTCTCTTCCAACTGATGCTTTACCATGTCTTTGCTGCTCTCTTGCAGTTGTTTTTCTTTTCCTAGGTAATTGATCTTCACGTGGTCTTTGTTATCTCAATTGTTTTCATAAACTCTTACTTTCTACTTTTCCAATTGGTTGTGATATGTATTCTTATCTTTATTTTTCCCACCTAAACCCACTTGTATGCTCTCTGGGTTGGCAACAAGACTCCTCAGAATAAGCCACACCCCGGTGCACACTCGCACACACGCACACAAACACAAAAATGCGAGTACACAGCTTCACTTAAAATAAGTTGCATACGAATCATATCTATCTTATACTGTTCTAGAACATTTTTATACATAACATTTGTAATGCCAGATTGAGATCCTGTTATTCGAAGCTTCAGTTGTTTTAGACGATTCTACTTTAAAAGATGCAGTCTTAGTTATTGCAAATTCAATTATTTCAGACGCTTGTTCCTTGATAACTTTTAAAATTTAATTTTTCAATGTATTTAATAATTCTATAATCTTTTTACTTTTGCATTTTGATTCTCTATTTCAGGTCAAAGCCATGTAATTTTCTACAACTGCATTTCTAGGACTGTGTCGAATTTATCACCTTTGACTAAGGGTACGTAGGCCTTTGGATAAAGTTACATTATATAGGATAAAGGTACAGCTCTCAGCTCATATCTTTTTGCTTTAATTCTAGATATTCTTATTGAGCACATTCAAGTGGGGGTTCCTTAGTGCATGTTATTTGCAAATATCATTCTATTAATTGATAAGACTACGAATGGAGTTAAAGCAAAACTTTGATTGTAGAGAACTACTATAGAATCTAAAAGTTTTTGTCTCAGTAGTTCTAAAATAAAATACATGGAGTGTAAGTTTAATTGTATCAGAAGTCATAATTTTGAGAACATAACTATTGAGAATCATGTGATCAAGAAGAGTGGGAGGTTCAATACCTTAGTTCAATTATTTAAGAAAATGATGAAATAGAGAGCAATAGGATCCAAGCTAGTTGGATGAAATGGAGCAGCGCTTCTAAAGTGCTGTGCGATCGAAAATCTCACTCAAAATTTAAGGAAAATTTTATAGAACAGCTGCACAACCAGCTATATTATATGGGCTGAATGTTGGCCAACAAAAAATAAACTAACCAATAAAACAAGTGCTACAGAAATGAGAATGCATAGGTCAATGAGTGGCTATACTCATAACGATAGAATGAAAAATGAGTTTATCCGTAGCAAGGTTGGAGTGGCCCCAATAGTTGATAAGATTAGACAATGCCGCCTTAGATGGTTCAAGCATATTAAGCATAAACATTTCAATGCCTCTGTTAAACAATACTTTAATATATGATATTAATAACTATAAAATATTTGGGTATTAAAAATATAAATATACTTTTATTTGAATCACTGCAAAGTTTTTCTAAACTAAAAATATATTTCTGCAATAAATAAAAATATGTGAGATACTATTATGGCTATTTTGTATAAAACATCTTTAATGTATATAATTTTTGAAACTGACAAATGGAAGCAGTTCACTAAGACTTAAAAAATATGATTTTAACAGCAAGCAATGTGCATACCATGAATAGGGCACGGATTTTGAGCTTTAGCACAGCAACTCTTGCACGACTGGAATGGGCATCTGTAATATCAACATGAACAAACAACCACATCAGTTAAAAAAGTTACAATCTGCCAGATTGCTAAATGCACAATAGAGCACCTAAACGCATGCTTCAACTGTATATATTTAGTTCCACTATTATATATTTCTGAAAAGCATTAAACTTGAAGTATCAACATCCATTTTAGGGCGTTGCATGCGTTAACTAAAGCCCATATTCCGTTCCAGATGTTCGGGGTTGTGGTTCAGCCCAAATCTAACTTGCAAGCAGATAATGTGATGATTTTAGCTCAGTTTTGTGATGGACGTTTTCGAAATATGATTATAGCCCATCCGAGCAATGTGTGTGTGTATATATATTGTAGCAAAATTAGCTGGATTAAACAAACAAACATATTTCTAAATTTTGTAAAAGTGCAACACTTTTGTTCTATAGTAGACTTGATCATAAGGTGATGAGAATGAATTCGGCTTGCTATAATATGTTTATCTCTAGAAGACATTGTTTCATTTTGTGGGAGTCTTCGAACTTCATTCATCTTTATGCTTCGCTTCCTAGCTTGTGTAAGAGGGACACGTTTTTGTATTGAACTTCATTTTAATTCCAACAAAATTAGTTAAATTAAATAAAAATACATTGTTTTGAATTTTGTAAGAGAAGTGCAACCCTTCTGTTTCGAAACTAGGCCTATCATAGGGTGATGCGGTGTATATGACTTGTTATAACATGTTTATCTCTAGAAGCCAAAGGTTTCATTTTGTGGGAGTCTTCAAACTTCATTCATATTTATGTTTCTTTTTCTAGTGAGTGATGGTCCCTGAGTTGGCAATGATTGACGCAAACTAAAATGGGGTTTGATGGCCAAGCCCGAATCTCCCAAAAAGAACTTGGGTGCAAGCCATGATTATAACTGAACAACCTGTTTTAGTTAAGGCTCTGCAGTCAATTTAGAACCCAAGGCATATACCCATCACTGTGTGAGCTAGTAGTCTACAAGGCCATGAGATTTAGTTTCAGATCAGATGCTGTGAGATTCAATTTGTTCAGTTCGATTCAGTTCTGTCTCATATTCTATTTCAGTTCAGATTTCCATTCATTTTCCATCACATATGGTTGTATTTCCTAGTTACTTTATGCATAATTCAATAGAGGCTCATCTCATGGAAATTAATAGAATCCATCAACACTTGATAGGCTCACCGAAAAAGGGAATCATTTTAAAACCAAACATCAGATTGATTCTTGAGGCCAATATATATGTTGATGATAAAAGTTCAACCTTTGGATACTGCCATTCACTTCAAGGAAATATTTTTATATGAAAAAGCAAAAAAAATGTGACAAATCAAATGCTAAAGGAAAATTTAGATATATTGCGCATAAAACATGTGAACTTTAATAACACAATAGTTTTAAGAGACTTAATAATTGAAATTGAACGCCCAGCACGATTGTGATAATAATTCAGCCATTAGCATCGCAAACAATCTTGAGTAACACAATCACATAGAGCATATTAAAGTTGACAGGAATTCTATCAAGGAAAAGCAGTGCCATTATAATGGAGTGAATAGTGTAAAATAATAATCAATGTTGCAAAACATCACAGAATCAATAATTTCAAATTCAATAAATGCTGATACTAAAAATTCAACCATATATCACTACTAGATAGTGCCCACCCTGACCCGTTGGTTGAAGGCCAACACCCACATGTCATTTAGACATGGCAGATTTGTTGTCCGAGATGACAGTGGCCAGTAGGTGGTTGCCTATGGTGCAAGTTTCCAGGCTCACTCACCTCTCAAGACAGAGATCAAGGCATCCCTTCTGCTGAGACAGGCCCTCCAGGATTGAGCTCCCAAGTTGGGTGGTGTAACAACCTGTGGTTGTTACGAAAATTTTTAACCGCCAAAATTAGTTAAGGGCAAAGTTATGAGAAGTTTTGGATGAGGTTTGGTTAATATTTTCTTTTCATTTAAATTAAATGAGCATTATTAACTAATTAATAATTAACAAAGTGCTTGCGAATTTTAGAGGATCAACCGCTGGCCTTCAGAAAAGATCAGACGGTCCAGATCTAATCTGGACCGTCATTTCCAAAGACAGAAACTCACGCAGGCACCCTTCTGAATCGATGACAATGCCATCGATCCAGTCATTCAAAGCAAGTCGTACCCCTCCCGCTGCTTCGTTTGGAAACCTAAGGAACGAGCACAACTGTTGCCGAGGACTGGGATCGACCAGTGCAGCACGGTGATCGAGCGAGAGCATTCAGACGGCGAACGTGAGGTACCTCGTTTCCTTGCCGTAATAGTTTCGTTTTACCTTCCATCCCTTTGAATTATTATTTCAACGTTTGCGTGTATGTATAGTGCCTTGATCGACCTCAATCGAGCCCGATCAAGGAGCAATTAGCGCCTATTGATAAGGCCTCCAACTTAGGGCGTCCCGAAATTGGAGGTAGAATGAGCAGTCGATGGGGTTACGCTTACCGACGAGTAGAGCGACTCAACAACGTTAGATTGGTGTAAGATGCGTCACCTAGGACCGTCGAACAGGAAGAAGATGTTGAAGCTCTGGATCGATCCCTGACGTTCTCGAGAGCGGAGGTAGAGTGGAGTAAAGCTGACCTGTGTTTTTCTATGCCTGCCCAAGTGCATGCAGATGGCCCCAGTACCGCTCAAACTAGGTTAGGAAACATTGAAGGGAAGAAATTAATTAGGGAATAATTAATTTAATTAACTCAAATTTTTGTATGTTTTATATTTTTAATTAATAATCAGAATATATCAATAGTATATCTCATTTTGCCCAGAAAATTGCATAAAATAATGTGGTGACATTCAATTTACAATTTGATACTATTTACAAATATCATATTTTGACATTTTCAATAATTAAGTCAAAAATCCTAACTTGCTCATTTCAACTCCAAATTTAACCTACTTATTGTCTAAATTCATAGTATGCTATAGGAAGTATAACGACACTGATTTTACTCAATTTGGATTTGTAATTTAGGATTTGACATTTACGAGTCAAATCACTTGTGAAATTTGGATTTTTGAGAATGTAGCTATAAATGTGATCTTAAACCCTAGAGTAAAATAGTTTGGGCCTCATTTTAGATTATATAAATATTTTAGGAGAGGGAGCTATGATAATGAATCCCTTGGGAAGATTTTTGGAGATTTGGAGTAATGAGGGTTTTGAGAATATAGGTTACGAGGGAGGAATGTTTGAATTGAGAATTTCATTTGGAATGAGTTATGTATCTTTAGTGAGTTGATAGATTAGTAAACAACTTGGACATTTAGACATGGTTTGTTAAGTTAGTGACATTATAATATGTAGTCTAACATTAGATAGTCCTTGGAAAATTCATTAGACTTGGGAAAGTCATTACAACAGGGATGTGCTTAACATAGAAGAACCATTGGTGAGGTTCAAACCTTAAAAGTTCTTTGAGGTAAAATGAACCTAGATTTTAGGTTAAATTTCTTAAGTTAGTGCATTTCATCTTAGGAGTTCAATTAGTATTTTTGATAATGAAGTTGAGAATGGTAACGCTAGGACTAGGATAGTAAGTTTTAAGAGTTTGTTATTATTATAAATTATTTTCAAACTATAAAATCATAATTTTTCATAGATATATGTATAGCAATTGACTTAAGATCAATGTCTTAAGACAGTAGGGGTTCAATTAACCCCAATCATTAAGGTAGATAATTAAAATTAAATAACAATAGCATATCACTGCTTAGGTTACTTTGGCATTCCCATTGAATGTTGCTATGCTTTGAAACCTTACTCAATTGATCATAAACATTTGCATAATAACAAATATAACTAAACAAGGGGTTTCACTTAGGGTGGATTAGTCTATACAGACATTGAGCCAGGGCTGGCTATGGAGTAATAAGGAGACCACACATGTCCTTGAGAGAGAATATGTGGTTATACAGGAAATCACATCTCAGATAGTTGGGTACACATACCTAACTCCTCTTTTGTTCTGATAGTGCCCACAAAATATAATATAACATAACTTAAATAATACATTAATTATAAATCAGTTGCTTTACATATTTCTACATTTATTTATGCATATTACAGCTCAGTTTATTCATTTATTATATTTGTTTATAGGATGCTAGAATTTGTCTTTAATTCCCTTACTTGTGTATAGAATGCTATCCTTTACCTTATTTAACTATTATATAGATGTTATGCATGTTTAACCATTCTTTTGCAAGGCTGCTTAGTGTGCCTTAGCACATATGCTGCTTTACTTTAAATGCTCATACTGTATATTCTATTTACTAGCTTACTTTCCTTTAAATGCATTGTGCACCCTATTGCCTAAACCCATGTGATATCCTTAAACTAAATAAGTTAGAAAGTATTAAGTGTGCTTAAACTTTATTAGTCTAACCACTTATTTTATTTTATTGGTTGTACCCTATCGTGTTAAGAACCAAACACGGTAGATCAGTAACTTGGAGTGGAGCTAACAGGTGAACAAGAAGAGGAGCAATAGTTCCAAGAGCATATTTGAAGACCCCAGAGACAATTTTACTTTATTGTTCTATTATGTGAGGAAAAGAAAGTTTTTATTTACTTATAAACATTTAATGTAGCAGTTTAAGTATATGAACTATAATATTATTTAAACTCTGAGATGAATATTTTCTTTTATTTTCTAGATTATTGTAATGGAATGAATGTTTTATTAATATTATTTTAGAAATGCATCTATGTTTTCCTATCTTATAGATCATTTGTTTGTAATAGTGCTTAATAGTGGATTAGGAGATATTGATCCATTATTAAGTACTACAGTGGGCATCCAATGTTAGGTCAGAACAACTAATCTAACACTCGGTCGTCACAGATGGTCTCATTATTGACTGTTGTGGTGCCTTGTGCTGACTCAAAGGATCTGTGGCGCAGAGAGATATGCAACTCATTTGACAATCCTATTGGATCTCCCCTGTATTATTTTTGTACAACACATGCATGACTTTAATCACACACAACAGATTTTTGTTCTTCTTTGGCTAGCATGTCATTTTTCTTTTATCAAGGATTGTGTGCTCCCTATTAAAATTAATACGTATTAGCCAATTTAGGTAAGTGCTGATACATACACATATTTATTTTAATACTCCTAAGGGAGCCTTTGGACCTTTTAGCTGATGATATAATGGAGTTTGATCTCGATTTAATATATAATATTGATTTTATTATTATATATTACATAGGCCTGGACCAACTTTCATGAAATTCAACCACTCAAATTCTAAAATGCGATAAATACACTAATTAAGAATAATTATTTTATTTTATTTAATGTTTAAAGAAATAAAATCCAAACAAACAAATTTAAATAATCATTGAGTTAAACAATGGGTGAGAATTTGATCACTTTGGTTCCAAACAAACCCATATATGAGAACAATGAATTTGTTAAAAAAAACTAAACAAAAAAGAATAAAAACTAAACCAAATTCATTTGTCCAATTTCAGTTAAATTAAACTTTAAAATTAAATTCACATATTATAATTGGTTCAATTTAAGTTTGATTAGTTTATTTTCTAGATACCAATTTATAAGTCTTTTATTCAGTTATTTAAAATGATTTAATTATCTAAAGTAAATAATAGAACATAAAGAACAAAAAAAATAACCAAATCTTAAACTAAAACTGAACAAATTTACAAGCTAAACTAAAATTCAAAATTTGATTAAATTACCATCAAACTGATGTTCTTTCCATTCTGGTGTACTTCATGAAGTTTGAAAGGTTGAAGGGTTGAAGGGACCATGTCGTATTTATAAAGCTAGGGCTTTCGTAAATGCACTTGAAACAAGTATCCAAATGACTTAAATAAAATTTTCATCTATGGAGTTTTCCGTATCTCAAAGGCAAAACAAATGAACCAAACCCAAGGTGCGCTTCTTATTAAAACAGCGTAAAAAGCTCATAATTGTGGTACTGGACATATATAAGCCCATTAACCACAAAATCTGTACACTCATCAAGTCTACAGAAGAGACGAGATCAATTAAGAGTTGCTTTAATTGTAAGCTATTATCAAAATTTATCTAGTTTTTTTTTTTTGTCTCATTGACTATTTTCATTCTTTTTGCAAACCCTTTTCACATAACTTTATATACCTTCGAGGAAATAAATTCCTCGAGCAAATAAGCTCATTTTAATCACAATGCTTGAGTTGATATTTGATATGCATCTTAAAGGCTCACTTGCTATGAATTGAGACAGTTTAGCTAGAAATCCTTGCCCTGGCACCGTTGTGTGATTTCAAACTGCTCAGCACTTAACTAGGCATTAGCCTTCCTCTTAGCTCTTTTGAACATTTTAGAGCCAAAAGCCTCTAAAAATTTTCACCATGGGTATACTTCAATACAAAAAGAAAAGTTCAGTGTTAGTGTTGAGACCATTGATTTTCTTAGTATTAATAGACTTCAAATATTGTCATAAACAAAAAACTATTTTGATATGCATGATTTGATGTCAAATCATATACTAATATTAGTACACGATAATAATTTTAATAATATGGATTTTTATAATAATATTACCACATTAGTATTATAATACACTAATCATATTATTTTGTTTAATATTAGTTTATCTAGATGTGTTTTAATAGCAATGATTATATTTTCATTATTATTATCACAAAAATTAGAGACAATAATTACAAACATTTATTGAAGCCTTAATTAGATTCAAAGCTCTAAAATTTTATCTGGTCCTTTGCCTAATTGCTACTTTCATTCTCTATTGCAGACCCTTTTTACTCCTTTCAGAACTTTAAATATCTTCAAGAAAATAAATTCCTCCTTAAGCGGATATGCTCATTGTTGTGACTCTACCAAATGCAATATAATCACAATATTTGAGTTGACATTTAATATCCATCTTAAGGGTTCACTAGTTAGGAAATGAAAGAGTTCAGCTAGCAGTATTTGTCCTTGTGCCATTGGTGTGATTTTAAAGTGCTCAGCTCTTGACTAGGCATTAGCCTTCCGCTTAGCTCTTTGAAACACTTTAGAGCTAAAAGCCTCTATAATGTTTGCCCCGTGGGTAAACTTCAATACAAAAAGAAAACTTTTATGTTGAAGTTGAGACAATTGGCTTTTTAGTATAAATAGACTTCACAATATTATCATATAAACTATAAATATATATATATATATATATCATATAATAATATTAGTATCTGATACTATTTTTATTTATAGTGCATATTGTTTGAAGTATATATTTACGCTCACAATAGAAACAAAGGATTAATGTAGCCAACCCCACCTCATTAGACTAAGGCTTAATGTTTTTGTTAATGTAGCTACAAGACATGTAATGGATAAGGGAGTAACATGTTTGTTTGAAAAGCAAAAGAAAAAGACGGTTGCAGAGATTGGGATGTTGTGTGATTTCAGGGTTATACTGAAAAACATATATGAAAAAAGTACATTTGTAGCTCCAGTTGAGGATACACTGAGAAAAATCATTTCAATTCATAATAATGTGAGTGTACTAAGCCTTGCACTTAAATCATGATGCCCTTGATGGCATAACATGTTACATTTAGTTGAATTGTTTGTGGAAATTGGGTAGATTAAAATAAAATGCATAAAATTTTGCAATTTGCAAAAGATAGAAAACCACAAGGAATCTACGGTACAAAAGACACCTAGTAAAATACATTTTTATTTGAATAACTTCATTGCAGATAGTTGTTAGATATTGACAGTGGCATACTATGTGCATTTTGAAAACTGAATGCAGTGACAACAATAATACAAATATAAAAAAGACATGCATACCTTGAACGAGCAACATTGCCACATTTGGAGCATTTAGGCTTGTTAAGCCCTCTAAGGTTCTGCTTGGGAATGTCAAATATCAACAGATTTGAAATTGCCATTTACAACTATATTTTCTATTAATGATACACCAACCTTGGTAGTAGAAACTGGGGATGAACCAGCCATTATAATTCCAAGAATTAACTACAAAAAGAAAATTTAAGCATATTAGAAGTATATCCTAATATTTTAAATTGAAATATTATTGCAGCCCAATATGCAACTTCCAACCATGAACTCTGTTGAGGATCATAAAAGTAAGAACAAAAAGAATACCACACTACACAATCACAAACAACAATATCTATGTCGTACGATGTAAAAACCTACGTTCACAAGGATCAAGAATAATTTCACTATTTGGAGAGGAATTACAGTAAAATTTCACAAACTCTTCACCCAAGAACCCTAGATTGTGTTTCTTACAGCTATAATGCACACACACCACAAATACAAAAATCATATTCCGAAAAATGGCATAAAAAATCATTTAAAGACCCCCCCAAATCCATCCACAACCACTCTAGGGACGCATCCCTTTGGGCAAGAACTGCCGTAGGCGCTGGCCTGGCTCTAGGGTGCTTGGGCGCCTAGGCCTCTGGCTGCACTAGCGTTGAGGGGTGCCTAAGCTCTGTCCAGCCCAGTAAAGCTATGTGCAAAAATGCACCGGACCTCATTGACACCACCTTGGCTGATTCAATCAGACTCGAATTCTTCTCTCCTTCCATCTCAACAGACTAGATTGACAAAGAAATAAGTTTAAATAAAGGCATGAGCACAGTAGCAAGGCATTGGATATATACGACTGTCTCAAGTCTCTACTAAGCAAGTAATTCTGTGGTTCACTGTTAGCTTGATGCAAACTAAAAATTTTGCATTTAGCGGCTCATTTTATTGTTTGAAATTGGAAATCATATTTTATAATATGCATTTATTAGATTCTAGAAATGGTTAGGAATAATTTAAAATCAATAATAATGTTTTAATTCTAAAGTATCAATGTGTAGTATGTGCCAAACATTTTGAGCTTTTAATGAGCCAAACATGATTGAGCTGAATGTTGCTTGCATACCCTAACAAGATTAGAGTTCTGTTTATTTATATTCAAACTCTATTTATTTTTTTAATGACTGAGGTGAACACAAATTGATTGCGAATGACGGGCTTTTCTGATAAAGCTACCTTCAAAACTCTCAATAAAATGATTTCATTTTCATAATAGATATAAGCAAGAAAATTTAATCCTCAATTTCAATAATGAATTTATTTAAAAGCAGTCAAATGAGTCCAATGTAACATATCAATGTTTAGCTCAAAGTAATTTTGATTTATACAACTTAACCATTGGCTCATTTTGCTTACCATCACATTTTATTGATAACAACTAATGTCCTGGCAAAACATATATAATAATTGGCTGCATACCCTCACAAGATTGAGTTGAACTTCTCAATCGCAAAAACACCTAGGAACACTCCACCACTTCAACCAACTTGCATGAATCCTAACAATCACACTGCTCACTAATAGCCATTATAGTGCCCACTAGTCAAAAGACTGGGCGCCCAGGTGCATCCAGGTGCAAGCCCACGCAAACCAGCCAAATGACTGGTGCTCAGGCGCCTGAGAACCTGCTAACACAAGTTGAATCGGATTCCATAAATCCTGACCCTATTGTATCTAATTATATAACTATGCAATGCTGCATTCTAAATAATGAGAACTATTTTCTTGTTCCTCTACCGTTTCTTCATGGTATCAGAGGGATCTCCTCTAACCTCTTCTACTTCAATCACCGGCAAGAACGCCACCTCTCTAAGATCGCACCAACTCCAAGAAATCTCCAGCCCATCATTTCTTCACCCTTGCCTCAAGAACCTGCTGCCCAGCCCACAAGAACCCTTCTAGTACATATAAATCTCAAGATTCACATCTCTTTCCCTCTCCAGCCCACAAAAACATTCAAGAATCATTTAACAGCTCAAAAACCCTCTCAATGGACTCAAAAAACACTCAATCTCAGTTCAGTAACAATTCAAGCTCCTGCACTACAACCACCACCCTTTCCGACTCAAAAGAACTCAAATTCCTAATGTCCCACATCAAGAACATGATACACTTTACTCTCACTTCAGAAAACTACTCAATTTGGAAGGTCCAAATACTCCAACTATTCAAAGCCAACAATCTCCAAAGTCATCTTGATGGGTCCGAACCACCACAAAACACCAACCACAGTTATACATAATGGCTATCCATTGATAACAATCTAATCACAGCACTCTACTCCGCTATCTCACAATCCATCCTTCCATACATGTTGGATGCTAATACTAGCGCCGATGTATGGCACATTCTTGCAAAAAACCTCAAATCTACAAACCGTTCTAGATTTATACAACTCAAAAGCGACCTTCACAACATCTCCCTCAAAGAAAGATCCATGTACAAATATCTATCTGAAATTAAAAGCCCTAGTGGACAAGATAGTCGCACCCAGACCCGAGACTGATAATGAAGATGTCACTCTTTACACCCTCAATAGCCTCCCATCCACCTATCAAGCATTTAAAATTGCAATGGAGTAACAGAATGCAAACACAAAAAAATCCTATAATTCACTCGTGCCCTCTTACAAACATCCCAACTACTCGAAAGATTTTAGGCAAAAGCAACTCTTATAGACACCTACCTCACCAACTTCCTACCCTCCCCAAATACTCAGAATCTCTCTCCATCCCAACTTCTCTTCAAAAAACCACCAACCTATAATCATCTACGAGTTTTCGGATGTCTATGCTTCCCTCTTCTCCCGCCAACAAAAATATCGAAACCAAGTCCAAAATCTCTCGTATTATCCTTGGCTACTCACCTAGTCACAAAGGCTACATATGCTACAACCCCAAACCTCTTCCTCCTTGGTCTTTGATCATGTGAATATCATTGAAAACCAATTCCTATACTTGGACACCCAACTCAACCAAGTCACATCCCTCTCCTCAATTTACCACAACACCCTTGTTCTAACTCCATCATCCATCACACAATCATCATCTACAATTAACCCACCACCCACAACAATCCCTCAATCCCCAAAGACACCCAACATCAACAATCCAACCGATCATACATTAACCTCTACATCACACTCGCCGATCTCCTTCGCATCAAGTGCTCAACTCCCCATCTCAACACAACCTAACACTACACCCAACCCTAAACCGCAACCTCTCTCCACTCACACAATACATACCATCCACCCAAAATCACTCAAAAATCTGATCCATAACATCACACCACAACATGAACCTACCTCCCATACGACAACCGCCAACCTCCCACATTGGAAACAAGAAATGGACAAAGAACATCAAGCTCTGATAGATCAGAAAAACCTGGATTCTAGTCCCTCTTCAGCCTCAACAAAACATCCTAGAATACAGATGAACATACCACACCAAACTCAATACTAAGGTCACAATGGCACGCTATAAACCCCAGCTAGTAGCCCAAAGTTTCAAACAAAACTACGGCACATATTATCTCGAGAAATTTAGCCATGTGGAAAAAATGCCAACCATTCAGGTCCTCCCAACCATAGCCACTCGTCACAAATGGCAAATTGTCCAAATGGATGTCTCCAACGCCTTCCTACATGGGAAGCTAACCGAAACAATATCAAGCGTCAACCAAAAAGCTTTGACTCCGCCTTCCCCAACCATGTCCGCCTCCTAAAGAAAGCAATCTATGGCCTTAAATAATCACCATGTCATTGTCATTCCACCCTCACCAAAAAGGGTATCATAATCAAAAAAGGGCTTCATACCAGCACCGCCGACCCTCTCTCTTGATTGCCGACCTCCACAGCCCCCACCTTTCTTCTAGTCTAGGTGGATGACATCCTCATCATAGGGCCAAACAAGGAAGCATTTCAATCTCTCATCACCATGTTTACCCATCGATTTTGGATGAAGCATCTCGATACACCAACCACTTCCTCGGCATCTCCCTCACACCATCCAAGACAGTTTCTCTTACTCTCTTAGGCCACATACGCATCCAACATCCTCCAAACCGCAGGTATGGCACAATCCAATTAGATTCCCACACCAATTGTTAGCCAAAACCAAATAGCAATCTCCTCGGCTCCCTTCTAACAGTCAAAACTATACAAACAACTAGTGAGATCTCTTCAAAATCTCACTATCACCCAACCAGACATCAACCTGGTAATCAACAAACTTTGTCATCACATACATCGTCCAACGCATACAAACTTCGAGCAGCTCAAAAGAACTCTACGCTACATCAAAAGCACTCTCCGAATAGGCATCCAGATAGACCCGACAACATGCAACTTGAAGCCTAAGCAAATTCTGATTGGGCAGAAGATACAGAGGATCCTAGATCCACAATTAGCTACCGTATTCTACTCGACAACACATTCATCTCTTAGAGTGCCAAGAAACAAAGTATAGTGTCTGGATCCTCCACAAAAGCAAAATATCGAGCCTGTATGGCTTTGCCGCCTCCTACAAGAGTTCAACCAGCACACATCTGCCCTCGCACTTCTCCATTGTGACAACTTACCCGCCATAACCCTCACCAATAATCCAATTTTCCATGCCAAAACCAAATATGTCGAGGAAAACTGTCACTTTATTCGTGATTGGATTACACGGAAGGAAGTGGAACTCTTCTACATCCCTACAGAAGCCAAATTAACGACATTTTAACTAAACCACTTCCAACCGCTCGCTATTACTCACTCAGAGACATACTCACCACAGCACATCGATGATGAGTTTGCGAGGGGAATAATAACTATTATGATGCCTACCAGCAAGAACGTTGGGCGCCTAAGCGCAAGCAGAGTCAGGCCAGCCAGAGAACTAGGTGCCCAGACACAATTTCCAGTGCTAATTAGATGACTTGGCACCCATGCGCCTAAGAACCTTGTAACACAAGCATAACCGGATTCCATAGAACTGAACCCTTATTGTATCTATATATACACCTATGTAATGCCACATTTTAATTAATGAGAACTATTTTCTTCTTCTTCTACCTTTTTCTCACTCATTGCTACATTATTTTAAATGATTGAATCAAGATACATAAATATCTTACTTTTATTGATAACATGATCTTGTTTGTTGTATCCTCGGTAATAATGATTAACTAGCATTCCATAATTTCCGTTTTGGATCGAGAAAGACAAAAACTCGAAGAATTAAACTTGATACATATTAATATTTCATTATGACTAAAATATGTTTAAGCAAAACAAGCCTGCCAAATTTATCAAAGAAAAACACAATTTAATGAAACACCAAATAAAACATCACAAATGGAGTTCTCTATTATGACAGCCAAAAAGTTTGGGGTACGAATGCATGAACAAACAGAAAATATGAAAAAAATTAACTTACATATTCATAATGATTTATAACTATTTAATTTCAAATTCTTGATATTTCATAAAAGAGACTACACCATGAACTTTCGGAAAACCAGCAATAATAAAGATACATTCTAATTATATTCATAATGATTTAAAACTACTTAATTTCAAAATAAGTCTTCATATTTCACAAAAGACACTATAATATGAACATTTGGAAAACATGAAATAAAAAAGATGCATATGTTTAGATCTGTGTGATCAAAAACTTGAAACAGTAAATCAACCTTTTAAACACATTTGTGCAAAGGCATCTAAACTACGCAATAACTACTACCATAACACATGCACAAATAAGTAGGCGCTCCTCGTTGGATATATGCAACACATTTTAGAAAATCCAAATGTTGTATTAGAATTCAGTCGACGACAAACAGCAACAGGTAATTGTTGAAAGTTGCAAAAAAATATTTACATGAAATGCTGACCGTGAAATAATCTTAAAATTTCTCAAGGCAATTTTACATGTGCACGAAGTGCATGTTTCAAATTTTTTAAATTTCCAGTATTTTTCAAAAAAACAATATTAATGCACGGTTAATATATTTAAAAAAGATTTTAAAATATTTTAAGACAATTTAAATATTTATTAAAAATATTATAGATTTTAAAATGACTAGAAAAACATGTGATACTCTAACTTGGAAATCCTATGTAAGAAACTTTTTCATATATATATATATATATATATATATATTCTAATTGTTTATTAATAAATATAAAATTATCATGAGAAAATTACTATAGTGAATAACAATATTATTAATGAATAATATTTTAAGAATTTAACAAATGTTTGCACATTAAATTGATGGTCTTGATAAAAATTTTAACATTTTAATTAATGGGTTATTTGATTTGAGATAAACAAATATGCTAGAGTAAAATAAATTCAATGTAAAATATTTTCAGGTAAAGTAAATATAGTGTGATTATTTTTTTGGTGTCTAATTGTATTTTAATTTAAAGGGAGCTAAGTTGAAAATATAATATAATTAAAATAAAAAAACAAATTAAATGGCTTCCAAGGAAGACATGTCATACAACAACTAACAAAGGCAGTGCTGACAAAGGCGAAAAATGTAGATGCCACTAGAGGCTGGTAAAGTCGACAATGAAGGTAGCATTGGTCTGTAGCGCAAGGCACGATCTGGTTAAGGCATTGTTGCAAGCAACCTCAAAGAAGTTTGATAAACGTCCACGAAAGCCAACAAAGTTAAAGAAAGGCATAGCAAAGGTTGGCAAAATCCTGAAAAGGTTAGCGAGGATCGATAGAGGCCTTTGAAGGTCAGTACATCGAGCATCCTGATTTGGGTTTGGTTGTTAGCTAGCAACTGCTAGCAAAGGTTGGGAAAGGCCGATCAAAAGCACGGAAGGCAAGTAGGCGATTGCCTAGGCTAATAAAGCAAAGGCCAGGGATGGAGGGTTGGAAAAAGTAATTCATGTTTTTTGTCAATAAGCACAATACATTTTTTCCATCAAGTTTGGGCAAATAAAATTTTGTGTATTTTGGGGGTTAAGTAGAGTTGACAATTACCTAGAAATTAAGAAGTCGTTCAAAACTCACTTGAATTTTGACTTCATTCAATATAAGAAAAAAATCAAGTAGTCTCAAAGTCAAAAAAAATTTCGAGTTTATTCTGAGTCTAAGGACTCCAACTCAGCTGGTTTGGGGCATAATTCAAAGGAGAGGTTTCAAGTTTGAATACCCTCTCTCTCGTAATTTATTTAATATTTTGGTCTTTAAGTCAAGCTCAAAATTTAGAGTAAATATATTTGGTATGATCCTTAACAATATCATGTGTCTAACTGAATTGGTTTGCGCCATCATTTTAGAAGGAGAGGGAGATCACACGCTCAAATCTCATTTTTTTATGAGTCGACTTGAAATCAATTTCGAGCCATCTCAAAATCAAATCATTTCAAGTCAAGCTAACTCAACTCAAAAGGATTCGAGTTCAAGCCGATTACAAGTTGAACTAAACTCGAAAATGTAGAGTTCAAATTGAGTTTGACTTGAATCAAACTTGACTCGAAACTAACCCTAGGGTTAGGCGCTAAATAAATCTCCAAAAATAATATTTTACATCAAACAAACTAGCCTAAAATATCATTTTAGATGTAAAGATAATACTTCACTCAAAATACAAAAAAAAAATCACCAATAAAGTTAAACCAATGGATAAAAAATTTAGACCAAACCGACCAATTCAGCCGATCGGGCTGTGAACTTCCAGGCCAGTCGGTTTAGGCATGCACAGTCTAACTAGTTAAAGAGAGCCATCTTTAAGCCGAAAAAAACTAGTGATTGAATCGAAAGTCGTCAACCAAACTAATTTTGCTTACACTGACGGTTTTTGTGTATATTTTTTGCATGCTTTTCATTGCTGAAGAAGTAATATGCAAAAAAAAAAAAAAATTGAAATAAAATGGGACTAAATAAGTATGAGAATAGCTTCTCTTATAGCTTCGAACAAGAAATTTGAGTTTTTTATCATTATACCTTTGCGTATATAAACATTACATTACAAAAGCTTTATACATAATGAATTTTTTTTTTATTTACATAATTAATGCTTAAATCCAAAATTTTGAAATTACCACTAACTCTCTAATATTACATAAGAATATCATCAGACTTAATATTTGTAATCATTCCAATAAAGAATGATAATATATTATTCTTATGAATATTAAGAATTAAGAGTTATATATGTAAATTCACAAGTTTGTATCATTCATCTAATATTACATATAAAATAATTTTTGAAATGTACATAAAGTTTATTCTTAAGTACTTAAAAATTAAGCATTTAAATGTTAATGCATATTAATGAATGCAATATAAATTAAATTTAAGAGATATATTTAAATTTTTATGTTTCGTCATGGTTCAACCCCAATCAAACCTTTGAACATTGAACATCTCATTATAATAATTCAATGACCAACCTGATTTTTAAAACTTTGGTTAAAATGATAAAAGAGTTATAGACTAAATGGTGCATGTGCAAAAATTTTTAAAAAAGATGTTATTTATATTAACATTGGGTAAACAAAAACTGCATGGCGAAAAAAGCGTACGACCTGGGTGGGGTGTGAAGTTGGTCATGAGGGTAGGCGCATAGCGCACACAAGGAGTCATCTCTGCCCATAAATGAGATGAAACCAGTACTATGTACAAACACACTTTCGGTTAATATTGAGAGAACAAGTATGGTTGCTCTCCCAAGCTTTTGTCAGTATACAGTAAGAATTTAATGAAAAAAAACTTTGAATGAAATATGGCATACTTAATCCTCAATAAAGTAATAAATGGGGGTGGAGCCAAGAAAAAATTTAGTTGGGACACAATCAAACTATAATGTCAAAATAAAATCATGAATAATAAAATTAAAAATACAATATTTATCTCTCAACAAAGTTACTCTAGTTTATGTGAATAAAAAACATATTTTAAATACTAGATCACTACTTTGAATGCTAACATATTATTCTCCACTATAATATCATAAGCTATAAATCCTCTTTTAAAATATGCTCTACTTTATAATATATATGATGTATAATAAAAACTATCAGAATACATGAGCATAACGTATTTGAAACATAAATTCACATAAGCTAATTATAAATAAACTGCACATAAACTAACTACGCTCAAATTCTAAACATAAATTGCAAATATATTTAGAACAAATAAGTGACAAAAAACAATTTATCATCAAATTGCTTCTTCCTCGTTTCCTTTATAGCAATTCTTGCAAGCCAATAGAAATATAAAAAACTTAATTGTAGGATTGTCAATAGACCAATAGGCAAAGACTTCATTTTATTCTATCTTAGCAATAAAATTAAAACATGTTCTATAATTCATTTATAGCAAAGTTTTATGAAATGCAAAAAACCACCACCCAAACAAACACCTAATAATTTTTTATTTTTTATTTTATGCATTAGGTATAATTAGGCAAACAGTGCCAAAAACCAAAAAAACATAAATTTTTTATCTCAAGCAGCTAAGAAAGAATCATTATTTGCTGATATCAATGATCACAAATACCCATTTATACCAGAAATTTATTCTAAATCAACCCTAATAAATGTTAAAAATGGCAAAACGAATATAACCATAAACCCTAACCATAATAAAATGGCAATATCAAGCAAATTTTCAGAAAAAAAAAAACATCTATTTAAAAAACGAAATGAATGGGAAAGGGAGCACCGGAGTCTATCAATACCACGCATTTGTGCATTTTTACCTCTGCGTCTGGCGAGTTACGTCGTACGAAAGCGTCGGCGAAGCGAGCGGATCGGGCGAGGCGTCCGGCGGAGGCGAGCACGCGGCGAAACGAGGCGGAGCACCGGCCTAGCGGTGGCGAGCTTCGGAAGAACGAATGCTAGCCGAATAAGATTGACAGTTTGGTTATATTTGAGATATTACTTAAGAGATAGTATTTAGGGTAATTTTGGTTGGATGTCAGTTCAAAAGTTATTAAGATAGCATGTTATTATATAGAATTTTAATAATATTTTTAAATGACATAATATTATGAGAAATATCGGCCAACAGTTTTTAAATTAAAAAAAAAAAATGTTATAAATTTATAGAGTATGGCGTAGAGATTCTCACCAATCAATGGTAGTTGCTCTGAGGGGAAGAGAGTAACGGACGATGAAAAGCATTCATCAATAAATTAAAAAAAAATTAAAAATTATATTTAGAATAATGTTACTTCTTAAATCATTGAATCATATTTATTCACCAAAAATATAAAAAACTAATTTTTCTTAAAAATTGTTATAGAAAAAAATATCAAATTATAAAATAGTAATTACTTTAATCCAATTTTATGGCATATGAAACAACCGTTTAACAATTTTACAAGCTAATTACAAGCCTCGGAATAAAACCCTAAAGTTCGGTCATTCTCCCAGTCGTCACTGTGTATCGATACACTGAAATTCTTTGAAATTGAATTTCCAAAAGCAAGAGTAGAAAATGTCGACGGCCTCGCTCTTCCGTTTATCTACTCTTCCTCCCCTCCAAACTCTCAGTAGCCAACACCATGGATTATCGTCATACCCTTCCACACCCCTCCGCCTCCATATGCCACTGTTGTCTGTCAAACGCAACTACGTCCATTGTACCCTGATTTCGATGTCATTCTGAGTCACCATTCCTGTGTCAAAACGGCTCCTCTCTGCTCTTTCTTACTCTCTCCCCTTACTCAACTTGCTCCACTATGGCCGCTTTTATTTCCCGCTTTCTAGTCATGGGGCTGGCCTTAGAGCCCCTGTTGCCGCTTATTGGAGCGTACCGATCATTTCCCTATGCGAGCTTCGTAGCATTCTTCGCTCTCTACCTTCGTGTTGCGAAGAATCCGGCATTTGGGAGATACATGTAGCGCTCCGCCCTGTCACCGCGCGCAAAAAGAGGTACATAATCAATTAGCACTGAGAAGAAACTCATCTGAAGGGCTGCTGACTCAACCCCAAATGAAGGTCGAGAGCTAATACTTAAGATAAAAGTAGTATCATTATCCTAAATATTAGACAAATACAAACATTGGATTTACAATACAATATGAAGAATCTAATATATGTATAAAATATCAGCATTTCCAATATACTGATTACATCATAATACTAAGTATAAATAAGATATAAACAGAGGACGGGAAGCTAAAGCAAATATTTAGAAATATTCATCACAGAAGTTGAATGAAACATTCATCTCAGAAAAGAAAAAAAAACACATTCAGAATTATTACAAACTGTTTACTAAAATATAGGAAATGAATATAAGTATTGAACTGAAATAGTAACTAAGCAAGACAGTAAAACTTGAGAAGAGTCCACTAGTACTCCATAAACTCTTCATGAATCTCTTGAGTATCCACCTAATATGGCTCCACAACTGCTCTAAATCTAGCAAATTGCAGGATCCCAAAAGTACCACGTATTAGACAATAAGTCTAACACATTGATACTAATTTAAACAGCTCTAATTATGTACATTTGACAGTAAAGTAAACAAAGCTGCAGAAAGATTATAAAAATAACTGAATAATTAAAATTGTATAAAATTAAGCAAAGTAAAGATGATTGTATACTGAAAGTAAATAAAATAGTATATGATTCAAAACTGAGTAAATAATATATAAGACCGTGAAGTATGCCACTGAAATTATGCATCTGAATATGCCACAATATTGTATACCAATGATATGCAACTGAACTATCACTGAATTGTTATGAGATGTACGGTCCAATATCTACATACATCATGCTGGGAAATATAGTTTATTGTGATATGAACATCCTGAGTTTTCCCCTATTGAATGCAATATTTCGTAACTCATAAATCATTACTGATACTCATACATCATGCTTATGCTCATGCTCATGTCTCTACACTCATGACTTAAAATTAAGAAATATAGAAAATAATTTAAAATCAGATAATGAATCAATTGTCTCCACTGTGCAAAATCCATCCAAATGGATTTTGACCCCTATTTTTAATTTCAATAACTAACTTTGCTTATGATTTTATTTAAAATTATTAATTAGAAAGGTTGTATACATATAGTTGTATGTTTCCAAAAATGATGAATTTAACACTTAGTTTGTTTTAAACTGCACCTATCGACACGCACGACGATATGAGACAGAACCTGGTCGTATTTTATATATCAAACTGAGCTGTTAAATACCTTAACTACAAGCATACTGAGTGTTCTAAGAATGGTGACTTGAGATACTTAGTTTGTCTTAAACTGCACTTATCGACGCACACGATGATTGGAGGTAGAACCCAGTCACAGTTTATATCTCAAACTAAGAATTACATTTCCCTAATCACAATATACTACTAGTGTTCTAAGAAGAGTGGCTTAAGATACTTAGTTTATTTTAAACTGCACTTATCGATGCACACAGTGATAGGAGACAGAATCCGGTCATAGTTTATATCTCAAACTAAGGATTTAAGTCACTAATTATAATACTCTTAGGGCTAGATAATTTATTCTAAGTGAGACTATATTCGACTAAACCTGCAAGATAGAGCACAAATATAGTCGTATATTAAAATGAATCAACCAAACCTGAATACTGCTAGAGTGATCCAACACTATGGGTATACACAACTAAACTCAACTAATAACTCGGGTTCAATAAATATTATTTAATCAATAAGGATTATCAAGGCTATGAGATTAAGACTATAAGAGGTGAATCATATACAAGATTCCAAGGATGTGATCAAAATGATCACCCAATATTGGTTACTACCATATGGGGAAAATCTCATTATAAGTACTTTAGGTGATTCTACCACAAGAATCTAAGATTAAGCTTCTAAAGTTAAGAAGAATCATATAAGTTCCTACCTTAAGATGTCACAATAAGTCCTTCCTATCACAATATATTGACATTTGTTAAGACTATTATATTACCATAGCAAACCTAATGTAAGATCATCACGACCTTACATATCTAATATTTATGCTAAAATTCATAAGTTTTATTCATTAGGCTTGTTTTGATCAGATCAGATGGGTAAACTCATCTGATCAATATTTATAATATCATTATGAGGTATAATTAAGAATATTATTAAGATTTAATCTTGTGATAAATCAACTTAATTTTATAATTAACTTTATGCTAAGAGTCTTATATAAGAAAAAATTAAAGATCTAAAGTTTAAGTCCAAATAGTTAATCACATAAATCTTTTTAAGAATCTTAGCACTTCTTATACAATATATATAAAATTAATGTCAAATCAAGTGTATTATTAGAATTATACAAGTTGAACTATCTTTCAATCAAAATTACTTGATTAAGGTTTATATCTTAATCAAGATAAGTTAGGGTCTAACCCCTGGCCTTACCAAAATTAAAATTAATGATTGATTTATATATCAATGACAAATCAATGTATTATTAGTGTATTACTGGTGTATTATTGATGGCAAATTTGAGATTTATATTAAGTATCATTTGCTTAATCAAGGTCTTAAGATTCCTATATTTAATTTAAGTAAATCAAGATGTCCAATCAATGCTAAAGTTCTCTAACATACATCATAATATCATGAAAGTATAAGAATATAAAGTAATATATAATAGAAAGTAATTAAGGCTAATCAAATCCTAAATCAAATCAAATGGATTAGCACTTGATTACAAATATAAAGATCATAAATTTCATACAATTTGGTTATTGAGATTTACTTGGTCAATACAAATAATCAAAGATTCTATCCTTTAACATTTAGCAAAAAATATTTAAGACACATGAGGGATTTTAACACACACTGTAAAGGATAAATCTTCACATTTGAATTGTACATAAGACTTTATACAATAGTTAATTTTATTAAAACTAGATTCAAATTTGTTATATTTCAGCTCCACTAGGGTCCTTAAAATGCGAAAAATGTAAAGTTTGCAATTCCAAACAGTTCTGGGCAATTTCGGGCAATTTTGGGCGCTACGGCGCGCGACAGCGCTTTCGAGAGCTGTGGCAGATGTTAGCGCGGGGGCGCACTACAGCTCTTTCGGTTGTTGTGGCATGCGGCAACGAATTTTAGCGCTGGGTGCGTTGCAGCAGATTTTAGCGCTATGGCGGATTTCAAAATTCAAACTGATGGTGATTTTGTATGTGCGAAAACTGTAACGAGTATCCTTTCGCACCCAAATACTCCTAAATTTGAACACCTCATGAGTGGTGCCATATACGGATGGAAAGGTCTTTTCGAGACATTTTCATTAATACCAAAATCGGCATGATGGATTATCCTATCGTGCAGAAATTGATGTCCTAGCTACAGGTATACAAAATTTACACAGCTTTTGACAATTTTTTAATCGAGAACAAACTTCGACCGGACGCATATGAGTCCGATTAAAGCTCGACGATCACACATAAATCCCACACAATAGCTAATGATCATGCCAATTATAGTATTTTGATAAATCAAAAGAGTTGAGCACAAAGGAGAGTAAGCAAAAATGGTACCTTAACCTTTAGAAGAGGAAGAAGAGAATTCTATTTTTCTTCAAGAACTTGGAGAGGAGAAGTTTCTTCAGCAGCTTGCATAGCAAGGAAAGAGGGAGGAAGAAAAACTTTCAGCTTTTGTAAAATGTAGAGGAAGAAGGAGGTTGAGCTCTTTCTTAAAGGAGAAGAAAAAGAGGGGAGGCTCCATCATGAGCTCTCCCATCAAGCATGGAAGAGAGGAGAGAAGAAGTGGGTAGCCTCAGTTGCTTGCATATGGGGAAGAATGGGGTGCTGAATGGAGGAAAAGGAGCTAGGGAAAAGAAAAAAAAAAGATTTTTAAATAAATAATTATTTATTTATTCTCAATTTTTTAATTCATTAAAAATTCAGATTTAATAAACGCGCTCTGAAAAATTCCAAAAATTTACATATAGTTAATTTGGGGGTGAGGAATTCAACGGTGAAGTCGGATTTTGATTCAGACAATTATTTAATTATTCTATTTTTCTGGTGCATTTAATTATATTAAAATATTTGCGAAAATTCGACGACTTCCAAACGCGTTCAAAGCATCACCCTTAGCTAATTTGGGGGTGACGATCGCAATTGTGAAGTTGGATTTTGATTTAGATGTCAATTTAAATGCCTCAATTTTTTTAAAATTAAATATTATTAAAATATTCCAAATATTCAATGATTGGCTCAATGACTATATAAACCTAAGGAAATGATATTTAAGATGCGATTAAGCTAAAATTAAGTTGGGTAACAATCTTAAGTTGTTACAATACGTGAGATTCAATGCAATGCATGTGGTAGTGCTTGACATGCTGCTCACCTTACCAGCACCGTTGCAGAGGGTATTTGCTTGCTTAAACTATATAGTCATCGCATGATTTTGGATTAGAACTTGTTAAGTTCTAATATTTAACCCTAAAACCCCAATTTTAGCCTTAAGAAGGGCATTTTGGTCATTTTGACCAAAGTATGATTGAATGTTCCTTAAGGATTAAAAATTTCAGTAAATCACTACAATGCAGGGTGGAAATGTTTCTATAAAATCTTAGAACAATAATAATCACCAATCCATGAAATCTTCATTTGTCCTTAATAAAAATACTTAAATCTTAAGTTTTACTTATAAAGATCACATGGCATAAAACCTTAAAATCTAGTAATTGAAAAGGTCAATTATCTCACTAATAATTTCAGTTAAGATAACTTAAGAATTAAGTGCTAAAAGAAAAGTAATTGGAAATGTCTAAGTAAAATCTTAGCTTAAGGTCTAAAGTGATCAAAACTCAGACCCATAGATCTTAAGTGACCTAAGAAGGTCAAAATGGGTTCAAAGTTAATCTAATGCTTGAAATAAGCTCCTTATAGTTAATCATGAAATTAGATTCTAAGGAAAATCACAAATGGAAACTTTTAAGTCAAAACTCTAATTAGAAGTCTAAAGTGATCAAACTTCAAATCTTTAGATCTTAGATCTTAGACTTAGATCTTCAATTTGAATCAAACCACCTCCAATTGAAATTCTTTAATGATTGATTGTTTAATCTTTTGAAACTTTTCATGTGGGTATAGGATGATTCCATCAATAAGATAATGAAATTATCTTAAAGATTTAATATAGATCTTAGATTCTCAAGTTCTTAATTGATTATTTTATCTTATAATTAGAAGAATAGCCTTTCACTAAGATCTTAGTTCCTAAATATTTTAACTTATAGGATTCTTTACCTTTAAATTGGGTTTAAGTTAGAAACCTAGATCATATTTAGAATATCACCTTGGATTTGGAACTTGAACTCAACATAGGGTTTAGGTTTTGAATTCTTAAATTTTGATTTATTTGATCAAGATTTGGGTAAGAGAGTAAAATATTCATAAACTTAGTTCATTGATTTGCTTGCTTAAACTATATAGTCATCGTATGATTTTGGATTAGAACTTGTTAAGTTCTAATATTTAACTTTAAGGATGTATATCTGAGAATCTACTCGATAGCTGGATATTGAAGATCCTAAGCTTGTACCTTCTCAGAGTAGTTAGATTTGGTAATTAGATAATAGCAGATATCACATAAGTCTAGATTGAGTCTCTTGCTTACTTTGATTAGATTGCTTTGCATACCTTGGATTTTGATCTTTAGCCCTTGAGCATAATAAGAAAAACTTAGGATGATGTATCCTAAGATAGTATTAAATTTATATATCATTCAGTTTTGTTTTGTCACAGTTAGTAGAATATGACTTAGTTTAGTCTACCTCTTCAGTAGTAGTATTGTATAGACTGGACTCAGACCTAGCATATTTGGATGGCTAAGCTGGGGATTGGTTGATTGATATTGGAGGCCCTGTATGGCCTATTGGCTAGTATGGCAGTACTAGAACTTAAGCTTATTACTACTTCAGCTATATTGCATTGTTTTCTGGTTTGCTTTGCCGCATGCTTCAGTGGCCTTATCTTCTGTATTTGCTCGCTTTGCCACATGTCTTAGTGGCTTTACATGTTATACATTGCTTTGTTTTTGCCACATGTCTCAGTGGCCTTTCTTTTCATCTTAATCTGCATATTGTATGTATACTTTTATGGCTTAGATATATGTATGAATGGCATGTTTAGGATGCTAGAATTTTATCATATTCATTACTTGTGTTCTTTTATACTCAGCACATTTTACTTCGATCATAATCATGTTAGGATCATGTTTATTTAGCAGTTGCAGTTATTTTTGCTTTTAGCCTTACCTTGCTTATTTAGTATTTTGTATGTTACTTCACATACATGTTGCATGCTATAAATAGATAGTTTATAGTATTCCAGTCCTTTCATAGCTTGTTGCACCATTTACTGCTTGCATGTGTGGTTAAATTAAATGTGATATCTTTTAATATTCAGTTCATTTAAATAGCCTAAAATGCACTTAGATAATTGTCTAACTGTAACCTTTTTATTTTGTTGGCTGGGACCCTAGCATTTGTGATACCGACAAATGTCAGATTCAGACATGTTCGTGGGCAGTGTCGCTGAGGAGGAGCCAGTTCAGGAGGAGGACCTTCACGCTGCTGTCTAGCTAGTTTTGTCTTGTTGTTTCCACTGAGGACGAGAGTCTTTCATTTTTAATTATTCATTTCAGTTTGTAATAATTAACTTTCTGGATGTACTTTACTTTCTGTATTATGATGAGTTACTATATTGCATTTTCTTTTCCTACTATGTATGCTTGTGGATGTTACTCTATTTTATATTGCTTCTGCCACTTTGATATTTATATTCATGAATGTTATAGCACTTGGTGACAAGTCCTTGCCTTAAGGCAAGTTGGGTTCGCCTAACTTTACTTAAGTTGGGGATTTGCCACAGTTGGAGCGCCATACTTCCTTATTGTCAGTACGGGGGCCCCACAACATGTAATAACCCTAGGTTGTTACCCTAGCTAAAACTAGATTAATTAAGCTAAACTAAGGTTTGATTTTGATTCCATTGGATTCAATGGGTCCTTTAAACCTAAACCTAGAAGTTTGAAATCAATCGGAGCTAAATTGAAAAATTTGGCATTTTTGGCTATTTTTAAGCCCTAAAAAATACCTAAATTTTTTTGATCTCCAAATTAAAATCTGATTGCATTTTTGAATTCCTCATACCCTAATTAGCTAATGGTGAATTTTTGAGAATTTTTGGAGCTCATTTGATCCTAAATTGGATTTGAATTATTTAAGAATAATTATATATTATCTAATTGGATTTAATTTTTATTAAATTAAATAAATTAATATTTTTTTTTAACCTCGGATTTGCTGTCGGGACCACGGCAGATCCGCTGCGGGGTCCCGACAGCGGAGCACGGTTCTGAGCCAGTGGGATCAGTAGCACGCATCTCAGCGCAGGATCTGAGGGCTCGCGTCGCTCTGCCCGTGATCTAATCTCAGACACATGATTGACATCTTGGATCTAACGTATAGGATTTAATCTCAGATGGCTCCCAGTTCCCCTGTTGCTGTTCATCTTCGTCTTCACAGAGATTCGGCCGACAGCAAAAATTTGCCACGTAGGCGTTGTTCCCCACTCGCGCTACCACGTCCGCCCAGCCGTTAGCATCTTCCCTTTGTGGCCAAGCCCTAGGTGTGGGTAGGGATGGCCGAGCCAGCCCCTATTGGGCAATGGCGAGTTAACCACTTGGGCTGAGCCTAGCTCCCAGCCTGAGCCCTGGCATCCATCGTCCGGGTCCTCCTAAGCCTTTAAATACCCCCATCAAGCTCACAGTGAGCTCCTTTGCTCACTGTGAGTTTCAATTCTCCCTCTGCTCTCTGCTCCCGGTGTTCCCAGTATCCTAGCGGCTGGACCTGCTGCGTCTGCTGATAGAGGGTGAGGTTTGGAGTTCAGACCCCCTTGTCAAGTTCCTGCAACCTCTAGTGCTATCGAGTCGGCCTGCATTGCCTTCGTCGTTGCGATTCTTCGACACGAGGTACAGCCATTCATACTCGTCTCCTCTCTCTCAAGCCATAGATGCTGCGTTAGGTCCCTTCCTTAGCTCCTAGCGGTCGTCCAGGACTTCCAGTGAGCTCTGGCAGTGCGCCAGACGGCATAAGCACTGTCTGAAAGCACACTGCCAGCCGGGCCACTTTTGCTCAATCTTGGCGTTCCCTCGAGCAATCGGGCCTCCATTTAGAATCGATACCCCTCAGCAATAATTGCAAGTAGGTATCAATGGTTGAGTTCGACCAGATCGATCAATTCGACTGGAATCGACCGATCCAGTCACGGGTCTAGACGGCAGAAAATGCCGAGTAGGACCCCAAGGATCTAGACCACCCCAGAGCTCCTCATTTCACCCTATCGCTCCCTCCTCAATCCCTGAATGTGTAGGGATCAAAATGGCGGCGACTCGTGGACTCTGTGAGGAGAATTATCTCCTCACAGGTGCGCACTCTGGGAGGTTTCGACCGAGCAGTCATCCGGCGATCCAGTACCTCCCAGTTAGGGCTTCGGGGTTTAATCGATGCGTCTAAGGTCAAGGAATGTGTAGCCATTGAGATCAGGGCCTGGCTTGATCTGTGCGCGGTGAATTTTGCGACGGAAGCTAACCCTAGGGCGCTCAGCGTCGGGAGTCTGCCGAAGGAAGAAGACGGTGATTTTGGGCCGGGCCAAGCCCCGTCCCACGCGGTTTGAAATTGGGCCGCGGTTAATTAACTAATTTTAGGATTGCATTTTTAATGATTGTAAATGAAATTAATTAAACCCTATGGTTTTAATTTAAATAAACATTCAGATTAAATTATTTGAATAACCTTAGTTATACAGATCCAAATGGTATAATCCAATATGCCATTTGAATCAGAAAAATTCAAGGAACCTAAATATAAAATAAAATCTCAGATCCAATTGTTGAATTTAAAAAATATTTGCCAAACCTTCTCTGTTCTTAAATAAATCATATAAAATCATATAATTATCCAATTTATGAGTTTAAGGGCTCTGATTGCTCCCTGTACCCTAAGGAACAATTCCAGATCCTTAAAATTAATTTTGGATAATTAATTTTCCTAATCACTCCTTAATTATCCTAATCAAGAATTAGTGAATTTAACCCTAATTAAGCCTTTGATTTGGGTGGGGATTGTTCCTAACCTCATATTATGTTTAGTAAAACCTAAGTGTAAGGTTGGATTACCCTAGAATGCCCTAATTTCACTAATCACCATAAGTGGCTTAAGTAAGTGATTCGTACTAATTAAGACCATTTAGGTCATCAAAACCTAAATTAAGGGTATTTTCCCACTTCATTAAGTAATATGAAACACATTAAAATAGATTAGAATAAATTTGGGTAGCTAAACCCTAAAATCCCAATTTTAGCCTTAAGAGGGGCATTTTGGTCATTTTGACTAAAATGTGATTTATTGTCCTCTAAAGATTGAGAATTTCAGTAAACTATCATAAGGTAGATTGGAAATGTTCTCTGAAATCTTAGAATAATAATAGTGCTAATGTGATCATGAATCCACGAGATCTTCATTAAATCCTAAATTAAGATACTTAGATCTTAAGTTTTACTTATAAAGATCATATGGCATTAAACTTTAAATCTAATAATTGAAAGGGTCAATTATCTCATTAATAAGTTCAGTTAAGATAACTTAAGAATTAAGTATTAAAAGAAAAGTAATTGGAAATGTCTAAGTAAAATCTTAGCTTAAGATCTAAAGTGATCAAAACTCAGACTCTTAGATCTTAAGTAACCTAAGAAGGTCAATATGGGTTTAGTGTTAATCTAATACTTGAAATTGTCAATTTTAACCTTAATAAGCTCCTTATAATTAATTATGAACTTGATTCTAAAGAGAATCACAAATGGAAACTCTTAAGTCAAAACTCTAATTAGAAGTCTAAAGTGATCAAACTTCAGATGTTTAGATCTTTAGATCATAGGCTTAGATCTTCAATTTGAATTAAACCACCTCCAATTGAAATTCTTTAATGATTGATTGTTTAAACCTTTGAAACCTTCCATGTGGGTATAAGATGATTCAATCGATAAGATAATGAAATTATCTTAAAGATTGAATATAGCTTAGATTCTGAAGTTCTTAATTGATTATTTTATCTTATAATCAGTAGAATAACCTTTCACTAAGATCTTAATTCCTAAATCATTCAACTTATAGGATTCATTATCTTTAAATTGGGTAATAAGTGAGAAACCTAGACCCTATTTAGAATGTTACCTAGGATTTGGGATTTGAACTCAACATAGGGTTTAAGTTCTAAATTCTTAAATCTTGATTTATTTAGTCAAGATTTGGGTAAGAGAGTAAAATATTAATAAATTAGGTCGTTGATTTGCTTACCTAAACTATATAGTCATTATATGATTTTTGGATTAGAACTTGTTAAGTTCTAATATTTAACTTTAAGAACATAAATCTGAGATTTTACTCGATAGCTGAATATTGGAGATCCTAAACTTGTACCTTCTCAGAGTAGTTAGAATTGGGAAATTAGATAACAATAAATATCACATAAATCTAGATTAAGTCTCTTGCTTACATTGATTAGATTTGCTTAGCATACCTTGGATATTGAGCCTTATTCCTTGAGCATAATAGGAAAAACTTAGGATATGGATGATACATCCTAAGCTAGTATTGAAATTGCATATTATTCAGTTTTGTTTTGTTTGCAGTTAGTAGAATATATCCTAGCTTAGTCTGCCTCTTCAGTAGTAGTATTGTATAGACTGAACTCAGACCTAGCATATTTGGATGGCTGGGCTGGGGATTGATTGATGGATATTGGAGGCCCTGTATGGCCTATTGGCTGGTATGACAGTACTATATCTTAGGCTTATTGTGTGGCGACCCTCACCCTTAACCCTCAATATGTTTAGATTAATGGTGGAGTGTCACTCTGGTTAACCCCTCACTTAGCATTGGATTAGGATAAACTCCACAATCCACCTAATTAGAGAAAGGTTAACTCAGAATCAATCAAGCAGTCACTATATAAGTAAAAATACAGAGTGCGGAAGCGATAAATAAATGACATCCAAGCATCATAATGTATATAAGAAGAGAAATATAACTCAGAAAGGTAGCATAGTAAAATCTGAACACACAGTCACAGGTACCTGTATTATTACATTAATTAAAATTTAACAAAATAAATGTTCAAAATCCACTCATCCTCACAAGTAGTAAATGACTAGATATCTTCTGGCCCCAACTGCTGCACTTCCTCTAAGTAAGGCTCCTCCTCGGGTGCAGGCTCCTCAAACTGCTCTAAGCCTGACATTGTCGGTTTCACAATGTAGGGCCCCAGCCAAAAAAAAGAAAATCTGGTTAGACAATTGTCTAAGTACATTTTAAGCTGAATTTTTAATAAGGTTATATAATATCACCATTTACCATTTACTTCTAAGCATGATATGTAAATACAGGAGCAGTAAGCAACACAAGTAAAAAGGTAAACTATAGACTATGCTCTATAGTATAAATAAGGCAAAGAAATGAGGCTGAAGCATGCCTCGCATAACAAGTAATCAAGGAAAGGCATATAAGTGTAAATATAATTGAATAATGCTGGAAGAAAAATTCTACATCCTAAATATGCTGGTGATCAATAAAAATAACATGCTAATTAAAAATGAATAACTCAGCAGTGATATATACATATAGCAGCAAGATTCTACATCCTAGATATATATAAAGCAGTACAAGGAAATAGCTGACTGAAAAAGAATATACTGAAATAACCACAACTGCATATAAAACTATAATACATCCACTGCCATACAGAAAAGAGCTACACTAGCTCGCCAAAAGAAACTGAAGATCTTAGCACGATACGGCTAGGGCTACTCCTAGCTCGATACGACTAAGCCAACAACAGTCACATATATGGCCCTAACACGATACGACTAGGGCTACTCCTAGCTCGATACGGTTAGGTCACCAACTATCATACTGAAATATCCTAGCACAGTATGGCTAGGGCAACTCCTAGCACGATACGGCTAGGGCAACATTCGGTATGATCAAAAGAACACTGAGAGGCAGCTCAATCACATCAATTCATTATCATTTCACTTATTTACTTTAATATTTTCATAAGGAATCTAAGGAGTCTCCATAATTTCCTAACATTTTATTTATGCATCAAATGTCTTGTATGATATGTTCAAAGAAAATATAAGGCACAAAATTACAAGGTATGCGTAGCAACAAATAACAAGTAAGCAAGAGACTCAACTAAATATGATGATATCATTTGTTTTCTAGTTGACCAGCTACCTATTCCAAGTTACACAAGTTCAGGATCACCATTTTCCTACTATCGAGTGTAACTCAGAAATTCATCCTTATAAGTTAAAAAGGATTGGAACTGATCAGGTTCCAATCTAGTTCAATCAGATAGACGACTATGAATTAAACAAATAAATCATACGTCCTAATTTTGTGAATTTAGACGTTCTAACTAAGATCTGATCAAGATCTTCTACACCTATAGATTATGGATTAAACACTACGAGATTTTAGGTTTAATCACATAATCCAAACTGGATAAGACCTAAGTTCTAGGTTTTATACTATAAGTGATCTACTAGTTAAGGCAGATCCTATTAAGTAATCAAACTTAATAGGATGAATCTCCTATCTTAAATCTAAAGTTAAAAGATAAACTAATCAGAATGGGTTGTAAAACAAAATAATATCTAGAAACTACTAAAACCAAGGTTTCACCCATAGGGTAACCCAATTTACCCAATGAATGAACACTAACCTATGATCTAGTCCTACTCTCAGGAAAGGTCCTTAAGGTGGGATGCTTAAGACTTAGGAAAAAAAATTATTGGAATTCAATTTAATGACTTGTTTTATTTACTTACATGGTACTAATATGATTACATTATTAAACCTAATATTCTAAGATTTTAATTAAGGGCTAAAGTTGCGCATTTCCAATTTTAAGGTAAAATGACTATTTTGCCCCTACTTTATGGGTCAATCAACTTTTGATTTAGGGGTCCAAACTGAGTTTTATCTTCTCCACCTAGTTCCTTACTGTCTAACTTGAAGATAGACAATAAGTACGTCCAATTTGGACGAGAAACGGCCGAGTTATGGCTAAAATAAGGCTAGGAGTATTTTGGTCATTTCCCTAAATTTTAGGGTTCAAATCCTAAATATTATTTCTGTGAAAATGATGACATTGAAATTTTAAACTAGGTAGCTTCTTGAATTTTTGTATTTGGAGTTAAATTGACCAAGTTATGGCCATTTGAAGTCCAAGGGCATTTTGGTCATTTTTCACTACAGTCAACTCTAAATTCTAGAGTTGACTTTTTGTCCTGATGTCCAAATTGGAAAACTAATACTATCACGGTGATGGGGCCGCTCTCCTGAGCATTTTAAGACCCATATTGACTATGTTTCGATAATCAGGTAAAAAGTTATGGGGTCTTAAAGAGGCTCTAAAATGCTACCTCGTTATGCGTACCCCGAAACGAAATTTTACATTAT
Organism: Gastrodia elata; assembly: GCA_016760335.1. NCBI lineage: Eukaryota > Viridiplantae > Streptophyta > Magnoliopsida > Asparagales > Orchidaceae > Gastrodia > Gastrodia elata. Next base: position 113,518 of record CM028671.1, on the reverse strand, counting down.
GCCATTTGATCCTAAATATTTTTCTGAGTATTTTAAGACCCATATTGGCTATGTTTGGATCATCCTACAAAAAGTTATTAAACTTTTAAGATTTACTATTCAAAAATACAATTTGAATTAATTTAATATTCATTTATTCAAATTGAATGATTTTACTGTTTATTCCTAAAGTTTTTATTTAATTAATCACTGTTTAATTATTAATTAATTAATTAATTAATTTTACTGTAGTAAAGTAATTAGTGCTAATTACTGTTTAATTAATCTTAATTAATCTCTAATTATATTTATTTATTTAAAATTACTGTTCATTCATAAAGTTTTTATTTAATTAATCACTATTTAATTATTAATTAATTAATTAAATAATTTTATTATAGTAAAGTAATTAGTGCTAATTACTGTTTAATTAATATTAATTAATCTCTAATTATATTTAATTATTTAAATTTACTATTCATTCCTAAAGTTTTTATTTAATTAATCACTATTTAATTATTAATTAATTAATTAAATAATTTTAGTGTTCAAAAGTAATTAATTATCTTAATTACTGTTTAAGATTTAATTAACAGTTAATTAATCCTTAATTAATCTTTAATTATAATTATTTAATTAAAAATACTGTTTAAAAGTAATTAGTACTAACCCTAACTTAATTAACCACTAACAGTAATTAATTAGGCCTAATAGTAATTAATTAACACTAACATTAATTTAATTAATTTCTAATTAACTGACAGTGGGCCCCACTGACACGTGGCACCTTCAGAGGTTGCCACGTGGCACAGTGAACCCCACGGGCTGTTGACTCAGCTCGGGTGACTGGGCAGTGGGTCTCACCTGACACGTGGCACTGCCAGAGGCTGCCACGTGGCTCTGTGGGTCCCACGGGCTGCTGACTCAGCTCGGGTGACTGGACAGTGGGTCCCACCTGACACGTGGCACTGCCAGAGGCTGCCACGTGGCTCTGTGGGTCCCACGGGCTGCTGACTCATCTCGGGTGACTGGACAGTGGGTCCCACCTGACACGTGGCACTGCCAGAGGCTGCCACGTGGCACTGTGGGTCCCACGAGCTGCTGACTCAGCCCGGGCTGACTGGACAGTGGGCCCACCTGACACGTGGCAATGCCAGAGGCTGCCACGTGGCACTGTGGGTCCCACGGCTGCTGACTCAGCCTGGCTGACGGGACGGTGGGCCCCCACTTGACACGTGGCGGGCCCGTAGGCTGCCACGTGGCCGGGTGGGCCCCACATGCGCTGACGCGGACCCGACCCGGACGGGTCGGGCTCGGGTCGGCCCGGCCCGACCCGAAGGCGTGACCCTTCACCTTCCGGGTGTTCGGCGGACCGAACCCAGTCCACTTCGGGGACCTGGTGCGCCCGATCGGGTGGGTTTTAGCCCGATCGGAACGGTGGATGTGAAGAGGACATGTTGATCTACATATCATACAATTTTTGCAACGATCGAACGGTAAACGAGGGAGATCTGGGTACCTGAAGTTCGGATCGGCGAAGGATTCGGCGGAAAAAAAAGGGCTGACTTCCGGGCTTGATTCCGGCTCGATCCGGGCTCCGATCGGTGAAAACTCGGAGCCTAGAAGTAGGCCGAGGTCTTATAGACCGGACGGTGACCTCGCCGAGGCCTGGATGTGGCCGGATTGGCCAGAAAATGCGACGGGCCGCCGCGTGTCACGCGGGCGGAGAGGGCGAGGAAGACGCCTCCGGACCGTCGGATCTGTGCGATCGCGGACGGTCCGGATCGCTCTAGACCACGCGACGCGGATCGCGGCCGAAGGCCGTGGGATCCGCGCGCGATCGGACGGTCTGGATCGCTCCAGACCGCGTGACGCGGATCGCGGCCGAGGGCCGTTGGATCCGCGCGCGATCGGACGGTCTGGATCGCTCCAGACCGCGTGACGCGGATCGCAGCCGAGAGCCGGTGGATCCGCGCGCGATCGGACGGTCCGGATGGATCCGTCCGATCTAACGGCGCCGTTAACTGGAGTTAACGGCGTCGTACGGCGCCGTTAATTAATTAATTAATTAATTAATTAATTATTATTATTATTATTATTTTTTTTTTTTTTTAAAAATATTTTCAGAAAAAAGAAATTTTGAACATGTTTTTCCCAGCTAATTTGGGGTCAAGGAATTCAATGGCATAGTCGGATTTTCGATCCGATGAGTATTTTGACACCTCGATTTCCGTGATATTTTTATTATTATAATATTCGTCGAAATTTCGACGACTTCCGATTGACACGAAAACTTCACCCCAAGCTAATTTGGGGTCAAGGAATTCAATGGCGTAGTCGGATTTTTGATCCGACGAGTATTTTGATACCTCGATTTCCGTGATATTTTTATTATTAAAATATTCGTTGAAATTTCGACGACTTCCGATTGATACGAAAACTTCACTCCAAGCTAATTTGGGGTCAAGGAACGCAATGGCGGTGTCCATTTTTCGATCGGAGGTCAATTTAAATATGTCAATTTTCGAGGTTCATGAAATTCTCAAAATAAAGATTTAATCTGTTTGACCTCTGGTTTGGACCGGATCTTGGTAGTTGACTCCAAATGACCTAATTAGCTCTTAAGATTATGTTTAAGACTTAGGGTTAGTCTTAATCAATCATGGTAACAACTTGGGTTGTTACATATTGCTACTTTAGCTAAATTGTATTGCTTTCTGATTTGCTTTGCCACATGCTTCAGTGGCCTTATTTTCAGTTTCTGCTTGCTTTACCACATGCTTCAGTGGCCTTATTTTCAGGTTCTGCTCGCTTTGCCACATGCCTCAGTAGCCTTACATTTCATATATTACTTTGCTTTTGCCACATGTCTCAGTGGCCTTTCTTTTTCATATTAATTTGCATGTTGTATGTATACTTTTATGGCTTAGATATATGTATAAATGGCATATTTAGGATGCTAGAATTTTATCATGTTCAGTACTTGTGTTCTTTTATACTCAGCATGTTTTATTGCGATCATAATCATGTTAGGATCATATTTATTTCAGTAGTTGCAGTTATTTTTGCTTTTAACCTCACTTTGCTTATTTGGTATTTTGTATGATATTTTACATACATGTTGCTTGCTATAAATGAATAGTTTATAGTTTCCCACTTCTTGTATAGCTTGTTGCACCCCATAATTGCTTGCATGTTAAAAATAGTTTAATGTGATATCTTTCAAATATTCGGTTCATTTAAATAGCTTAAAATATACTTAGACAATTATCTAACTATAACCTTTTTATTTTGTTGGCTGGGGGGCCCTGGCATTTGTGATACCAACAAATGTTAGATTCAGGCATGTTCGTGGGCAGTGTCGCAGAAGAGGAGCAGATTCAGGAGGAGGATCGTGCTGCTGCTGTTTAGTTAGATTTTGCCTTTTTATTCTAGTGAAATTGAGAGTTATTTTATTCTCTTTAAAGTTTAGTTTGTAATAATTAATTTTGAATGTATTTATTTCTGTATTGTGATGAGTTACTATATTGCATTCTCTTTTCCTACTATGTATGCTTGTAGATGTTACTCTACTTTGTATTGCTTTCGCCACTTAATATTTATATTGATGAATGTTATAGCACTTGGTGACAAGTCCTTAGCTTAAGGCAGGTTGGGTTTACCTAACTTTTCTTAAGTTGGGGAGTTGCCACAGTTGGAGCACCGTACTTCCTTATTGTCAGTATGGGGGCCCCACAAAACAATTCTAGTTATTCATTTACATTTACATAATATAATTAAATGTGCATAATATACTGTAAAGATGCTGAAAGCATAAAACAGTATAAAACTGTACAAAACTGCAGCAATGTAAAGTAATACTGAACTGTAACTGAATACTGAAAATAAATCAAAACAGTACTGAATCTGAAATTGAGCGAATATATGTAAAACTATGATGTATGTCACTGAAACTGTGTATCTGAATATGTCACAACACTATATGCTACTGATATGCTACCAAAATATCACTGAACTGTTATGAGTAGTACGGTCCAATGTATACATACATCCAGTTGGGAATACTGTCTACTGATGATGCCGATGCATCTTGAAATTCCCCAAACAATTTATGCAACATTCCGTAACCCATAGATCATCACTGATACTTATATATCATTCTGATACTCACACCTTGTGCTTATGCTCATGCTCATGCTTCTAAACTATATGAGATAAATCCAAAAATACTTTTAAAATTTGATAATGAATCCAAAGTCTCCATTGTACAGAATCCTGTTAAAAGGATTCTGACTCATAAATTCTAATCTCGATAATTGGTTAAAGTTGAGAGTTTACTTAAAAATCATTAGCTGGGGAGATCGTATACACATATTTAGCATGGTTGCAAGAAAGGTGGCCCTTAATACTTAGTTTGATTAAGCCACCCTAACGAAGCGATCTTCGATAGGAGGCATCACCCGTTGGCAATTTGTATCTCAAGCTAAGTCAATAAGACGCCCAACTCACAATCACACTTAGTGTTCTAAAGAAGGTGACTCAAATTACTTAGTTTGTTTAAGTCACACCTATTGAAGCGATCTTCGCTAGGAGGAATCACTTGATGGCGACTTGTATTTTAATCAAACTAAGGAATGAGTTTCTAGTTATAACACTCCTAGGATCAATTGATTTACTCTGAGCGAGGTTATATCCGCCTAAACCTGCAGGATAGCACAAAGATAAATCTCGCTTAGAGTGACTCAACCATTCCTGGATACTACTGAAATAGTTCAGTACTATGGGTATGCCATACTACACCAATCAATGACCTGGGTTCAGATAACTCTATTTAATCACAAGGATTTATCAAATATATTATTCCTTACTCTAAATGGATGAGTCCTACATAAGGCTCCAAGGATGTGATCAAAGGATCACTCAATATAGGCTACTACCATAAGGAATGGGTCCCAATTCAAGTACTTTAGGTGGTCCCTACCACAAGGTATCAAGTTCAATTTCTAAAGTTGTGAAGGATCATCTAAGATTCCTACCTCAATAAATTACAAAAGTCCTTCCTACCTTAATATATTAATAATTAAAGTCTTTAAATATTTCAAGATGATCCTAAAGTAAGACCCTTGAGATCTCACTTTTCTACTTTTAAAGGTTTAACTTATAGACTTAGGTTAAAGTGATCAGATCAGATGACTAAGATTCATCTAACCCCCTTCTTATTCTATAATCATGGGATGCAATCAAAGATCTTATTGAGTTAGATTATTCTATAAATCATTCCAATTTTATTATCCATTCTATACTAATAGTCTTGTATAAGAGAAAATTAAGAATCTAAAGTTTAGATTCTGATGATTCAATCACACAAGTTTAATATTATCCATAGCACTTCTAATTCAATGATTTAAGATCAATGTCAAATTATATGCATTATTAGAATTATGTTAATTGACTTATCTTATAATCAAGTTGATTAATTAAGTGATTAAGATTTAGATCTTAATCAAGACAAGCTAGGGTTTAACCCCTAACCTTCCTATCATTAAGACCAAATATTAATTTAAAGGTTAATGACAAATCAATATAGTATTAGTATATTATTGATGTCAAACTTAAGTTTGGATTAAGTATCATCTACTTAATCAAGCTATCAAGATTTTTATGTTCAAGTAAGCATATTTAAGTGTTCAAATAAATATTAAGATTCTCTAATATACATCCTAAAAGTACATAAATAAAAAGATGACATAAAAGGGTAATCAATGTTAATCAAATTCTAAATCAAACTAAAGAAATTAGCATTCAATCATAAATCTAAAAGACTTAGGTTTCATGCCATTTTGGTTGTTATGCTATACCTATTCAATTCAAGCACTTAGGATTCTATTGCTTAGCAATAGATACAATACTTTAAGGTACATGAGAGGTTTTGAGCATTTGATCAAAGTGACAAGGTTAAAACTTAACTTCAATATAGAATTTATGCAATATTCAATTTAGTATAACTTAGCCCCACTAGGGTCCTAGGGACCTTAAAATATCAAAATAGTGAAGTTTTGGCCATTTCAGCCAAAACTGGGCAGTTTTACAAAAATCTGGGCAGTTTTTTGGAATTATGGGAAAATTTGCAAGTTTGGGCGCTGCAGCGCGCTGAGCGCCTTTCGCGCGGTCGCGCACTGTAGCGCTTTTAGCGTGGCAGTGCGCTGTAGCGCTTTTAGCGCGCCAGCGCTGCAGTGCTATGGGCAGCGGTTCACTTTGCAAAATCACTGTTTAATTACATTATTTTCACATTTTCTAAGTTTTATTAAAATTTTCGCGGCAGCCCGCTACCGCGCACTGTAGCGATCCATTTTGCAAAATACTGTTCAAATAATCATTTTTCTAATTTCCTAAGGTTTTTTGTAAAATACCGCTGCCGCCCGCTGCAACGCGCTACAGCATGCTATAGCGGTCCTTTTTGCACAATCGGGCGCTGCAGCGCTGTACGACATTTTCTTACAGGATGAAAACTTTAAGGCCATTTTTCGAGCTTAAATACTCTCAATATAGAGAGTTCCATGAGCGGTGTCATATATCAATGGAAAGGTCTTTCTGATACCTTTCCATCGACACCAAAATCGGCACAAACGGAGCATCCTAACTATACAAAAAAATAAATGAATGACAAGGTATGCAGAATAAATGAAAACAGAGCATATTTTTGTGAAGCTTTTAAGAGTCTTAATGGCTTTCATACATGCTTATAGACTTCTTAAGGTACATGCGAACATTATAACAATATAAGGAAGGCAAGGAGAGGAGCAAATGGGTACCTTTTTGTCCTTGGAAGGAGAGGAAGAAGAGGATACTCTGATTTCTCTGGGAACTTGGAGGGGAGATGAACTTCTTCTTCTCCAACACCACTTAGCAATGGAAGAAATAGAGAGGAGAAAGGTGGATCTCAGCTTCTAGCAAAGGGGAGGAAGAAGGATGTGAGCTCCCTCTTAAAGGAGGGGAAGCCATGGGGAGCCTAGTGGATAGGTCACCATGAAAGAGCATTAATGGATGGCATGGCTTAGAGAGGGAGGAGGGATGGCCAGTCGAATTGCATGGGGATGGCTAGCCAAAAAAGATTTTGAAATAAATGAGGAAATTGCAATTTGGGGTTTCAATGATTGCTTATTTATTTTCCCTATTTATTTAAAAATTCAAATTTTTAAAACGAGCTCCGAAAAATCCCAAAAATTCACCCATAGCTAATTTGGGGGTGATGAATTCAACGGCGAAGTCAGAATTTGATTCTGATGATTATTTAATTATGCTAGTTTTCGGGGTAATTAATTATATTCAAATATTGACGAAAATTCGACAACTTTCAAACGCGTCCAAAATATCACCCCTGGCTAATTTGGGGGTGATGATCGCAACGGCGAAGTCGGATTTCGATTTCGAGGTTAAAATAAATACCTCAATTTTCTAATTAACTAAATATTAAAATATTCTAAATTAATCGATTGGTCTCCGAATTGCTCTGAACCTTCACAGTTAGGTTCTAATGACTCGATAATCTTAATGGAATGATAATTACGATATGGTCATGCTAAAATCAAACTGGGTAACAACCTTGGGTTGTTACAAAGATATAGCTGAATAGTCACTAAATGTCATGTCAACAATTTGGTAAAAGCAGAATATCAAATATCATGTGGACTATTACATCTATTAGATATCCCAAAGTGGAAATGGTCAAACATTTCTATGGATTTTATGATGGGATTACTGAGAAGTCGTACTATAGTAAATGCGATTTGGGTAATTATAGATTGTCTAATGAAATCAACATATTTCCTTCCAATTAAGCAAACATATTTGATGGAAAAACTGGCCAAGTTATATATTAAAGAAATAATTAAGCTTCACGGAATTCCTAAAATTATTATCTCGGATCATGACTACAGATTTACCTCCCATTTTTGGAAGGCGGTACATCAACATTTGGGGACAGTATTGGCAAAGAGTACAACCTTTTACCTTCAAATAGATGGTCAGACTAAGAGGGTAAACCAAATATTTAAAGATCTTCTTCGATTAAGCATATTAGACTTTGGCCGTAGTTGGAAAGATCCTTCTATTAGTAGAGTTTACATACAATAATTACTATTAGTCCTATATTGGATTGGCCCCATATAAAGCTATGTATGGAAGAAATAGTAGCATGCTATTTGCCTGGTTTGAAGTAGGAGATGCTTAGCTATTTGAATCTGATCTAGTTGTGGAGGCTAATAATAAAATTCATCTCATAAAGAGTAGAATTGTTACAACTCAAGATCAATAAAAGAAATATCATGATGTTAAACATAGAATGCTATAATTTTAAATTGGAGATATGACATATCTAAAAGTGAGCCTAATGAAAGGCATGTATCATTTTGGCGTGACAGGTAAGTTAGGCCCAAGATACATCGGACCCTTTGAAGTATTAGAGCGAGTTGGAAATTCTACATACAAGTTAAGACTTCCAGAAGATTTGGCAGCAGTACACAACATATTCCATGTATCTTCTCTATGTAGATGTTTATAAATCCATTATAACAATTGTCCATACATTTCATTAAAATTCATCCAGACTTATCATTCATAGAAGAACCTATCAGAATTATAAATTGGAACAATCATCAACTAAGAAATTGAAGCATACCCATGATAAATATTTAGTGGGAAAATCATAGTGCCAAAAAAACCACTTGGGAAAGAGAAGATACTATGCAAAAAAAGTATCATAAACTATTTAAGAACCTAGATAAATTTGATCTCCTTATTTTTCTCTTAACTTTAATATATAATGTGATGTCAAAGATGACATCATTTTTAAGTAGGAGAGTCTGTAATAACTTAAGTTGTTACTAGGACAATTAGTACTAAACCAAACTCTAAAATCAAGATCTTGAGTGACTTCAAAATTGGGGCTACCAAAAAAAATAATTATATAAAATATATTTTTGTGATCGTAATGCTCAAGTTTGAGAGCAATCTGAATAACTGATACTCTTGAATTAATTTCTAAGTTATTTAAATTCAGTAAATTAGGAAATTAAATACAAGTTCAAATTCAACGATTTTAGTGCTGTTGGATTAAGAATATTATAAAAATATTATACAAAAATATTTTTCAAATTTTGAGCTCTAAATTTACCATAATTAATTTTTGAATTTTATTTTCAGAAATTAATATAAAATAAAATATTGCTGTAAATCAAAAAATTTTGTGTGAGTGTGTTCGTCTCATCAGAATACACATCTATGTCAAATTTTGTTATTTTCTTGGATATATTAGGAGAGAAAAAGAAGAGAGAGAAAAAAGAGAGATAAAGAAGAGAGAGAAAAAAGAGAGATAAAGAGAGAGAGAAGAATTAAGAGAAAGTTAATTTGACATTCTAAGGCATTTAAGAAGAAGATATGTCAAATTTCTCATGTTGAAATAATGGAGGAGAGAGAGAGAGAGGAGAGAGAAAATAAAATAAAATAAAAAAGAATTTTCTTATTTATACCCCTTCCCCTCCCCCTCCTCCATTATTCTCTTATCCTCCCCCACTCCCCTCCCCCACAACTCTTTTCCCCTCCATTTCCTCTTCTTCTTCCTCATCCACCAATAGGTTACCCTGCCAACCTCTAGTAAAGACTCTTCATTACTAAGGTAGAGTAAGAAATGAAAAAGAGATAAATTTTTTTTTATTCTTTTCATTTCTTCTTCTTTTATTAATAATAATATTATTGTTATTATTATAATAATTATTATTATAAATGTTATTATTACTTTTATTATTATTATTATTTCTATTTGTGCAACTTTAATTTGAATTATTTTCTTTTTTTCTATATATATATATATATATTCTTATTTTTACAACTTTTATTTCAGTCATTTTCTTTTTATTTATTTTTCTTTTATTTAATATATATATATACATACATAAAATAATTATAAGTATATATATATATTATTACTTATAATAATAAAAATTATTATTTTTATATATATATATAAGTAAATAAATAATATAACATTAATATTAATATATTTATTAAAATAAAATGAAGGATATCATTATTTTCATTTAATTATTTCATTTGTTGTATTTGCATTGCTATTAAACTTTGATCCACTTTGATATATTTATATGAGATTTTGTGTTCAGAACTTGAAATAAATGATTAAGAATCAGTATCATAATTTTATTTAGGTTGATCTTAAGTCAATATGTTAGGCCAAGATAAACTGATATCTAGAGAAATAAGGAGACTGCACATAATCTTTGAGGGAGAATGTGTAGTTAGTCAGGAACTCATATCTCAGATAGCTAGATAAATGTATCTAAATCCTCAATTATTTTATAACATTGTCCAACATAATAAATATTATATATTACTGTATTTTCTTTCAGAATGAGCACATATCTTAAATACATTAATTGCATTTATAATCCTAATAATTTTGCATATATATCATACTTAAATATTGCATATTATTTTATTTGTATATACTTCTCTTATAGAATATGTCACTTAAATATTGTATACAAATTTTGATATCATACAAAATTTACTTAAACCTCTATGTCTAATTTTTTTTTCTTTTCTTTTTTTTCTTTTATTTTATTTTCTTTTTCTTGGTTCGCCCTATCATATCTATATATATATATATATATATATATATATATATATATTATATATATATATATATATATGACAGATCAAGAAATTTTTTTGGATCAAGTCTTTGAGGAAGAGCTGATGCAAGATGGAACAACTTAATGCAAACTTAAACGCTTATTTTTCTTAAGTTTTATATTTTTTAATTAGTGTGAAATAAATTTTGTAAAATAATTATTATATATATATTATGAATATATTTCATTTATCATTCTGATATTTATGAATGTTACAATGAATGTGGAAATGTGTATTTTATACGCCTCTAATTATACTATTATACTAAACTCTGATATGATCCTAGGAAGTGAGCACCAAATGCTGGATTAGCTATGTTGACCCAGCGGCGGGTCACCACAAGTCGTGCTTGACTCATCACTTGTTCTATGCCCACAAAACAAAATACAAGATAAATAAACATATACTGTATATCTCACAAACCCCATGACCCCATTTCATTCAATTTGGGTTTTCGCTATACCCGGGCTAGCTCAAGCTAGTTTGAGTCCAGGCCAGGTCTAATAGTCCCAAAATATTACCTAAGGGTGGTGGAAGCTAACCCCATACTTATTTGGCAAAGGCTAAGCCTATGGTCAAACACTAGTTCAAACACACCAGGTAAGGGAGGTAAGGATCAATCTAAGGTAAAACATACCTTTATTAGCCTTCAGAAGACCCAAGGCATAACCTTCGAGCCTATATCTCAATATAAAAAGGGACTATTTTGAACTAACTCAAGGTAGCTCAAGTTCAACCCAAATTAGGGTTGACTCAAACACTAGTTAAGTGACTTGAATCAATCCTATAAGTCATAAATAAATCATTACCACTTAAGAAAGTCATAATATTTGGACTTGGGTCCATATGGGATCACTTGGCCATTTGGGGTTGTCATAAGCTAACCCAAGCTAGTCATGGCCAAGTGTGGTCCCTAAACCCCAGAAAAATAATCTATGATCAAACATAAACTCTTAACCTGACTCAAAATTCATGGAAGGCCAAGATTCCACACCTAAACCCTAAAAGCAAACAAATGGTCTATTTTGGCTAGCCCAAGCTAGCCCAATCAAGACCCGTAGTTCTGATAGGCAAAACCTTAGCCAAATAGCCAAAGTCAATTCACAACCACTGAAAAACCTTCATAATCACTAATAAATTCAAGGAATCAGTAAAATTCACCCTCCACATGTAAGATCTAGCCAATGACCTCATTGGGCTAGCTCAAGCTAGCCCAAGCTAAGTCTAGGTCGGACTGACCCCCAAATTCTGGAAAGATCTATTTGGGCCAGGCTAACCCTCAAAACACTACTAAGCTAGTAATTGCCCAATATAAGGACCCGCATATGCCTAAGACGTCGAAGTAACCTTTTGGACTAATTTGGGCTAGCCCAAGCTGGACCTAGTTCAAAATTGATCCCAAAAGAAACTAGAACATGCACTAACCAAAGTGTAATCAATAATTACTTCAAATTTCTTTTGGTCCAAATTAGAATTCCTGGCTCATTTGGACTAGCCAAGGCTAAATCTAAGCCAATTTGATACCCTTAGACTTTTTAAATCTAAATAATCATCCTGTTGCACACAAGTAAAAATGATAATATTATAACATAATAATGATAATAAACAAACTGGTGCAAATTTGCTTGAGCATAGGCAAATATCATTTTAATCAACTAAAGGCAAAGGTACTATATATCATTCTTTATTTTTATTTTTGTATGCTTTGAAGTTTAGTACCGCTCAAAAATAAAGGAAAACTATTTTTCTTATTATGTCACACTAAAACTATATGTGAAACGTTTGCATAACTAAATGCCTTGGGTTTCTCTATTGATCAGATTTTAATCTGCATACAACTATTAGGATGGGGCTATCCAACATCACGAGTGATAAATAGCTTATATTGATTAGTTTTTGATTGAGCATGTATAGAGGGAAGATGAAAATATAATGTTTAATTAACCTTACTTTTCTTCAAATTTTATATTTGTACAATAAAATCATTTTATCAGTGTTAGATATCAAACATATAATTTATGTATATATTTTATGCAACAATTTTCAAGACTTGTTGTATTGTAGGGACGAAATATTGAATTTTAAATTCCCTGCCAAGCATTTCATTTTGCTTCCACTTATTGTTTAATAAATGCAAATTTGAATATCCGGCCAGTACTTAGATTTATTCTAACTAATGGAAATTCAAATAATGGCAGTCTTTACAATGTCAAATCTGGAGCCAATTGAGGTACAAAGTGGAGATCTACTATTGCTACTTCTACTTTTACTTTTATTATTTTTCATTTAAAAAGCCATGTACTAATTTAAATATTCAATCTTTGGATCATAACTCTAAATTTATTTTATATTTTAAAATTTGCTAAGAATGATTGATGTTATCAGTACTATGCTTATACACTACATCATTTAAATCACATAATAAGATCCTACAATAAAGAGTCTAATGTTAGTTTATCTCACACTATCCCCACAATAGGCCCTCGCAGAGACTCCTTCAGCGATCATGATAGGGACTGTTGGAGTCAAATTTGAAGCTGTAAGGGTCCAAGGTGGTCAATGATTGTGAAATGCCAAGTTTGCCCATTGGACATTTGGACCCCTCTTTTATTCCATGGGAGGAAGAGACAAGATAGGTGTTCAATTACTTTTTTTCAAAGAGACTAGAAGCCATACTTGAGCCAATCCAAGAGCTTCTTCAAATGAGAGCAAAATTTGTTGGAGTTCCAGAATAGGCCGTAGTCACTCACCCATGGGCATCAACACACCTTAATGGGGATAAATCAAATTTGATTTTGCTAGATTCCTTAGACTATGCTTCAACAAATGGCAACTAAAATTCCTGAGGTGCTACAAGAGAGATCATTAAAGTATACATCAATCCTCAATCCCTTTATCAAAAAATTCACTCTTTTAAAGGTGGGGCAATTGATCCTAACAGGGTTTCTAAGGTTTCTGATCTTAACACTAAGAATGATTCTTCAATGTCAGAAATTAAATATGCTAGTATTGAAGATAGCTTTGAGAAATAAAAAGGAAAAAGTGTGAATTCCATATATACTTAAAGCTTTTGGAGTGTAAGCCTTGAGTGCAACGAGTATAAAAGTAATGATTTGTATTCAAATTGATTTGAACAAAGTGTGAGCATTTGAGAGGCTTTTTATATTTCCAAGGGATTACCATATATGCAGAAATAGCAGTCCTTGGATGAAAATTAACATAGCTAATACAACAATTGATTAACAACGATTAAGAGAACAAATACTTTAATCGAAAGACAATATTTGCTTATATCATAAAAGAAAGCAGAATTGCAAAGGAACAATTGAGAGACAATGTCATGCAAGTTCAAGATGTTCGTTACAAACAGTATAGAGGGTATTTGATACATCAAATTTTGATGACTAAGCAGTTTTGAGGAATATGCCCTACAGATCTTTGCACCATTAATTTGATCGGCAGTCCAGCCTTCTCAACAATCAGCCCCACCATTCTGGAAGTGCTGTCTAAAGGCTTTGTGTAGCCACAATAGCAATACCACAATTTTCACAATTCATTATAGTAATTACAAAAATAAAGACGGTTTAAATCCAAAAGCGGGAAAGGAAGAATAGCTGCCAAGCAATATTAATTAAATAAATAGATAACTACATTTTCCTGCACTGATTTAAGATGGCAACGCAAGATGCTAAATGATAGACCATAGTAAATGAGGATGCCACAAGTTTTGAAATCTGCACCATCCATAGTATCTTAATCTCAATGGATGTGTGAAACATCAAGAAATATTTAAATTCAAGCCCTTCTTCCTGCTGATGCAGGGTTTCTTCCCATTACACTTCTCACTCGATGAAGCACACGGGTAAATTCATAGAAATGATTCAGATCCATTCCCACTAAACTGTCTTTACTAGAACCTGAAGATGCAAAGTAGCCAGGATTGCCGCCTATGATAATGTCAAAACCACCAAAATCTTTAATCAAACCCTCAATCAGCCGAATTGTCAACTTTTCAACGCCAGCAATCTGTCTAAGCTCTCCAGATTGTCCAGTGTTGTTCCACCATTGTTTTAAGATTTTCCTGTAGCTCTCAGATGCTTCCACAGACACAACACATTGAAGCCGAATGCCGAGCCTGTACAATGCAATTTCTGCTCCACCAACCCCACTACAAATAGAGAGCAACCTCAAACCATCAGGATAAATGCTCTTTAAGACTGACAAGTGATAACCGATCGTATCAGTCTGAAAGGAGTATTTTAGTGCACTTAACCTACCAGGCAGCTCCAAACCCCATACATCTGTATGATGCCTAGGGTATCCTAAAATTTGCTCCAAATGCTCAGGCTCTATAGGGCATAATTTGCTGGGGCCAATCCAAACCAAATTCAATGCCTTGCAGTGGTGAAGGATATCCATTTGTTGTTCTTTTGAAATCAATCCTTGTGAAGTCCCCATCATCCTTCCAAGACGATCACAAAGCTGAGAAACTCCAATGGTGTCCGTATTTATGCAACTAAATTGCTTCCGTGTGTCCCATGACGGCCACCATTTCTTAGAGCTTGGCAAAGCATCTTCAATTGTCATTGGTGACTTGGGAAAAATATGAAACCTTTCAGCTGTAGGAAGATTGTGAAGATAGCCTTCCTTGCGGATGAAGGCTGAAAAAAACTGACAATTCACAAATTCTGGTTGGGTTCCATGAAGAAACTGAGAAAGTTTTTTCCATGTATCATGCGAAACATCAGCAACATTTCCATAAAAAAAGTAAGGTGATTTGAACTCCATATTCTGATTGAGGTTGCGTTGTTTATAATCAGAAAATTCTTGTTTTAGAAACCCTGCATCTATTGAGCCATAAATATCAGGGCATTCAGTATTCACTCCTGGTTGAGTTGATGGGCATTTAAATTGCCCGGCATTTTTCCATTGCGTTTTCTGGCAAAAAGTATCAGCATCATTTTCACGTACAAACTTGGCTTTTTTCAGGGTTCTATTGTCATCATTTTCAATAAAGGAGTAATTTAAATGAGACGTGTTTTTTAGCCAAGTTTCAGCTGGAGGAAAAGATTCTTCTGGATAGTCTCCCTTTGCACAGACAAACTGCTCAAACTCACTCTCCTCTTGTGGTGAGAAAAAGATGTCATCATTTGAAAAATCCTGCACAAATCACAAATATTGACGATAGAGATCTGCATATCAGCATATACGCATTGAACAAGTAGAGAACCCATCTAAAAACTAGAAAGCAATTTCAAATAGTTACTTTAGAAGAGGCCTTGCAACATGCTCAGCATTCAATTCTTACAAATTATAGAATAACAACGCCATTTTGATGGAGTCGCTTAAATAAAAAATCAATTCTAGCTATCTGAGCGGATTCTTAAGGTTATACTAAATCTTGAAATAGACACTTTTACTGCATTAAATATACTCTACTAAAAATTTCCTGGCTAAAATACCAGTTTGGCACATTTTTTTTCAACAAGTACAGCGCTTATACAAATTCATCATAGAGTGGATGACAGCTTACTCAAAAGAAAAAGTACGCAATAAATTTATTGATACACCGGTTTCAAAATTTTATCCATCATGATAATGTTTCTGTAGTAGCATTTATTTCTTTGAATGAAATTTAAAATTTTAATCTTCTAATTATTACAATGTTTTATGCTAACTTTAACCGTCATGCAGTCTCTTTTCATCTGGTCAATTTTATCTTCTTTTTAAGCTATATATCATCTCTCTTTTCATCATGTTACTCTTATAACTTGTCTTTTATTAATGAAGAGCTTCCCAAGCTAAAAAATTCTCATTGACTGTCAAGCTTTGAAGAATAACAATGCAAAATCATCAATCATAAAATTAATTTAATAAATTAATTTTTAGCATATTGACAAAAGATCATTGCATTGAGCAAGTAAATCATATATTTCATAAATGATAGGCACCTCTTCTTTAACTTGATATGCAAGACGACTAGCGAAAATTGAATCAGCAAGCTTATTGAGAGGTGCATCTGAGCCTGAAACAAGGCATGTAGCCATGCAAAATTCAATGGCTTATCTAAATGAAAATTCAGTGGCTCTTTTAAACCTTCATTCGAAATATTAAATTGAAGACTGATGTAGAGCACTTGCATTTAATTATCAGGAAAAATAAAATTAAAAATTAAACATCAAAGCATAACAATTTTCAATAACTTGGAAGCCAAAAGAAGCAACAATAATTCTCGATTAAATGAAGCAAAACAAATCCAACTAGTTGTGTGCTACATAATCAAAATAGATTGAAGATAATTTGATATATGGAGGTGATAAAAAAAGATTTTAATGGCATATAATCCTATAGATTTAACTGATAGATTTTTATAATGAAAAGGAATTGTGCAAGTACCCTTTGTCATTGAAATAAAAAAATACAGAAAAAATACAACAAATTAATTAAATTAAATTAAATGGGACATCCGGATCATTATGGGACTTATGCAAAAATTTGAAAAATTTATCAGAAATTTATACATATTTTTTTGATCAATAAAATCAATATCTACAAAGCAAAACAGCAATCTTGAAAGGGTGAGTTCAACTGAAGTCTTTCATAACTGATCTTGTAATCTTCAAAATTCTCTTTCAACCTTCGATAAAACATTGGATATACCCTTAATTAAAATGTCAAATGAAGTTAAAAAAGACACTCCACCCCCCCTCCCCTCCCCTAGATCTTGCACTAGGCAGTCCCTTTTAGGCCAAGGGTAGAAATCAGTAAGAAAACTAAATAAAAATCATAGAAAAATATATTACCTTCAAATATATGAAAAAAATACAATGAAAATATTATCTCAAGGGGTTCTACAGATAGGTACATCAATATTTGTAATGGAAACATGGGAAAAGTCTTAGTTGAAGTCCTAAACTATCTCCAAATTAAAAGAAACCAATTTTTTCTATTATAATATGAACTTTTCTCCAATCATCTCACCTTCCATCCAAATAAATGGATAATTGAGATAAAAATTAGAAAAAATGGCCTTCTAAAGTAAGAAAAAAAGATCTTCTGAAATAAAGCAATTACCTTTTGACTCTTGATCTAAACTTTCCACCCATTTGGATGGATGGTAAAAGAAATGAACCATTTTTTCCATATATATAAACATGTTACATTTTATAATTTCATAATGAAAGGAATACAACTGATAAAGAGTTGGTGACCTCAAATAAAAAAAAACAAATAAACAAACCGATAACAAAAAATATAAAACGGTCACCAAATTCTAAAACGATCTCTAAGAAAAAGAAATGCAACCAATGCTAATAGTCGTCATGTAGAGAATGCAATGCACACAGCTAGTGATCTCACCTCTTCCTCATGTTATAACTAGAATTTTTATTGAATCTGGAACATATTTACCATTTGACTTCTTTTTTACCCTTATTCCTAACAAGGAAATCAATCAATCTCTCTGAGTCCGAAATAATATAAATTGATCCTTCAATATAATCCACCTTATAATTTTTATAAGACTCACTTCCGTTAGCCCAAGAAGAAAAATATTTTGAAGCCTTCGTTGCATAATTGGATGATACTCCTCCGCATACGGATTAAGGTTCATTCGATCCTTATCATTCTGCACCCCCAATGTAGTAGGAGCGTTCTCCTCTGCTTCTCTCATTCACACGTCAATAGGAATTTCATTAATATACTTTTGAAGCCATTTAGAGGGGGCTCCCATCAAACCACCCTCCTCTGAGATCACACATCTCCCCCTTAACCCTTTTAAAGCATGTTAGCTGCCTCCAAAAGCGCAGCCCCAAGCCTTGATGAGCACCTCTTCTCGTAGCCTGCAAGGTACCTATCCACACCAAAGGGATCTGACAACAATACAATAACTTCATCAACCACTGGATACTCAATCAGCCCATATACCTCATATTTTTTATTTGAGTCATCCACCTCAATCATCTCCCTTATGTCTATGGCCATTGGGAGATCCACAACATCTAGTTTACAATTATATATATATAAAACCAATTGTATATTCTTAAAATATCATGAAATATGTACATTAGAAAAAAAAATTGGTGACCTCTAAACAAATCTACAAAAAGAAAAACGAGCAAAGAAGCAAGAGCAAAAAAGATTAAAAACGATCACCAAAGTTCACAGGATTCAATATCCCAACAAAAACTAATAAAAAATCCACGCTTGAGAAGCCATACCACCAACAATTGTGTCCTTATATTATGTTATAACTTATTTTCCGAGTGAATTTGAAGCTTGTACCCATTTTCTGTTTTGTTTTCTTTTTTCCTTTATTTATAACAATTAATCATATAATGGCTATGCATTTGATTGGAGTCTAATTCAATTTTTTTTTTCAGGATCAGTTTGAGTCCTTCAATGAATGGATGAATGCACCTCCATTGCATAAGGATTCAGCTTCGAACAAGTTTCCATATCCCGAGAAGAGTCCTCAACAAAGGAGAGGTCGATTTCCATGCCTAAAAAAATGTTTGACAAATCTGCATCATCCTCATCAAAGATCCCCTCTACCCACCTCAAGATTTTGGGTGCTTCCAATAGAACGATCTAAAGCTTTCGTGATGAGAAGGCCGCATCCCCACAAGCCTCCCTCCATCACCAAAGAAATCTAACGACAACACAACCAAGTCACCCTTTGTCACCTCTACCAACATCTAGTAGGAAGCATCAGCCTGGGGTAGCACCCAAGCAATAATAACCATCTCTGGGAATGACTTCCAGCAATCTCAGTTTCCAACACAGCCATCATCAACCACCTACAAAGGTGGAACATCAGGTCCTCCCAAGTGGTTCCCAAATGCTGAAACCGATAGGATAGTAATCTCCATCGCCTCGGACTCAGCATTTGGGAACCACTTGGGAGGACCTGATGGGAGCAATAAGAGGTTCACTCCTGGGGATCAAATAAAGGCGGCGTCCATTTGAGGATTCTCATGTGAAAAATCAAAATCAAATTTAATCCTCTCAAGAAAAGCCTTGTATAATCCTCATTCGAGAATTTGATCATGATATGACGAAAATCAACAAATCCAATGTTGTAGAAAACCAACAAACCTACGTCACTGAAAAATTTCTGGATGGGCAACAAAGAAGGCTTCCCATTAGAAAATGTTACAACCAAAGAAAACTCAAAAAATTTCCAAGATTCCCCACCTCTTCATAGCGTTCTTATCGAGCATCTTCTGCAACGATGTGTCATGGATGTCTCACCTTTTCTTAGCAATTGATATACGTTAGGGCTCCACCGCTTTTTCAACACTTGTTCTCAGTGATTGATCTTCATCATAGGCTTGCGTTTGTTGAGCGATAACCTCAATCGATTGCTAAGCAGCCTGGGATCTACATAAGGATTTCCTTGTTCTACTTTTTACTTTATCAAGTGGTCAACGATCAATTGATGGTTGATTTCTTACTCAATGGAAAGTGGAGTTAATTCACTCCCCAACCTCCATTTCGCCCCTTGTCCCACTCAAGCCCCCAAATCTTTTCTTGATGCTCTTACTCATAACCCATCTTCGGATTTTCTAGTGGGAATCAAGCCTATCACTACATGTAGGGGAATACTGGCTTTAATCTATTCCAAAGATGAAATTCATATCCTGACTAAATCATTTGAGTATGCCTTGGTTGCTAAATTTGCTAATGAAAAACCCCAATGCAATCGGTTCATAAATTTCTCAGTAACTTGGTTTTCTCAAGAGCTTTTTCCATTGGCTTAATTGACCACCGTCATATACTTATTAAGCTCACTGTGGAGAAGGATTATACTCATTCTCTCGTGGTTCGTTGTTCATAATTTGGACTAAACTAATTCAATGTCGTAACAATCTAAAAAATTTCGAAAATAAAAGTGCAACATCAATTGGAAAATTAAGATTAAGAGAAACACTAGCTTCTATCGTGCTTGGGTTAATAAACGTCAAGCAAATATAATGCGTTCACACCCCTGAAGAAAATTACATAATTAAAGAATGAATAACAAAGTCAGCTATAAATTATTATGATCATCATTATAGCATCCAAGGCACTCTTTCAACAATTTAGCTTGTCCCCTCCTCTCTATGTGTAAGGAGATTTGGGAGGTTTAATCCCCTTTGAAAGAGGGTAGTACAGCATAGGAGGATGGTTTCCCTATTCAAATTTAAATTATTTGTTGAGAAATAGTTTAGGAAGGCTGCGGATGCCATCAAAGATTTTTTCAGTGGAGCCTCCATACTACATTCTTCACTCACACTGCTATCTCATTTATTTTTAAAACTAATACTTGTGAGTAGTAAGACAACTTTAGATTGATAAGCCTTTACACTGTATTCAGTAAATTATTATCCTAGATTATTGATCGAGGTCAAAACTTTCCTTTCTACTATTATCGAGAGTAATCAAAGTAGCTTTGCTTCAGGTAGAAACATAAGAAATACCCCTCTTGGGGCTCAAGAGATGTTCCATAAACAAAAAGCTAAGCAAAGAAGTCATAATGTAGCTATCAAACTAGATTGGAGATAGTCTATGAGTCTTAATTGGGATTGTCTCGATAAGATCCTTGTGGCCATTAGGTTAGTATTGAGTATTTTAACAGAGTTCAAGCTATTTACAAGAATGCTTAGCATTATTAATGGCTAACCACAAGGTTTTTATAAATCTAGTAGGGGTCTTAGGCAACGTGATCAATTGTCTCCAACTATATTCATTATGGCCATGAATTTTTATCCAAAATAATTAATAACTTGTTCTACAAAGACCAAGGAAATAGATTCAGCGTAGGGATAAATTTAGTTTTTCTCATCTAGCCTATGAGAATGATTTCATTCTATTCACAAATCCCTTAGGTTCATTAAAATTCTCCTCTGCAATCTTGAAAAAGAGTCGGATCTTAAAATCAATTTGAAAAACTCCACTTTTTATGTTTAATCAAAGAACTATCACTACGAAAGAACATCAAAAATATCTCGATGATAAAAAAAGGCACATTTCTATTAATGTACCTTAGTGTCCCTACTTTTACAAGTCACAAAAAACCTAGCCACTAACATTCTTGGGGGGGGGGGGGGGGGGGATTTATAATATATTAGAACTTGGGAGCACAAGTTTCTCTCTTCGGGGGTAGACTCATATTAGTTATATGTGTTTAAGATCCCATATCATTGGCTAGAGGTTATTTGTCCCACTAAACATACTCACAAATGCATCAAAACTACATTAAACAATTTCTTTGGGTTGATAGTAATGGTTTCAAAATTTTTTGGACCAACTGGGATCAATTTTGTTTTCCTATTAATTAATAGCAGACCAATTTAATCTCAGACATCTATATGTTTGGAACTTAGTCAAATTCATAATATGAATAAACTATAGCTATATACATATATATGTGTTGGATGAATAAGATCTAATCTTCTCATGACTCTTGTTTGTCTCTTCTCCTCTCTACCGCCTCTCTTCATGATATCAAAGAGACATATATCTTCCTTCTCGATCAAAACCCTAATCCTCTGCAACGAATCGGTGTAACTCCATCAAATCAGCGAACCAACATCCATTTCACGTCAATTTCAGCTTGCACCAAGAGTTTGTTTCGCATTTAGCAGCATTCTTAACCCTAAATCTTACACTTAGTGCGATACAAACTCAACGTCGTCTTCCTCCTTGTCCAGATTCACCTTCTCCCTCATCATTATTGATGATGGAATCTACCAATCTAGAATCCCAATCCAGTGAGAACCCTGGATCCCGCAGCAGCTCTACCCTCTTCACCGATTACAAGGACCTAAAATTTATAATGTCCAACATCAAGATATGGGATCTTAAACACATATAACTAATATGTGTTTAAGATCTAATCTTCTCACGACTCTTGTTTGTCTCTTCTCCTCTCTATCGCCTCTCTTCATGATATCAAAGAGACATATATCTTCCTTCTCGATCAAAACCCTAATCCTCTGCAACGAATCGGTGTAACTCCATCAAATCAGCGAACCAACATCCATTTCACGTCAATTTCAGCTTGCATCAAGAGTTTGTTTCGCATTTAGCAGCATTCTTAACCCTAAATCTTACACTCAGTGCGATACAAACTCAACGTCGTCTTCCTCCTTGTCCAGATTCACCTTCTCCCTCATCATTATTGATGATGGAATCTACCAATATATAATCCCAATCCAGTGAGAACTCTGGATCCCGCAGTAGCTCTACCCTCATCACCGATTATAAGGACCTAAAATTTATAATGTCCAACATCAAGAACATCATCCACCCCCTCACAGTTGATAATTACCCCATTTGGAGAGCCCAAGTTCTTCAACTCTTCAAAGCAAACAACCTACAAGGTCCCCTAGACGGTACTGAACCTGCGTCGCCGATCACCGGTCCGAGATACTCTTCCTGGATTTCAGTCGATCAAAAGCTCATCGCTACTTTGTATTCAATCATCTCTCCTTCCATCCTCACATACATACTTATGGCCGAATCCTGCAATAATGCATGGAGCACACTAGCCAAATGTCTTCAATCAACCAATCGTTCTCAAGTCATTCAACTCAAGAATGAGCAACAAAATGTCTCATTAAAGGCAAAATCAATGCACTACTACCTCTGAAATCAAATCCATTGCAGATAGAATCGTTGCTGCTAGATCCAAAGTTGATACAAAGACATTATCCTCTACACACTCAACAATCTTCCCTCCAGTTATCAAGCCTTCAAAACCACTATCCGCACCAAATTAACGCCAAAAAGTCTGGATGAATCCTCTGCAACGAGAAAATAAACGTTCAACAAGATACACACAAAGAACTCCTGCTCAGCAATCCATCCTTTACACATCCTCTGAACCGTCTATCTCTATTTTCAGACATATTCTGAGGATGATTCAGCGGGGGTCGCGGTCGTTTGACAGCACCATTCCAAGGCTCCTTCAATGCACTGCGAGCTCAAAGAGTGTCTTACATAGAGTGTCAAATATACGGCAAGTCCGAGCTCTCTTCTAAAGTTTGCTAGCACCGCATGAATCTTAGATACAATAATCAACTGAACCAAGCACTAGCTCTACGTACCAATGGCCCTCTAAATTCAACTTGGTACCTTGATTCTGGTGCCTCAACTCACGTTACTAATGATTTCAGCAACATGTGCATTGTTGAGTCGTATCAAGGAACCGAACAGGTCACCGTTGGAAGTGGTCAGATCCTTCCAATCTCTAGCATCGAAACGGTATCCTCCCTACTCCCAATTGTATGTGCCTTCTCAAACATCTACTCCATATTTCTCATTGCAAATACAATTTTCTTTCTATTCATAAGCTAACCGCCGATAATTCTTATTAAATCTTGTTTGATCCTAACTATTTTATCATAAAGAATCTCAAAATAGGTATTCCGCTCCTTAGGGGTCGATACACCAACTCAATCTGTATGATACACCTGTCACCTTAACCTCCTCCTCACCAAACCATTTTCTGATATAAAGTACATGCTAGGGCCAATTTTCATTAAAAATTACACTCAAACAATAATGCTAAGGTGGATGTGCGAGCACACATAAAAATATAATGACAAATGAATAATAATTGCAGCAAGATTAGATTAGCACAAATTTTAAGTCCAATTGAACTCAACTCAAAATTTTCAAATTGATTATCAAGTTGAACTGGCTAACTCGAACCCAATTCGAGTTGTGTTCGAGTTGGGCTCGACTCAACTAGAATTGGGTTCAAGTCGACTCGAAATATAAAGGCATGTTAATATCTAAATATTAAAACCTGCTTTTATATCCTAAGTTTACCTGCAGCTCAGCCGGTGAATCGCGGGTTAGATCCGCCTCTGCGCCGGATGATATGACTTCAATATTTTGAATGTTCAAATACAAGAAGTTATTTTTATAGGTCGGTGAATTTGATTTTGATTAAACACGGATTTTAAATAAAATCCCACTGTTACTAATGGTAAACAAAATCCTTTCACAGCACCCTAATTTATCATTGTTTAATTTTTTTCAATTGCTTGACTCTGGCTTCTTATCTTCTTCTGGCTGATTGGCTCCTTCTCCCCTGAGTTCCGCCATTCGTGTTCTTGTGAATCGCAATCCTTCTCTGTTAAAATCGTGAACTTCTAAAGTTTGCAAATGTTTTGTGAGTTGCTTAATAGCTTATATTAAACTTTTAGGTTATTTTTAGGGTTTAGGGTTAAAGTCACGAGTTGAAATTGATATCCTCTTTCTAGTATCTTTAAATTTTTCAAATTTTTTTAGTATTTTTTTAGGATTTTTAAACATGCAATAAGTTGTGAAATGGGTTAAAGCCATGAGCTGCAGTTGTGATCCTCTTTATAGTTTGTTTATTTTAAAATTTTTTTTTTTTTTTAGAATTTTAAAACATACAATAATTTGTGTCTATTTTTAAGTTTCGTGAGCTAAAATTGTGATCCTTTTTACTATATGTTTAATTTTTTTTCAAATATTTTTAGAGTTTCTTTAGGATTTTCAAACATACAATAAATTGTGAGTCTACTTTTAAGGTCGGTTAAAGTCATGAGCTGAAGTTTGGTGTTTTTTTTCAAAATTAAAAAAAAATTAAGATTTTCAGGCATGCACTCAATTGTGAGTCTTTTTTTAGAGTTAAAATCGTGAGCTGAAGTTGTGATCCTCTTTACAGTTTATTTAATTTTATTTCAATTTTTTTCAAATTTTTGTTTAGTCTTTTCAAAAATGTAGTTAATTGTGAGCTTGTTATTATTAGAGTTAAAGTTATGAACTGAAATTGTGATCCTTTATATGGCTTGTTTAATTTTATTTCAAAATTTTTTAGGATCTTCAAATATGCAATAAATTGAGCCTATTTTTAGTCTTAAAGCCCTAATCTGAAGTTATGATCCTCTTTATGGTCTGTTAATTTTTTTTTCAATATTTTTTAAGTTTTATTTGTTATGATTTTCAAACATGCAATAAGTTGTGAACCTGTTTTTAGGATTAAAGCTGTGAGTTGAAGATGTTATTTTCTTTACGATCTATTTAATTTGGTTTTCAAACTTTTTTAAGATATTCAAAATATGCAATAAGTTGTGAACTTATTTTTAGTGTTAAAACTGTGAACTTAAGTTGTGATCTTCTTTATAATATGTTTATTTTGTTTAAAATCTTTTAGGGTAACCCTAAACCCAAAACCCTAAATCCTCTTTCAGATCTGTTTATTTTGTTTTAGAATTTTTTAGGGTTGATGCTTTGTGTTAGGGTTATCAAAGAGATGTAATGAGATGTGATGTGAGCATATTTGAAGGGTTAAAATTATGATCATTTTTATAATCTATTTATTTTATTTCAAATTTTATTTGACTTTTTTGTTAGGATCTTAAAGATGCAAAAAAAAGCGAGCCTGCTTGTAGGGTGTGGGAGCTGATACTGTGGTCATCTTTACAGCCTGTTTATTTTGCTTTAAAAATATTTAGGTTTTTTTTAATTGTTAGGGTATTCAAACATACATTAACTTGTGATCTTATATTTATGGTTAAAACTGTGAACTTAAGCGATGATCCGCTTTCAGGTCTATTTATTTAGTTTCAAAATTGTTAACAAATTTTACATACACAGTAAGTTATGATGATGTTTATACTAATGTAGTTTTTAAAATCAGACATGTAGTTTACAAGTTTTTATCAACATTTGTGAAATCTTATTTAGTTTCAAAATTGGTCACTATACATTATATGTTAATGTTGTAATTTATGATTGTTGTAGTTGGTAAATATTATGTTGCAATTTCAGTTATTAATGTTTTTTTCGTGATCAAGTTTTGCATGTTGACTGATTTTTGTTGTAGTAATTCTTAATTCTGCAGTATCTGTCTTCTTATGTTTAAACTATAAACATTTAAATTTCTAAACTTACATGTCTCTTTATATTATTTTAAAATATTTTAGTTAATTGGAAACAATAAATGATTATTATGAATCTGGAAGTGATAAGTTAGAACCTGAATAAAATGCTGAGTGGTCTCGAAGTATCCAAAAAGTGCAGATCTGCTGATTGTCATGACACAAACAAGTGAAACAAGCTATAGAGTGTCTGAGGTTATAATAAAATAAAAAAAGAAGTGCTATTTGGGATCACTTTGACATAGTCCAATCCAAAAATAACAAGGGTCAAGTCGTTGAACAACTATCTTGTAGGGGCTATCGTAATACATATCTATCCCAAAAGGAAGGATCAACCTGAAATTATTTTATGCACATTAAAGTTTGTCCAATCTTATTATAATCAAATAAAAGACAGATTTTTAATCTAAATAAAGTGGATATTCAAAAACTAACTGCAGGAAAACAATTAGAAAGATTATACATAAGTTTTTGAAAGTGTATGTTATTGAAAAAGAGAAGAGGAAAATCTTAAAATTATTAAATCACATCTCATTAACATCTGATTGTTGAACTTCTAATCAATGTATATGTCCTTGACTGCACACTATATAGATTCAGATTGGATGTTGCAACATTCGATTGTATATTTTATTGACCTAGAACCTCCGTATATTGCACTTGTTATAGCTAATGTCATTTGTGAGTGCATAATGCAATGAGGCATTCATAAGAAAATTATGACGATTACATTAGACAATGCACGTGCTAAGGATAACGCAGCAAATATTCTATTAAAAATGGGTTTTCTTAAAGTGGTCGACTTTAGCAAAGATGTCCAGAAATATTTTTACTATTCCTATTAAATAGGTGAATACGAATAAGCTTTTAATGCTAGTGGGCCTGTACTTGAAGATTGTAAAAGCTTTTTATCACCAAATATATTAACACATTGATTTGTACTGCAAATTGGCTTGTTGGATATCATCCCAATCTGAAGTCATTAAATGAAAATGAAAGCATTTGATATTTTAACATATTATAATTTATAAACAATTATTAGTTAACATCATATGATAGCATAGTTGTACTATTTTCTTTGTTTTTGTTTTCTATTGTTGCAAGAAGAAAACAAACATGCTCTATACCAGATAAAGTGTGTAATCAAATAAGTTGAATCCAAGAGTTTATGAAATATTATGATGCAAAACAAGCAGCTTACATGAGGGCTATGACTTTGGCATTTGTACAAAACATAAATGAGGTTAAACGACTGCCGGATCAGATTGTTGTCTTGGGTTATGTTATTTTGAACAATGTTGGTAGCATCATATGTTTTTAAATTTTATTATTTTTGTAAGATATGTTGTTAGTACCTATTTATTAGTATCTTTTTACTTATGTTATATCTAAGTATATCGATAGGTATGAAGGGACACCTTGGAATGTGATGGAGTGCTTACTTCTATATATATATATATATGTTATGTATTTCTTTTGAAAAAATAGTGAATGAAAATATTATTTTCTCCTTTGGGACAATCAGGCTCTTGCAAGGCTGTGTGAAGCGGTGTGCATAATCACTTCAACCTTGTGTGCGTGCATAGCTGCACAGCCAACGAAGTGTGTATAGTCGCGGTAATCTATCTTGTGTTGGCGTGGATAGCCATAGATCCCCTTTGGTGTGCATAATCGAAGGTCTTGAAGGTGTGTATAATTTTTAAGAACCCAAGGTGTAGATAATATTAGGAATCATCTTGCATTTGCTGTATTTTCTTTTTCATTTCTCTTGCTATGATTCATCATTCCCCATTAATTCCTTAGTGTATTCCCTCCATTTCTCCACAAGTTTATGCAAAGCCGATCCTAAATTGTGCATCATGATATGGTTTCGTTCACTTATTTATCGGCTGCATAAAACCCTATAAAATCACAAAAACAATAATAGTTTAGTTTTATACATACACCAAGTTCATCATCCCCTAAAATTTTGTGTCAATTCGACATCATTTGGTTTACCAAAAGACCTCCCGAAGACTCCTAAATCATATTTACAATCCTACCACATTATCCCCCATCATATTACTTATTTATTATTTTATTTTTGTCTTAATGCTAAACTCCTAAGACTCTTTAATATTGTTGTTATTAATTGTAACCTTTTAGTAGGCCTATTTGATGTTGCTAAAATGTTGTCCTATTTTTGTTTGGATTATAGATTATGCAAATTCACTAGGGCAAAATGAACTATGATGAAATATTATTATTTTAAAATATGTAATGTGATATTTTGATCTTTCATAGATACTCATGATTATTTTTTTTAAATTATTCATTTTTAATTTTCTTATACTGCTGATGTTGTTTGGGCAACTGTTGCTGCTTGTGTTGGTTCTTAAATTATTCTTATGTGTATAGTTGTTATTATTAGTTTACAACCAGAACATTATAATTATTATTTTTCCTGGGTGTTTGCAAATTTGATTTTTTCTATTAATGTTTTTTTTTGTGTTTTCACGGCTGTTGTTGCCTCTAATGCTACTTGAGCTGCTACTGCTATTGCCTCTGTAGCTGCTTGAGCTGTTGTTGTTGTTGCATCTGCTACTACTTGAGCTGCTGTTGTTGTTGCATCTGCTATTGCTTGAGCTGTTGTTGCTGTCTGTGTTTGTTCTTAAGTAGTTCTTATTTGGGTATTGATGAATCAATAATTTATATCCTAAATAAAGGAAAATTTCATTCATTTCTTATCTTAAAACTGCTTCCTTAATCCAATTTTGTCTATCTTTTCAGGAAAAATGCCTATCCAACGAATTCTGAGCCATTTGAGCAATTTTCCAAATTTTTCTAAAGGAAACTGCTGCCGCGCGCTGCAGCGAGCCATTTTGCGAAATCGGGCGCCGCAACGGCGCACTTTGCGAAATGTGGGCGTGATCGTGCGCTGCAGCGGAACACTTTGCGAACAATGGCGCGATCGCGCGCTGCAACGGGACACTTTGAGAAACGCGGGCGCGATCGCGCGCTGCAGCGGTTCAGTTTGCAAGGCGCTAGCACCACAACGCGCTGCAGCGAGGAAATTTGCGAAAATATTGGCGCGGCCACACGCTGCAATGCGCTACAGCGCGCTGTAGCGACTCTTCAATTATCAAACTTGATCGCCCCAGCGCGCCGCAGCGGGCTTTTTTGTGAAATGTTTCCGCCATAGTGCGCTGCATCGGCCGCCGAATTTTTTGTCTGACAGAAGTATTAATTGCAGCTGGGACAAGACCCCCAACCAGCCTCTTGTCACCAGCCATCATTCCTCCTGCTCCAGCTCTGTTTTTAAATGAAAAATAGTCTCTTTGATGTGATGAGAAGGATAAAACAATGGAAAATATTAATCACCTCATCCATCAATTGGAATTTGCCATCATTACTCCAGAATTTTAAAGGCATTTGCTGGTTTTGATCATGAGAATGAAGATGCAGCCCCTCATCTATAAATACCTCCCCTTTTGACTAGACGAGGGGTTCCAAAATTTGCTCACTTCACCTAAGTAAAGAGAGGGTTGCATAGAAGAAGAGAAGAACTCCCCAAGGGTGGAAGAGCTCATCTTGCTAAGGAGAAGGAGGAGAAAGGTAGCACTAGGGACCTAAGAGAAGCACTTCGATTAAGGAGAAGAAGAGTCCGAAGAACTTTCCAAAGGAACGTTCCTAGTATTTTCTAAACTTTTGCTTTGTGATTTCTTTTCTTAGTTGATCATGAAAGGGTCTTTATCCATGTATGTGTTCTTTTTAATCTCTTTTGTAATGGAGAGCTAAACCTCCCTTGAGGAGGGTTGGGATAATCCCACATGTGTTGATGGTTACTATAAAATGTATGAAGTTTTCCTCAAGTATTAATAAAAAATGTATACTATTATTATGGACTTGAATGTGAACCAAAGGACAAGGACTATTGAACTCAAGGACTAATTTATCTTGTGCTCCATAGCTCACCATAGTTTTGATGCTATATTTATGAGTGCATGAGAGCTTTGAAATATGTGAGAAAGTTCTTGAGCTTAGTATACCTTAACCTAAGCTCAACTAAAGAGTTGATGCGTGTGATGCTAAGACCGACTAATTGAGCTCTGTTGCTTGGCATGCTTGAGGGATGGAATGGAATCATTGTGTGCTCATGAACGAGGTGACATAGTCATTGAGCCCAATAAAATCAATTCCTCATCTCAATTATGTGTGATGCGCGTGACACTCTTAGTAGAATCAATGCTTATAAGATCTTAAAAATTCATAACCCTCATATCCATGATCAAGAGATGAGATAAAAACTACAAACCTAAAATCTTATAAGGATCTTTGTGCTGAAATAGAACCGACTGTGTTCATTTCATGCACAAGATTTGAACTTGTAAATCTTCAAGATAAAACTCAAAGAAGGACAATGTGCACTTGATTAAAATCTAAGTAAGATCAACGCTTGAGGAATCATCATACGCAAGTAATCTATCATGTCATGTGGGAGAAACCCAACTCTCCTCTTCCTTTTATTTGACTTAATTTCTGCTAAGTGATTATTGTGATTGTTCATGAACCAACTCAAACAAAACACCCATAGCTTAAACATTAGTGATAATAGATATACCTTAATAACAAAACATCCAATTCTCTGTGGTTTGATAAATCCCGGAAACTCAAACTTTCCACTTATTACTTCAGACCACGTACACTTGCGTGTGAGCGCAGACGTGTATTTATAGTCTGTCAGGTATAATTCTTATTAATGGTTTTACAACTATAATATTTTATTTATTATTTTTCCTAGTTTTTTGCAAATCTGATTTTTCTATTATTGTGTTTTTCTTATGTTGTTGTTGCTGCCTTTGCGGCTCCTTGGGCTGCTAGCTGCTGCCTCTACTGCATATCTGAAAATCTTGACAAAAAATAATAACCCTAAAAATTTTTGAAACAAAATATATAGATTATAAAGATAATCACAGATTCTACTCTCAGTTATAACCATAAGAATAGACTTACAACTTACTATATTTCTAAAACCCTAAAATGTATACTCTGTATTGCTGGTATATTGTTGTCGCTTTTAGGTTGCAGCCTTGCTAGTGCATCTGTTGGCTGGTTGCCTTTTGATTTTTTATCAAAAATTTAAACCAAACCTTCCGTGTTAATTTAGATAAGTAATATTTGCAAAATAATTTATGTTTGCAATTTATTATACCTTCATTTAAGTTATTTAAATTTCAATAATATTGCCTTAATCTCATTAGTTTATTGCTTTGTGAAGACTTGTAGATTGCAGCCTTAATCATTTACTTTGAGTTTTAATTCTTTTAAAAGTGAGATTTTTAGCTTTATAAAAAAGGCTACCGTCTATTTCAAGCTAAAGGCAAGCCTACGATCCTATACTACTTTTTACTTAATCTTCTCTTTTCAACTGCCTTGCGGGCCAGTTTGTAGGTGCTCTAAATAGAATAAATTATAATTATAATTTAATAACTAGTAATTATGAAATTAAATAGTAAACTGCATTATTAATTAGAAAATTATATAATCAGCATTTTAAATTGTAAACTAATTTAAAATATATTTAACAATAAAAAATTAATAATAATATAATAATAACAATAATTAATATAATAGAATCAATGTAGTCATATAATTTTGATTAACTAATTCGTGATGTGATAATTATTACTTAATAATTATAAAACTAGCTGATTATTATATAATAAGCATTAATTATTAATTTATAAAAATTAATTAGTAACATCAAATTTTTTATCACATCAGGCTTTGCAAATATGTGTACAAAATGATTTTTAAGCTTATACACTTTTTATCTTAGAACCAAACAACTTAATAATATTAATAACTTATCAAACTTAGCTTACCTTAGCTAAATAAGCTTAAAAGGGCTAATCGTGAACCAAACAACCCCTTAATCTTTTTATTTTATAAATCACGATACATTATAAAATCATAAGGTTTGTTTGAATGATTCAACAAGAATAACTAAAATAATCCAAAAAGTTGATGGTGTTATAGCTCAGCAATTAGAGCTCACATGTTTGCAGTCCTAACAAATCAAGAATTCAAATCCACCTATCGCATCTTTACCTCTTGATGTTCAAGCTCGAGTAAGTCAATTGAGCTCAAATAATTTCAAGTTGAGCTTGGTTTGAACTTGACTCAAATTTAAAATGAGTTCAAGTTAGCTCAACTCAAGAAAATCCAAGTTCAAGACAAGATGAAATTAGTTCAACCTAACTTGAAAAATAAATTTTAAAAATTGAAGCTATCGAAATAGTAATGATAACCCGAGTATCATGGCTGAAACAACAGTGCAAAAACAATGTACCACATAATCCTTTGCATATACACTACGCAGATATAATTACTAACTCACGAATTGACTCAAACCATTCATCAAGAAAATTGACAAAAACTCAAAATTTGCTCAGAAAAAACCATTATTGACTCATAACTTAAATTTTTCTAAATTGACTTTGAATTCAATAAAAAATTCAAACTAGTTTTGACTTTTGATCAGAAGTGTCAGCCCTGTTAAGATATAAGTCTACGTAACTCTAAGTATTGATCCCACCAAGTGGAGGGTCAGTCACATGAATCATTCATCTCCGTTATGTGTGACTAAATAATATATTCCTAAGAACCATGTATTTGAGATTCTTTCTAATAGTTTCTTACTACATCTTTTGATATTCCTCTCTTTTAACATGGGCAAAAAGGGCAAAATTCATTAAATCAACATTCTTAACCGCAGTATCTAACAATATATGTTCAATTAGCCCAAATCATCTAAGACAACTTTTTTTAAGTTTATCCTCAATTAATACTACATCAGTTGATATATATCTAATATAAAACAAGCTTCTTATCCAATATATGGAATGGACTGCAGGTTAGTCTTATCCGTACTCTTTATTGCAAGCAAAAGAAGTCATGACCTACAAAAAAACATATTAACCAGCTTACAAAAGGGGTAACAATTCTAGAAAGTATGCCAAACGCATTTGAAACAAATTTTATAATATGATTAAATGTTGCATTATTTTTATTACCAAATTTAGCAATTGCTGAAGATACTTCATTTTCAGTGAAGCCCATTCGAAATAAGCAGAGCGTTTTATCCATTGTTCCAAAGAGAGCTTCGGCAGTGCAAGCCTACCAATTGACCGACATTTTTAGCATCCACAGTGCTTCAAGACTTAAACATAAAAATGATATAAAACAGTTATCCTAAAACAAAACTGTTTTGTGAGTCAAACTGCATGAACGATCTAATAAAGGACACAATTTAATGCACAATTATTCTCAATGTTAACAAAGCTACTTAATAACATTAAAAGAAAATAATATTTATTGTACAATTTACATGTAAGAAATAATACAAAAGTTGCCTTAAAACAATAATGTTTGCAACTACAACAAGTATCATTCTAAAATAAAGAATTGGATTGAATGTCACTAATAAAAAGACAAAAACGTAAATAGTTTACCCAATGGCTTGACAATCCACTTAAGCGTGCTAAATTTTATAATTTACTATAGAGAAGCTTATAACTGTCAGGATGAATGACTTCAGACAAAAATCACGAAGAAAAAAACTACTAGCAACAGATGCTTTTTAAAAAAACACGAAACAAAACAAAAGAAGTATTTGCATGCTTATTTTACTATTTGCTCAAGGAAAAGTAAGCGAAGCACATTAAAATCGATAATAACTTTAGAATTTTTTAATTTGTCCAAACAAGAATAAAGTATTTTGCCACCGCTAACTACTAAACGTTTGCCAAATTGTGTCAACTGTCATCACAAATTCTGATAATAAACCTAAATTCTAGATATCAAACTGAATTCAAACAAAAATTAATAAGCTTATAATTAAAAAATGAACCATAAATAGTTGTATCAAAACTTTTTTCTCAGTCTTAATTTTGTGTCATAAGCAGATAACAATCTCCAAGAATATCATTTTCATCATGCAATCTAATTTAATCCAAATCAGTATAAAACATTAGCTCTTGCATCAATAACATCTTAATCATAGTTATGACATATTGGAATTTCTTTTGTATTTTTATTTTAGGCCATGTTAGTTTGGGAATTTAAGTCATGTGATATAGAGGACCTATATTATGGAGTCATTTCATGAGTCACATTTTTTGGGTCATTTGTATGTTTGATTCTACTCTTATTTCTAGTACTATTCCTTTCTATCACAAGGGATTATGTAAAGATGATGATGCAGTTGATTTTATTAGTCGAAGATATCATAAAAGTGACTCTATTTCTGTTGGGTGATATGTTAACTCACTTTTATAAGTTGTCTCTCCCTTTGTCTATAAATAGAAAGCTTCATGTAATGAAAACCACAACAACTTGAATGAAAAACCCAATAAATACCTTCGCTTGATTTAAAATGAGTTGATGAGTATTATATCTACAATAATACAAGTTTTCAATAATGCTCTATGATTACTCCTCATAAATGGCATCTTTATTCAAGTATGATGGGTGGAGCCAACAAATGCTAAATGGAACCAATTCGTGTTGATCTATAGTGTCTTGAGAAGGTCAGGCCATTTATGAAAAAAATCATGTATAAGCATACTAAAATTATTAGTTTATTAAAAGTTGTTACAACTAGATGAAAAATTTCGTACTCCACAGGGAACATTCGAGTATGTCCATGACTGGGTTCTTTAAAAAAAAATGAAAAACAATAAAGAAACAACAACACCAAGCCTTAATCCCAGGTCGGCTACACAAATCCTTTGTTTCTATTGTGCACGATCAAATAGAAGCCCCTCCCTAAGTTCCAAATAGAGAAGATCCTTCCTATAGTTTCTTCACATATCTTTTTGGGTCTTCATCTTCCTCTTTTACTACGCAAGAAATTCATAAACTCAATTTTTCTAATAGGGGCATTGCACGGTCTACGCTTAATATATCTAAACCATCTAAGACGACATTCTCTAATCTACTACCTGCTCCGGTCGAGTGTATTGCTATCCGATTACTGCTTCCAATTCTGGGAGTGTACTCGCCTTGGCGATTTCTATTATGTATATTTCTTTGAGCTTCTTCTGGTTTATGAGAAGCTCACTTTAACCTGGGTTTTAGAGCTGGTTGCTATGGGATTGTTGGCAGTTATTTTGATTCTATGGTGATGTGTCTGAATCTCTCCTACTAATTTCCTTTTATTTGGTATGTATTTTGCACTTTACTGGATTGACCATTTAAGAGCATATCATGGGTATTCTTTTTTTTGGCCTTGGTTTGGCTTTCTTTATATATTTTGCTTTTTTTTGTTTTTAAGAACATAGATTGATTTTAAAAAATGCCTCTAAATACCCTAGAATTGAATTCGACAACTTCCCTCAATGCTTAGCCTTGATGCTAACCGTTAATTGCATCAATTGGTGATGGTTTATTTCAAAAAGTATCAAACATGAAATCCCTCACTTTCAACTCTAGCCCCAACAATTCACGTTCAACTCCCAGAGCCTCATTTTCATTTTTAAGCCTTCACCTGACCCAAGGAAGGTTTCCTGACCTCAAATGGATTTCATACCTCTCACACAAAAAAGCCCCATATCTACCTTTTCTCTCTTGGGAAAGGGTCCATTGGGACAATAGAAGCTTCTAGAGGAGAATCCAAGAGGGCTATTGCATTAGAGTCTAGGATTGATGCTAGAATTGATCAAAGCCATCCCCAAGCCTATTCGGTTAATCAATTTCAAAGTACTTTTCCAATGCCCCAAATTATTTTATCTCTTACTTGAAAATTTTAAGCTAGCCAATTGGTTGTTTTATTTCAACCTCTACTAACCTAAATCCAATCCAATTACAGTTTAGTCATGCCTTGATAAGCATAGTCTTAGCCCATTCCTTCAAGATGAAGGGTTGAAGTCTTAGTCCTAAACACCTGATTACCGCTCTTAATCACCCTTGAACCTTAGGTTTAGAAAATTTAGCTTGCTGATTGTGACCATAAGAATAATCCTATTGACCTTAAATTAGGGTTTTGAGATGTTATGGTTAGAACCATAACTTAACGTACTTCCTCTTAGTCATGAGTTAGCACCTTAATTCTAAGCGAATCTCCACCTTCATCTAAATTGTGATGTCCCGATGACTCAGCGAAAATTGTCCCGGCATTCAGGTATTCACATACCGCAGGATCCTATTGAGTA
Source organism: Gastrodia elata (assembly GCA_016760335.1). NCBI lineage: Eukaryota > Viridiplantae > Streptophyta > Magnoliopsida > Asparagales > Orchidaceae > Gastrodia > Gastrodia elata. The sequence continues at coordinate 76,737 of CM028671.1, read as the reverse complement.
ATTTGAGAGAGAATGGATACACATGTAAAGAAAAAAAACATTCTCATTTATTACAAGATTGCAGATTACATGATCATTCATCGTACTCCTTGTACAAAAGTGAAATATATAAAAAGATAAATGATAAAAAAAAAAGCAAAGCAGCGCCATGGATCTATCAGCAAGATTGAAAATTTAAGAACTATGGTTCTTGCGCGTATTCTTCTAGAAGCACATGACCTGATATTGTACAGAAAACAATATCGGGATTGGAATTCTTAGTAATTAAATAATACTCTAAGTACTGCAATAAATAATATATTACACTTTAAAAGATGTGATTAGCGGAAGTAAGGAAATAATAAAATGCAAGAAAAGTAAGACAATAACGCAAAATAAATAATCAATTTCCCGTAAAAAGTATTATTACAAAATGTACGTTACTGATGTCATTTTTCCAGTAACTCACCACGAATGTCACGATGTCATTTTCCAGTAACAACTCTGAATGTTACTGATGTCATTTTCCAGTAACAACCCTGAATGTTACTGATGTCATATTCCAATAACAACTCCAAATATTACTGATGTCATTTTCCAATAGCAACCACGTTATGTTGGTTCCAAACAACCAACCAAGCCTCAATATGAATTTGGCTCAAAGCGAAGCTAAGCAGTAAAGTGCAAAAAGTAATATTGGTCATGTACTAGGTACCTTTGTTCTTTAGGATCCAATATTTGGCAGTTCAAATTTTGGATCTGTATTTTGATATTTTAAATTAGTATTTAGCCAATAATCATAGGACTAAATATTATCTTCTTTTCCATTATGTTCTTCTTTTACTTTCTTATTTTTGATTGAAATCTAATTTTTTTTAAGTTATCACGATAGCAGTAACATTTATTATGGTATTTATTATTTATGATTGAATTTCAATTGTAGAAAAAAAGATGAAAATAATAGTCATTTTTATAATATTTGTATTGTTATTCATTATTACTTGACGAACACAATAATAACGTATTTGCGATATTAAAACTATCATAATTTATCATAATAGAATAAAAGAAAATAAAAATTTCTTTCCTTTTCTCCTCTTACCTTTAAGATTTGGGATCGCCGAAAAATGGAGGGAGGACGGAGCGGGGTGGCCGGAAACTAGCCGACTGAAGGAGGGCTGGCTGGGCTGCTGCTGGTCGGCTGGTGGCTGGGCTGAGGAGGAGGGGCTGGCAGGTTAAAGGTTGGCTGTTGGGGAGTGGGGAGGCTGCTGTGAGGGTGTGAGTGTGAGGGAGGGAAGGGTTAAATAGGTGCGGGATGGGCATTCCCTACTCCAAATTGACGGAGCATGGCTTTTCTAGCGCCTGTACGAGGCGCGCATGGTACCTGGCGCGGAAGGTTCTTCCGCTAGAGGCGGAAGATCCTTCACGGGATTGGGGAATCGGGGAATTGGGGGAAAAGAGAAATAAGGAAATAGGAAATTCCTTAAGGAAATAAAAAAAAATTACTTAAACTTAAATTTTTTGCATTTTTCCAATGTTTGGCATCCAAATACAACGAAGCTTGACGCCGAGGTACGTCATGATGTAATGAACATCCTCGAGCCAAAAAAAATTGATTCGAAGCAAAATTTTATTTTTAATTAATTTCTGAAATTTTAAACCTCAAAAATAAATTGAGATCAAACCGACGCTCAGAAATTGATGAAACTTTTCAAGCAACCTTTAAGTAATATACTTAACATAACGACATAAAAATCAATGAATTCAGACACATATTTAATTTTCTCAATTTATTAGATTTAAATAATTCAGAAATAAATAAAGCAGGTGTTTCTGTTATCCGAATTCTCCCAAATTATGGCACTTTGATCTAGAAATTATTTCTATCTATTAGTACTCTTGTTAGCCCTAAATCAAAATTCCCCGAAACTTGATTTCTGAAGTGAGAATTTGACCTAATTTGCAGATAAATATATTGGGTCATTAAAACTCCCTTACTTAAAAACGATGTCGTCCTCAACATCATAAGAACAAAACAAGATCTATAATGAAATTTTGAGTTACCTTAATTAAGAAATAACTCTGGATATTTTCTCCGCATAACATCTTCTTTTTCCCATGTGGCTTCTTTTACAGTATGATTATGCCACTAAACTTTAACTATTGGGATTGTTCTATTTCTTAATTTGCAGCGGTCTTTCTCAATGATTTGAAGAGGTTTTTCGACACAAATCAAATCAGACTGAATTTCGACTGTCGAATAAAAAATTTGTTGAGATGATTCCTGTAGGCATTTGCGAAGTGCTAAAACGTGGAAAACGCTGTGCACGGCAGAAAATCTTTCTGGAAGTTTAAGTTTGTAAGCCGAGCTTCCGATTTTTGTTGTTACTTTGAAGGGTCCAACATATCTAGAGCTAGCTTACCAGTAACTCCGAAGCGATGAAAATCTTTCATTGGGCTAACTTTTAGATAAGCACGATCACCAACGTGAAATCCCAGCATCTGATGTTTGGCGTCGTGATACTTCTTTTGTCGGTTCTGGGCTCCGCAATTCGGTTCTTGATTAGCCTTATCTTTTAATTTGTTTCTTCAGTCAACTCAGAGCCATAAATTTGAACATCTCCCTTTTGTGTCCAAGCTAGTGGAGTACTGCATTTCCTCCCATAAAAGGCTTCATAATAGGCCATCCCAATACTCATTTAGTGACTATTATTATACACGAATTCGATTAACGGTATGTGCTTTTCCCAACTACCACCAAAATCTAGAATACTCAACCGCAACAGATCTTCGAGTATTTGATTAACTCTTTCGGTTTACCCGTTTGTTTGTGGATGGAAGGCAGTGCTTAGAGCTAGCACGGTTCCTAAATCATGATGTACCGCTTGCCAAAATGGGGATGTGAATCTGTTATCTCGATCCAAGACTATGCTTTTGGAATCCCATTGAGTCTAATTATTTCTTTGATATAAAGTTTTTCTAATATTTCAACAGTGCCAGTCTGCTTAATAAGAATAAAATGGGCTGATTTGGTCAATCGATACATTATTACCCAAATTGCATTAACTCCTGAACAACTCCTGGGTAATCCCATGATGAAATTCATTGAAATGTCTGACCACTTCCATTATGGGATTTCTAGTGGATGCAAGAGTTCACCTGGCCTTTGATGTTCAGCTTTACTAAACAATAAACATGACACTTGGTAATAAATTCAGCCACGCTTCTTTTGAGTCCTGGTCACCATAAAACTTCCTTTAGATCTCGATAAATTTTGTTGTTTCCAGGGTGAACTGTATATCCAGAGTTGTGGACTTCGCTTAGTATCTGGTTCCGAATTGATGCATCATTAGAAACCCAGACTCTTTTTCATGATAAATGAACATTCCCTGCTGAAGTTGCAAGTCTGTTCGGCCCCCATTTTCTATATCCTTCTTTAGCCTTGAATACTCTGGGTCTTGTTCTTGGGCGATAGTTATTTATTGTAGAAGCGTAGGTTCTGTGGCACTTATCTGGAGTAGATCGTTCAATTACTTGCTGAAAATATGTTTTATTCCTAGTTTCAGGAGCTCTTCCACCAAAGGGCTTGCCACGATCATTTCATTTAGAGACACTTTTCTGCTGAGGCCATCAGCTACAACGTTGGCCTTACTAGGGTGATATACAATACTAAGATTGTAGTCTCAAATTAATTCAAGCCAACTTCTTTACATGCAATTTAGCTGCTTTTGAGTAAAAATATACTTTATGATTTGATGGTCTGAAAATATCTCGCATCGTACCACATATAAGTAGTGCCTCCAGATCTTTAAGGCAAAAACAACCGATACTAACTCCAGATCGTGAACTAGGTAATTCTTTTCATGCTTCTTTAATTGCCTTGGGGCGTAGGCAATTACCTTCCCTTCTTGCATTAAGACGCATCTCAAGCCTATGTTTGATACGTCATTGAACACTTAAATTAATTCCCTCTTGCGGTAATATCAGGATTGGTGCGGCGGTCAGTACTTTCAACTTTTGGAATGCTTCTTCACAGTCTTGGCTCGATGAAAGGTACTGCCTTTTGAGTTAATCTCAAAAAAGGTGAGACTAATAGAGAAAACCCCTTAACAAACATTGGATAGTAGCCTGCTAGTCCCACGAAACTTCAAATTTTGGTCACAGTAGAGGGTTGCGGCCAATCCTGAATGATGCTTCTCATATTTTGATCAACTTGTATCCCTTCAGCACTTATTACATGACCAAAAAAGGCAACAGATTTAAGCCAAAATTCACACATTGTATATTTTGCAAACAATTGATGCTCCCTTAATGTGCCCAACACGAGTCATAGGTGGACCTCATGATCTTCTTCACTTTTTGAATAAATAAGAATGTCGTCAATAAACATGATTACAAATTTATCTATGAAGGTTCTTAGAACTCGTTGCATTAGATCCATGAAGACTGATGGGGCATTAGTTAACCCGAATGACATTACCAAAAACTCAAAATGTCCGTAATGAGTTCTGAACGCTATTTTTGGAATGTCTTCTTCTCGGACTCGGACTTGATGATAACCTGATCGCAGATCTACCTTTGAAAAGACCTTGGCTCCAGTGAGTTGATCGAATAGATCGTCTATTCGAGGTAGCGAATACTTATTCTTGATTGTTATTTTGTTTAATTCACGATAGTCAATGCACATGCACATCGAACCATCCTTTTTCTTAACAAAAAAAATAGAGCTCCCCAAAGCAATATGCTGGATCCAACAAGGCCTTTTTTCCATTAGCTCCTACAATTGCTCTTTAAGTTCTTGCAGTTCCTTTGGGGCTAGACAGTAAGGTGCCTTTGACAAGGGCTGCGATTTAGGTGCTAGGTTGATAGCAAAATCTACTTCTCTTATTGGAGGTAGACCGAAAACTTCACTCGGGAAGGCATCGGGAAATTCTCTGACTATTCTGGTTTCTGACAGAGGGATGTCCTTTTCTGATTCACTCATCAAAGCGACTAAGTAAGCCTCGCACCCTTAGCGAATTAGCTTTTTCGCCTTGAGTGTGTTGCATTGATTAATGAGGCGTTAATACCCAATCTGCCTATAAACACTTCGAATTTCCCTTTTTCTTTGAAAGTAATTTTCTTCTTCCTACAATCAATGACTGCCTCATGCATCCTCAGCCAATCAATCCCCAAAATGATATCGAAGTTCATTATGAGGAGGATTTGTAGAGTAGCCTCATATACTACATCATTGATTGGGATGTTGCAAATACAAAATTGCGGAGCACACATAGTGGCACCGGAAGGCAATCCAATATTAAGATTGTTGGCTAGATTGCAACACGGAATATTGAGAGCCCTAACGCAATTTTTTGAAAAAAAAGAGTGGCTTGTTCCTGTATCGAACAAAATGCTAATAGATTTACTATTAATTTGTATGTCACCTAATTAAAATGAAACATTTATAATAAAAGGTTTTATGCAAGCGTGTTGATATATTTTAAAATGAGAAAGGCAATGTACCTGACACCACGTTGTTGTCGTCGGGAGCCAAGATAGGAGTGAGGGCGTACATCCTTGCTAAAACGGTGACCCAAGGAGCATGACCATTCTTTTGGGTAGGCGTTGCCATTAAAGCGACTTGCCTAGGAGCCGCTCCTCTTCGTTGATTGTTGGCGAGGGGGGCTGCTGGTGCTAAATTCTGGCTTGGGGCAGATCTTGCCCCAGGGATAATATTTCCGTCTACCGTCTTTTTGGCTAAACAGAAACGATAACCGTGACCAATGCGCCGGTAGATAAAGCACCAGTTCTGCCCGTGATAGCATCTCCCGCCCGGGTGAGGTCGATCACATGCTACGCCTTCGATGGTCCTGGGAACTTCTGCGGACTTTTGGTATGCCCTAGCTGGTGGAGGGTAACGGGGACCTTTGTAAGTCTCCAGGTTCTTAGCAAAAGTGATCAGTCTTTTCCCTTGTCGTTCTGCGATCACCTGCTCATTGTGCTCAAGCATTGTTGCACAGTTCAAAAGATCGACAAATTTTGTATGCCTACGCAAGGAGGTCCAAAAGCCTCCTGGGGAGCACATCTCCCCTAGCAAAAGAAAAATCGCCCTGACGAGCATACAGAGCACAAAAGTACACCCGATTCGCATCGCGTGATTGGTGGGAAAATATAACATGGGAAAAACAAGCAAAAAGGCAAGTTCTCTCCCAGATACGCCTAAGTCTCCGAACCGCTCCCAGGCAATCACTCTCAATGATGAAGCCATCTACCTCTGTAGCCACAAAGGCCTGCCACAGTATAGTCACTGCCTGAATCTCAGCCTAGAGAGGGGACTGGGCTTGTAAGCTAGCTCCTGCGGCAACCAGTAACTGCCCGTCCGAGTCCCGAACCACAACAGCCCCAAAGGCAGTAGGCTCTCCGTAGCTATAGGAAGAATTTATGTTGGCCTTCAGCCAACGGGTCGGAGGCACCATCTGTAGTAGATGGAAGGACCCTGGTGGGCCATGGAACCCCAGGAGTCGGACCCGTCGTGCAGTCCAGCACTGACCATGGCAGAGAGAATCAAGCCCGCGTAAACCCGCAGGAGGCAACAATCTGGCAACTGAAGCGATGGCGGAGAAACGCAGAAACAGTCGAGAACAGTGCAGTAAACTGGTCCCAAGAGGTAAAGATGACTGGAAGCAAGCCTTAACGCACAAAGTCTCCATGAAGTCCCTCGTGTATCTACAATGGATCACCAAGTGCTCTCTGTCCTTCTCCGAGTCATATGCCCAAAAACAGTTTGCAGACTAAGCGAGCCCTCTCCTGAGTAACCAACAGCTTGTCGGTATAGCATCTTTGAGCAATCTCCACAAGAAACAGGCCTCTCTTAAGCCCAAAGCCATCTCCCACATAATTGCTACTGCCAAGACTGACCTCCTCTCTCCATACGGTAAATCGTACTGGCTCGGGTCTCAGTTAAGTCATCAACCTGCTACTGCAGGCTCCCCTCCTCTAGCTGAGCGTGTCTCTGGACGACTGGCCAACCGTAACCCAATAGTCTCCAAACTGCAAAGTCCTCACCTCTGCGGCGGTAGCGAAACTACATGGCTCTAACCCAAAGGAGGCGGCTCTGGTAACAAAACTGAAGGTGTGGCGGGCAACTAGAACAGTCTTCCAAAGCCGCAGGTCTCTGATCCCAAGTCCACCAGACTTGAGCGGCCGACAAACCTCCTGCCACCTCACATAGTGCAGACCGCTACCCCTCGCTCCTTTCCAAAGGAACTTACAGAGGATAGCCTCAATGTCGGAGAGGTAGGAGTCCGGTATCGGCACCACCAGCATTTGGTAGCTGAGAATCATAACAAGTACTGAGCTAGTCAAGCACAACATGCCAGCAATGGAGAGGTGACGACTGCTCCAGGAGCTCAACTTGCCACGAACCTGCTCTGTGACAGCTGAAAAACCTGCTCTTCGTGAGGGTCTGCCAGTAACTATAACCCCAAGGTATCTGAGGAACACTCCTCTCTGAAAACCCAGCTGGATCGCTACTCTGCGCTGCTTGTAAGCTGGGATCTTTTGGCTAAAGACGATCTGTGACTTACATGAGTTCACAGACTGCCTGGTCCAACTCCCGTACTCTACCAGGATCCGCTTGACCTCACGACATGCTGCCATTGAAGCCGATGCAAACAAAATTAAGTCGTCGGCGTACATGAGGTGAGAGAATGTAGGCTCACCTCTATCCAACTAAATGCCGATCGAGAGACCAATTTGCTGCTGCCGCCTGACTAGGAGGGAGAAGAGCTCCGAGCACAAAATGAATAGGTAAGAGGAAAAGGGGCATCCCTGCCCGAAACCTCTCCGCCCAATTATCCAGGGAAGTTGGTGCTCGCCAACCAGGACCGAGAACCTGGGAGACTCCACGCACTGCATGGCCCAATCCGTCCAACGCTGCGGAAAGCCAAATCTCTGTATAATCAAATATAAGCACCCCCGCTCCATCTGGTTGTAAGCATGCTCCATATCCACCTTGATGGCCATATGACCAGCAGTCAAAGTAGAATATGAGAGACGAGTGAGGATCTCCTGGACCGTGAAACAGTTCTAGCTAATATCTCTCTCGGGAACAAAGGCACCCTGTTCTCGGGAGATCAAAGGAGGCAGCAATGTCTTAAAGCGCATGACTAAGATCTTGGCCACCACCTTATAAATAATGTTGCACAGAATAATAGAGCGGAACTGCCTTAGAGTGAAGGCCCCTCCTCCTTCGGAATGAGGACTACTAGAGTATCACACCAACGCTGTGGCATCCAGCCACCATAAAAGAAATAGTGAACGACTGCTAGAGTATCAGCCTGGGTAATCCTCCAGTAGCCTGTAAAAAAAGTGGGGGTGATGCCATCAATCCCAGAGGAGCGGTTGGGGCCAAGGTCCCTCAGGGCTGCTTAGATTTTTGCATCCGTGACCGCACATTGGAGAGAGGCAGTCTGCATCACCAAGTGTACGATCTGAAATCAGATCATCTGGGAAATCCCCTACGAGACAAGAGGTGCCCCACTTCCATGAAAAAACTCAAAAAATACCTGGCAAATTAGCAGTAAGTCAGAAATGAACTCCCCATACTCCTCCTGTAGTGCGAACACGGTGTTCAACTTACGATGTTGCGTCGCAAGTCGATGAAACACCAAAATGCACCGGTCACCCTGAGTAAGCCATCGTGTCTTAGCTCGCTGCTGCCACCAACTAGCCAACCTTGCCTCCACCTAAGAGAGCTACTGCGTGGTGGCCCGAAGCAGCTGAACAAGCTCCAAGTCACCGCCCCTATCGGTGGCCATGTCCTCCGTCTGGAGTTGCGTCAAGTCGACATGAGCTCTGTCGCCCTCCTTCTCAGGTCTGGAAGCGTGTCCCGTCCCCATCTCCACATCACCCGGAGAGTGCGAGCCAACTTGTGGTTAAGAACTGAGAACGGCAAGCCGCGAGACGGCCACCCCCAAGTCCTCTCCACCACAGAGTTGGCCTCTGAATACTGTAGCCACGTGTCCTCGAACTTGTACCGTACACCGATACTCTAGAACCTAAGACAAGCATCCGTCAAGAAAATTGGGCAGTGATCAGAAGCTACCCGGGGGCGGTGGTGCACAACTGCACTAGACAGAAGGTTCATTGCCTCCTTGCAGAGAAGGAACCGAAATAGTACCCTTCAACAAATCATAAATCAGTACTCTTACTTAACCCTAGTCCAAAGCCTTTAATCACCTTATTCTTTATAGCTTGACCCATAGCTTAGGCTAGCCTCCAGTCTCCCTTGAGTTTTGGCATCCTAAACCTTAACCTAGATTAGAGAACCCAGATTGGCTAGAGTCTATCCATAATGTTAATTAGCACCCAAATTGAATCATTCTTATATTGGGATGTGAGCTAGATTTCCACTTTGATGGTAGGCTAACAAATAATTCACATAATCTAATTTTTGACTTCTATAATTAGGTGCTTTATGTGATGATTTAGATTTTCATTTTTTGAATATGTTTGTCAATATGAACAAATCAATAGCATTTTAGGATGATGTAATATATATATATATGGGAAATCGTTATGTTTTATTAATGATAACTTTGAATATAGAACAAATTTTGTTGGTAATCTCAAAAAAAGAAAAAATAAATAAAAAAACAAACAACAAAAAAAGGTTACAAACCCTCCTATAGATTCTCACAAAGGAGAATAGAAATACATACGAAAGAGCAGACGAGCTCCTCTACTCATGCTTCAGTGTCCGAGAAATTCTTTTTGGGGAATTCAAGCCCTTCTTTGTCTGAAGTTTATTAAAGCAAGACTCCATATTTTTAAATGCATTTTCTTCTTATAATGGCTCATTAGAATCACTATCAGGCAAAGTAGGAGTGGATGAATGGCATTGGTGTTCGCCAGTTCCACTAGAATGAGATTCATTGGCGAGAGGCAGGAGACCTGCCACCTCCTGTGTCATGACATCATTCTGCATAGAAACTTGTACCTCCCTAACAAGCTCTGGAAGAAATTTCTCCATAAGAAGCGGCTTAATAGCATTGATTTTAGGAAATCCCGCTTTCTTCTAAGATTGTATTGAAAGTTCCAATCAAACTCTGGATGAATGCATCAACTTCATCTGACTACGATGGTGTAATGACCCAATATCGTTACTTTGCAAAATTATATCAGAACCCACCTCAGAAATCAAGATCCCAGAAAACTTCAAATTAGGGCAAACCAAAATTACAATTAGATAGAAATAGTTTTTAGATCAAATTGCCCTAGTTGGGAGAAATCCGGATAACGAAAACTCCTACTTTAATTTTTTGAATTATTTAAAATCAATAAATTGTGAAAATTAAATATGTGTCTAAATTCATCGATTTTGGTGTTATTAGGTTAAGTATATTATTTAAAGGCTACGCTAAAAGTTTTATCAAATTCACAGCTCTGGTTCGATCATAATTAATTTTTGAAGTTACAAACTTCATAAATTAATATAAAATAAAATATAGCTCCGAATCGAAAAAATTTGGCGCGAGGGTGTTCGTCTCATCGTAATTGAAAAAATTTGGCGCGAGGGTGCTCCGATTTTGGTGTTATTAGGGTGTTTTGTTATTTTTGGAAGTCGAATGATGAAAAAATATTTAATTGAAATAATTATTTTTTTTCTTTGTTTTTATTTGTTCCCCCGACGCCAGACGTCACGGACGAACGACAGGGCGCAGGCTGTGTCGCTCAACAGAGCCTGCAAGCGGAACCCGCGCTAGAGATGCCTCACACACGTCGTAGCCCCCTCGTCAGCGGCTGGCCGGCCATCACCCCTCCTCCCTCACCATCCCTTATCCCTCCCTTCCTTCTTCCCAGCAGCAGCCCCTCTCAACTCTACTTCAGCCCCACATCCAGCTAGCCACCTACCAGCCTCCGGCCACCCCACTCTGGCCATCCCCTCCGTCCCCCTTTAGCCGCGTCCGGGCAACCCTAACCCTAGGTGAAAGGAGAAAGAAATAGTGGAAGAAAAAGGAGAATTTTGCATTTTCTTTTATTATTATTTCTTTTTCATTTTTTTCTTAATAATAATTATATTATTTTTATATGTCATTAGCATCATTATTGTTGTCATTAATCAATAATGATAACAACACAAATATTATATTATGGCTGCTATTGTCATTTTGTCAATTTCATATCATTATGTATATATATATATATTATATAGCTAGTATTATCATAATAAAGATTATTTCTCTCTAAAATAATTATTACAATATTATTATCATTATATATATTAACTATTTTTAATAATTGCTTATCAAGTCCAAAATCGTGCAGATACTTGACTTTTGATTTTCTGATTCACGCACAAAGAAAAAGTACCAATTGTCTTTTATTGCTCTTGTTTAATATGTTCTTCAGCTCAATATTGCACAAATTGATAAAAGTGCTTTTAAAAGTCACATAAAATAATATATGAAAAAGTTTGGATAACTAAATAGCATGAGTTCTATGTTGATATATTTTTATTTTGATCAGACAACTGCTAAGACGGGGCTGTCCAACATCGGGAGTCATAAGGAGCCTATATTGATAAGTCTTTGAGGGGGCAGGTATGAAAGGACATTGGGATATGTAACACAAAACTAATCCCCATTTTCCTCGATTTTGTACTTGCCCAACAAAATCATCTTTTGCGCCAGATATCAAACGCTAAAATTATTGCTTATTTTACTTATTATTTAACAATTGTAAAGTTAACATCTATCAGTATTTAGTTTTCACAACTAACTGGTATTCAAATGCTCGCACTTCCTGACCAATTGGTGAATTAGAGGTGGCTACATCCACCAAAACTCTTGCCACTAGTGGCCGCAAGAGATTAAAGGTGGCTGTATCCATCTTAAGAGGCTTATCAAAATAAGACCCCAATGAGAAGAGGATAGAGTGGGTAATAAAATGAGCCTTTAGAAGTTAGCCAAATAAGGACAATTGGTGGTTCACATTTGTAATCAAAATTCGTAGTTCACTTCAAAAATTTTAAGTATAATTTGTCTACATCGGAGAAGAGAGGAGTATAATCCACCTTAGAAGACAACTTGACGGAAATATGACGATAATCGATTAACCTGATTGAATAGGTGCCAGAAAAACCCAAATAACTAAAAAATTTGCGAAATATGCATTAGAGGCTCTTTGTATGCAAATTTGGTCACCAAAGCATACTTAAATGATTTGGCTAGGAGTTGAATATCATCTTCGGTATAAATCAGAGAAGGTTTGCCTTTGCAAACGAAAATAGGCTAGACGCCAACTAAAGCATTTGATAACGGGGAGTATGTAAGGGCAACTAGAAAAGATTTGGGAGCTCTTAGAAATTGAGGGGAACAATGGAGATTGAAGAGCCAAATTGTAACAACCCAAAGTCATTATTTTGCGATTTAGGTCAAATCCAGCCTCAAAAATCAGGATCCCGGGGAATTTCGAATTAGGGCAAACAAAAAAATACCCTTATATAAAAATAATTCTAAGATCAAAGTGCCCTAATTTGGGAAAAATCCGAATAACGGAAGCTCCCACTTTATTTTCTAAATTATTTAAATTCTAAAAATCAAGAACATTAAAATATGTGTCTGAATTCATCGTTTTCAGTGTCATTGTGTTAAGTATATTATTTAAAGGCTGTTCGAGAAGTTTCATCAAATTCTGAGCGTCGGTTTGATCATGGTTAATTTTTGAAGTTTTAAACATCAAAAATTTAAATAAAATAAAATTATTTGTTTGAATCAAAAATTTTCGGCACGAAAGTGTTTGTTATGTCATAACACACCTCGGTGTCAAGTTTCGTTGTATTTGGAAGCCAAACGGCAGAAAAATGCGATTAATTTAAGTTTATTTTTTTCTATTTTCTCTGTTTTTCCTCTGTTTCCGCCATTCGCCCCCTGTTCGCCCGATCGCATCCTGCGATCGCAAGACAGAGCCTGCATCGTAACCTTCCGCCTGCCTGCACCGTTTTTGGCATAGGCTGTCGGCCAAGTAGGCCGACCCACCGACCCCCTCCCCCTCCCTCTGGCCTACATATACCCCCAGCCCTCCCTTTCCTCACCCACAACAACCTCCCCACTTATCCCTCACAACAGCAGCTCATCTCCAAGCCTCCTGCTAGCAACCCTCCTTCCCTTCACAGCCAGTCCCTCTCCCTGCCAGCCCGTCCTCCTCAGCTCTGGCCAGCCAGCAGCAGGCAACCCAGCCACCCTACAGGCCAGCTTCCTCCTCCGACCGGCCAAAAGCAGCCCTCAAACCCTCCTCCAGCCTTCAGCCACCCCGTTCTGACCTCCTTCCGTTTTTCGGCGATCCTAATCCTAAGGCAAAAAAGAGTTGCAAAGGAAGAAAATGGAAGGAACATTTTTCTAATCTTGTTACTCTCTACTTATTAAAACCATAGTTATTAAATTAATAATTAGTCATTAATATTAATATTATTCTCATTAATTAATAATGAGAATAATACAAATATTATGAAACGATTATTATTTCTAATTTTATTAATTTCAATTCAGTCGTTTTTATTCTGACTTTTTCCTTAGTGCATTATTATTATCAAAATCATAATGCTTTAATGATTATAATTGCTTTAATAGCAGCTTAAATAAATAGATCTTCAATCTTGATAGAAAAAAAAATGGAAAGAGAATAAAATCAAAGTAAAGATGAAAAATGACTCCTAAAATATTTGATTAAAAAGCTAACTTAAGATATCTGAATCTAAATGCAGATTGAGTGAACTGTCACTCATCCAAACCTAAAGAACAAAGTACCCAGTACATGACAAGTATTACATTTTTATTGTATTTTTACTGCTTCGCTTATTTGCTTTGAGTCAAATTCATTTGAAGCTTGGTTAGTTGTTCGGAACCAACGTGATAATATTCGAGGTTGTTGCTGAAAAAATGACATCAGCAACATTCGGGGTTGTTAATGGAAATGACATCAGTAACTTTCGAGGTTGTTGCTGAAAAAATAACATCAGCAACATTCGGGATTATTATTGAAAAATGACATCAATAATATTCGGGGTTGTTACTGGAAAAGGAGATCAGTAACAGTCAGGATTAATTACTGGAAAATAACATCAGTAATCTTTATTTGATAAATAATACTCGCTGCAGGAAACTGTTTATTTCGCATTATTGCCTTATTTTTCCTGCATTTTATTACCGCCTCACTTTCGCTAATCGCATCTTCTTTTTAAAATGCAAATATTTTTGTGTGCCACAGTACTGAGTATTCTCTATACCCTGGGAATTCCAATCTCGGTATTATTTTCTGTACAATACCAGGTCAAGTTATCTTGGGGAAAACACGCAAGAACCATTTAAAATGTTCAAACTACTGATAGATCCACGGCATATTTTTTTTGTTTTTTTTGTACACTTTTGTACGAGTGTTGAAAGATCTTATAATATGAACATTAAAATAAATGAATATTATCTTTGGCTTTTATATGTGTGTTCCATTTTCTTTTCGCAAGTTACTCAATATGATCCTGCGGAAAGTGACCACCCGATATCGGAACGATTTCCGCTGAACCGGCGTCGGGACATCACACAAATGCCCCCCACCACCTACAGCCATTGTACACAATACCTCCTGACAACAATAAACTTTAAAAGAAACATACAGGTAGTGGCAGATCAAAGTCGGGCGAGCCAAAAAGACAGAGCAATGACGAAGTCGACCAGAGCCAAGCTGCAAATGCACAGGAGTCTAATGTGAAGGGAGGATTAGTGTCTATCACCAACGATGGAGATGTTTTATGGGTGATGCAGCGGGAGTTTACGCAATGGACTATAACACACACACACACACTGGAGGTTTCGAGCATGCTACCGAACCTTCATCTTTGGCGGCTTGCAAAACCCTATCTTCTAATCCTTTCGGGAGATGCTGACACTCGCCTCTTTTGTGGAAGAATTGATTGGGATCAATCATATTGTCGTTCTACGAGGCAAATTTGTTTTAATCATCACTGAAGTTGAAGAGCATAAGCTTGCAAAACCATTCAAATTCATTCTGATTGGAAAATTCTCGAATGGTCGGCTACTTATGATGGCCATAAGTAAATTTCTTAATAGTTTGGGTTTATCCGGAAGTATCAAGCCGACCAAATTGACTCTCAGCACATGTTCCTCAAATTCTCCAATGAAGTGGAGTGCTCATAGATATTCGCTTGACGAAACTACTTCATTGAGAATTACACTATGAAAATCCTAAAATGGATGACTTCCTTCGATCCATCATGTGAATCTCCTATTGCATCGGTTTGAATCAATTTTCTTCTTCTTAAGATTCACATGATCACACATTGGACCACATCTGCACTGGATCCTACTTTGGGAAGCCTTTGAAAATTGATTATGCAACGATGAATTTGACATGGCCTTCTGTGGCGAGAGTCATGGTTGAAATGGATTTAACTAAGGATTTCAAATCCAAAATCTGGATTGGAGATGAAGAGAAGGGATACTTCCAAAGTGTGAGATAGAAAATCGACCAATATATTGTCCATATCATTTGATCATCGACCATGTTGAATCGTAATGCTTCAAACTCAATCCTCAATTGAGAATGAAGTCTGGGCCAGAAAAGGCAATTGCAAGTTCGAAAAAGAAACAAAAATTAGTTTACATTCAAAAAGGAAGAATTGAATCACCGGCTGTTGAACCATGTGAGCCAAATTTGTGTCCCATGGTTAAGCTCCCCGACGAGGCTAGATCGGCAAGGGATGCCTCGGATCTGGGTTTGCTCGCTAGAAATGGAGTTGCGGGTGATGGAGGATTTGGAAGTCATCATTCATTCCTCGAGTGAAAACGTGGGGCAGTAGATGGTCGCTCCAACTTCTATGTTGTTGATTCTAAACTGGTTGGGTCGAAGTCGGCCAATGGTCCTCTCAACCCCCATTATGTTCCCTGGGAGGAAGATACAAAAGTGGCATTTGATTACTTTCCTATAGTGAGACTATCAGTCAAGCTTAAGTCAATCCAAGAGCTTTTACATATGATAGCAAAAACTGTTGGATCCCCAGATGATGTCATGGTTGCTCACCCTTGGTTTGTTGTGCGAACTAATGGGGATACATTGGCTAAATCAAATTTGATTTTGCAAAATGCTCCTATGCCCATGGTTCAGAAAATGGCTTCTAAAATTCATGAGGTGTTGCGAGAGAGAGCATTAAAGAATACTTAGTGCCTCGATCCTTTAAATGGGATGGAGCATTGCAATGAGGTTTCTTATCCCGATGCTGAGGCAAACTCTTCATTGTCGTAAAAAGAATATTTTGATATTGAAGACAGTTTTGAGAAACAAAAGGACTTGGAAAAAAGAAGAAAAGTGGATTCAACTGCCGTTATAAGTTCAAATATCGGGGGTGAAGTGACTATTAATCTCATATACTAATCAAAATCTCAAATAGAAGGGTAGTTATCGCTATTTTATTAGCTTTATTTTTTGTATTAGAATCTCCGTGCTAGATTCTATTCGGAAGTTGGGAACGTTTTCTTTAATTTCATTTTATGTTATTTCTATTATTTTTCTTTCATTTTTGGTTCGAAGTTCCCAACCACATCTATTGTATTATTTTTGTTTATATATATATAAAATGCCAGCATATATTTTTAAAAAATAATATATATATATATATATTAACATCTGTTAGCATTTTATATATTATCAATAGAGCAAACAAATGTGGTTGGTGACTTCAAAACAAGAAAAATAAAATAAAATATACAATCATTAGCCTTCCAAGTGAATCTCACATAAGAGATTCCATTACAAGTAATACAGCTAATAAAATAACAATAATTACATTTCCACTCAAGCTTTAGATCCCTTGTATGAAACTAGCGACCACTTCTTCTCCGATATATGTGCTTATAACGAGATTTGATCCCCTCTTTTTTTTCCTTTTTGTTTCTCAAAGTCATCTTCAATACCAACAAATTCGTTTTCAACTTTGAAGAACCCTCCTTAGCATCGAGATTGGAATTCCTCGACAAAAGAAAAGAGGACCGATGTGCCCTTTAGCGATCTCCCCCAAGCACCTTAGAAATTTTAGTTACCATTTTTTGAAGCATAGCCAAAGGAGCATCTAGCAAAATCAAATATGATTTGTCCCCATTAAGTCGGACAGTTATCCATGGGTGAGCGGCCACAACCTCATCTGGGGCGGGGCTCCAATAGTTTCTGCTCTCATCTGCAAAAGCTCTTGGATTGACTTAAGTTGGGCTTTTAATCTCTCCAAATAAAAGTAATTGAACACCTCTCTTGTCTCTTCCTCACATGGAAGAATGTCCACCAACCGAAGCCGGCATTTCACAATTATCAGCCTCCTCGGACTCTTCCAGCTCGAAGTTTGACTTCGTGGTCCCTACTGTGAGCGTCGAAGAAGTCTCCAAAATTTCACCCCCTTCATCATCTTAAGGAAAGCCTTCTTCAAAATCTCATTCTCATTAGCTGTATTATCATGTGCCACATTGTTAGTTTTCCCTTTTGGGACATATAAATCTTCTTTTTTTCTTTTTCTAGGAATAATAATACAAGGCATGTTCATTTTTGATTTTTCTTTGAATTGAGGATGAAGGCAAAAGCAAGATAACTCCTCATGTCCAATAGTCAAGCTGTGAGTACAATATAAATGTTTATTCGTAAAGGTACATTCTTGCAAGTATCAGTTCTCCTCGTTCTCAATTCAAATTTATGAGTCAAACTTTTCAGCGAGATCGATTTCAACCACAACGCACGCTACCGAAGGACAGAGAAGATTTGCTATAGTGAAATCAACTTTGAGCGGCTTACCAAAATAAGACCCCAAAGAGAATAAGATTAAGTGCATCATTAGGTGAACCTTAAGGAAAGACAAGTTTACTCAAATTGAGACAATGGGAGGTTTAGTCCTTGGATTAAAAGATGGCATCCATTTCAAAACAATATCTGATCATCTATATAAGAGAGAGGAAATATATATCTACAAAATAGTACATAGAATGTGATATAATATAGATATATATGTACCAAGAATATATTATATAATTATATGGGTTGTCTAAAATCTAGAACATCTAGATATATGTATATGAATGCATCAAATATACCAACATACATATACATCTGCATAGATCGAGATATACATATGTATTTTTTTTTTCACTGAGCTACTGGCGCATCGAGATATACATATGTATATATGAATGTATGTACACATGAATTCATTTATAATTTAAATGCTTAAATGAATAAATTTATGAGAATACTATAAACTACCAAATGATAGTTTGTGCAATTAATGTGATTAGATGCTTTTAGATACTTAAAATGCATGCTTATGTGAAGTCATCTATAAAAAGAGGATATTATATATATATATATATATATATATATTGATGTATGAATGAAAATATGCAAATGTGATCAAGATTTGGACATATTACTTAAAAGGCATGAAGACAATAATATTTTTCCTTTAGTTTTCTTTTGTTGATGTAATAAAAGATAATTGTAGTATGGCTCTGCATTATTATAAGAATTGGTGAATGGAAATAATATTTAATCAATAAATTTTATATTTTTATCATGCTTAATTTTTCTTAATATGATCCTGCGGTTATCCAGTGATTTCTATATTTAGAGATTAGGCGAACAACCATATGTTTCCTCTAAAATGATTCCTAGTGGTGAAATTAATGAGTTTACTACTTTTGAATGGCTTAAGTATAGTTTAAGTTGTGTCAATCGGTAATAAAGCTGCCAACAGTGTACAACCAAGCTTGTGATTATTTCTTCTAACAACCTATGTCGATTAGAGATTCACCCTTCAGTCATCTTGCACACTAGATCTGCAAAAGCTGCTACGAATGACGCAACCATAGATCAAATAAATAAATGAATAAACTGCCCCAATTTCATTACAATCGTTAATTGATAATAATTTCTTAAAGGGCATTCAATTAAACATTATTCAATTATTTAAAACAGGGAACATTCCTTAACTAGTGTCAATGCAAAATTTAGGCATTTAGCAATGCAATACAATATTTGGTCATATCATGTACATAAATAACAACAGTACACCTTCAAGATATGAAACCAAAAACAATACAAGTAATTACTTCATTTTCAATGCAGCATGCAACTGATCCCAGCATTTCATCATCTCCACAGAACTGTGCCTTTTGAGCAGCAATAATGAAGTCAACAAGCTCCCCTAAAGATGAATTTTCACCTGCAATGAAAAAAATAGAAATAAAAAATGTAATCAAGCATGAAAATCACTCATCTAATTGCACGGATATGAAATTTATCAAATGATTGCTTAACTATATTAGTATAAGAAATTTACTTCTAACTAGTTTTAATCTACCAAGTATTCAATGTATCCAAATTGTAGATAGTTGTGTGATTATAATCCTCTCTCCAGATAAATAAAAAAGAGATTTCAAGCAAATTACTCAAGCACTCAAAGTTGAACTTTAAACTAATGGTTTCTGAAAACACTTCTATTGTATAATCCTATTAAAACAATTTAAAAAAAAAAAGATTAAAGAGTTGTCTAGCCTTTTCTGAGGTCAGCAAGCACACCTATCTCAAGTTTATTAATAATATCTGTAACTAAGAATATTAATTTGTATCTTTTTAAGAGTGGAGGCTTGTGCATATGTTTATATTATTCCGATTTTCATTTTGCAGAAACTACACTTGTACTCTTAGAGTATTTATGGACTAGCCACTGAAAACAGTAGCTGATTGCGTTAACTGCAATATATTATAATAAATTACACAAGTACACCAAAAATTTGGAAAACATTGCAGTCAATATTGACACAAAAATTAAAGCATTGAGGCAATAAAAAATGAGAGAAAATAAAAATGATTACCAAGCTTAAGAAACAATAAAAAACATTAGGTACTATAGCCAAGAAGTTGCAGGGTACGTGAAACAAAAAATGTTTACTATAGCACACTTAATCTTACCCTAATGTTTATCTAAACTACCCACTTAGACAGTAGTGATTGAAAGATACCATGAGTATTTCTCAGTGGCTTCATCTTGGATATCATTAACCTTGGATTACCTTAAATCTTGTGCAGGCCTTCAACAATACTCTTTGACCAATGCACCACACCTATCACAGGCTTACACAATCAATAAAACTCTATAATCCCTCAAAAAAATACAGCAGCATGGTATCTCAAAGCCACCATCACCACCTCTTGCCTCTCTCAAAAACTCACCCCATCCCTGCAACATTTCCATTGGAAGGACCATCCTCTCCACAAAACTTTGCCATATCATCATCCTCGCACTGAGATGTAGCTCACCAGTCCTAGGGGAGAAACGTAAGCACCATCAATACCTCCATTTGACCATCAGGCCTTGTTGCATCTTTAGAATTCATCGTTTTCATCACTGTTGCCACTGTATCAGGTGGCAACCCACTTGTTGCTTCATTAAACTTGTAGAAATTCAAGATATAAAATCGAAGCACCTTCTTTATATGCACTTTCCAGATCTTGGTTGGAAAAATTAATTGATGAATTTTTTTTAATTTGAAATTCCAAATATTAATGAACTTTTCATACAGGAAAATATTGCAATCCCTACATTTGTCAGGCTAAGATTTAATCATTGATTCAAGAAACAACCTTCACTTCCATGCCATGAAATTTTGTTGTTATCTCTTACTTAATAGCTTAATAGCCAGATCTCATGCTTCCGAATGACAGGATTATCATCATCCATCACACTCTGTACCCCATCTTCTTGCGCCAATGCAAAGATTCTCAGCTAGAAGGATGATCACTTTATATAAGTTGTATCCCTTTTGTCAAATTAATATTTTGTTTCATGTTCCACGTGACCCCATGCCTGACTCCCAAAATCCCATAGTTCAATAATTCTCCCACATTGCATGAATTTTAAGATGGCAACCTCTTAGCTAAGTGGCATCACTTGCACAAAGGACTTGTTACAAATGATCCCGCAAAATTGACTAACCAAAGTTTTGAGATTTAATCCTTCTACACTACAAAGAATTTAAAATCATCCCTGATGCTTTATAATAAGAGAAAAACAACGAGGCCATTCAACAATAAAATATTTTAAAAAGAAGAAAACAAGTAACCCTGAAAATATAAACTCTCTCTCTCATTCTTCTTTTTTCTTTAAGCGAGTAAGAAACAATTAAAGCAACTGATGCAACACATAATATAAGTTTTCAAGGCTAGTAATATATGGTTCCCCTATGTTTCAACATCAAGAACAATGCTAAGAGTATAAAGACCATCATAGTTCTCAAAGCATCAAGAACCATGATCAAGTAGTGCATAATTACATTATGTAAATTATCATATAGTAACACTTTTCATTAATGTTACATATATTAGTATGTTTCATAAAATACACTACCAAGTATTAATACTTGACATTTAAATGACTACTTGTACATTAGTACTTTTCATAGATGTGCTTTCAATAATTATCACCTTCCATATATAGTTAAATCTCGTTAATTTATATACCAAGACTAAAAGAAGCAATCAATTAGTTAGAAATACTCAGCCAGCCCAAAAAAACATATTGATACCAGGTGGCTCAAATCACATCTCTATATTCTAAACCAAACTAATCATTACCAGTCGTTCATTGGAAATAAGTGAAAAGATCCAATAACTGGTTATTATAGATATAAGGCATAGATTGCTTTAATAAAAACTGTCTACTATATTTATATTAGTTTCTGTGTTCGTTAAAAAGAATAATATCTAAAGTTAAAAAACTGTGTACTAATAAGATTCAGAATGATAATTAAAAATCTGAGAACTATTTGAAAACAATTTCTTCTAATTTCTTCTCTTCCTCCCGTTCAAGTTTGTTTTTTATTTCTTCTTATACTCTTTACCTAACTCCAAAATCCCGTATAACGTCATCTTCCCTTCTTCCTTAGTTATTTGCTCCCCCCTTGCTGCTACAGTAATAGCAGCAATAGGCTCCTGCTTCAGCAACAGCCCCTGTTGCTGACTCCCTAGCGGATGATCTCTTTAGCAACAACAGCAACCTGCAAACCAACCTGCGTATATGTGAGTGAAAAATATAAAAGAAATCCATGTAATGGATGTCAAGCTAGCAATCCCTGTAGAAGATTAACTATAAGCCAAAAAAGTCAAAGCCAGCAAGATTAAGTAGAGGGGTCGATCAAAATAGTGATCATGAGGCTCCATGGAATACAGCGGTAACCTAAGCATATATATATAAAAGCATCAGTACAAAATAAACCAGGATCAAACTCCAACGTCTCTACGGCAAGAAGGTTCAAAAGCCTCCCGGGGAGCACATCTTCCCTAACAAAGCAAAAATCACCCTGTCGGGCATACATCGCACAGATCTCAACTATCCGATTCAAATCGCGCGATCGGTGGACAACAAAAACAAAACACGAGGAAGATCCAACGGGAAAGCAAGGTGATCGGTTTGACGCTCTCTACCTCGTGATCGGAGAGTCCTCTCCCAGTGACCTCAAAGCCTCCTGTGAGCTCCAAAGCAGTCGCTCTCAATGATAAGTTCATCGGTATCAGTATCTTTGGTCATGAGGTGTGATGACCCATGTTAGGTTGGTAAGAACCAAACTAACATCGGATGCATCTTTCCGCAGGATCATATTGGCAGTTAGATAAAATAGTAGTTAACGAACATTCAAGCCATTCACATAAAAGAAACGACGTTCATTCAATTTAAAATAAAAATAACATCCAGAAATTATTACATAAAATTCCATATACATCAAACTATTAATCCTGGAAGGGGCAGTTATTTTCCCGTGCTACACCTCTAGGCTATATCAACCGCCTCCAACTGTATCTGATCTGGCATTATAAAAATAATGCCTTAGCGCACATTCTAAATACAATGGATATTAAAATATACTTTAAAGCATAGCGGAAGGCAAAGAAAATAAGATAACATTTGCAGGAAAATACAGTGTGTTTCAAATAAAAGATAATCAGGTCACCTGCAACAATAAATATTTTGTTCACATGCCAAATGTCAAAAGAAAAAGCAATAATCGCGTAAAAATCTATGTTTATGTTTATGTCTATGATATCATGAAGCAATAATAATAGTTCTATTGGGCAAAGCCAGAACCATGAGGCTGGGTTCATATGCATTTAAGCATAAACCTTCACCTGGACCCACTTAAGGATCTCAGATGGCAGCGTGCATTTAAGCAACCTTCACCTGTGCCTCCCTCAAAGGCTCTAGATGGCACCCTTATAGCTCCCGAGGACTAGCCCCGTCCCTAACCTAATCATGCTCCATTTCGGAACCCTTCTTGCAACATTCACAAGACACATAAACATCAATCGATTTCTCTTACATCATTAGTAGTAAGAATAACGTATTAAATACCAAATAGGTTCAAAGCGATGTATAAGCAGCAAATAAAAGTAAAAGCATATAAAGTAATATCCAGTATACCTTTGTGTTTGACTTAACTAGACGTTTCACTCACAATTTCGATGGATCTGCAAAAGTTATGATTGAGAATTCTATTAAACTTTTGAAAGTGATATTATATTGCAACGGATCTTATTTACTCGATAAACTACCCATCTTCTTATTTTCATATCCCTTAACTTAAATTTTTATAATTTAAAAGGTACATTACTATAATTCCTCTTAAGAGTCCTAAAAATTGTCTTAGAGATTTTAAAACATTACTAATATTATGTCAAGTATTTCAATTGTCATTAATTACAAATCATACTTAACTCATTCAAATCCTATTATAGCACATGAATATATAGAGTGTTATGAGTAATGAGTTATATTAAAATTTGGCTTAAAATTCTAAAATAATACTCCAATTAATCGGAACATAATTTGATACCTAAGCTAGATTTAGACATCTAAAATTTGATACTAAAGCATGCTAATAAATTAATTAAATTAAACTATTTACAAAAATTTCTACCTAAAGCTTGAAATCAAATCAATTTATTATATTCTAATTTCATTACTAATATTATTATTATGATTATTATTATACCTATACCAATATATATACATATATATATCGTGTTTATATATATATATATATATTTAAGCTTATATAATCAAATTTGTATATATTACTATATATAAATTATAGTATAACACGCACGGTTTTTATTAGACATTATTAATCAAATTCGTAATATATATATATATATATATATTACTATATGTAAAACACGCACGGTTATTATTTCCCTAAGAGACTAGACAGGGTATTCTTAACTTACGGGCGCGGGTCGAGCGGAAGGTCCTGGCAGGCGAGTCGACGGCACGCAGAGTCGGCGCGTCACGTAGAGAGAAGTCGGCGCAAAGGACCGAGCGGAGAGGGTTCGGCGCAGATGTAGGTGCCCTAGCAGAGGGGAATCGGCGCCGCGAGAGGTTGAGCGGAGAAGGATCGGGTCTCAGAGTACGAGCGGAAGGAAGATTGATCGATTGGTTTCCAGTACGCTCGATCGGAGGAAGGGTTGCTTCTTAGGGTGATATCCGAGAGACTAAGAGAGGGGAGGGGTTTGCTCGAGTGGTGAGAGCCCTCTGCCTTCTCCGAATAAATAGGACGTGCGTATGTAACGCACGTCCGATTTATTCGGCTTAATAACCGTAAGTTACGGTAATTACATTAAGTATTGCGTCTTAATACAACGGTGCTTTTATTTGTTTCCGGTTTCAAAGAGGATAGCCTTAAATATTAATCTTAATGGGGAGGTTATGCTTTACCGATTTGAATACGTGTTAATGACGAATTTTAAATTTCAAATTGCAGCTTTTAAACGAATTCTAAACTTCCTAAATTAAGAATTGAAACTGAAAAATCAAATTTTAGCGGGAGTTTTAACGGGAAACTGATAATTGCGGGATAATTGGCGAATCGGGAATTTCAGCGTTTTCCTTATAATGACCTAGGGTAATTACATGAGGGCCCGACAGAGAATGGTAATGCCTGTATCTCCGCCTGAAGGGGAGACGAGGCCTAAAGACGGGCTCCAGCAGCAGCGAGCAAGTGTCCTCTTGAGTCGAGGACCACAGCACCAACAAAAGCAACAAGCTCTCCATAACTGCAGGAAGCGTCAATGTTGGCCTTCAGCCAATGGGTCGGGGGGCACCATCTGAATGAGGTAGAGGGACACTGATGGGCCATGAAACCCCAGGAGTTAGACCCGTCGTGCAGTTCAACACTAACTAATGTAGAGAGAATCAAACCCGCACAAACCAATAGAGTCGTGTGCGGACGATCATGGAAATGCTAAGTCCTGCTCCTCCCAACCTAGTAATGGGAGTAAGCTACAATCTAACAGCTGAAGCAACGGCGATGAGACACAGTAGCAGTGAACTGGTCACAAGAGGCTAGAGTGGCCTGAATGACCCTCGTATAACTGCGTGTACCACAAAGTGCTCTCTGTCCTCCTATATATCGTAGCCCCAGACACAAGCTGTAGAATAAGTGAGCTTTCTCCTGAACAGCTAACAACTTGTTGGGATAGCATCACTTAGCAACCTCCACAAAAACCAAGCCTCCCTGGGGCCCAAGGACATTTTTCACATGGCCGCAAACTGCCTTAGCCAACCTCCCCTCTCTACTCTATAGATCTGGCTGGCCCTGTTCTTAGTGAAGTCGTCAACCTACCACTGACGGCTCCCCTCCTCAAGCAGAGTGTGACGTTGGACAATCAGCAAGCCATATCCCAGTAACCTCCAGACTGCAAAGTCAGCTCATTGAAATGCAAAGTCCTCACCCCGACAACGATAGAAGAATTCCATCGCTCTCACCCAAAGGAAATCCTCTCTACTGACATAGCTGAAAGTATGGCGAGCAACTAAGACTGTCCTCCATAGCTCGAATCTCTGATCCCGAGTCCCCCAGAGTAAAGCGGTCGACAGATCTCCTGTCACCTCACGTAGTTTAGACTCCTACCCTCCTCCGCTCCTCCCCAAAGGAACTTACAGAGGAAAGCCTCAATGTCTGAGAGGCAGGAGTCCAGAATTGAGGCCACCAGCATCTGGTAGCTGAGGATCGTGGCGAGCACTGATCTAATCAGACACAATCTGTCACCGAGAGAAAGATGACGACTGCTCCAAGAACTAGTCTTGCCTCGTACCTGCTCAGTGACCGCTGAGAAGTCTACTCTCCGCAGAGGTCAGCCTGTAACTGTGACACCCAAGTATCTGAGTGAAGATCCTCTCTAAAAGCCCAACTGAAACGAGATCCTACGCTGACGGTAAGCTGGGGTCTGACGGTTGAAAACAATCTGTGTCTTACGCGAGTTCACAGACTTCCCGGTTCTGCTCCCATAATCTGTCAAGATTTGTTGTACCTCTCGGCCCGCCGCCTCAGATGCTGGGGCGAACAAAATCAAGTCATCTGCATACATAGGTGGGAGAAGTTAGGCCCACCCCGATCCAACCAGATGCCAATCAGGTGACCAATCTACTGCTGCCACCTGACGGAAGGGAGAAGAGCTCCGAACATCGAATGAATAGGTAAGGGGAGATGGGGCATCCCTGTCTGAAGCTTCTCCTCCCTACTATCCAAGAAAGCATGTGCTCACAAACCAAGACAAAGAACCTAAGAGACTTCACACACTGCATGGCCCAGTTCGTTCAACGTTGTGAGAAACCAAATCCCTCCAGAACTAACCGTAAACACCCCCACTCCATCTAGTCATAAGTCTGCTCCATATCCACCTTGATGGCCATGTAACCTGCCGTCAAGGTCAAGTATGAGAGTCGCATGAGGATCTCATGAACCGTGAAGCAGTTCTCACTAATATCTCTCCCGGGAACAAAGGCACCCTGTTCTCGGGAGATCAGAAAAGGCAACATTGTCTTAAGGCACATGACCAAGATCTTGGCCACCACCTTATAGACAGTGTTGCCCAATCTAATAAGGCAGAACTGCCTCGAAGTGGAGGCCCACTCCTCCTTCAATATGGGAACTACTAGAGTATCACGTTAGCACTGTGACATAGGCCCACCATCGATTAAATGGTAAATGGCTGCCAGAGTGTCAGCCTGGCTAATCCTCCAGTAGCCAGTGAAGAAAGAGGGGGTAATATCATCAATCCCAAGGAGCGATTGGGGCCAAGGTCCCTCAGAGCTGCCCAACTCTCTGCATTCATGATCGCACCTTAGAGAGAGGCAGAATCTGCATCTCCAAGGATACGATCAGGAATCAGATCATTTAGGCAATCCCTTAAGGAATTAGAGGTGCCCCAATTCCCCTGGAAAAACTAGAAAGAATATCTGACGAATCCGTAGAGGGTCAGAAGAGAACTCCCGAGATTCCTCCTGTAGTGCGAACACGGTGTTCGACTTACGACGTTGCGTCACAAGCCGCAAAAACACCACAGTGCACCAGTCATCCTGAGAGAGCCACCGTGCCTTAGCGCTCTGCTGCCACCAGCTCGCCAATCTCGTCTCCACCTGCGTGAGCTCCACCATGGTAGCCCGAAGCTACTTAACAAGCTCCGGGTCGCTGACCCTGTCTGTCTCCATGTCAGCCGTCTGGAGGTGCATCAAAGTGACATGAGCTCTACCACCCTCCACCGCAAGTCTGGAAGCATATCCCATCCCCATCTCCACAACTCCCGGAGAGTGCATGCCAACTTGTGGTTGATGACTGAGGACGGCGAGCCGCGAGACAGTCGCCCCGAGTCATCTCCACCACAGAGAAGGCCTCTGGGTACTGAAGCCACATATCTTCAAACTTGTGCCGTGCACCGGTACTCTGAAACCTGAGACAAGCATTCGTAAGGAAAATCAGGCAATGATCAAAAGCTACCAAGGGAGGTGGTGCACAACTGCACCCGACAGAAGTTTCATCACCTCCGTGCTGAGAAGGAAACTAGCCCAAATGTGCTGAGATCCATCCCTATTGGTCCACGTGTAAGGTGGACCAACAAAACTTGGGTCGAGAAGGTGGCATGCATCCAGAACCTCTTGGATATCCGTCTGAGCAACGGTCGATCTGAGCAGCTTCCCACCGCGTTTCTCCTGCTGGGAGAGAATGCAGTTGAAATCTCCACCGAGTATAAGCGAGCAACCCTTCACCCGTATAGCAAGGATCGTCCTCCAAAGCCCCTCTGCGTATAAAGATCGGTGGACGCATAGGTAGCGCCGAACTGGAAGCAAATCCCGGATCTCAAATTGATAGTGGCGATAATCAACTGGCTGAAGTAATGGTGAACCTCGCACTGCAAAAAGTCAGCCTGCCATGCAAAAATTATACCTCCTGAGCGACCTGAGGAAGGTTGAACAATGAAGCTCCTGTGCCTCGCAAAGAGACGATCGACGTCTCTACGTGTAAACGACTCCACACAAGTCTCCAAAAGTGCTATCAAACCCGACTTACACTCTATGATAAGCGGCGGAAGGTACTAGAGGATTCAAGGGAATTGGAAAGTACTCAGTGATCATGCTTGCTTCCCATTTACAAAATATTAAAAACTATTAAATAGTAGAACATCCAAAGCTTTTACAAATGCAAATTAAATTTATGTAAGAGCATCAAAATAATAAAAAATAAAAGTTGGAAACATTTTAAGTGTTGGTATACATTATAAGTTAACAGGATGTACACAATTTATCACAAAAAGCTTTTCATTTAGATGAATAGGCTATATGAACAATCAACTAATCAATCAATTAGAATAGACCGATTCAATTTTAAAATTGAATTAGCTTACATAATCGAGTAATATTAAATGAATGCTAGATTTACAATATCAAAGCAAATAAAATGGATAGAAAAGTGACGGTGATCAATGGAAGCGATGAAGCGAACGATGGAAGCAACAGCGACAAAATGGATGAATAGGAGTGAAACGAGACAAGGTTGTGCGGGTTGTACAAACCATGCAAGCCTCCGGTTGTACACACCTTCGGCACCCTGGGATTGCCCACACCTCGAGGCTTTGGTCGATTGTACTCCCTCCATCAATTACTAACCTACAATCTACACCATTACAAGTCATTGTTACACTAAAAATATTTCTTCTCCTCTAGTCTTCTTCCTCCATTAAAGTGCTAAGTCATCTAATAAATCCTACATGAGTTTACTTCGGACCTAGTTTATCTATCTAAACTTCTCCATTGTAAGGTATTTCTTCTTCTACTTCATCATCTTCCTCTATGATGCAGGTGGTTATGATAGATTTGCACTCATGTTTGTAGTGCCCTTTCTTGTTGCACTTGTAGCAAACATCTCAAGGGGTTTTGATTGTTGGGGTTCCTAAAGCCTTAACACGGGTTGACAGGGTGGAAGGCTTGGGAAAAAATTTGCTAGGTGTTACAATTTGAGAAAATTTAACTTTGGATGAAAAGGCTTTATAATGAGCTTCAATTAAAAAAGCATCATGGATAACTTCTTCTAAAGTTTGAGGATCATTCAACTCAACTTGGTTTCTAATTTCAACTCTTAATCCTAGGACAAATTTGTTGGCATGTTCCCAATCTAAATCTTTACAACTAATGCAAGCTAGGATGTCCTCAAAAGTGTTATATATTTGGCAACAAAAATCGATCATTGTTTAAGGGTGAGGAACCTAGTGTGAAGTTGTTTCTGATAGTACTTAGGGCAGTATTTTTCTTTTAAGGTTTCTCGCATTTCTTCCCAAGACCATCTTGTTCTATCGTGTCGTATTTTTGCAAAAATTGTTCCAAAAAATCTTGGTGTGTCTAACCAATTTCATAAGGGCAAATGTTACTCTTTGTGAATTGCTAATATCGTGTCATTCGAAAATTCATCAATTTCAATCAACCAATCCAGAAATTTATTCTGATCTTGAGATATATCATAAGTAGGTGCTTCAACTTTAATCCTATGGAGTGGATCAGGTTCAAAATGTTCTCTCCCAAAAATATTGATTCTCCTAAGTGTATGTTCGACTTGAGGGTAGTTCAAGTGGTGATTGGGTCTATTCCTAGTTTCAGAGTTATAATCAGAGTCAGAATCATCCGAATCATCATGAAAATGGTGATTCCTATGGTATCCAGGATTGTGTCAAAGTTCAAAAAATTTAGTCCTAAATGGAATGGAGGAAGCAAACACGGTTTACCTTCTATGTGGCGGGTTTGGGAAGTGTTGGTTACAACATTGCACAAGGCTTCGAATTGTAGTTTCTATGGTTGTGATACGTTGATTAATATTTTCGTTATTTCCTTCCATAATGAGATATTCTTATTGCGCTTAATTTCAAAAATCACAATCTTAAAGTTTTGGAACAAATAAACAAAAACAAATGACAAAAAATGTAACTTTGTATTTATACGCATTAATCTTAGAAACTACCAGAACTTCTAGGTGATGAGGGGGTCCGTGGACAGCTTACGTCCCAAGCTCTATTTATGTGATTTAGGCCTTGTTGACAAATTTTAAATAATTTCCAAAAATATTAAAGGTTTTTTTTCAAAGAAAAAAAAATTTGAATTTTAGGCTCTCAAACTAGGTTTGGTGTTCAATTTCAGTGGAACACTCCCTCGGGCATCACATTAGAAAGTGGGTTAGGGTAGGTTGGACAATTGGTCGGCTTATGTGTGAGGTAGAGTTAACTATTGAAGCAAAACGACAATATCAACAAGGTGGGCTTGCAATTAATAGGTAAAACATTCAAATTTAAAGTGAATCCTAACTTCCACAATGAACAAACAAAATCAAAAAAATTACAGGAGCGTGCCTTTGTGAAGGGTGCACGGATCGCCAATCACGATGAAGAGTCTTCGCGTTGCCTCGGTTGGTGTCATTAATGGCATCCACGGGCGAGAGCGAACATGCACGGTAGCGGGTGTACAAGCAGTGGACTGGGATGGCGGAAACTCGCGCACATGCACGTGTTTGAAATATTTAAACAAAGTTTCTCTCTGATAACAAATTTGACGGTGATCGATGCGTCAACATATTTTGAGGTGGAGAGTAAAAGACGATCGAGGGAAGCACGAAGCAAACATTTGGAAGCAATGACGACGGAGCAGATAAGTGGGAGCGAAACTAGATAAGGTTGTTCGGGTTGTACGTAACACGCACGCTTTCGGTTGTACACAATTTTGGTACCCTAGGATTGTCCATACCCCAAGGCCTTGGTTGATTGTCTACACCGCTAAAAAAAAATCTCAAAACACAAAATTTGGAGAAAAAATTCATAAATTTTATTATCATCGCAATACCTTTTACAAGAGGATTTAGGTTCTTATTTGTAGGAAAGAAAAAAAGGCAAAGAAAAGAAACATTCTCTTACAAACTAGCTTATCCCTCAAAAAGAAAATACTCTCATACCAAACTAGCGCTCTTTCAAAAGGAAATATATAACTCTCATATTTAAATTAATTATCTCCCTTTTACAACTCAAATAAAACTCAAAATAAACTAATAAAATCAAAAATTTGAATTTAATAAAATAAATGAAAATGACTTCAATTGAGGTTGTTTTCTTCTTGAATATTTTTGTAATGATCCTGTCACGCCTAAAATCTTTTTGTCCTGCATCAAAAAGCGGATCATTTTCTTTTCATTTTGCATTCAATTTCAAATCAAATTCAGAATATATTCACTAGTCAAATAGCTTTCAATGAACTTTGAAATGCGATACTGAATTCAAATTTCAGGATCAGCATCAATTCTTTAACAAAGCATTCACTCCAATCAAATTTCAGCATGATTAAATTAATCATATAAACAAAGTTGGTCATATTGTTAATTTTTATCAAATGATTGTGTATATAAGTGTGCAAGCTAAACGGATAACTATAGCAGATATGGACGGATTATCATAATTCAAGTGGAAATTCAATGCAATTTAAAAATCTAACTGCAGTGCGACCAATTCAAGGTACTAGACATCTTTAACATAATGCACTAGTTTCTATGCAAGGCTGCATATTTTACAAGGTTTTCTCTGATTTTATAGACAGTCACTTGAGATGAATATTATTTTCAACCAGATGAATTCTCTATTTAAAATCATCGAGACTTTCAAACAATCATCTAGATAGTTATCTTTTGGTTGATATATATGTATTCAGTCTCCTTGTTTAAAATTATTTGAAAAATCACAAGGATCATTAAAATAATTACAATGATTGTCAGGATTATCGTAAGACATGTCTAGATGATAAGTTTTATAGAAAATTTCATTCAATCTTAGTCAAATTACAGCATGCACAAAATTCTTATCAAAAACATAATCCCAACAATTGCAGCACTAGAAACAAGCTTACTATTCAACTTTAATTCTTCATATAATCGATCATATAAAATATTTACCAAATTAGAACTTGCAAGAATGTAGATGCTTTCAAACTTTTTATCTCTATCATAACATGAAAAGTAGTGTAATAAGCATCTAACAACCAAAATGAACATGCAAAAGGTGTCATTTCTGTTGACATTTATTAACAGCAAAAAGAAGATATTTTGAAGTAAAATGCAATGGATTTTAGTGAATGAACTTTTACAGCTGGTCTCAAAAAATCAACAGGTTAGCTCAACAATGTCAAAACAAAATAACAATTCAAGCAAGCAATTTAAGTTCTCTAACTTTATTTTATTCTAAGGACACCTGGATCACGGGACTACTTTAGGGTTAGTCGCAAAACCCCAGCCAGCCAGCGCACAAATCAGGACAAGTGCCCTCAACCTACTATCTTAACAGCAGTTCAAATATTGTTGTCTGTAAACATACCGTCTAAACTACTTTATAATTGTTTAAATAATCATTTTTCAGATATTACCCAAACAATTAATTATTTTCAAGCCAAAATTCTCTCTTTGAGACCATCTAGGTCAATTCCACAATTAGCTTAACTAAATAACTTCAAACCTGTGTTCAAGGAATTTATTCCTGATGGCAAACACAACAAAAAGCTTATTAGTCCTAAAACAATACAATCAAATTTATAATAAAATAAAGTGAGCAAATCAATAAAATGTTATGTGAAAAAAGTAAAACAATGAATGCACAAAAAACAAATATATTAATGGGCGCAAGTATGCAATGCACAAATGCGCTTGAAAAATGGGAGTAGGCTTCTTTACGTGCACAAGAGGAAAGGGAGAGAGATTACGAGAGTGGTGCACTGGCCTGAATATGGCTAGCAAGCATGTGTGTGATATAAATATTGGAGGAAAGCATGCAGCACAATCTACAAGTAAGGGCGAACACAGAGCAAAAAAAGGTAATAGAGAGGTGGGAACTAGCTGAAGTGAAAGCTTACAAGAAAAAACATAAGGCACTGGCATGGGGGCATGATATGTTGCATAATTGCAGTCTGCACATGGCCAGGGAAATACAGGGGATGTAGGTGGGCGATAAATAGTAATGGAAATATCCATTCTTTTAAACGTATTTCTCAAAGACAGTCAGTTTGTTTCTGTAAATGAATTTAAAGTTGTAATTTACATAGCTTTTGTAATGTTAACAACTAACTTTACTCAATGTCTATTAATTACACAAGGAAATCCATGATTTTTCTTTTAAATCAATTCTAGTTGGTTTTTTTAAGTTGTATCAAAAGAACTATGTAGTTGATTAGTCTTCATACTTATTATAAAGTTTGCATGCTTGTTGCTAATACTGGTTGCATCTACTTTGACGTTTGTATTAGATTAGCATTAGACTTCTTAAATCCTACAAAATCCTAAAAGCAAAAGCCAAAATAGTTGAGAGATTATTTAGATAAATAACTATAATGCAAAAATCATCTTAATGAATAATTAAAACATGATGAAACCTAATTGAAAATGTGCATATTAATATATACAGAAAATAACTAGAAGAAAACACTTGTCAAGCATCATATTATTTTATAATCTTAGATTAAATATAACCAACTTTCAAAAAAATTAAGAAAGCATGCAATTATGTCATGAGTACAAAGATGTGTTGCATACCAAGGCGAGCTATGGCTGAATCAATCTCTTCGTCTGAAAAATCCATCATCAATAAATAAGATCTCTTCTCCATATCCGCACATGATATTGTATTGCCACTCTGTGAATTATTAAAATGGCATCTTAAAAAGGAAACATGAGTAATTAAAATGAACTTATTAATGTTAAGCAAAAGACATGGAGACCCTAAATTAAATTAAAATCAAGAATAAATGTAATTAAATTGAAGTAAAAACATGTCTCACCAAAAAAAAATATCTTAACAGCTGATACAATTGTGAATTGTAGAATATCAATTCCTATAAATCAATAATAAATGCTATAGGCACAGATCATAAAATATAGATTTAGCCAGCAATAAAAGGTGAATGAAAATTAATATCATATACTTCAACTGTATTCGAATTCCATAATTTACCAGCACAAAAAAGATAAGGTAGCATTCCGCATAATTTTGATAAAACAAAGATAATAGTGATGAAAGAATACATTAGAAAAGTAATAAGAATTCAGCAATACATAAGATTTAATTAATCTTTGTTTTGTTTTCACAATTTTATTTTCCATTAAAATTTCTCTTTAATTGGTGGACCACTTCAATGGTTCTAGACCAGGTTCTTCCTTAGTTTTCCTCATCTTCTCTTTGTATTCTCTTCAACGTATGGGCATTATATTACGCTTGAGGCCTAGTTTATCCTCTTCTCCGCTCAGTTATGTTTATGCCACACAGCCCCAGCAACAGCTTGGCATTCTAAGGTCATTCTTTAGCAGTGCCCTATGATTGCTTTTCATCATCTTTAGCTTCCCACTAGCCTACATTCTGCCTTTATAATAGAGGAGTAGGTGTTAATTTGCACCCAGCTCATGTTGTTCCCATGAAAGATAGTTCCAACTGATGCCCTCTTTCTTCCCTGCTGTTCATTCCTTCACTCAGCAAATGGATCCTACAGCATTGCCACAGTTGTTACAGATGCTCTTGAATCCCTCTTTCAAAGGTAACTACACCTCTTGCTTTATTGGTTTTAAGCTTCTCCCTTATATAGGCATTTGTATTTTGATTCCCCTAAATCAGAGACTCACTATCTTTTCAGAAAATTTGAGTTTGTGGTTGAAAAATCTACATTAAGCAGATTTAATAGAATAGAAGTCATGGCAATTTTTAATAGCCTTATGCTTTGTGTCTCATTCTTTAGTTCATTAGAAGGAAGCACGTGCTTCTTCGGATTGATAGTTGATGACTAAATTCTGATTTTCTCTTATCATTTACGTTCGTTCTTAAAATTACTGTGGGACATATAAAGTGAACCCCAAGGGTTAATCATTGATTATAATTGCATACATCTTCTTCCCTAAACATCAGGTGTGTGAATTTTGTGAGTCATAAAAGTTTATTTCCAGTTGCTTCTTTTGTTGAGCGCCCTACATTATGTGGATTCTGCAATGATTAATCTTGGTTGGATCATATATGACTCGTATCTAATTGAGATAAATATTACAAGCTTTTTCCCAAGTAATTATTTTGATGATAAGACTGCTTTGATAAGTCATTTTAAGAAATGAGTAATCTTTTGTTCCTTCTGCTTTATATTTGGCACTGATGACTCTTGCTTCTTGGTTCATCCTAAACTGAGAAAGGTACCAAATGATGAAAAAAATAAAATCTAAAAGTTGCTAATTCAACTCTATTTGATGCCACCACTACAATTTAATTGGAGTGATTTGGCATTTCCTGCCACCTGTCAGCAAATATCTATCAAAGAAATCAAAGCAAGCATTTTCCTCTTGGTACAATAATAGCTAATTTTTGTAACTTAATCTGTTATTCCTAAAGAGAAATTTGCACTAAAAGTAAAGTTTATCCCTGTCGCCTGAAATAGGGCCTCCCAGTTTAAAACCTTGACATAGCTGTGAGTGAACTTGATGTTGTCAGCATTATGACCACAATTTCTGGCTTTAGGCATGGTTAACATTCCTCTACTTTCTTCGTGCACTTGTTACCACCAATTCAAGCATTATCCATAAAGATCAAATGTGCGCTTATTTAACTTGGTGGCATAAAATTATCAATATTCAAATACTTAGATATTTTGTTCCACGTCAGACAATGGAAGGGTTGCAAAGGCCATGCCATTCATAATCATCATGCCAAAATCAAATGTAGATCGGGGTGCACAAATTACTAGTTCATCCACAAAGTTTATGAGTTGTTAAGTAGCCCACATTTTCTCTTGTTACTGTATAGGTCACTCAACATAAAGCACACCAATAAAATCCAAGATAGCTGACTGCAAAGACAACTTGAACATTTACTAAGAAAAAAAACAAATTCTCAAAATCTTGTGCGCAAAAAAGCACTAAAATAAGCACAAAATTCTCATCTATTTATTTGCTTCTAATATAATTAGTAGAGCAGGCTTAATGACCATAACTCGCACAATCGACAATCATGACACCGTCCACCATAGTCAATGATTAAGCTTACGGCTGTCAATCTGCACAATCTCTCACGCCACAATGTGATTTCACTTACTACACAACTGATGGCATGAAAAATTCCTAGGATTAGTTTCTTCGCAACTCTACCTAAATCATTGATTCTTGCTAGCTTGCTCGAACCCATAGTAGTCCAAATCAACATCATTGTTCTTTTATTCTCAAGTTTTATCTTCAGTGTCACAGTATCTCAACCATCCCAATCATATCCAAAATTGTATAATAAATGAATTAGCAATCAAATCCTCAATAAAGCAAACCTCTATTACATTATATTTAGAAGCATCTGTGTAACAACCCAATGCCATTACTTCGCAAATTAAATCAAATCCCGACTCATAAATCAGGACCCCAAGAAACTTCAATTTAGGGCAAACAAAAATACCATTGGATAGAAATAATTTTTAGATCAAAATACCCTGGTTTGAGAGAAATCCGGATAATGGAAACTTCTGCTTTAATTTTTGAATTTTTTTAAATTCAATAAATTGAGAAAATTAAATAAGTCCAAATTTATCAATTTTTGTGTCATTGGCTTAAGTATATTATTTAAAAACTACTAAAAATTTCATCGATTTTGGAGCTCCAGTTCGATCGTGATTAATTTTTGAAGTTTCAAACTTCTGAAATTATTTTAAAATAAATAATTGCTCTGAATTAAAAATCTTTGGCACAATGGTGTTCGGCTCATCGTAACACACCTCGATGTTAAGTTTTATTATTTTTGGAAGTCAAATAGCGAAAAAATGCGAAAAATTTAATTGAAATTAATTATTTAATTTTCCTCTATTTTATTTTTTTCTCCTTCCTCTGTTTCCGATTTCTCCCCCCCCGACCGAGCGTAGACTCTGTCGCTCGACAAAGTTTGCCAGGCGCTGCCAGACGAACGCGCCAGAGGTGCATATGGACCCATGCACGCTGCCCTGTGGTCAGTGGCAGGTCGGAGCCGATCGACAGCCGACCGACGAACCAGCCATCCCCCTTCCCTCCTATTTAAACCCCCCTCAACCCTTCATCCCCAAACAGCAGACTCCCTCCTCTACCTCAGCCAGCTCTCCCCTCCTGCCAACCCTCCAGCCAGCCAACCAACAACCTCTGGCCACCACCTCCGGCCCCCTACAGCCACGTCCGGCTCCCGACAACTCTAACCCTAGTGAGAAGAGGGAGAAAAAAAAGGGAAGAAAAAGAGGAGAAATTTGTTTATTTTTTTCATAATAATAATAATACTATCTCTATTATGTCATTGCATTAGCATTGTTATCATTAATCAATAATGATAACAGTACAAATGTTATACTACTATTTCTAGTTTATCAATTTAATTTCAATCATTTTCATTCTATCTTTTCTTTCATACATTATTATTATCATTATTATTATTAAATAATGATAATATTAACGCTACTATAAATATTATTTCTACCCTTAGAACTTAAAATTTTGTCTTCTATCAAGAAGAGAGAGCCTAAGAAAAATAGAATAGAAAAATAATAATAATGACTCCTAAAATAAAATACTAGCTAAAAGAAAATTTTAATATCAAAATTTATGTAGATTCAATCAATTATTGCACTTTTGAAACTTAAAAGAAAAAAGTACACAATATATGAATATGTATTACTTTTTTCACTTTACTGTTACTTAGCTTAGCTTTGAACCAAATTCATATTGATGCTTGGTTGATTGTTCAAAACGAATATCCTTATATAACGTGGTTGGTTACTGAAAAAATGACATAGGTAATATTTGTGGTTGGTTACTGAAAAAATGACATCAGTAATATTCGTGATTAATTATAAAAAAAATAACATCAGTATCATTTGTTGTTAGTTACTGGAAAAATGACATTAGTAGCATTTGTTGTTAGTTACTGAAAAAATGGCATCAGTAACATTTGTGGTTGGTCACTAAAAAAATGACATCAAGAACCTACATCTTTGTGATAATACTTTTTACAGGAAATTAATTAGCCGTTTGCGCTATTGCCTTATTTTTCCTGCATTTTTATCATTCTTTTTTTGTTAATCGCATATCTGCTATTATAAAATGTAATATTTTATTATTTATTGCAGTACTTAGAGTATTCTCTAATTACTGGGAATTACAATCCCGGTATTATTTTCTTTACAATACCAGATCAGGTACTTCTGGGAGAATTCATAAATTTTCAAATTTGTTGATGAATCTACGGTGTTATTTTACTTATCTTTTTATTTTATTTGTTTCAATTTCACTTTTGTCCTATAAAGATGAACTTTGTACAAGGTGTATGTTAGATATTTTTATAAATTTGATGAATGAGAAATATGTGTATCTCTTCTCTTTTAAATTGCTTAATAGGATCTAGTGTATGTGAACACCTGATGTCGGGACAATTCTAGTTGAACTGGCATCAGGCCTTCACAATATGTGTAACAGCCCAAACTCTTAAGCACCAAGGTACTCTTAAGTACCAAGGTATTGTTAGCTTTGGCCTTTCAGACCTCATGATTTTGCCCTCAGAAGATAACTTCCCAGCAGACCACCCATCCTGGGAGTACTCCCATATGAGCACGCTTAACTTTAGAGTTCTTATCAGAAACTCCACCATTATCTGGAAAGGCATCTCGATATTTAAAAATTTCACTTATTACTACTTAACATTTTCAAAAAGTCTGAGCATAAAAAATCTCTTATGTGATAAATGCGCCAATGTGATAAATCTCACAAGTAATTATGTGTTTTAAATTTCACTAGTTTCTCAAGCACAGGGAGAATAAAAAGTTGCCAATCACTTCTAAATTATGATAACCCTCATACTAAGTTGCACAAAAATCTCTTAATAGAAAAAAATAATTTAATGGTGAAGCAAAACAATTATTGGTTTACATTATTTAAAGCATATTTGACTAATATATTGAAGATAAAAGAGGCTACAACAATAATAACACAACCTTAGTCCCAATATTTTGTCTCCATAGTGTATATTGAATAACAACATGTACGTAGGGTATCTACATAAATCTTTGTCTCCAAAGTGTACATCAAATAACAACCCATCACAAAGATCAAAAGAAGGCTAGATTGATAATATTTATGTCATCTTTAAACCGTTAGCAATAATATTATATATAAAAGAACTTTCTCAAATAAACACGAGATGTATCAATTCGTACAAATTGTTATTGAGAAATTGACTTAGGGGCAATTTAGCATGAGAAAATCTGAGAAATTTGAGGGTAAAGTAATCTGATTACACTGCAATCAATTTACTTTACTGTTTGTTGTTTGATAGTTTTTTAAGAAAATTAAAATTTATTTGTTTGGAATGAAGTAATCTGAGAGTATGATACTTTGAGTAAATTATAAGGATAAGATTACCCCAATAAAAAAAAAGGGAAATTAGGTTTCATTCGAATCAACTACGAACGAATCAATTCTGAATGAAATCGATTTGAACAATTCTATTTGAATCGATTTCGAACGGAATCGATCATTCGAATCGATTTCGTTCGGAATTGATTCGTTCGTAATTGATTCGAACGAAACCTAATGGCTCTCTTAAGGAAGAGAAACTCGCTAAAATATATTGACTTTATTGGAATTGTCATGTGCCCTACTTAAAACAGTTGTTTCATCATTCTCATTAGAGTGTTAACCAAAGTCTCACATGAGAAATTCATGATTATGAAACTTGAAGAAGGCCAATTAAATGTCCACTTGAAAGCAAGAGAATAAGAATGTAAAGAAAGCTCAAGCCCTGGTTCAGAATGAAGACACAGCTGAGCTTGGGGAGAGAATATTGTGTATTCATATGGAAACTTAATGATCCACGTGTCCCACAACAAGTGTTGTTTTAAAATAGAACAATTGAATTTTCTTGGGAAACTCAACTCTCAATTCACTAAATGGTTTGACTTGAGCTATCCACAAAAAGTCATGCATAAAGACTCAAGAAATTCAAAAATGCTTCACCATATGATGCAGGGCAACACTAGGGTTTGGTATTGTCGAGCTCTAATGCAATCCTAGGGTTCGTGAATGCTTGTGATTGCAGATTTTTAAAATGTATTCGAAAATTTAAGCACTTTTCGTGCAGCCGCTTCAGATCAGTTAAGCTTTAGCATTTGCCTGCAGAAAATTCTACAATCATTTGAAAATAACTTTTGTTGGCAATGGGGTGTCGTGAGTCACAAACAGGAAGAGCAATTGGCACCGGTTCCGGATCAAAGAAAAGGCTCCGGTCCAGAAAGGTAACTCGCACTTCGAGTTGTACTTGCCATGCGGGTGTGTTTGGAGGCATTTCCGTTCCGAAACCACTCGCAGCAACCGGATTTATATTTGCGCTCCTACAAATAATTTCTACCTGAAAATCGCACGAGAAAATAATTAAATAAATTCAGTTTAGGGTTTGGGAAGAACAAACACACGCCGATTTAAACCGAGTGAGAGAAGGGTGATCCGAGTAGATTTCTTGAGGTGGCGACCGGGCAGCAGTGGCTGGGGCAACGGCGGCGGCTGGGCAGGGGCAGCAACGTGGTGGCTGGGCAGCAGCGACTGGGCAGCAGCAGCAGGGGCAGCAGCGGCGGCTGGCAGTGGCGAGTGGCGGCAGGGGCAGCAGGAGTAGCAGCGGCGGCTGGCGGCGGCTGGGGTAGTGGCAACGGCTGTCCTGCAGGGGAGAAGTTAGAAGGCAACAAGGGGAGGGGTCCGAAAGGTGGCGGCTAGGGTTTGGGGAGGGAGGATTTGGAAACTAGGGTTTTCCCGAGGGGAACAAGAGCCGTTCTCGCTGTTTGGAGAAAACTCAGAATTTCTATATATCAAAACTGAAATTAACATATATATTTTGGGTATTTATAATACCCTCAAAGCAATCTCGACCTTAGAGTGTTTTTAATAAACGATCGGATGGCTAATATTCGTCCCTCCGATCAATACATGAAACGGACAAAAATAAATGCATAAAATGAAACTGAAACGTCAAGGCCGGTACGGGTCCGGGTGGGCTCGACGGCGGGACCCGCATCGAAGATGGTCCCCATCAACTCTCCCCCGCTCAAAAGCACTCATCACCGGTGAGTGGTCTGGAGGTAGCGGGCTAAGAGGTCAGCATTCAATCTCTCAATCTCCTCTGCAAGTACCCAACTGTCCTCCGTGTCG
Organism: Gastrodia elata; assembly: GCA_016760335.1. NCBI lineage: Eukaryota > Viridiplantae > Streptophyta > Magnoliopsida > Asparagales > Orchidaceae > Gastrodia > Gastrodia elata. The sequence goes on along the minus strand of CM028671.1, from coordinate 35,170 downwards.
AGTCGTCCTCTCCAACGAACCAAATATCTCTGAAAGCCACCCTCAGTAGTGGCAATTGTCTCCTCATCCAGAATCAGCTCTGGCAGTAAATCTCCTCAGGGTAATGTGCCTGTGGATCTCGGTATCGGCAATAGGTCTCAATTGAAGCTCTGTCCTCTGGTGCTGGAGTGCTACCATCAGGGGTGGTAGTATTAGGGGAAAAGTAGGCATGCCTGTCTGTGGAGCTATATCCTCACCAACACTCTGCTCTCTCATACGTTCCGATTCGGAACTATCTGCAGAAGGCTCCTCAGGTCCCAGTGGGTGTCCGTAGAATCGGGTCAGATCAGCCACATTGAACACTGGATGTACTTGTAACGACCCAAAATTGTTACTTTGCGAATTAGGTTAATTTTTGACTCTGACATTAGAACCCCGAAGAATTTCAATTTAGGGCAAACAAAACTACCAATAAATAGAAACAACTTTAAAGATCAAAGTGCCCTAGTTTGAGAAAAATTCGATTAACGGAAGCTCACATTCTATTTTCTGAAATTTCTAAATTTTAAAAATCAAAAATATTGAAATACGTGTCTGAATTCATCATTTTCAGTGTCGACATGTTATGTACATTATTCAAAGGCTGCTCGAGAAGTTTCATCAAATTCTGAGCGTCGAATTTATCGTGGTTAATTTTTGAAGTTTTAAACCTCAAAAATTAATATAAAATAAAATATTACTCTGAATCAAAAAATTTTGGCGTGAGAGTGTTCGTCATGTCGTAACACACCTCGGTGCCAAGTTTCATTGCATTTGGACGCCAAACGGCGAAAAAATGCAATTAATTTAAAGTCTAAATTTTTTCATTCTTTTTCCTCTGTTTTCCCCTAAAATCCTACGCCCCCCTATAAGATCGCATCCTACGATCTTTTCTCCGCCAAAAGGCGGAAGAAGCTTCCACGCGCTGACTCCTTCCCCGCCTGCGAATCGCAGGCTCTGTCAGGCAGAACTTCCGCCTGCTAGAAGAGGGCCTGCCTGCGCCGTTCCTGGCGCAGGGTTCAGTCGGCCCTCTCAGCCGACCCCCCCTGCTACTCTCCTCTTTAAATAGAGGCCCCCTCCCCCTCTCCTCCTCGCAAAACGGCAGCCCCTCTCAGCCAGCCCCTCCTCAGCCCTTCCAGCAGTCGGCGGCCCTCCTCAGCCCTTCCAGCAGCCAGCCGGCCCCTCTTCAGCCACTCCAGCCTCCTTCCGGCAGCCCGGCAGCCCCCGGCAGTCCCTTCCAGCAGCTTTCGGCAGCCCAGCAGTCCCTTCCAGCAGCTTCCGGCAGCCCCCGGCAGTCCCCTTCAGCCAGCCAGCTCCCTCTCCGGCAGCTCCCGGCAACCCCCGACAGCCAGCTATCAAGCCGCCAAACCACTCTGTAGCCGCTGCCAGCCAGCCTCTTGTCGTTGCCACCTCGGCCAGCCATCCGGCTACCCCGTTCCAATCCTCCTTTATTTTCGGCAATTCTAAAAACTAAGGTATGAGGAGTTGGAAATGGAAGAAAATTGAAAAGGACGCTTTCTTACTAACTTTATATGCGTTGTTATTAGTCATTCGCATTTTAATCATTCTCATTAATTAATAATGAGAACAATTAAAAATGATATAAATGACTACTATTTCTATTTTAAGTATTCTTTTCTATCGTTACTCTTAATACAGTAACATTATTATATACGGACTTAAATCATTATAAATGAAAATGACAAATAAAGAATAAATATAAAAATTACGAAATATCGCATCACTTTTAAAAGAGACTAATTTAAAGAAATATTGGGGACTTCAATGCAGATTGAGCGAACTGTCACTCATTCGAGCTGTTGAACTTCTGAACTTAAAGAACAAAGATACCCAGTACATGACATGTATTATATTTTGCACTTTTACTGCTGCTTAGCTTCGCGTATTTTGCTTTGAGCCAGATTCATTTAAAGCTTAGTTGGTTGTTAGAAACCAGCATCCTTTTCCTTCGGGGGTTACTGGAAAATGGCATCAGTAACATTAATGCTTGGTTGGTTGTTAAAAACCAATATCCTTTTCATTCGGGGTTGTTGCTGGAAAAATGACATCAGCAACATTCGGGGTTGTTATTGAAAAATGACATCAATAATATTCGGGATTGTTACTGGAAAATGACATCGGCAACATTCGGGATTGATTACTGAAAAATGACATCTGTAATCTTTATTTGATAAATAATATTTGTTGCAGGAAATTGTTTATCTTGCGCTATTACCTTATTTTTCTCCTGCATTTTACTTCTGCCTTACTTCCGTTAATCGCATCATTAAAAATGTAAATGTTATTGTATACTGCAGTACTTAGAATATTCTCTAATTACTGGGAATTCAAATCCTGGTATTATTTTCTGTACAATACCAGGTCAGGTGCTCCTAGGGGATTGCGCGCAAGAACCATAATGCTTAAAAAAGTTCAACTGCTAATAAGATCCACAGCGCTATTTTATTTTTATTTATCTTTTATCTTTTTCTTTATTTTTTTTACTTTTGTACGAGGAGTAGTGATGAAAAGACCTTGTAAAGTGAACATTGAAATAATTGAATAATATCCTTTGGCTTTTGTACGTTTGCTCTTTTTCTCTCAAGTTACTCAATATGATCATGCGGTAAGTGAACGCCCAATGTCGGAAAAGTTTCCGCTGAACCGGCAACGGGGACCTCACAGTACTCCCCAATCACATGGCAAGGCTAACTGGTATGCATTCGTACCAATCCTTTTCGTCACCCTGTATAGTCCGATTCTTCTGTTGGCCAGCTTCTTCAGGCTTCCCGAGGGAAGCCTATCAAGACTTAGTCGCACCATCACCAAGTCACCTACCTCAAAAGATGTGTCCCTTCGTCTGGCATCAGCTTGCATCTTATAACGATCGTAGTTGCTGTGCAATTTGTGCTTAATCTCCTTATGTAATTCATGCAATTGTAATGCAAGTTCTGATGCAAATTGACTCGTCCTATGAGTGTACGATAGGGGAACTAAATCTAGAGGAACCCTAGCCCTATGGTCGTGAACTATCTCATTCGGAGACATCCCAGTTGACCGGTTCAACGAGTTATTGTAGACTAATTGGGCGTGTGGTAAGATCAGATCCCAATTAGCCTTGTGGTCCCCAACCAGACATCTCAGCAGATTCCCTAGGCTACGGTTGACAACCTCAGTCTGGCCATCGGTCTGTGGGTGGTAGGCTGTCGAAAACATGAGCTTGGTTTCCATAAGACGCCACAAGATTTTCCAGTGTTGCAGCCAATACCAACCATTGTGATCGTTGTTCTCATAAGCTATAAGATGGCTAAATAATTTGTTATAACCATTTTACATAAAACATTTTTTAAAGATAAATTGGAATCATCATTTTTCTCTAATTCTTAAAAAATTGAGCTGTCTAAAATGCTTTTTTAGCAATTTTTTTCTCAATGTCATAAAATTTGAGCAATCATTATTAGTTTCATAATTAATATGCATGCAATTTGGCCATACCACTTGTCATGGGGCAACTGTAGCAAGTTTTTCCATCAATTTCAAGTAAAAGTTTTCTCCTACAAAATTTTTTTTTCTAGAACTCTGTGATTTCTCTGCTCGCGAATAGAAAATGGTTGAATGGTGCAAATGCTACAACTTTCACCCAAAATCTCCAATTTTTTCCCTAAATGGTGTACGGATACAGTTGTGATTATGTGACATGCCGTCCATACATCTTAATATTTAGTATAATGGAGTTAGATTTGCAAGAAAAATAACAAACTACATGAAATTTTGATAATATAAATTTGTTTAAAATTTGTACCCTAAATTTTTCACCAAAAATCTCCAATTTTTTCCCTAAATGGTGTATGGAGAGAGTTGTAATCATGTGGCTTGTCGTTCAACATCCTGATATTTAGTATAATGGAGTTAGATTTGTAAGAAATATATATAAACTACATTAAATTTTTAATATTATATATTTGATTAAAATTTTTAATTACAATCTTCTTAAAGAATCTTTGATCATTTGATGAATGTTACCCGATTTCCGTAACATTAGCCTTACATATTTTCATGTTCCCATTTGATGTAGTTACATTAAATTGATGGTTGTATTATTTATTTTGTGGACTTCATATTTTGTGACTTGTGTGGCTCATGTATGATGTAAAGCTTAATGGTGGTGAACGGGAAGTTTAGTATCTATTTTGTTGAAGTGCCTTAATGTGGATCCTGCGGCCTTTATAATTAATGAATGTTGAACACAAATCATTCAGTGTACTAATTATTTTACTCTCTGTCAAAAACTTAAAAAACTCCAAAAGGCTCTTTATTCTTGGAATAAAAATACTTTTAGTAAGATCTTTACGAATCTCTCTAATGCTGAAAAAGAAGTGGATAAATTGGAAAGCAGTTCATAAATCCTGGGCAACTAGAAGATGGAAGGGCTTGGAAGCAAGCCACGGCTACTTTAGCTCCACGTCAATATGGAAGAGCAATTTTAAAGACAAGACTACTCACCAGAGATTTGCAGATGGGAAAAGAAACACCAAGTTCTTTAAACATGTGGTTCAAAAAAGAAACAACAGATGGATCCACAAAATCAAAGATGAGGAATAATGGTACTACAATTAAAATGATGTTAACGAATCTGTTGTTCATTAGCTCTCTGAAATTTACAAAATACCTTTGAATTGTGATTCTGCTATTGATAGCATCGTTATCCCCATAATCATTACTGAAAAGGAAAATGAATCTTTAACTCCTATTCATACTTTGGAAGATATTAATGAGGTTTTTTTTCTCTCTAGATGGTGACATGTGTGCTGGACCTGATGATTTTTCTGCCCTCTTCTTTAAGAAATGCTGGGAAATTGTTTATTAAGATATTTGGAATGCCATTAAAGACTTCCCCTTCCAAAATTCTTGACAACTACCACCATTGTTTTGATTCCTAAAAAGAACTCTTGCACTTCTTGAAAGGATTATAAACCTATTAGCTTTTATAATACTTTTAATAAAATCATTACAAAGATCCTTGGCAATAGGCTTGCCCCTTCTTAAAATTATCTCTCCTAATCAATCAAGCTTTATTCAAGGTAGATTTAATAGCGACAACATTCTTCTTACACATGAGCTTACTCAAGATACTAACAAGAACATGAGTGGGGAAAATTTGATGTTAAAGTTGGATATCCCCAAAGAAATTTGATTTTAATGTTGGAGATCTTTATAAAGTTTGAAATGTTTTTGGATTCTCAATAGGTTTTAGAAAAATAATCTAAAATTGTATAGAGGGTTGTTGGTTCATTGTTCTTGTGAATGGTGTCAAAATTGATTTCAATAAAAGTGCAAAGGGTCTCCACCATAAAGACCCCCTCTCTCCTACTCTTTACATTTTGGGAACTAATTACTTTCTAGAAAGATAAACAACCTCTTCATCCAGCACCCTCTACTATGTTTTTCAACACTATATCCAATATTAGTGTTTTCCATTTATTTTTGTGGCTGACCTTCTTTTATTTAAACGGGAATAAGTCATATCTTAGCAAAGTTAATCAACTATTAAACCATTTTAAAGGTGTTTCTGGGCTCAGTATTAATAATAATAAAAGCTGTTTTATAGCAGCAAAACACTTCACTGACACCAAATGTAGCCTTATCACTAACCTCCTTGGTTTCAATACGAAAATACTGCATATTACTTAACGTAGTATCCCGATCTTCAAAGGCATAAATAAGGTTAATTATTCTAAGGTGATTATTTTTAAAATCAAAGCTCGGGAAAACAAAGCTCTTTCATCAAAAAGTAATATTACTTTGCTTAAAAATAACTTGTGTTCAGTGCCTTTGTACATTTTCCAAGTTCTCAGCAATTTTACTTAGAATGGAGAAAACTTCAATAGTTTTTTATGGGGCTCTAATTCTAATGATAAAAATTGCATTGGTTCAGCTGGAAGAAATTTTTCCTTCCAACGGATGAAGGCTACAAAGATATTATTAAAACGTATACCATGAAAGATTGCATAATTTCAGACTAAACCATAGCTTTTAGGCTAATTTTATTAAGAAAAAATATTGCAACGAAAACCACCCAGTCTGCACTCAAATTAAATCCTCGGATTCTCCTAACCGGAAGAGAGTTAGTAAAATGAACCATGTTTTTGAAAACCATATTGCATGGTATATTGGGAAAGGGAATATCTTCTTCTTGCACGATTGCTGGTATGGGGAACAAAGTTTGGCTTTATGTTTTCCTAATCGCATTTATTCAACTTGTAAAGTTAAATTTTATGATACAAACGGTTAGAATCACAACAAACGTAAACAAGTTTTAATGGCCACGATGATACTATTGAGGAGATCTTAAATATCCTTTTTAAAATATCATATAAGGACATGCTTATTTAGAAAGGCTCTTCCCCTGCACATTTTGATTTTAAATGTGTTTTTAATACCTTTCGTTCAAATGCTAATCACTTTAAAATGGGTAGTATTATTTAGCACAAAGCCATTAGACCATCCATATCTTTCTTCTGGTGAATGATTCTCCATAATTGGATCTCGATTGATGAGGTTTTGATTAATAAAGGCTTTCTTATTGCTTACAGGTGCTTATATTGTCAAATCAATATCAAAACTATTAACCATCTTTTATTTATGGTGAAAAAGCAAAGAAAGTTTGGATATTTTTTGCTTATTTGATTGACTTCAAACCAAATCATCACTTAAACTTTAATGCTGTTATCCTTAACTAGAGAGTTTTTAGATTTTTTGTCAAGTATGATCATATAAGAGTTTTAATGTTTATCCTTATTCTATGGCACATTTAAGAGGAGAGAAACAATTGAAACTATAGGAATCTTAAATTTAATACTTGAAAAGCAGAGCCTTTCTAGCCTAGTATCGTGAAACAACTTACTGCTTTAAGAGCATAAATGAAATCCATCTTTAATAAAAAAATAGCATTATTGATGAAATAGAAAGCTCAGTCAGACTAAGTTAAGCTTCCTCTAGTACTCAATTTCAACTCCAATGCTACTCTAAAACAATTACAATTTTAATAAGGAAAATGAAAGAATCAAAATTCATAATCACAAGCGTGCACTCCAAAGCTTCATAACAGCTGAACAAGTGAACAGTTAATAGTTAGTTTGTGCAGAGGCAGCATTTTAAATACAGCATGGCATTGTATCCCAATGCAAGAACTTCAAGAAGATGCAAACGACAGCATCTGCAAGTTGCCCACAAAATCACAAGCATTTTATAAATAATATCACTGCAATAAAATTTACTAGTATAGAAATTATTAATAAAGAGAGCAAAAAAAACCCTAAAAAATAAAAGCGGCGAAAGTAAGACAAAAAAACCTTATCCTGATTATCATCTGGAGTAAACACGAAAGGTGAACTTTCTTCTTCTTTTAAAATAATAGGATATGCAGATAAAGATGCTGAAGCAGAACTTGATTTCAAATAAACCTTATGGTTTACAAACAATTAATAAAGCCTTAGTTTATATAAATGTTCCTTTCAGTGTAGCATCAAATAATTTCAGCAAAACATAGACACTGCATAATTATTACAAAAAATGAGCCAACAAATACCACAAGTACAACAAAAACAGATACAGCGAGACAGTAATAAGAAATAAAAATAAAAGATGCTAAGTACAATTAAATTTTAAGCACAAACGAAGCATACACACAAAAAAATTAGAATAAAAACAGTGTTTATCAAGTTCCATATCACTTGGCTTATTGTAGTACCATGTGCCTCTAATGATAAACAGAAAATCAAGCGACAAGTAAATAAATAAGGAAAAAAAGGCATTGCCTAGGAAAAAGCATACACAGAAGAATAGGATGGGGTAGGTGGCTTTTTCAATGCAAGCGTTTATAAAAATTACTACTTATTTCATTTGTATTTAATATAAGAATTTGATTTCATCAAAATTAATACTATTGAAGAGTGCAACTACGGAGCAAAATTTGTAGAACTATTATCATTTTTTAATAAACTTTGAACTTCGTACAAGTTAGCTTCAATTTCATAAAAAGAAAGTCTGTAGGTACTTGCATGTTTTAACAATCCATTTAAAATATGAAACTATGCAATAGGCCTAGTAAAGTTCATGTTACATCGCTGCATTAGTTGAGTAATGTGTAATTATTTTGTTGAAACTTTTGGCACACTTGAGCCCACTCAAGCTTCACAAGTAATAAATTCACTAAAGGTGCTTTCACTACGTATTGCAAGCAGAACATTCCACTCTGCTGCTTTTCCATTGTGAGCAGAATGCCTGTGGAAAACTTGTGGTCATTGTCATTGCCCATAATTTCCATTTATGTCTCAAATTTCATCTCTTCGAACTTGAATTTGCAATCTTAGCAACGTTCATATAAGTTGTTTGGCCTGTGTTTTCCTTCCTCCTAATGGAACCAAACAGGTTTTTCAACTTATCACAGTAAAGAAAACCCTTTCCACCAACTAAACTTAAATATTTTCAATATTTCTTAGTAGCTATTTTTCACACTGTATAGTTTAACACAAATCAAGTAATTCAAGATCAGCTAAAAACCACTTTTACATTCATTAATGTAAGAAGTACATAAAATTTGACTCTATATAATACATTCACTTAAAAACGCTACCAATATAAATGACATTATATTTCATATAGCCAACCCCCACCTAGTGGGAAAAAGGCTTGGTGGTGGTGGTGTTGTTGTTATTTCATGACCACCACAAATTAGCTCAAGCATATGTTATAATTGTGTTTTTACTATAGTTATATTACAAATGTGCACAAAAATGATTATCAATTTATTGACAGTGTTCCACACTCAAATCAGCCACAAATCACACACAATATTTAAGCAGATGAAAATTTTAATTGATAACATATTGATAATATTAAATTCTAGCATATCGCCATTTTTAAAATTTTCCTTCAAGATTAAACATCTATCTGCAACCAGACAGTTCTAGCATATAAACACAAAATGACTACAACGGTGTGGATCAGGAAGACTCCCAAAGCAGCACACACATAGATTGAGAAAAATCAACATGGAAAGCATTTTAATCACAATGTTCCAACAATGCACAAATAACCATTTTTAGAATCTTGCTTATCATTTATAGCTTCATTAATCACAATTTGGCCAATAATACACAAATAACCATTTTTAGAACCAAGGCCGAACTCCTCATTTTGTGACACCCTCTCATCAGGCGCGAAATGCGGGACGAGGAGGTAGTAGAAGCCCATCAGCCCCGGGATCGGTATTGCTAAGGCTGACTCCCGCTCAGATCCTCCCCGGCCCCCCAAGCGCAATAAATTGCTGCTGCTCACCGAATTCCAACACCGATGGATGACATCTTTATTGACGGAAGAGTTTTTTCGTTTCTAGAAGCCACCTGAAATGCGCTCGGGAAAAGGGAGACGGCTGCTTCACCCTGCACTGCGCTGCAATAGAGCGATTGGAGACCTCTTGAAACCAGTTCAGAGTCATCTTTGAGCAACAGGCATCCACGGGTCACCTCCAGCAGCGCGCCACTTCGAACGATAGGCAATATCGGAGGAACCGGACTGGACGCTGCCGCCACAGGCTCTGGCATCATCCGCCCAGACGTCGCGCCGTACCATAGTGTGATAGGCTATGCCGAAAAGTCTCTCTGGTTTGCGTCCCTCTACGAAAAATCGGCGAACCCGCAAACAAAAATCGAATAATCCTTTCCATCCTCCAATGAAGCCCACTTAGGCAGCGAGCGGCGACAACGCGTCCCGATGAGCTGGATGGCACGTCTTCCCGATGCCACGCGAGGTACCAATGTGTCATTGGGTCCCGAGGTGAACCAGTTCAGCACCATTAGCGGCGCCCCCTGAACCGAGCAGCTAGCGCAAACAGCTAAAGGGTTTGGGCTACGGCCCATGGCGCTACCCTTATGAGTTGTGGGCCTCAGGTGCTTGGCCCATTAGGATCTGTGGATGTAGCAAGCCAGGGCCTACCGAATGGAGGAGGCAGATTGAACCAACCCAGCATACGCAACGGCTCCCTCCTGAACTGGCGAATTAGGGCGCACACCGAACGGGCACCCACGGGTGCTAACCGCGACCCTCAAGTGGCCCATAGCGATGCGATCCTGATCCCATTAACCGGCCCACAAAAGCTAAAGAAATGGGTTAAGGATCGTTGTGCTCCTCGCCCACTTGAATGGAGGAGCTGGCCCAATCTGCGCCTGACACATGCTGATGGATTAGAGCCCAAATGGAACCGAAGCCCATTTCCTTAATATCTTGGAAGATCCTTGGTTGGAACCGTACATTGTGGAACATGTTGCGTGGTAGCCAAAAATATCCTTGGATTTAAAAGGAACTGAAGGAAATGCTCAAGGATCTACGAAAAGCTCTCCCAAAAGTGTGATCATTCCAAGATCGGCCTCTTTGCTCACTGATCCTAATGAAATTCTAGAGGTTTAAACATCAATGGAGAAGGGGACCATGATCCTTTGCGGAATTTTTTAGGTGGGTTGACATGGACAACACCAACCATATGCACAGCCGCACCTCCCGATAGCTAGTGGGCAGCTACAATTCCACGGCATGGAAAACCTAATTTTCTGATGCTGACCCCCCAGGAATTTCTTTCATGTGTAGCTTACTGTCTTTTGCTTGGCGGGAATAGTATATTATGTGTGTTCAAATGTTGTAAATGTTCGGCCACCTATGCTGTAATTCTTCCTATATTAATGAAAATATCATATTGCCTTAAAAAAACCATTTTTAGAACCATGATCACTCTTCAAAATGATTATCAGGTAATGAACATAAAACAAGTCATTGTTGTTTTGAAATAGTTCCAAATTAAGCCATTTTGAAAATATTCCAAATATAAAGCATCAAAGTACTTCGAAACAGCAGCAAACAAAGAAACCAATTGTATGAAGACATGAACAATGATGTTAAATAAGATTACATAATGCACCCAAAGCTCAATCAAAGCCCCTCAATAAAAATAAACTTAAGCAAATTATCTCAATCATTAAATCTATTTTAGGTAATTTCTACAAGCATGCAATAGAATATAAATAAAGTACAACAGTGTAACAACCCAATGTCGTTACTTTGCAAATTTGATCAAATCCCGACTTAAAAATAAGTATCCCGGGCGACTTCAAAATTATGGCAAACCAAAAATATCATTGGTTAAAAATAGTTTTTAGATCAAAATATCTTAGCTTGAAAGAAATTTGGATAACGTAAACTCCTTGATATATTTTTGAATTGTTTAAATTCACTAAATTGAGAAAATTAAATACAAATCCAAATTCATCGATTTTGGTATCATTGGGTTAAGTATATTATTTAAATGCTACATTAAAAGTTTCATCAAATTTGAAGATTCGGTTCTATCGTAATTAATTTTTAAAATATTGCTCCGATTCGAAAATGTTTGACACAAGGGTGTTCGTCTCATCGTAACACACATCTGTGTCAAGTTTCGTTATTTTTGAAAATCAAACAACGAAAAATGCGAAATTTTTAATTGAAATTATTTATTTAAAATTCTCTATTTTCCTTCTTGTCCCCCTGACGCGGGATGCGAGAGGCAGGGCGCAGGCTCTGTCACTCGTAAAGTCTGCCAAGCAGGACGTGCGCCGCCTACCACGCACCGCCCTAGTCGGTGGCTGGTCGGCAGTCGACCAGTTGGCCAGCCATGCCACCTCTCCCCTTCCCTCCCTCCGTCTATATATACCCCCTCCCCTCTCTTCTTCCCTCAGCCCAGCCACCTGCCAGCCGCCGCCTCCTCTGCTTTCGGCCACCCCCTCCGGCCCCTTCAGCCACGTCTAGCCTCCCTACGGCTTCTAGCAACCCTAACCCTAGGTGAGAGGTGAAAAAAAAGAGGAGGAAAATAAAATACTTTTTTTTTATTATTATTATTTTTCTTCATTTCTTTTGCATTTTTTTTCATAATATAATTATTATTATTTACATAATAATAATTATCTTATTTCTTTATTTATCTCTAATGTCATGTTATTAATATTATTATTGTTGTCATTAATTAATAATGATAACAGTAAAAATATTATATTATGATTACTATTATTCCTCTATCCTCATTTTCATTCCGTCATTTTTTTTTTCTTTTTATTATTATTATTAATTTATGCAATTTTTAATTACAATCATTTTCATTCTGTCTTTTTCTATTATACATTATTATTATCATTAAATAATGATAATAATAACACTATTATAAATATTATTATAACCTTCAGTAACTTAAATTGTTCTTTTATTAAGATGAGAGAGTGAAAGAAAAACAGAATAGAAAAGAAAAAAATAAATATTAAAGAATCTCCCAAAGGAAAGTCTCAATAATATAAAAATAAATGAGGATAGACGAATCTTAGAGCTTTTAATGGCCGCTCCTTTTTCTAAGATTGTAGGATGGCCTCGTTGAGTTGGATCCTTTGTTTTTTTTTTTTGTTTTTTTTTTGTTTTTTTTCTTTTTTTAGTCCTTTTTTTTTTTAAAAATATTTAGACTTAACATTGACAATTTCCGCAACTGAACTATCCAAATAAAATTTTCCCCCGAGTCATCCCCATCAACCGAAGAAGGGCAAGAAATTGGAGGCTACTCCACATAGTTCACTTATCCAGCATTATATGAATATTAGTTATATATTTTTGGAGCAAATCGGTAGAGCAAGCCATCAAACGCATGATGTTATGAGAGAGATCCTCAGGATAAACCCCCTCATTAAGAACACAACTTCACGGGAGGCTGAGAACGCACTTCAAAGTTGAGCTGAAGAGGCCACTTCATAGTAAGGAAAGTCCACCTCTTTGTCACCTTACAGCACTATAACTACAGTCTCCTCTCTTGCCAAACTTCAGCCACAAAACTATCTAAGCTCCCACCTATATCCAGGGACTAACCATCCATTGTTCCACCTGCAGGAGTGTCTTGCCTCACTGATAGAGTCACCTCACTACCGACACGATCTAAAGTTGAGTCCTGCGCTCTTGAATGAGATGCACTCAAAATAGCCGGACGGACTTCCATCACAAAAGGATTGAGGTCCGATTTCTCAATATGATGAGCAGCATGGACCTCACAGGTTGGCATATACTCCTCACTTCTTCTTAAGCTATCTTTAGTGAAGCCTTGAGGTTCATCTACAATAAGAGATATTTCGGTAGATACAAGACCATCAAGTCCAACCGACAACTTCCCACAATTGAAAATGATGACCCGGATTGTTTTCTAATCCAAATATAATTGCCCAAAAGAAAATTTGTCAAGATCATTCTTTTTAGCATAGTCAATGATCACCATCAGTTATTAGCAAAAAAAGCTTTCCTCAATGGCAAAATTATCCTCCAAAAAAAGGCCCTGCCTCCATCAGCCGATAAAGGAGACTCAGATACTCCATCCAACTAAATGCCAACATCCTCCCTTATCTGACAATTAACTAACCCCGCTTTAGGCCGTCATTGAGGAGACGCATGAGTCTTGTGCTTACCAAATTGCCCAAATGTCTTCCCTAACTTACGGAGAGAAGATTTAAAACCAATATCCTATCTTTTGAGTAAAAGATGTAACTGGAAACAAGATGACATGTCATGTCCGATAGTCCTGCAATGAGTACAATACAACTTGTTCTCAAAGATATAATCTTGTAGGTATTTGTTTTCCCAATGCATATTTCTGATTCAAAATGTTGTGTATGATCAATTTGAACCAATATGCGCGCCATCGAAGAGTGAAGAAGGCTTGCGGTGGCGAAGTAGACTTTAAGAGACTCTGCAAAATACGACCCCAATGCAAACAAAGTTGAGTGTGCCATCATATGAAGCTTGAGAAAGGGAAAATTTAACAAAATTGAGACAATGGGAGGTTCAATTCTTGGATCAAAAGACGGCATCCATTTCAGAACTTTCATGTAAAAGTTCTCTTGCGAAAAGTTTAGTTAATCAACTTCCTTTGATAACTTGATAATGATATGAGGAAAATCAATTAGGTACGTGCCATATGAATCGGACAATCCCAAACTATGTAGAAATTTGTGAATGTCTACCATCAACGATTTCCCAATGGCAAATTTTTCAACTAGTAAAAGCTCAAAGGGTCTGGCCAGTCTTTGAATTTCATCATTATAAAGAATAAGAGTTGGTTAATCTTGAATATATTTTATAGGTTTATACTGATTAAATTTCTTTGAGAATTTAAAGCATCGTGAAAGGAAAGGGGCGTAGAAACTGTCACTGAGTGCCTAGTATAAAGATCTGAAAGCCCGATCTCCTCCAAAGGCCTCTGGTTAGCCTCTGGCGTGATAGCCGAATCCGCCATAACAAAATTGCCTCCATCACAATCTCGGGAAGCATTCAACATTCGTACGACACCCATCTCGGGTGCAAACTGCACGCGTGACCCCCGACCGAGGGTCGTCAACCTGCCAAATTAGTCGTGCTCATCGGGTATGTTGTCGATGTCGTCGCACCACTCGTCTGTGCCTCATCGATCAAGCAAGATTTTGCATAGTAAATAGGGTTTCGATGCACCGATCGCTTCGTTCGTCTTCTTCGCATGAGGGACATCGCATGACTTTTCTTAACGAACAAAGAACCTCTTGGCATATTGAGATATGTCCTCAAGACTATGGATTCTATTTGGGTTAAACATTTACTCCATAAATTCTTATTTAGATCTATTAAGACGAAATCCTTTAGATTCCAAAGTGATCCTCTATAACTTGAGTTTTGCTTTAACTCTAACTCTAGAATTATCAATTAATAAAATATCTACAAACAACAAGCACTAAAAAATCTTCTCTTGAATATGTTCAGTAAGAACATCCATAATTAAAGCAAAAAACATGAACCGAGATATCCCCCCATTATACATATCTTTAGACAAACCAAATTGCGAGCAAAAACATGTTACAACCCCCCCCCCCAAATATGCATATCTTTAATAATTTTAATGTCACACAAGTTCTTTTTCTTTCCAAGACTTTCCAAAGTACTCATCATGGTACAATATTATAAGCCTTTTAAAGACCAATAAAAATTAAATGAAAATTTATTTTTTGTCTTAAAATCAAAATCCTAGTAAATGGATGCTTCCATGGTAGATTTACTTGCCCAAAAATTCAATTAATTTGTGAAATAAGTGTATTTGTACAATTAGCATTCAATCACTCTCCCATAATTTCAATGTACGGCTCATCAACTTAATTCCATATAATTTGCACAAGCTTGAGCATCACCTTTATTTGGGTAAATAGGTACAACAATACTTCACTTATTTGATAGCATTTTATTATTCAAAATAATATTAAACTACTTGATAAGCCAAAAAACTCATTGCTCACACAAATATTTTTACACATCGATAGGAATGTCATCCAATCGTAGTGATTTTTCACTTTTCATCCTCTTTAAAGCATTCCATCTCACAATTTACTAACTCATCAAATAAAAATATAATTGATATTATATTTAAAGTCATTAAACTCACTCATTTAATTGTTTCATTAAGAAGCATAGTAAAATAATCCAACAATCAATATTAAATATCTTTATCCCTAAGAAGAATTTTTTATCATCTTGGATTTACTTATGTCAAGTCATTGATTGACTCATCTCTTAAATTGACTAGCTCATATGTCTCTCCCTTAGCAATTTTTAATTTATCATATAAATTCTAAAATGCGACAATCTTAACGTTATGAAATGTTATGTTACTTTGGATTCTCAACAAGCAATGCATATGTGCATAGTGCAGAAAATCAAAATAAACTTAAGATTAACATCTTTGGTAAGGCAGAACTTCAAGAACTTCAAATAATTTAAGATGAGGTATTATTACATATGATGACAAAATAAAATCATAGTAGGTGGAGATCTCCCATTGGAGAAACATTATGGCCCATTGGAGAAACATTATGGCAATGATCAGCACTATCAATACTAGCTTCATATCTACCTAATTAGACAATAAGTGACCAAGACTACCACAGGACACCAAAGTGTCTATCCCAAATGATGAAGAGCAAATATTAATAAGTATCTATATATGATGGACATGATTGGTAATAAATACTCTAAAGTTGGTTGGTAAGACAACTCCTGGGATGCTCCTTTACAGCATGCTTTAGAATTGAGCAAGGGTCTTAAAATAATTCCTTTTTCTAACATCTAACTAAATGGAAATTTTCCATGCTTGCTAAGGTAAGCTTCTTAATGAACTTATGGGCCTCCATAGATGAAAAAAAGAATACGCAATTCCATTTAAGAGCACGCAGCAGAGAAAAACAACATTGAGCAAAATATACCTATCAACCTTGTATCCTAGTGCTAAAGATCATCATGCATGGGTGGCAAAGTTCCACTTCTCACAAATTTTATATGGTGGCATACTAGTATAGGACATATAATTAGCATCCTCATTAGGTTACAAAAATATAGCTAGCAAATCAAAATGCAAAGTGCATTGCTAAGCTTTGTCCAGCTGTTCCCCAAATGGTTTTCCTCATTAATTGCACATTGTTCTAAGTCGGAATATTCTTCAGTATGAACTAGAAGTGATCGAGGCTCTTGGAGTTGGTCAAAAAAGTAAGGCAATGAGCATGTGTGGGGGAAGCCTTAACTCTACTATGCGGCCTTCACATACATACTCGGAAGCTCGAAGCGAAGAGAAAGAGTGCTCCATTTTAAGGTTTCAAGCAGAATTTAAGTACTGATTGAGATAATAAGCCCAAACTTTGAAGTTGCCAATAACTAAGTTGTCAATGAACACAGAATCAAAATAAAGGAGAAACCAATTAACATTGATGTCAATGGTATGGTAGAAGCTAGAAATCATGACATCATCATATTTGATTTGATTGATAATGCTATCGAAAGTGGTTCAGAGTGTGCAGCTCAACATAGCCTACTAGGGACTCAGAAAATGAAGCTCTCCCATGTATTATTCCAAAATATTATCGATGGGGAGTTCCTATAGGGATCAAGTCCCTAAAATAGAAATTTTAAAAAGTAGGAAAAAAAAATTATGGTAAAATCAGATATTCGATGTTATATTCACTCAGCCCAATAGAAATTTTGTAAGCAGTACTACGTTCTATTCCAAAATTTGTTAAAACAGCTTAATCATTACAACTTTCACAGAAACAATTTGGAGATATGATCGCAACAAACAGCAATACTAATGAAGGCCTAGCTAGTCTAGATTATGGTATCTCCAATCAGCATCATTGCGAGAGATAGATGCAGTATACAGAGAGTTGTTTCTTACTTTCCTTCCATCAATTCTGAAAATTAATCAACAGGCCATCGATGCCTAGGTACATGTAGAGATTGTACTTGCTTAGTGTTGTAGAGAACCACAATAAAGATGAGGCATTGTTCAGCTATTGGAGGATCATTTTGTGCTTAAAATTAATTTAAACTTGTTTTTTGAATGGATTAAAATATTATTCACCCAATCAGAAGATCAAGCAATTATGATTGTCTTGCTTTCAAACTTCCTTGATGAAGCAGTGCAGCTGAAAACTGCCTAAACTTTGTTTGGCTAGATGTAGACGCAATTCAGAATGATAAAGTAACCAAAAATCATGTTGTTAACTAACACTTTGTGGTGCTTAAAGTTGTGCTGAAATTCTGCAATGTTGAGATAACAGATAGACCAACAAGGTGTTCTAAAGAAGATTACACCTTGACAATGAACTTTACAATGTGGATTTGAGGCTGCAATGTTTCTACATTCAGAAAGCATCCATGAGCCAAAGATTGTAACAGCCCAATTCAAAATGACAAGCAGGAAAAACAGTATGGCAAAAAAAGTCATTACAAGTGATAAGTTCAGTCTTCTCTTCAGCGAGGTGCACTTGATCTTATAATATTTTGAGGCGTATCAAGAAAACTTTTCAACATGAAACACAAATGAATCAGCGTGACTCAAAGCTCAACAGAGGATGAGTTGTTTGGAGCACAGTTTATTAATGTGCCAGTTGGAGCATACATACATAATCCCTATATATATAGTTGAAACACGGTTTGTGTTTAATTAATTAATTTTAGTGCAATCATTGTTCTGATGTATTCACTGGTTTCAGCAAATTGAACTGACCAAGGCCTGTTTGAGTGCACAGTATGAACCGTGCCTTTGCTTTTTAAATATGTTCAAGGGGCCATGTTCATGAGGTTAGCAATTACTTGATATGCAAGCAGCTGTAATTATTTTTAGGCATTCCATTTGATGAACAAGTCCTGAAAATCGTGAGTGGAAACCAATGTTTCCCGTATTCATAAGGTTAACATGCCCCTTCATTTGTTTTCCAGAAAGCTGCAGGCAGGAATGGCCTTCAAAACCAACTACCAATTTGACTTTAGAGAGAATGCACAGCAGATAAGATGGCAACAGCGGATCCCACACAGAAAACTCAAGAAAAAAATCACAACCCTTGGAGAGTTGCACAAGATCAAGTCCTGAGAAATGTTCCTCCATTGTCGATTCTAATGATTCAATAAATGTTAATCCGCTGCTGCTGAGGGAAGTGACCTTAGTGCTTCTATTGATCTAGGTCAAACTACGGTGGAAGGTTTAAGTTGGAAGTCATTTCAGCCTTGGTCAGAGTGCACTCGCACCTCTTTTGGATAATGTCCCCATATGAGGAACCCTGAAACTGCACAGAAACTGGTTATAGGGAGAACTTACCATTCTGTCCTTAGTGCTTCTATTGATCTAGGTCAAACTACGGTGGAAGGTTTAAGTTGGAAGTCATTTCAGCCTTGGTCGGAGTGCACTCGCACCTCTTTTGGATAATGTCCCGATATGAGGAACCCTGAAACTGCACAGAAACTGGTGATAGGGAGAACTTACCATTCTGTCCGTTTTGTGCTTTTTAAAATTTGTGTTTAGCTATCATTATGCCCCCCAAATGTGCATCATGAACACCGAAACCACAACCAATTTCAAATATGTTGGCATGCATGCTCCCCTTGTCAGTCGTTTATTATTGCATTCATAATGTTAAAATATTGGACAGTCGGTGAACTGGAATTCCTGAAATTATACATAAACGAGTTTTCTAGATTCTCCCCAAATTATCGCTGTACCCTTGGCACATGCAAGCAATGAGCTCAGTGACTGACAACAATATAAAGGCCCCCTATCATGTAACAGCAATTGCATATAAGAGTAATACTTTAATACAGCAACTTTACAAGCGAAGCCTAATTTATCTGATGCACTAATTTCGGTAAGTTTTAAAACAACAATTTAGCAATTTCACTAATAAAATAGATTGATTATATAACTACTATGGCAGTACAATCTTTGAATCCGAAATAGGGATTCAATTTAAAAAAGCATTTTCAAAATTTTCTAGAATCTGTCAATAAATTCAATCAGTTTATCTGCTGCATACGTCTTTCTTAAAAATTATTCTTTCTGATGCTCTTGTGCCAAATTTTTTTTACAAAACATTGTAACGTCACAGCAAATTATTCATTCAAATGAAGATAATAAATATAAATCATGATAAGCAGAATAACCTAAGAATGACTAGTGGTGGATAAACAAGTGTGAAGGTTTGTAATGGATGAAACTTCAACGAACACATTCAAGATTGTTAAATGGTCTAACTATAGCTTACAGATTGAGTAAGAAGGGCTTCCACTAGAACATTGACATCCTCCTCTCCTGGAAAAATAGAAGAAGTAGGACTTGTCATACAATCACAGAAGTCAGAAGACTGTTAGCAAAGATGCTACAATGGAAAGGTGATTTAAAACAACAAAAATACAAAGACCTACAAGTTTCACAAATAGAAGTGTGCATCTAATATATATATTAGCCTACCCTTTTGCTCGATCACTTTGTCGACAAGTATTGGTGAAAACCCCATTCCAACAAGATAAGATTTATAGCGACTGCTGGATGAGCTAGGAAGACTTTCCTATATCGATGTTAGAAGCAAACTATGAATGAGAAGCAAGATCACAATTAAAAATCTAAGATAATCAATAAAAATTTGGTTCAAATTACTATTAGCTTAACTGAAGAAAGAACAAAAGCGAGCAATAAGAGATTCATAAATTAGAAATGACTTAACATAACTTAGAAGCATGTGAGCCAAGGTACAAGCAAAAGAGAAACAAATGTTGGGATATCATCACACATACATGCATACTAGAATCCACAGTTTCACTAAACAATTTATCTAGGAGTTCAATGTTTTTCTTTTGTTACTTGAGTTTACCAGTATCATTTCTATCCATTTGACAACCCTTAGAAAAATGATGTTAAACTAAATCTTCTTTATAATGCTTTGTATTAGCGTTTTTAAAGGAATCAAAGCTCATTTCTTTCTTGAGAGAAAAAGAGAGAAAAAAGAAAGAAAAACGGAGATGAGAAATAGAGAAAAAGGAAGATAAAAAAAGAGTAAAACAAAGAAAGAGAAGGCTAACCGGGGCTTGGGGACGGTCGACGGTGCCAAAAATTACGTAAATATGTGCAGATTATTGGAAGATTAAAAAGCTCAACAGGTATTATTTTATTGCAAATACTTGAAATACATTTAGATAATATTATATTTAGATTAAGAATGGCTTCAACCCATACCTAAAGCTAGACAATTAGTTAATCGTAGACACATATTAGTTAATGTTGTGTAATTGATATACTAAGTTATATTTGTAAACCTAGAGATATTATTCCTATGAATAGAAATAATAAAAAATCAATAAATAATTATCTTCTTTCATTGATTTTCATTAGTTTACCAAATCATTTGTCTATTGACTCTTTACAACCTAAAGGTTTTGTAAATTGAATAATGAAGAGAGATGAAAAAAGTACAAAGAGATGGGATACAATGATGTGAGAGAAAATGAAGAGCAGCAATAAATGCTTTTATAGCCACTTTAGTCGATCAACTGTCTGATTAATGTTGTCCATGCTACCAGCTACGACAAGCGATGCCCGAAGGAGGCGATCAAGGTTGTGGCTATTGTAGAGTTCATCATTGGCATAATGATGGAGTCATTTAACAAGCTAAAGACTTGAGATAATAATAATAACAATAATAACTATAATAAAATGATGTTAACAAAAACTTTCAAAAAAAATAGGAAAGTTTATATTACAATATATAAAAATATTTTTTAAATTATTCTTATTTTAATTAAAAACTAATTATTTAATTATTAAGTTCTTTTAATATTAAATAAATAAAAAATAGAATAGGTTGTTATCTAGGCTATGTAGTTGGAGCTATAAGATAGGAGTGTGAACAAGCGAGTTCAAGTTAGCGGCAGCTTATAATTAAGCTTGATTATTAAATCGAGTTCGAACTCAAGCTTAATTTTAGGAACTTGAATCGACTCACAAATCAACTCACAAATAGATTAACTTATAAATAAATAGATAAAATAGTTTCATTTCAATGAAAAACTGTATCAAGAAAATGTAAATAATTAAAATTAAGAGGCAAATCATTAAAGGTTATTCAAAATGTAAGAAAGAGAAACAATTGCTACTATATTCATTAAATATGTATAATCAAATGAATTCTGATAAACTTGTGTTTGTTATATCGATAAATTTTAAACAAAACATCTCACAACATATCCAACCAAGTTAAGGTTGGCTCAAGCTTGGCTCCCTAGTTCATCAATCTCAGCTCACGAGTAATTACATCAAGCCGAGATAAAGTAGTTCATAAGTCAGCTTAGCTCAATTACATACTAGTGCATAGGATAATTAATACATACTTATTTTAAATAAATTAATTATATATGGATTTAATTATAAAATTAATTTATAAAAAAATTAAACTACCGAGTATTAACCTTTTAAAGAAGAAAGTTTGCAAAACGTTAAATGCACGAAGAATAAAACCAAAAACTCTTATAATAAAATTCAAAATTTGAGTAAGAAATAGAAGCATTTTTACCTTTTATTTGAAACTCACATTTTTTTCAAAAGAAATCAAAATTTAGAAAAGTAAAATAAAAGAGTGGAGTTAAATTGAGAAAAAAACTAGAACAGATACCTCCTTTACCCCAACAGGCATGAAGCATGGATTCAACACGGAGGAACCAACGCATGTAGAAGAATTAAACCCCCCAGCCTCGCCATTTGAAGAACTGTCACAACCCATGGAATCTTCTAGCTTAACCTAATAGATTCGAAATTTGCAAACTAAAGATTGCCTATGCAACATACAAAAAAAAACAAACTTTATGCAGTTATGGGCTCAGTGAAATACCATGTTGATCAGCAAAACAGCTTAAATGGTTCAATAAAACCTGCAAAATTTATATATTAATAGAAAGGAAGCAAAAGTTTAATGTAAAATTTTTCTTAAACTGAGCACACACCTCAGTCCACTTAAGCTTAGTACATAATAAGAAGACATGCTTGTAAAATCAGTTATAAAATAAGAACAATTGCTGCAAAAAGAAATAATCTTCTGAGATCTGACGCCCTAAATCCTCTTTGAAATTCAAGGGTGCACCATTATTACCTTTCCGTTACGTCAAGTTCATGCTGAATTTGCCAATCATTATCCTCAATATTTAGCATAATAACAAATAAATATGTGCATTTATTAATAATATTTAGCATATCCAGTCACTGCAACCTTTCGCACAATAAGGTTAGGAGGCTGGTTATAAACGAAATGTGGTTATTTGATGCTTAAAAATTCTCTATTAAGGGGTGCTCAACTTTATTAAGGGTGGTCAACAGAAAACTAACGACCAGCTTAATACTAATTGATGTAGACTAAATATAGTGAGAACACTAGAAAAAAATGATACACCGATAATAATATCTGACTGATGAATGCTTTAAATTCAGCAGATGTATACATGTCTTCTTGATAATCTGTTGTAAAGGAATGGCAACTATATGGTGACTGAAATACTGTTAATATCGAGAAGCCTTTAAGTGGAGTTCTAATATAATAAAATTTCTCAGTATAATTCTATTTCATAACAAGAAATGTTTCCTATTGATTAGTCTAAAGAAATGTTTCTTTGGAAAAGGATTGGATAATGCAGACGTTTGATCTAAGGGGCTGTTTGGTTGAATGTCAAGTCAAAAGTTATTAAGATAGCATGTTATTTAGATAGCAGTGCTATTCAGGTAACAAGAGTTGTTTGGTTCAGTTTATTTAAATAACAAATATCAGTTTGGTTCAGTTTATTTAAATAATAGATATCTGTATTATTCAGATATATATTATTTGGTTCATTGTTATTCATGCTATAATACACACGAGGTAAGATTACCCCAATACTGAGATTTAAATATAAATTAAAAAACTTCAATAAACAACTAGATAAACAATATGAATGACAATTATGTAAACAGTATTGGGGGATGTGACAAATATAAATCAAAAGACAATTAGGCAAAGAGTATCAAAACCAAAAAAGTATACAAATTTTATTGCAAACACCTGAGAAGTTTTATTTAATGATGTCAATGATCACACATAGCCACATATACCAAAATTTTAGGGGCTGTTTGGTTCAGTGTTATTTGAAAAGTTATTAAGATAGCATGTTATTTAGATAATATGTTATTCAGATAACAGTGTTATTCAGATAACAGTGGCTGTTTGGTTCAGTATTATTTAAATAATAGATGTCAGTGTTATTCAGATATATGTTATTTGGTTCAATGTCATTCATATTATAATATACATGAGGTAAGAATATCCCCAAATAAGACTCTTTCATTTCATAAAAAATTTTGTGAAGAAAAAAAAAAGATAGAGCAAATAAAACAGATAGTTCCATTCACCGTTTGGGTGCAACAAAAACCATTAACAGCAACCTTCATTTAAAGCAAAAAATAAACTTTAGATCTTAAGCAATTTATACATTTACAACAGCGTCCATTTATCACTTTACTTCATTTAGAACAAAATTTTCAAGATGATTTTCCCAAATTCATTGCAAATTGAAGATGGAAACTATGTTAGGCTTGATAATATACATAACACAGTCTCCTTCATATCAAATTGTTCGACGACAATACAGAGGACCTGAAAAATATTTGGCCAAATTAGTTCATACAAAGCTAAATACAGCCGACAGAAAATATCAAATTCAAAATGCCAAATGACTTGAGACTATAGAATCTGGATCAAGGTTGATAGCATCCAAACTTTGGTGAAAAAAAAAAACGTGCAAATTTCTCTTTTTACCAACACAATATTCTTTTACCAACACTATTTTTAATTTGCAAACACAGCTCCTCATTTCAATAGCTTAGATTGTTTTGAAAGCTTAAAACTAATATCAGCTTATCTTTGTTTCAACTTGATAGATGCAATAATAAATTAGTTCATACAAAACTTATCTTTGTTTCAACTTGATAGATGCAATAATAGGTGAAAATTTGTTGTTTCCCTTCCTTTCCTGAAAGCTCCTTTAGCATCTCTCGCAAATGAAGTTCGCAAGTCTTCTTTTATTATGTAATTGCACAAGCTATAACAAAATCTTAAGAACTCGTTCAAGCCATACTAAGCTTCAACAATCCCCTTGCAAGCATCCACATCAACTTGAACTTCAGCTCCATTAGAAATTTCAATCAATTGTCTATATCATAAACAAAGACGGGTAATGTCCTATGACAGAAGCTTTAAATCTTTTTTTTACCTCCTTATTATCCATTATTTGAATCAAATTACTCAATCTCATCCAAAAAATTATGAGCAATATTCTTATCTAATTGATCATTCCAATTAACTTATCTATGCCAGCACGTAATGAAATACAAAAAAAAAAAAAAGAGAGAAATCAAATTTAAACCTTCCAACTTATGCAATTGAAATGTGTTAGACGGAATCGCATATAAAGAAAAGGCAACGAAGAACCTTCCGCGCGTCTGGCTCGGCAAGGCAACGAAGAAGGCAGCGATCTCAGCGAGCGGCGAAGGCAACTGCGACCTTCCGTGCGTCTGCTAGCGACGGCAGCGACGGCAGGCAAGCTAGGCGTCGAATCTCAAGTCACGCGCGAAGTAATCTGAATGTCGGTTGATTTTCGACAGACATTCAGATTAAAATTATAAAATGGCATTTTCTTAATTTTTGAGATGTCATTTTCTAATGACATCAAATCAAACACCTATTTTTTTATGAAAAGTTTTAAATAATATCACATAATACTAAATAGCATCAAATCAAATAGTCCCTAATTTTAAATTAGTAATAATACATATTAAAAATCATAAAGCAAATATAATCCTAAGTTAATCATAATCAATTGGTAATATCAAGCAAATCTTCAGAAAAAACATCCATCAAAAAATCGAAGTGAATGGGAACGGGAGGTGAAGCGAAGGCGAAGTACCTTCGTTCACGAAATCGGCTAGGCGAGGCGAGGCGAAGCAGAAGCGAAGCGGAGGCGGAGGCGCAGGCGTAGGCGGAGGCGGAGGCGGAGGCGGAGGCGCAGGCGCAGGCGGAGGCGGAGGCGCAGGCGGAGGCGGAGGCGCAGGCGGAGGCGGAGGCGCAGGCGGAGGCGGAGGCGCAGGCGGAGGCGGAGGCGCAGGCGGAGGCGGAGGCGCAGGCGGAGGCGGAGGTGGAGGCCGAGGCGCAGGCGGAGGCGCAGGCGCAGGCGCAGGCGGAGGCGGAGGCGGAGCACCGGCGCTACGTCTGGCGGTGGAGGAGGAGGGGACCTTTGGGAGAACGAACCGAAGAACCCTATGCTTTTCGATAGATTGTCGGGCAATATGACATTTCGCAATGTGGCAATTTTGGATTAAGGGGCTGTTTGTTTCACCAGCTTCTTGGGGTATTTGATGCTTTTTGAGGTAGTTTGATGTTATTTAGAAATGTCGGTAAAACAGTGTTGTTGATTAGATGTTATCTAATTAAGTACATCCCAAAAATTATCTAAATCAAAATGTTATATGAACGTTGGCTGATTCAAATAACATCGTAGTTTTTCGCGTTCGTTCTCCCGAATCTCGCCTCCGCCAGATGCAGTGCCGGTGCTCTACCTTCGCTCCACCTTCTTTTGCCTTGCCTTGCTAATTTCATTAACTAGGAGCTCCGCCTTCACTTCACCTCCCGTTCCATTCACTTTGCTGTTTTTATGGATATTTTTTCTGAAGATTTGCTTGATATTGCTAAAATATATATACATAATGTTTCAATCCAATGTGTTAGTAGATTATTTGTTGAATACACTTTTTTGCGGGGCCTATATGAAAAAAAAATAAAAAATTACGGATCTTGAATATTTTTTAATGTATATTCTTGTGTAAGCATAATATTTTTATAATAACTATAATAATATTATTATTATATATTATTGTTTATATTTATACAAATAAAAACATTCTTATAAGATAGAAGTGATGTTATTTTCTTAGAGGAAGAATATAATATAATAAGAAAGAAATAATATTATATATATATATATATATATATATATATATATATGCTTAGAGAGAGAATTATAAAGAATAATCAAAAATAATAATAATAATATTACTATTATTATTTTTATTATTATTATTATCATTTATGTGATAATTTACATGTAACATATATTATTATTCATCATAGAGAGAGAATATGATAATAGGACGAAAATAATGATATTATGTCATGTGATAACTATGCACATATATTTATCTAGAAAGAGAATATTATGATATTAATAAGATAATAATAATATTATTATTATCATTACTAATAATGTTATTATTCATACAATAATAATAAAAGTTTATAAGTAAGCATGATTGAACTTAAGTACTTAGAGAATATTATATTATGAAGAATATGTTCAAATTAACTATAAATTTTATATGCTCAAATAAAATATAATTCCACTGACAAAATATGGCAATAGAATAAAAAAAGAGTAATATTAATAATATTTAGTGTTTAACTTAGATATGGAGGTTTATTATGAAGTAATTATTGTAAACTTCTTTTAAAAGAATAAATCAAGCATTTTAGAACTTAGCATAAAATTAGGTTAATAATAATGAGAATCATCTTAAGCACCATGAATAAAAGGGTTAGATAAATAATAAAATAATAAAAATAACTATCAAACCATAACTAGCAATAATTAATAAGAATCTTACAAATACCTTAGGTCGGTGGTACAAATACTTCATTGTTTACTATGGTACTTAGAGTATTCTCTAATTACTATGATTTTTAATCTCAGTATTATTTTATGTACAAAATGAGGCCAGGTACTTTTGGGAGAGCTTAAATAAGAACTTTAAAAATTTTCACTGGTAAAAGAATCTACGACACAACTTTTTCTTTTATTTTATTTTACTTTTTCAAAGTTTATCTTGTGTTATAGAATATGAACTTTGTCAAAAGTTAATTAGCTGCATTGTAAATTTGAAATATTATTAAATGAGAAATATCTTTTGGCTTTTATATGTGTTCCTTTTCTTTCAAAATTGCTCAATATGATGGGACAGTTCTCGTTGAACTTACGTCGGGCCATCACAACCTATGTCGATGATAGGAAGGGAATGACCATTTCTGATTGTGACGTTGTCGCTGCCTTTATATGGTTCTGCTATGGATAGGTAACGTAGATGATTTGTGATGTGGTTTGAGGCTCCTTAATCAAGGTGCCAATTGAGGTCCGATGGTTAGTTTCTTTCTAACTAGATAGTAGATGCCAAAGTAACGCGCCAATGTTGGGTTTAATTTCTTCTCAATATTGGGGTTATCACAATAATATAGAAAGAGCGTATATATTTGATTAAAGAAAACTTACAAGGAGTGTCAAATAAAACTCGAGCCTTTGATTGTCCAAACGGGTTTTAATTCAAGAGAACTTTTAACTAAATCATACAATATAAAAATTTATTAAAATAATGTAGAGTTGAAGCTAATTTGAAATTCTTGAATTGAAATGTTGCAGGATCATAATATTCCACTTAAAAGTAATGAGAACTAATACACCCAGAACTTTATCCTGCCATGTATCATTATATTTACTTCCTAGCGCATCAATACCAAGCTTAAGCTACAAATAAAACAGCATTTGCTACCTCTTGTAGTCGCTATATATATTTGTGTGTGTGTGTACTTCATGATATCTATGGTATATGTTTTTCTTCATAAGTTGATCTTTTACGAATCTGTGTGTAAAATTTGTTAGTTACAAAAGAGATGATGAAATTTATAATAATATTTATATTTTATGTTTTTCTTTCTCTCTCTCTCTATTAATAAAAATGATAAAAATAATGTATATAATAATAATGAGAGAATATGATGATTTTAATAATGAAAAAGTATGATAACGTATATAATAATAAGGATAATAATGATGACGAAAATAATAGTAATAATAATAATAAGAGAATTGTTACACTTACACACTAGTATACACTAAAATATATAGATGATATTTCAATCCAATGCATAAGTAGATTATTGGTTGAATACACTTTTTTGCGGAGCCTATATGCAAAAAAAAAAAAATTACTCATCTTAAATATTTTTAGTGTATATTCTTGTATAAACATAGTATTTTTCTAATAACTATAATAATAATATTATTATATATTATTATTTATATTTATACGATAAAAATATTCTTATAAGATAGAAGTGCTATTATTTTCTTAGAGAGATAATATAATATAATAAGAAAGAAATAATATTATATATATATATATATGCTTAGAGAGAGAATTAGAGATAATAATAAAATAATAATAATAATAATAATATTATTATTATTATTATTATTGCATTATTATTTTTATTATTATTATTATTATTTATGTGATAATTTATACGTAAAATGTATTATTATTCATCATAGAGAGAGAATATGATAATAGGAAGAAAATAATGATGTTATGTCGTGTGATAATTATGCACATATATTTATTTAGAAAGAGAATATTATGATATTAATAAGATAATAATAATAATATTATTATCATTACTAATAATATTATTATTCATACAATAATAATAAAAGGTTACAAGTACGCATGATTGAACTTAAGTACTTAGAAGTTTAGATTAACCTAAACATAATCCTAGCATTTTTGAAAATCTTTAAATAGTAAGAGGAGACATAATTTTAAAAGATGTAGTGATTAAGGCTAGTGAATTCATATATCAAAAATATGATTTTACCTTGTTTAAGATTGTGGCGCCCCGCTCCCCGCCGTGGTCATGTTAACTCTTAAGTTAACATGATTACGGTGAGGCAGTCATCAAATGACAAAATCCTTACTTATAATTAGATTAGACACACACCCTAATCTATCCTAATTAAGGACTTTGCCATTCTCAAAGTAAAATCTCACTAAATGAAAATACAATAAATAGCAGAGTGCGGAAGCATAAGTACAACAATCATCCATCATATATAATACAACAATACATAATAAGTAAAGTATTGAAAAGTAAGTTTAATATGTATTATTATAAACTTTAAATAGTTTAAAAGAGCTGAAATAAAGCAAAACACTCAGCCTCACAAAGCAGAAAGAAAACAAAGGATATTTAGTAGGGCGCTCCTCCTCCAAATGCAGATCTCCTGAAGACTCTACAATCTCAAATAGCTTAGAGTCTACCATTGTCGGTATCACAATGATAGGGCCCCAGCCAACAAAAGAAAATTCTTAATTAGACAATATGTCTAGGTATATTTTAGGCTACAAAATTGATTATGTTATTTGGATACCACTATAAAGAATGCAACATACAAGCAGGTGTAGGAGCAGTAACGCAAAAGAAAGAAACAAAGTAAAGCTATAAACAACTAGTATATAACTTAAAAATAAATAGGAAGTAAACACATACCTCCAAGTATAGCTGCAACTAGGTTAAGTACAAAATAAAGACTAAATGCTAATATAACAGAAAAGAAAACTGCCTAAACATGCTTATGATCAATTATAGTATATGTTAGTAAAAAAAACATATGAGATATTTAATTAAATGAAAAGCAAGACTAACATCCTATAAGATATGAGTAAAGAACATAACTAGCACCCTATAAGTAAAGTAAAGTTAGAAATACAGTAAAGCAGTAAATAAGAAAATACTAAAAGTTCAGTAAAGTAACTGAAACATAAAGTACAAGCTGAAATATTACTTTGGCCAAACTTGTCATCTGAAAGAAGTATATATATATAAAGACTCACTTACCGCCATATTAAAGTCGGGCCAATTGCCACATAAGATGAATAAGATGAAGTAAGTGATACTGAGAGGTATAAAACTAGTGCTACCATATCGACACCGGGCTAATAGCCACATGAGAAGTATAAGATGAAGTAAGTGGCAATGAGAGGCAGAAACACTGAGTAGAAGTGTACCTAAGACTAGTACTACCATGTCGGCATCGGGCTAATAGCCACACGAGAAGTATTAGAATAAGTAAGTGACACCGAGATGTAGACCAACCAGATTACACTTTACTTAACTGAAAGCACCGATAAAAGAAATATAAATGTGATTTATGCAAATTCAAAGATGACATGAGATACCAAATATCCTATGTCCAATATATGTATACAGGGTATGAGGCTCAAAATAAGGTAAGCAAAGCATCAAAGTCAAAGTGAGCTAGAGACTCTATTAAGGCACCAGTGATATCCATCTGTTATCCACTTTAATCGTTCTATCTACTCTAAGTTACACAAGTTCAGGATCTCTAGGCCCTACTATCGAGTGTAACACAGATTCACGTCCTTATAGATTGAAAATAATTAGGACTAGCTAGGTCCCAATTATTAATAATTTGATGTCGACTATATAAGTTAAATGACAAATCCATCGACCTATTCTAATAATTTTAAGAATCCAAATCTCATCTTGATTAGCCAAATCAAGATGAAAAGATTAAGAATTAAACTCTAAATATTGAGATTTAATCACTTAATCCAAATGAGTATCCAATGATCTAAGGTTTAGAACCCAATTCTCATAATTTAGGTTAAGGCGAATCTTAATGATTAATCAAAGTCATTAGGATAGATCTCTATTCTTAATTCTAAAGTTTAAAGATCAAATAACTATTAAATAAACTTAGGAAAATCTATAAGCTAATAAACTCAAGATTTCACCTATTGAGTAACCTAATTTACTCAATGGATGAACTCTAACCTAAGATCTATTCATAATCTTAGGAATTAAAGCTCTTAATTACTAAGAGTATCTCTCAGACACACATCCTAACTAGTGTTATAAGACCAATGGGAAGATCTAAGAAAGATTAAGGAAGAAGGAAGATTCATTATTTTACTTAGGATTTCTTAAGGACTTAAGAATGCAAATTGATCAAAAATCAAATTAAGGTTTGAACTTACATGATTTCTATCCTAAATTATTTTATTTACTATTTATAATACTTTAGAATGTGATTTTAGGGTTTTAAAATGCTAAACCCTAATTTTAGGGTTTTAAATAATATCAAATTATTCGACGAAAATCCAACGACTTCCAAATGCCTTCAAAACTTCACCCATAGCTAATTTGGAGGTGGTGAATGAAATGACGAAATTGGATTTTCAATCTGAGGTTAAAATAAAAAGTCAATTCCTAGGGTTTTGAAATTTTCCAAAAATCCAGATTTAATTCAATTGATTCCATATTTGACTTAGATCTTAGAGATGAATTCCAAATAACTTATTTAATGTTTTTAAATCATAATTAGGATTTAGATTAGTCCTAATTAACCTAAGTAACAACTTGGATTATTACAAATACTCTCTATAAATATTCAATTTTTGAATAAGGAGTATTTAGTTTGCAATCAACTCAAACCCTTTCACTAAAATTAAATAAGGTGAACTGCTACCTTGAGTTTTATAAGTAGCCTCACTAAGTCTTTAAATGTAATCCCATTCATATCATAGCTAACCTCCCTTTAACTTAAGTACCATCTAAAATTGCATGCACCTTAAGTTGGAATGAATAAATCAACCATAATAATAAATGAGCCTTATTAAGATCTATAAAGCTAAGGTGAACATTTAATATTGACATATTGACATTAACCAAGGAACAATAATGTTTAATCAATATATTTTTTCTTATAACCCATTCATATGTATTGAAAATTTGATGATACACTCTTTAAGGACTAGAAAATAATGTTAAGGTGTTAGAAGATAAATAAAAATAATAGTAAAATTACCTATATAAAAATTAGGAATAAGTATTTCCCATGCCTATATTTAGAATGACACTTGCAAATATTACTAAATTCTTGCTAAGAAATTAAATAAACTATTAAGGAGTTGATAAATAAGCAATTTTAATAATACCCATAAATTTAGTTCAACCATATATATATTTTCTTACACTTAAGATCACTTAATGCATAAATGATAAACTTAATTATAACATATTGTTACAATTATATTATGAAGAATATGTTCAAATTAACTAGAAATTTTATATGCTCAAATAAAATATAATTCCACCAACAAAATATGGCAATATAATACAAAAGAATAATATTAATAATATTTAGCGTTTAACTTAGATATGGAAGTTTATTATGAAGTAATTATTGTAGACTTCTTTTAACAGAATAAATCAAGCATTTTAGAACTTAGCATAAAACTAGGTTAATAGTAATGAAAATCATCCCAAGCACCATGAATAAAAGGGTTAGATAAAAATGTTTAATTCTTTATTTCTTTTGAAATTTTCTACTTTTTATCCATACTTATTCTTACTTGCATACTATTTTTCACATCGCATATGTTAAATATAATTTATAATATCTGAATACTTAGAATAATCTAACTTGGAATCTCTTTCATGTTGAATAAGCAGGAGTTTTCTTAAGAAATACTTAAAAAGAATATTTTGCCATATTCCAAAAATGAATGATCAAATTAAAACATAGATTTTATTTCTTGCAAATATACTACAAGCTATATAATATTACAATATTGTCTCAATCGTTTAAATTAGCTAAAAATTTCTTTTTAATACTCAACTTAAAAAAAAAAAAAAGATGAACGCGCTCGGAACGGCCAACCGTCTGGGAAAGTCGTCTGTTTGGCGGAAACTAGGGTTTGGCGCTCAGAAGATCGATTTGCGAGTAGCCAAGCACTGTCGCTAGGTTCCTGAACTCGATGGAATCGGAAGGTAGCAATTGCAGAGCCCTAGTGTGAACCATTCTATTCCGAGGAGAGATGATTTTAAGTGGCTAAACTTTGGGTTTCTTTTGCTAGGCCAAAGGGCGGCCTCGAATCCCTCGGCCATGCTTGCTGCCCTGCTAAGCAAGAGAGATAAAATTCAAGAGGAGTTACGTAGCATTGAGAAACAGGTTTGAAACCCTACTAAGCGCTTCCGATTCCCATGTTTATCATAGTTCAACCATAACCTTGTTTTTATTTATTATTATTATTATTATTGATCGAAATACTTTTTATTGTTACCTACGCTATCTAAATGTCCAAATTTATAAACCTCTTCTGTTTGTCCGAACAAAAGACGTTCTTAAATTTCAACATGATTCGCTGCATTTTTACTATAAATTGGTGTACTAAGATAAGGTTTAGTTTGCTTTCGTTTAACTAATGCATTGAACTTTAGGAGCATTTTTTGAACCCTCTTATTCATCTGAATTTTCCTTTACGAGAACTGCCCTTTTCTCTCACAAAAGAGAAATCCCATTTAAGTGTTAAAGTACTTAAATTGGAGAAATATAAATGTTCATCTCATTTTATGGATTTGCTTGGTTTGATGTATTTAGAAAATTCTTTTATTAAGATATTCGTGTTTTTAAAATGCTGATTTAATTTACAACTTTAAATCTATTTAGTTCAGTGTTAGTTTTGAAATAATGGTTGTTTGTTATAATATTATGTTGGCGTGACATTTGCGTGTTGCATGATTTAGGTGACATCTAGATTTTTGAAAATTGGGACTAGATTATTATTTACGTAGTTATTATCTAAAAATGTTATAAAACCAGCAAGTCTTATGTGCTTTGCAATACACACATTTATTGATCTATTCATTCATAATTATCTAAGAATGAAACTGTTCTATCTATCTCTGCTTTTATAAGCTCCTTCTATTAGTATTTGACTTTGCCACTGTTCGACCATATTAATTGAATTGCAATGCATATAAGAAGCTATATCTTGATTGATAGTACACGAGGAATTTACAAAGCAAACATACCTTAGTGACTTGTGATTGTTGGAATGTTGCATACTTAGTATGATACAGATGCTTGAGACAGTTAATTTAGTTTTGTTTTACTGTAAGAGAATGGCTTATCATTACTAGTAGCTCAAAACACCATTGCAGGTAGTTCAGCTTCAGTGTTGAAAGCATAACAAACTATTGAAAACTTCTAGAATTTTGAGTGTTATTGAAATAATATTAAAAAAATTGATGACTGTTATCTGTTACTTAACAATGCTTTAGAATTTTGAATTTTTTTGTTTTTACCTGGAAACCTCAGTAGAAAAGTAAATAATTCTGCTGCAGAGACTGTCTTGTTCAAATTTCTATGTATGTATATATGCACACATTAAGATATTAGGAGAGCCTGTTGGAGTATTGTAAAGGTGCTTTTACAATTCACCTGCTTTTAAACAGAGTTCTAATATGGGATGAGAAATTAGGCTTAAAATATGTCTTTGTGAATGACCGTTGTTGTTTCGGTGTTTTTATAATCTTATTTGTTAAATGTCTGAAAGGAGGTTATTTTAATAATATTGGAAATTATCTTTCCCGTTACAGAAATGACCAAGTGTTCAAGTAGACTAGGTCTCCATACTTTGTAGTAGCTATGAACCACTCAAAACTAATTTGTTTGTCACAAAAAAATCTACCAAATGTTTCAATTTGCTAGTACTTGTGCAAACTTAGCTTAAATTCCAACTGATCAGAGAACTCACATCTTAAAAAGTAGCAAACTATTTAATCTTTGTCCCTTTTTGTTTAGTCTTTGGCCATTTCTAAATTCCAACTTAGATGAGCATTTTTTTATATTATTTTGTTGTGTTTTTTCGTAGCACGACCATCATATTTTAATCAGATGACTTGTACGTGGTTTTTGATAAACGATCTTATTCTGATATGGTACTATGTGCAACAAGGTTTATGATCTTGAGACAAGCTACTTACAAGAATCAAATCAA